>OX438763.1:19343084-20543084 GCA_949316455.1 Acleris holmiana | reverse complement strand
GGTTAACATAAGGAAACAGATCTTCATGGCAAAGATTTTTATTTTTGGTTATATTTATACCCTATCTCGAAATGAATTATATATCCACACGGCACGTGTTTCTGACGGGTTCATTACATTGTTTTAATTATTTCCGTCACACAAACATTTCCACTCGACAAACATTTAATTTTAATCTATGCAACAGAGTTTCAGACGACCCTGCATTTCCCGACCTTTAGAGAGCATCGTTTATCCAATGTTATTCGTCTTGTCGTTTTACGGTCGTCGACTAATGCGCTGAGAGTCTGATAATGAGTTTACTAAGCATCGTGCTTATTTAACTTGGTTTAAAACGCCCTTTTTCGAAAGTTTTAGTTAATTTTTAAAAGCCTTTTGAAGAAAAAGAGAATTGGTCAGATCCCAGAAAAATTTGACTGCGGAATCAATAAGTTGAGTCTCTACATCTTAACTATAAATATGCTCGAGTAACATTCTATAAAGACTTAAATACTAACTAACTAAAACTAACTGACTTAAGTATTAACTATGGACAAAGGAATTTAAATAACTTACGTTTAAATTTAACTTTGCTGGTTTCGGATCTTAAATCTGCTGGCAAGCTATTAAGAATGTAAGGCAATCGTTTCATACGTCGTTTGACGACACGTTGGCCTAGTTGGGAGTGACCCTGCCTCTGAAGCCAGCGATCCTGGGTTCAAATCCCGGTAAGGGCAGATATTTGTGTGATGAGCGCGAATATTTGTTCCTGAGTCTTGGATGTTTTCTATTTATTTAAGTATTTATTTCTCTATATAAGTATGTTTATCGTTGTCTAGTTCCCATAGTACAAGCCTAGGGCTTAGTTTGGGACTAGGTCAATTTGTGTGAGATTGTCCCCTGATATTTATTATTTATTATTATTATAAGTAAATTTTAAACGTCTCTAGAAATATCCGCCTAGTTATTATAACGACGTCGAGAGAATGACGCGACGCCTTAGATATGATAATTTACTGATATACGTTGTCTCGATATAATTGGTAGAGCTTGAGTAAATTGAAATGACGTGCCTCTAAACCTCTTAGGCTTATTAAGGTGGAGGGATCTGTCACTTTACCTTAGACGACTAGTTGTTGTCATCTTATTGGTCTGGTATTTTATTCATGTATCATTAATATTCATTAATCAAAAACCTAAATTGTTACCGTTCTGAAGAGGAAGTCAAAGGTTCCCTCGATTTCTTAAGGATTCCATCATGAAATCCTGTTGTGATTTATTTATTTATAATCAAGTGTAATCTACACCGAATTACAGTTTATACTAATGCACTGAAAGATTCAACTAACCACACAGATAAATTTGCAACAAGAGATACACTAACGCAATTTAAACAACAAAAAACTGATTTCACATAATGCGCATAATGACAATAATCAGTCCCTTCATAATTAATATATGTCCTCACAATACCTCAGACATTCACGAGAAACAAACACCCAACGACTGTCAAACGCATCACACTGATGACCTAAGAATTATATGATAACCTTTAAACTAAGAAATAATGTTCCAAATCGATCTAGCCATCCTTGAGTAATCGGAGATCACACTTAAAAAATAATTCAGATGAACTGAGAACCTTCTTCTTTTGCAAACGGCAAAAACACAAGTTGAATTCGTTTGAAGTTCACAGTGTATTTTCTGTCGAATTTTACTAACCATTAGCAAGCACTCCTAGATTTTCAAAACCTTTTTAGTCATCACACGGTCTTACTTTGTGCGAGTAAAATTTGAAATTTTCATCTTTCAGGATTAAATCATAAGCTTAATTGGAAGATACTGCTAATAAAAAATAGAAAAGAAAAAGATAACACGGTAAAGGCATTAAGCACTTTTTTACCACCTAACTTATGAAATATTTTTTCTATGCCTTTGTCTAGTAATGATACTAATAATGTAATAATTGTCAAACCTACAAGTATCACATAAGAAAAATCAGTGGTAGATAGTTTTCTGCTTAAGAAATATGTAAAAGTGTACGTAAAATTTTATTCATGGTATGTAAGCTCAAGAAAAAGCATCTCTGAAAATGTGTTTTTGCGTATCTACACTAATATTATAAAGAAAAAATATTTGTATTCTTCTATTTTTCTATGTTGGTAACGTATATTCTCGAAAACTTGATTAAATATTTTTTGTTAAAAAGGTGACTTTTAACAATTCAGCTAAGATTTTGCCCATTGCTCAGAGGTTTTTTTAGGCGCTGATAAAAGATACTAGTTTAATCGGAGAGGTTCCTAGCTTTCATGAAAATCATTATGACCGTCTAAGAGACACTTGAATAAACATAAATATATCACGGGACAACGTCACGCAAATTGACCTATTCCCAAACTAAGCTCGCTGCTTAGTTTATCGTTGCCTAGTACCCATAGTACTATGGGTTCTAGACAAAGATCAATTTATATAAAGTAATGTATACTTAAATACATATAAAATATCTAAGACTCAGGATAAAATCATCGGGATCATCATACAAATATCTGCCCTTACCGGACTTGAACTCGAGAGCTTCGTAGGCAGGGTCACTACCAACTAGGCCAACGTGTCGCTAAGCTCTCAAAGAAAAAGCTACCAGTATATCCGGGTTCCATATATTTAATAGTTAAATAGATAGTTTTTGTTTTATTTCCTAGCACTATGTGAATAGTTGAAATGCCTGCCTGCTTTTCACAAAATACTACATTGTACTCGTGAACTAAAGAAAGAAGGCCTCCTACAGCGTGTAAATTTTAACCGTCATTCAAAACGTCATGTTTTGAATGACGGTTACGCATTTGTTTACTTCGCGAATCAAAGTCAAAAATAAAGATTTATTCCGGTTTCTATTTAAATTACTCATTAATCATGGCGGTTCACTCACCAGAGACAGGTACTTATTTTCCACATGTCGTCCTTGCACTTGGATACAGGCTGATGGACGCTCTCACACTTCGTTAATTATTTTTTTAATTGGAGATTGCACTTGTTACATTGCTCCTGAGACATTTAAAAATATATTTCCCACATCATTTGTATGATCGTTAACTACGTCTGGATAAAATATATGCCCGTATGAAATTAACACGCTGTATACGATTCGTCCATCTATTGCGTACTTTCCGCCTTTGGCAAAAATGTACTATACTTACACTATAAGTTAAAACCAGTTCGGCTCCCGGTTTGGTAACTTTATAAACTCTTTAAGATCTTTCTAAGAATCAATTTACGTAAAATTTCGGACGTAGTTCGTGACGTATTTGAATTGTTTACCCTACATTTATAACGTAACCAAACCCCTCTCTTTCTCACGCCTTTCATCTCGCACTCGAGACGTATCGCAAACGATCTCGTCGGCCTAGTTGCGAGTTAACGACAAGTTGGACGTCATCGAGACGGATGACGTCACGAGAATGAAGTATTGGCATCTTAAGTTGGCATTTACGAGAGCTGCTAGTGGTAAACTGTGTTAAGTTAGTTTTACGTTTTTTATGGTTACCAGTTAAAATGTGCTTTCTAAATTTAAAAATCTGACGGTTAATACAAAAGATGATAATTAGTAGCTATATTCTCAAAAGCTAAGCCACATGCAGCATTCCATAATTAGAAGTGGTGATTATCCATTAAAGTATGTTTTGTCCTGTACTTCAATTGTGACATTTGAATTTGACTGGAAGTGACAAAGAATACTGTAACTAAAGTACGTTTATAGTGCATTTATAAATAAGGAGATAAGTTTTGAAAAAGCATAAACCGTAAGACAAAGGTTGAAGTGTATAATTTATATTTCTGTATAAAAATCACACCTTTAACTTTAAGTAGGTAAGGGCAGATATTTGTGTGATGAGCATGAGTACCCATAGTACAAGCCTAGAGCTTAGTTTGGGACTAGGTCAATTTGTGTGACATTGTTACGTGATATTAATTATTTATTTATTTAAGTATACGGTACACGGAAAAATCTCCAGTGTCATCTCCAAACTATCTCAATAAAATTATTTCTTCAGATCTTTGCGCGTTCCCATAAATGTGTTTGTGTACTTATGAGTGTTTACTGTTAAGGTACAATTCGGGACGGACATTGAAATGAATGACGTCTGTAAATTTACATAGTGACGTTTATCTTTGGAAGTAACTTTTATTGCTTGCTTTTGCTCCAGTTTCACTTCATTTGTCAGGAAAGGCTGCTTGATAGATTTTTTTTTTATAAAACACCCACAAGATATCCCAAAAACGATGCGCTGATGGAGCCATCATATTCTTAAGGTCGACGACATGCTAGCCTAGTTGGTAGTGACCCTGCCTTCAAAGCTAGGGGTCCTGGGTTCAAATCCCGGTAAGGGCAGATATTTGTGTGATGAGCACGAGTATTTATTCCTCAGTCTTGGATGTTTTCTTTGTATGTAAGTATAATATATTTCTCTATATAAGTAAGTATATCATTGTCTAGTACCCATAGTACAAGCCTAGAGCTTAATTTGACCCTGGGTCAATTTGTGCGACATTGTCCTGTGATTTATTTATTTTTAATAGGTTTCGGCAAAAGTCGCGTGGGACGCCCTGGGACAAGACGGGGCGTGATGATATTCGCAGATTGGCCGGTGTAGGTTGGATGAGAGAAGCTGAAGATCGGTAGCAGTGGCGTACATTAAGAGAGACCTTTGACCAGCAGTGGACTAATTAGGGCTAATAATAGTGATGATAATAAATAAATGTGTGGTTGCCGGGTTAGAATAGTGCCACTTCATGTCCCGTGGATGTCGTAAGAGGCGACTAAGGGAATAAGGGCTTGTAGTACTGTAAGGCGATGGGTTTGCAACCTGTCACTAGTACGAGTACACTAGTTAACTTTTTGGCCAGAGCGTGCAAAATGTGGTTTGACTGTAAAAATAAATAATTAAATTTAATAAAATAAATATTTAAGGTGGGCTCCCCTTTCGCCGTTTTTGCAAGATTTGGTTACAGACAGACTCCCTGGTTACAGACAGTCACCGGGACAGCTGAAACTAAAAAAAAGGTTATAATTCAAGGGTAAGGGTCTAATGCTGCTGTACGAAACCCTTCGTGTGCGAGGCCTCCTTGCGCTTGGCTGGTTTTTAGGGTTCCGTAGTTAAACTAGGAACCCTTACAGTTTCGCCATGTCCGTCCGTCCGTCCGCAGCCTAGCTCAGAGACTTTTAGTACTAAAAAGCTGTAATTTGGCATGAATATACAAATTTGTCACGCCAAGAAAGTGGTAGAATAGTTTTAAAAAATATATTTTTTTTTCGTGTAACTCCCCTACAAGTAACGTGGGGATGTATATTTTTTTCTCGTCTCCCACATAGTGCGGGGTATTGTTGGATAGGTCTTTCAAAAATGTTACGGGTTCGTGAAAACAACATTTCGATTAAGGGAATCGTTTAGGAAATATTAAGCTTTAAAGCGCAAATTTTTGTTAGACTCAAGTCCTCCCCTACAGCCAAAACTACAAATACTACAAATCGAGAAAAATAAATGAAAGCGCATATAACGAATTGAAAATATATTATTATTATTATTATTAAATAGAAAATTAGTTATTACTTGTTGATTTTTATGTTTGTACGGCTTCGGAACCATTTTTTTTTTTTTACGGAGAGGAAATGTCCTTACGCATCGTCCCCCCCGGCCAGGGGCAGCCAAATGGGGGGGTATGACGGACTCTCGACCACCTCAGTCTCCTGTGAGAGCTGAGGTGGAGGCATACCGTCTAAAACCTCTCCGGTGTTAACCTCCAAGGGGCTGGTAGCGGGAGCACCGTGGGCTGATTGCTATGCTACCACTGGGTGCCCCCCAGCCGCGCGCACACGCGCACTCGCGCCAAAGGAGGGAGGGTTCAGTTAACACATTGAACCCTTTCCCCAGACGTGTAGGACCATAGTGTGGGACCCTATCCCCACGGTTCTACTAGGGGTCCAGGTGGGCAGCGAACTGCCTCCGCCTTCGCCCCCATACGTCTACGCCGGAGCGGATGCGCATCCACTGCTTCCTCGCGCTCCCGCTCCGCCGCCTCCTACTGCGATATGATGCTCTCGCAGAAGGAGACGACCGCCAACCACGATCTCTCACTGCTCAGCATGGCCGACACCACGCTATGCAGCGAAAGATCAGAGAGCCCCGTGTCCGCAACCAGAGTGCGGCGCTCCAGATCCTACTTCGAGCACACCTCAAGGGTGTGCTGGGCCGTGTCGTCTGGATCGCCGCACCCATGGCAAACCGGACTTGGCTCTCTCCTAATCTTGTGCAGGTAATGACCGAAGCATCCATGCCCGGTCATCACCTGCACAAGATGGTACGTGACGGTACCGTACCTCCGACTCAACCAGCGGTCCAGCGACGGGAGGAGTGCCCCTATGGTGCGGAGTCCATAGGGGGAGTCCCCCAGGTCCCTTTTCCACCGGTCCCTGAGGCGCCGCTCCGTCATTCGACGGGCCCCCTCTACCTCATCCGAGTCCAGGTGTTCTCCTCTCGCCCGGAACCCCGCCCTTCTCCGGTACGTCTCGGCCTGCACCTGAGCGTCTAGCTCCCACGGCGGGGTGCAGGCCGAAACACACGCGGCCGCATGTGCCACCGTGACATAGGACCTCACTATTCGGAGGGCCACCAGGCCACCACCCTTTGGGGCCTCCTTAGTAGCGCCTTATTCTTAGCCGACAACGTGTCGGCCCAGATTGGCGCTCCATACGGCTTCGGAACCCTACTCTGAGCATGGTTCGACATGCTCTTTCCCAGTTTTTCTTAAGCTGCGTTCGTTTGGTAGCTACGATGCCAGATACACAGACACACGTTCACAGATAACAAACAACGAACCACCTTACGGTTTCTGTGTAAGAGTGTATCTTTGTTTCCTAAGCGTCTATGTATGCCTACATCTACATATCCACACACACAAGCCAACTCAAAGCTGGAACAATTTCGCTGTAATACCCTCAGGGCTCGATGGCCCTAGTTAGTGGACCCGAGCCTGGTGTAATTACGTGCTAACCACGTGAAACAAGAACTTCATTTAACTGGGGAGCTTCGGTGATTTCGTTTCCTCGGTGAATTTTGCGATAAATTAGTTAGGTTGGTGCGCTAAGGGAAAACAAGCAGAGATTTTTGGCGTAAAACACCTTCTTTTCTTAGCGTGACGTCAACGTGTCAGATATATATAACCTAGGGGGTTATTACGACCTAGCTATGCAGTTAATTTTACGCTGAGCTCAAAGGACAGAGTTATGGCAGTTATGTATGTATGTAAACACTTTATTGTACATAAGAAAAACCAAAACAATACAATGAATAAAAATAAAAAGATGTACAAAGGCGAACTTATCCCTTTAAGGGATCTCTTCCAGCTAACCCTTGAGAGATTGAGAGAAGTGAAAGGTTATGCATCGAGTAAACAGGTGTACAAATTTATTTAGAGCACCCAAAAAACAAAAACTAACCAAAAAGACTATAAAAACAAAAAAAAAAAACAGAATAAAAACAAAACTAATACATTCAAATACTTACATAAATAGATAGAAAGATATGTAATTATACATAAATAAACATACTTAAACTTACATAAACTAAATATATGTATATATCAAAATTTGGATAATTGATACAATATTTAGAAAATAGAGTCAAGCCAGAACATTTTTAATTTGCCTTTCAGGGAATCTACCGATTGTGATTGCCTAATACCCGCTGGTAGCCGATTCCACAACCTGACAGCGTGCACAGAAAAGGATTTGGAATAGGATTTAGATTTGTGAGACGGGAAAGCGAGGGTGAGATTACTCTTTCCCTTTTTCTGAGCGTAAACAGAATATAAAATAAATATGCAGTTCTGGGGGGTTATCATGACATAACAATGCAGTTCTTTTTACGCTCAGCGAAAAGGACAGACTTATATAACTGTCATTGCTCTGTCCTTTTCTCTGAGCGTAAACAGAACTGCATTGTTTTGTCATGATAACCCCCCTGTTAACGCTCAAATGAACTGCATAGCTAGGTCAAAATAACCACCCTGACCAATATTCTGCCACGCGAACGGCATTACTAGTGGCGTCATATACTGCCCTGTTTAGCCAAATAGCCGGATCTCAAATAAAAATCCTGTAGCAATCGCAACCTAATTACTAAGGAGACAGGATTGAATCTACCTTGTCATTTAAATCTGAGATACTTTTAATTGGCTTAGGTTAGTTTAGGTCCTGCCGTGTGCAGGGGCCGGTTTCTCAAAATTCGCTAGACTTGTAGAAGTTTATATTTAGTGAACTAACATTATTAGTCTAGTTTCAAAAACGGGCCCCAGAGCCTATAGCCAAGATGTGTTTGCTAACTAGCGTTTAGATTCGCTTTGCTTTTAAACCAATCGTGTCAATCGTAGATCAGGTAATACGAAAAGTCACGAGATCTACCAGTGACGCGATTGGTTTAAAACGTATCTTGGCTAGGGCCTCTGGTCTCGGGGCATGCAGGGAAGTGCAGGAGATGCACCATGGCCTATTGTAAAGCGCCACAGTTGCAGTTGCCCCGGCTATTATAATTAAAACCCCGTTATCGGAGGTGCAATTTGTTATATAAACGTTCTTAGCCAGAAAAAAATATATTTTAAAATATAAAAAATAAAACATCACAGGACAATGTCACACAAATTGACCTAGTCCCAAACTAAGCTTTAGGCTTGTACTATGGGTACTAGACAACAATAAACTTACTTATATAGCGAAATATATATACTTAAATAGATAGATAACATCCAAGACTCAGGAACAAAAACTCATGTTCATCACGGCTGAAGAACTATTTGCATTGTATGTATGTATGTAAACTCTTTATTGCACAAAAATATAAATATTACAATTATAACACTAAATTAATGTACAAAGGCGAACTTATCCCTAAATGGGATCTCTTCCAGCTAACCCTGAAGCAAATGAGTAAGGACAATGCATGGGGTTGGACACATACAAGTTTGCACAAAAAGTAAAAATAAATGATAATACTTATAAATAAATAAATAAATTTTAAACAAATTAGCAAGTACATACACAAACTAAATATAAACGTACATGTATAATACACACATTGCATTGTTGTTCCGCTGTGGGTATAAGGCAGTGAAAATACTAGCATAGAGGCATTCCACCTTAGTTCGCAGGGTTGGCAACGCATTTTCGATTTTAGGATTGTAGTATTTAGAATGCAAATCGCACTTTTAGAATTGTAGTGACCTAATTCAACATTTCAGCTTTCGATTTTGAGTCATAAATTTAGTAATATAGAGACCTAAGTCGAAATCCAAAATATGTGGGTTAGGTCACTATAATTCTAAAGATGCCTAATGTCTATAGGTCACAGATCCCACGTACCATCAGTGGGGCTGTGTGTTGCTTCTCAATGCCATAAAAAACAATGTAAAAGTAATATGGTTTTATCGTTTGGAATAGAGCTCCAGCCGGCTTTCATAAAGTTTATTATTTCTCTTTTTGCACTATAGATATGATTCGTAAAAGAACAAAGTTTATTGCAAAATTTAGAAATTTTGATTAACGACGCCAACTTGTGTACTGCGTTTTAATATTTTAGTGCGAAGCATTAAAATTGTTGAATTTTAAATCATTTTGGCTTAGAAAGTGTTGATATTATGAAACTATGGTATAATTTAGTAAATTGCCACATTATCAAGGATTAAGATAATTTGATATTAAGTTTTATTAATCACAAATTTCCTAACGATATCCCGCAAGAGTTCGTTATTAACGAATATAATTTCAATTGAATGAGCCTAAACTATTACATGTAAATAACTAAAAAACATTTACTGAACTGTAATAAAGTGTGCTATATTTATGCTGTAATAATTATCTTAAGTTCTGGGTCAGCCTGTATACAGAGGCAGTTAAAGATAATTACCAACAATGCATGCAATTAGGCCGAATCGTCACACTGTGGTAACAACAGAGGACAAAATGTGTGCTTAGGAACTAACAAAAGAGCTAGGTCTGTTAACATAACCCCACCATCTTATCCATTAACCCACCGCCAAGCAGCAATGTTCGCATTGTTTTGTTCCGGTGTGGGGATAAGACTACTGGTGAAATTTCGAGCATAGAGGCATTCTATCTTAGTTCTCTGTGTTGGACATAGATTTGAAGTCTTAGAATTGCAGTCTTGAGATTATAGTCTTGACAATTCAAATGTCTATGGGTCTCAGATTCATCAGGTGGCCTGAGTGCTTGTGTGCCATCTCCTCTCCATATTTTTTTTATAATACGAATATTTTTCATATTTTCACTAAGGAATAATTGGAAAGGCGGAATTAACATTGAAAAACAATTTTACACACAAAATGGTGGACGAAATCATCAAATTAACACATTTTATACGGGTTATTTTATTTTCTCACAATATTTGTGCCCCATTGAGTTTTCACAGAGACTGTGTTAACGTATAATTTAATTGAAAGTATCCAGCATCGGGCCAGTAGCGCGCAACATTTTCACAACAATACCTCGAATCAAGTAACCGTAAAACTATACGAAAATGAAGTTACGTCAGTTCCATCAAGCCATTACGTGACGTCAGAGGCGATAGATTTAATGCCTTTGTGCTCAGATATGGAGTTTACGGGGCTTTGGTCAAATTGAATGAGGTTAAACGCGTTGGCGACCTCTGGAGAGACGGCTGATTAGGTAAGGGGTGTCTTACTTTATTCAATATTTATTGCACAAAAATAATACATTGAGAACAAAAGGTCAACTTAATAAATAAATAAATAAATATCTGGGGACAATGTCACACAAATTGACCTAGTTCCAAACTAAGCTCTAGGCTTGTACTATGGGCACTAGACAACGTTAAACATACTAATATAGAGAAATACATACTTAAATACATAGAAAATATCCAAAACTCAGAAACAAAATATTCGCGCTCATCACACAAATATCTGCCTTTACCGGGATTTGAACTCAGGACCGCTGGCTTGGGGAGGCAGGGTCACTCCCAATTAGGCCACCGTGTCGTCAAATAATAATGTCTAATGGCATTCTCTACTAGTTGACTTTTGGTCAAATTAGAAAATTAATTGTTCAATATCGATTTGTCTTTAGCGGCTTTTTATAATAAAATGATCGATTAAAATTATTAGTTTATAACACAATGTTTAAGGAAGAAAAATTATCGGCAATTTAAATTCGTTTTATTTTTGTTAATATTCGTTTTATTTGGATGATCACCAAAATAATAATTTAATTTTAATTATGAGAATTCCGTATTTGTTATTCGGCTGCGTTACTCCAAACATGACCGAAATATTTTTTTTATGAAATTCAACGCCTTAAAATAAACACCGCCATTTTCAGAAATTTCCAGTATTTCTGTTGCAAGTCTCCGCCCAACGCTTGTAGTACAGAACTCTCATTACGGCAGGCTGAATAAGCGCTCTTCACGAATAATGGCGTGTGAATGAATGGGGGCGAAAGCCCGTTACGTACCGTGAGCACATCGCTAAACAAAAGACGGTTTCGCTCATAAGACGTGATGCTAGGCTGTAGGTACATTATTTTGTGCCAGTGTTCTTCTTTGTTTAATGGCGGGAATTTGGAATATGGTGTGTTTGAACTTGGCTTCCAAATGCAGATAAGAGACATTCCAAATTTAAAGACAGACGTCATTGGACTTTATTCTTGTTTGAATTGGAAGAAGCGAATGAGATTTGTCAGGATCATAGCAGGTGGAAAGAAGTGGCCTCTGCCTAACCCTTTGGGTAACAGGCGTTGTTAAATGTATGTACAAACAGCAACACTCTTTACTGTACATCGGTGGCCCTTATTACAAAAGGCATAAGATCTACCGATGGACAGTTAACAGTGTGGGCGATGGTATGGAACTAGCGGCCCGCCAGCGTCTAGGCTCCATGTAAATTTCTGACTTTCCCGTTCAATTATTCATTTTTTCTTTTATAAAAACATTCTCCTAACAATAACAAATACAAAAAAAAAGAATTAGCGAAATCGATACAGCCGTTCACGCGTGATCAAGGGAAATAGGGATACATTGTTATATATACGTATATACTTAGTTATTCTTAATTATTAACAAATAACAAAGACGCTATACACCTCGAGAGCTACTGATGTTTACGAGGGGTGAAAATTACTTTCCATTAGGTAACCCACAAACTCGTTTGCCTCCCTTTCATATAAAAAGGTCCTAGATGGAAAAGTCAACGTCATAAGAAAGTGATAAATTTTGTACCATGTCGTATCGTCCCTTTAGTATCTCAACCTCGTATCGTATCTAATTGATTAGTAGTAAAAGAGCTCGTGTTCCAAGAAAAATAAAGACGACTTTTCTATTAAACTATTCTATCAGATTCTTATCTGATAGAATAGTTTAATAGAAAAGTCGTCTTTATGTACCCTCTTGGGTGAGAAAGTAAAGGAACGATATAATGCTTTCTCTTTATATTCAAACCGAGGATAGATTTCCCACATTTTACCTTATGGAACCAAATGTATACATGTATGTATGTGTGTTTGTGTATGTTCCGTGTTTGGAATATTAGAAACGGGTGGTAACGTTTAAATATTAACTTTGACGAGAAATAGTCTAAAGATTAAAAACAACAGTACATTATTGTAGAGGTCGGGAAACAAGCGATTGCTGACATGACATGCCGCTTTATAAACGAGTCCATCAACCGCCCTTTCTGGCCGAGAATTTTGTAGTGCTTTTCTTAAACATTGCACATTTAAGACAGCGGTCACTAATGGATTTTCATATTAACTTGACGGCTTAGGCCGTAAAGCAGTCATGAAGGTAATGTAAGTAACGGCATTTTTTTCGGAAAATACATTACTTTTACATGTATTTTTTTTAGATCGTCCGCCAATACTATCAAGTAAATAAGAGCTATCATGAAGTTGAAAATTCAATAACATGACAAAAGCAATATTGTTGTACCGAGTAGAAATAGACCCCCTATGCGCTACCCATACAAGTTCAACTGGTGTCTTCTATTTTGGAAAGTAATACATAAATGTCCAAGCATGTTTATGGAATAGTGGTTCATTCCTTATTCGGGTCATACACAGATTTAGGTTACCGTCTTTCTTGTGGACACACCGAAAGTTAACGTTTTTAGGCCTAATTTTCGGGCTAAGCCCATTCCCGCAAAAACGCCGTCAGGACTGCTTTAGACCTATCATATAAAAACATAACTTACATGCGCACAAGCTGTTAACTATTGACCACAGGAGACACCACTTTTGTTTTTAGGAGTGTGTATGACCCATTCATCATCTTATTCTACGCCCCATAGTAGCGTATTCGTGTAACTATTATAAAAGTAATCTACAATCACTTATCGTAACTCAGCCCTAGCAACAGGAAGGAAGTATCCGGCTTTTAAATTGTGACGCAATGAGTCCAAACGTCTCCGTAGACCGCGATGGTAAAGTTCATAGAAGTGCCACTTATCACGCGATTTGGATTAACTTGTGGTAAACTCTCTTTAAAAGTCTCAATTACCTTTTTATCGCAAGGAGAAGACAAATGAGCACATAAACCACCTGCCTGTATTTCACAATCCTGATAGGTGATGGGTGACACTGTTATACATTGCGAAGTTCTCAAGTTTACACTTTACTTGGATTCATAATAAGCTGACGTGTACCACTAAAATGTCACTTGTCACCTGTCATTGTCAGGATGGGCTGACGAATGAAATGGAGCTGAGGGTGGTATTTGCAAGACTGCAATCTCAAGACCGCAATCCTAAGACTACAAGTGCTTGAAAAATATCCGTCCTCCTAACTCCATTTTGTGAGCTATCAAAACCAACTTTCAATGGCAATATCAAAAATACAACATCGCCAGTAACGAGAAAAAACCAAAAGACATGCAATCGGGTCTTCTTCAACTTTAGCTAAGCTCTGACCAGACGCGGCTCAGCGCAGTGAGCAACAAAAATAATAAATCAATAAAAGCAGCAAACTCCGCACATTTCAATTCCATAATTTCAAGCCTCCGCCCGCATTTCATCTTAGCCAGCCGTCAATACCGTTGCACAAAATCCTTTACAAAGTATCGAGCTCAATTAATCTTCCGCCGAATGTCTTATTATTTATATCCTGCTCAATCCCTAGTGATTAAAACGTGATAGCCGTCAGCGCCACGATCCGAGAGCATTTAGCAACGTTTCAGCACTGTTCATTGCCGGTTGTTCCTACAAACATGTTTACAACCATTGACGATGCTGTTGGCTGTCGGTTTTAGTTGTGACCCTGACTACTGTGCCTACGTAGCTATGCATCTAGGGGATAGATCCCAAGGGCGCATTTGTATAATCGCGTGTAAACTCCATTCAGTGTTACTTGTAGCAAACCCCTTATAACCTCATAATGCTTCTTTTTCGGCTAAAACATTTCTCTCTCTCTCTTTATTTAAGACCCATGCTCTTGTCGGTGGAATAATCGCCAACCACTCCGGTCCTCCGTCAACTGTTTGACTTTCTGGTACGACCCAACCTTAACCTTTTCTATTATCTTTTTTTTTTTTTTATGTTAAGGAGAAGGCACACGAGCACTCGGCCACCTGATGGTAAGTGGAATCTGAGACCCATAGACATTTGAATTCTCAAGACTATAATCCCAAGACCTCAAATGCGTTGCCAACCCTGAGGACTAAGATGGAATGCCTCTATGCTAGTAATTTCACCGGTTGTCTTATCCCCACACCGGAACACAACAATGCGAACACTGTTGCTTGGCGGGTGGTTAATGGATAAGATGGTGGTAGCGATCCGGACGGACCCTGCACAGGGTCCTACCACCACTAAAATGCTTGCTTGGTGCTTAAAGTAATTTCTTCTTGGTCTTCATCTGCCTCTCTGTCCCTCTTTCTTTCCTTCTAATATTTTTTTAATAGTTAACCTTCTTATAAAAATTTAGTGGGTCAGATGCACTTCGAAGCGACTGGTCAGAGATTGCTATGGACAGTTCGGGTTGGAAACCTGAGGAAGAGGCTTTTGCCCAGCAAAGGGACAGAGCTCGGATACCGGTAAAATTTTCAAACCGTTATCACGTTACCTTTATTTAAAGTTATATAATTAACCGATATAGAGGTAAAAAAACCGGTTTAACCAGACGCACGTCACGCATTATAAATAAGCGCCGCTTAGTGTTTTTATTCAGTACAAAACTTTTGGTGTCTCGACCCGCTGCTCGTGGAATAAACCGGTTAATTGAGGTTAAAATAACGTTCGCGTTCCCTGGAAAAGTTTGGAAGTAAACCGGTATTGACCGTTATTTTTTAAACCGGTTCCGAGACCTGCAAAGGGACACTAATTCAGGTTATAAAAAAAGCAATATATGTTGTTATATTGGGAGAATATGTACAAAATGTGTATTTTTTATGCCTTAATAGGAAAAAAATACCATTTTAGACAAGAAAATAGCACATAAGTTAACAGAGACAAAAACAATATGAAAGAACCAATAGCCTTTAACTCCGACCTTTCAGTAAAGTGCTAGGCACTTTTAAATATTCATACACGTGTAGATGCCGCTTATCGTCACGCAAATCGTTTGATTTTTACTATCAGTCTGTAAAATAAAGAAGTCAACTCAATCCAGGGGCTCTGTTTGTCTCGATTTAACCATATTGCTTAAAAATATGTTATCGTATTGTTTTTAACTGATCCACTATTACAGTCAAGTAACATTATGAGGGGAATTTTGGTTTTACCTAATAGAGACCTTGATAGCTAACAATGATGTCAGTATAATCTTCGACTTGGGGTTATAAAAGTCATTACTTTACTTTTCGGCACAGTGGTGCTAGACAAGTTGCATTTGACAATCGTTAGCGATTATGTTTCGATTGAAAAATATATGGAATTGACGTAAGTGTCACGTTACTATCTCGGTGGCTTACTTCAATTCCATACATTTATCAATCGAAACATAATCGCTAACGATTGTCGAATGCAACTCGTCTAGCCCCACAGATTAGTCATTTAAGATGGTTAAAGACTCGTATCAAAAGAGGCTTCATTATGTAACGCATAAATCTACCTACTACTATTTTAATAACAACAAACACTTTCGTTTAAATAATTATAAGTACAAGTACAAGTATAATGGAGTAGACTTCTGAATGTTTCTAGAATGCAATAATATTTTCAACTGCTATGAATAGGAAAACGGAAAACCGAAGTCTCATGTTCTCGTAAGAAAATAAAAGTCCTATCTTTGTGCAGCTATGTTATTACAACGCTTATTCTTTGTCATTTTAGATTCGTTGATAAGTTCTGCGATTACTTAGTGTAACGGGATTCCTAATTCTCAGATAATTCTCTTATATTGTACTAGAGGACGCTCGTGATTTCGCAATCCGTGGGATTAGTTTTCCACTACCCTATTTTAACCCCTTAGGGGAAAAATTTACAAAAACGTCTTAGTGCTCCCCGAGGATCCAATCAATATTCCCTCCAAATTGCAAGCCCCTAAGTGCAGTGATTTTGGCTGTGCGTTGTTTGTCAGTCAGTCAGTTAGTTTTCTGTGTTTTTACGATCATCTTTCTGTGTTTTCTCCATGCTTAGTGAACCCTAGTTCCCTTTACATCTAGTATGGAAAAACATACTTTGACATGAAAAAGAAATTGGCAAATAGCTTTAAAAACAACCTAAGTTCATAACGATTCTATCAATGTAAAAAACCACTGAAAAATGTATTGAAATAATACATGAATTTAAGGGTTTTTCGTAACATGGGCGCATAAGGAAAAATTACAATAATCCGATGAAAATGATCAATATTTCCGAAATTACTAAAAATCGCTGAACAATTTTTTTTTTTAAATAAACCACTCCATGGCTAAATTAAATTGAAATATTAAATTAACAATAACGCAGGCGTCATGCCACAGCCTAGTGCTTCTAGGAAGAATTTCGAATGAAACTTTATGATTATATCAAATATCATTGTCAAAATGCCAAAAAATTACAAGTTTATTTATGTATCGTTCTTATTGTTTTATGTCTTTATCTTAGGTTGGTAAACCACGAATTAAGTCGATTTTAGTCGTGTAGTCACTAACGCAAACGCGGAGTCGATATTTCTGTGTCCGTTAAATAATAAGGCACTAGGAGGCGAATAAATAATGCATGGCGTGAACATCCCCGCAGTAACTCATCGTTTGTTGTGCTTAATTATCTTTTGAGAACGCGTGTATTGTTGTTTCATATACCTACATGTAAGTTAATGTAGCGGGGCATTAATTAATACCTATGTAAGCCATTTTAATGATGGAGCACTTGTTTTGAACCAAACAAATAGTTATGTTGGAAACCTCTGTCTCCAGTGCCTGTTAGTCTGGGTAACTCATCTTTTTCTCGAATTTCACTTCATAGAACGCTATTTTCTTCTGAAACCATAGTGTTTTCAGGGTATCTTAAACATTAATTACGTAGGTTATGTTAGGTTAGTAGATGTTCAAGATACCCTGAATACATTATAGTTTCAGCAGGAAATAGCGTTCGATGAAATGAAGTTCGATGAAATGATACATTCGATGAAAGATGTTTCGATAAAATGATAGATACCCGTCAGCCTGTATCCGTCCGTCAGATCCGATACCTTAGTTAGGTTAAAATTGGAACAAGTTAAATTTTACAGGGCTGATTTTACCTTTGGTAATTTGTTCTTATGAGTATGTACAATCACCCAAAAATATTAAACATGAGAGCCTGCCGTTTAGCCAAAATATTTTGTCAAATGTATCATTTCCCAGATTTTTCATTTTCCAAACCAATGTTATATATTTTTTTCAGAATTTATTTTAGTATCATCGTGTAGACCCATAGGTTAGATTAGGTTAGCTTTTATTGAAGCCTGGGATATTTACGGTTACAGAAAACCACGCGGGTTGGCAAATGAAAATTTGGGAAATGAAACATTTGACCAAAATTATTTTGGCCTAACAAAATAGACCATGTGAAGCATACTTAGAACCTTATCATTGTGTTCGCCATTGTCACTATCATGCTTGTCATTAGATGTTCAGTTTGAAGTTTATTATGACAATGCACTAAAGTGCATCGTTGGCGTACTGTAAAAAGTTAAATCTATCTGATATCGCTAATGGTTTAGGGTTCATCGATTTGCATGTGGTTTATCAATTCGAAATCTTGGAATCCGGTGGTGAGCTGAGTTTCGTATTAAATTAGCTAATCAAAAGTTATCAGCTGGAAGAGTTTTTTTTTTACTTTCAAATTACGCAGTTATTTTATGTAAGGATGCTTGTAAAAGCGCTTCAATTCTGGAAAATAAACAAAAAATGTAACAAATACTTAATCTCAGTCCTTACGCGCAACCGTTCGTACAAATTGATGGCTAAATCGGTTTTAGTAGACGTAGTACTACAAGGCACTTCATATAAAACTTTGGATGTCCTATCCCTTTCATTCAAGATTAAATCATCAGACAGATTAAATCGTTAGAGGGATATAACGTAATTGACGTACACGTGACGTATTTGTAAAGTTAATTAGGTTTAACGTTTGTTTAATTATATAATGATTGTAGTTTGTAAAGGTATTTATTTTATTAATTAAGTTGATTTAATATCCTTATTTAGCACCGCTTACTGTGTTTAAATATTTACGTCGCTGCATTTTTTGTCTAAGGTTGTCTAAATTTGATCGCTTTTAGCGATGACACCTTTTTCCGTATAAAGATTCCATGTTTTTTTATTGCTTCAATTGTTTTCTTGTTCAATAAAGTCTATTTGTATTATTATATTTTACTCGTAGTTAAACTTTGAACTTTGACTTTCAAAGCGGTCATATGCCATAATTATTACGACATAGTAATATGGCTTGGTGGGTCTATAATATTATGTGTCACAGTTGTTTCAAGTCATAAGGAATTTTTTAAAGGACCTGTTACTTTTTTAAACCAAATCTTACCTAACCTAGCCTTATACCGGGTGTGGCCTGTAATAGGAGCAATAAATTTAGGGATCGTTTCCACACGACAAACGTAACAACATTTATTCAACAACCTTTGAAAATAAGTTATTGTTAACTAAATATTAATAAATTTAGATTTCCTAAGCAAGCAATGTATTGCAAAAACTACCAAGTTTGTAGGCCGACTATTGGATGGAGTATATATTGAAAATACTATTTAGTTTGTTCGAAAAAATCCGAAATGATAAATTACATATTTTTTTTAACAAAATGTTTCTACGTTTATAGAGTAGAAACGATCCCTCAATTTATTGCTCCTACTCGTATTACAGGCAACACCCGGTATAAGCGTATTTTTTTTTTTTAAATCCTGAAATCCACCTATTATGATGAATAAGTGAATTTTATGGTGCTCCCACACTACAGTTTTGTAACGTTGCGACTCCGGCCGCGTAGAAGTCGTTAAGCTTTGTCTTTTCTCGGGGTCCAAGCTATCACCATACCAATTTTCATCTAAATCGATTCAGCGGTGTAGCCGTAAAAGCGTGAAAAACAGACACAAAGTAAATTTCATATTTATAATATTAGTATGGAAGTATGGATATATTAGTGACGCACCATAAGGTTACAAAACATTTTATTACTAATACACTGGTAAACATCTTAGCCCAATTGTGCAAAATGTCGTAACAGAATTATCAACATTGTTTTTAGAGTTGATGTTAATTCTGTAGCTCTTCCTACCATACTCTGGAAATGAAAACGTGATAAATAAATAAAATAAATAAATATCACAGGACAATCTCACACAAATTGACTTAGTCCCAAACTAAGCTCTAGGCTTGTACTATGGGTACTAGACAACGATAAACATACTTAGATAGAGAAATAAATACTTAAATACATAGAAGACATCCAAGACTCAGGAACAAATTCTCGTGCTCATCACAAAATATCTGCCCTTACCGGGATTTGAACCCGGGACCGCCGGCTTCGGAGGCAGGGTCACTCCCAACTAGGCCAACGTGTCGTCAAACGTCGTGTGTCGTCGTGTCGTGTGAATTGTTATGCATGTTGTAGAAAAGACTGAATTTTAAAAAACAAAACGTTTCTGGGCCGTTTGAGCAATCTTATTTGCAAAATTTATGCTGTAGAAATTGTTTGCATAATTAATAAGAAAACGAGTGTTTTTGTTTACCCTTTGAATTCCTGATTAAATAAATCCTGTGATAATATTAGAAATTGAAAAACCATAATTAATAAGGGGATAATGGGCGACTATTTACAGAATTGGAGAGTTATGTGAAATGAGAAATTAATGAGGTTGTTTCAAGTTCGTGTGAAGTTCACGTGGGTAGTATTGGTTTGTTATTTGTTGTTAATTAACCGCTAGATAATTTAGCGCAGTAAGTTAGTTTTAATAAAAATTATATTTGGTTTTAGGCGGTGTATAAATTAATAATTACTAATTAATTTATGCGTTTGAACTGTGTTCGCTAATTGACTTTACGAAATGAAGTGCTTTTTAGGTGTCTAAGAACCCTTAATACAGTTTCGCCATGTCCATCTGTCCGTTTTGCCGCGGTATGACTCAGAGAATCGTTGTATTACAAAGGTGTAATTCGTCATAATGTAAGTTAAATTACTAATTATTATAATTTTTTAAGACTCTGACAAATTGACGAAATAAAATCTAAAAGAAAGTATCTTTCGCGCAAACTATTCAGTTTAGAAAAAAAATATAATAGAAACCTGACTGAAAGAAAAAGATGTTGAGTTTCAGTTCTAAGTATAGAAAACCCCAAAATGTATTTTTTTTTTTCTATTTTTGTGTGAAAACCTTAATGCGGGGTACAGAATATATCCGCTTAGCAAGTTTCTACGGTATAGTTCTTATAGTTTCGGAAAATGCGTCAACGACTGACCGGTCCCTTCTGGGCCTGACGCGTTCCTAGTATATACTGTCATAGTACGGTCATGGTATTATACGGTTTAGTGGGGAGACCTGTACGCTAGAGTTGCGTGTCCAAGTTATGAAACTAACTTAAAAGGAAAACCATCACAACTAAATAAACTTGATTGGTTCCTATGATGCAGGCGTTTAAAGTGTTTACATACATACATACTGTCACGCCTTCATTCCCAGAGTGGAGTAGGCAGAGCTGCAGAAATACCTACAAGTACAAAAAGAGTTGTTGGAAATTTTGTAACCACATTTTCGAACAGGCTAAGATGTTTACCCACTGGTAAACACCTTAGCCTGTTCGTGCAAAAAACCTGTCACTAATACACTTATTAGTGACAGGTTGCAAGCCCATCGCCTAACAGAACTAGAAGCCCTCATTCCCTTAGTCGCCTCATACGACATCCACGGGAAGACATGGAGTGGCACTATTCTAACCCGGCAACCACACGGCGGGAGCGAGGCTAGTCTTTTTAACTATTAAATTAGTTCATACTTGTTGTTTTTACATACTTGGCTTTAGAACCCTACGACGAGCAAGCTCCCATGGTGCCCACATGCTATTGCTCGGTTCATTAATTACTAGAGGTCGCCCATGACTTTGAACGCGTAGAATTAGTTAGCTCTCCTATTAACTCTTTAGGGTATGAATTTCCAAAAATCCCTTTTTAGTGTAGCCCTATCATATCCATGGAATATTCCGTGAAATTTGTGAGTCCCTAGGTCCAGCAGTCTTTTTTCACCCTCTAATTTCCAAAAATCCTTTTCCAGTGCACCCTTTGACCTTAGAACATAACGTGCCAAATTTGAACCTTTTTTTTCCAACTACGTTTCTATACTGCAGTATCCAACAATGAGGATAATAACTCAGAAAGTAATGTTTCCAGTTAAGTTTTTACATCCAATTTGAATTTAAACTGTTGCTGAAACTTACGTCTACTTAATAAGAATAGAGTCTGACGTTTTTAAATCTAATATTAACACTTTCTGGAATAGTGTCATTATTTTCATCTCCTCTGACTTAAGCTGAAAAATAACTGTCGTCTCGGGAATTTAAAACTGACAGTCAATCATTGAAATAACTATTCGTAGTTCATTTACCACAGGGTAAATGACCGGTACCTACACCGGTAAAGTTTTTGAATACTTTTTTACTAATTTTGTCATCTGAACAAAATTAGTAAAAAAGTATTCAAAAACTTTACCGGTGTAGGTACCTAATTAAAAATGTACCGAAAACATCTTAAACCATTCCAATTTAAAGCAGAATAATTTATGTCCCTTTATATTGGTATTTTGTTGTTCACCAAAAGCTTGTAATTGTTTATTTTACACTGCAAAATCTGTAAAGATAAAAGCTGCATTATGCTGAAATTTCAAACGGAGACATTGTTTGAGTTTCTGAGACGAGACGAGCGTCTTGCATAATGCAAGTCACTTTAGATTATTTCTCTTAGATGCAGTTTTGCAAAATGTTAGGAAATAACTTTAGAGACTAGTTATAATGCAAGGCGTTTTCATTTATATTTTGCAGAATAGTCCACTTAGTCATCAAACAATTTTGACGAATAAGTGAATTTTATGGTGCTCCCACGCTAGTTCTGTAACATTGTGACTCTGGGCGCGTAGAAATGGTTAAGCTTTGTCTTTCCTCGGGGTTCAAGCTATCACCATACCAATTTTCATCTAAATCGATTCAGCGGTTTAGCCGTAAAAGCTTGAAAGCTAGACAGACAAAGTAACTTTCACATGGATAACCTTTTAAAGCCGCAGAGTGACGCACCATTAAGGTTACAAAACATTTTATTGACGTCTTTAATTTGGTTTTTGAAAACGTTTCAGCATCATCTTGATCTGATTCTTAGCCTTATCTACTTATCTACTGATACCCCCTTTTCAAAGATATCCACCATGATCGGTTCTGTGCTGCTGGTATCTAGAGGTAGCCCACAGCTGTTGTCAGATCCTTTGCCTTGAAGTTCTGCCATCGTTAAGAATTCCTTAATCTGGTCGCTACCACAAAACCTTTTAATCTCAAAGGCTAAACCACTGAAGGTATTGATTTCATAATTGTGAGATAAATACACGTTTTCAAAAAGAAAGAGCTAGGTCGTAGAATTAAAAGTGTATTCCCAACTCCAATCACAAACTTTAAATTGGAAAAAAAACTAGAAAATGAAACACACAGATTAGTGGAGTGGTTTGACGAACCTGGTGTTCGGTGTCCAATTGCAGGACAAAAATATCAGCGAAACATGACTGTGTACGGGACTTGTATTTCGGCTTTATCGATGTAGATTAACATAGATAACATATCTGTTACTCTCACACTGACATACTGGTCAGAAAATGACAGATGTGTTATCCACGTTTATCCATATCGATAAAGGCGACCATGCTACGGGCCCTGATATACAATCGGTTTTAGTAAGTTTATCACGCAAGTTTAACTGTCTGTCTCAAGTGTGAGACAATGCACGATTCGATGTGACAATCCTACGGGTGGCCTGCGAGTATGTCTTGTATTTGAGAGATTGTGGAGTATTGACGAATATAAAGACCTTCTTTCTAGGTCTTTTTATTCCACCTACATACGTACATACCATCACGCCTTCATTCCCAGAGTAGGGTAGGCAGAGCTACAGAAATACCAACAACTCTAAAAAAGTTGTTGGTGATACTATAACCACATTTTGCAAAATCAAGCTAAGATGTTTACCAGTGTGTTTATTAGTGACAGATTACAAGCCTAATAGTATAAGCCTTTATTCCCTTAGTCGCCTCTTATGACATCCACGGGAAGATATGGAGTGACACTATTCTAACCCGGCAACCACACGGAATAAACATGAATAATTTAAAGCACAGGTTTAAAACGAAATGAATTATTGCCAACATAAATTAAAACCGCGTTCACGTGAAATTCCGTAATATCTTAATCCAACAATTTACCAAACCCAAGTTCAGCCGAATTTCACGAGCCAAGTAATTTAAGTCGAGTGTCCATGGGAAATTGGTGGAATTTAATCCTGTACAGAATCTGATCTTTCTCGGCCTAAAAACCTTTATTGGGTGTGATACATACCGTTTCTTCCTTCGAAGTTTCACGTATTTGCAACCTACTTCAAAAAAGAAAAAGGTTCTCAATTCACCCGTTTTTTTTGAGTATTTTTAGGGTTCCGTAGTCAAACTAGGAACCCTTATAGTTTTGTCATGTCCGTCCGCAGCCTAGTGCAGAGACTCTTAGTACTAGAAAGCTGTAATTTGGCACGAATATGTATGTAAGTCGCGCCAACAAAGTGGTTCAATAAAGTGTAAGAAAAACATTTTTTAGGGTACCTTCCCTATAACGTAGATATGTATTTTTTATTCTCGTCTACTCTATAGTGTGGGGTGTCGTTGGATAGATGTTTCAAAAATATTACGGATCAGTGAAAACAGTTTTTCTATTGAGTAATGCGTTCATGAAATATTAAGCTCTAAAGCGCAAATTTTTGCCTCCCCCCTCCCTCACTACAGCCAAAACTACAAACAATAAAAATCAGAAAAAAAAACTGAAATGAAAGAGCGTATAACGAATTTTAAAGTAAAACTATCACGACTAAGTAGACATCATTGGTTCTTGAGATACAGGCGATTAAAGTTTTTATACCTACTAAAATCATCTAAGACGGCACCAATTGACTTTAAATAGAAAATTAGTTATTAGGTGCTTGTTGATTTTTATGTGTGTAGTACTTAATGGCTTTTGAATCCTACACTGAGCATGGTCCGACATGCTCTTGCCCGGTTTTACTGGATATCACCGCCAATTTATTGTCAATCGATTCTAATGATTTATTTTCTAATGTTTCTACGGGTGGTCCCTTTGAAATTTTAAGATGATCTGATCTTGGGATCCATGAAAAGTCAACGGTGGCTACCTTCAGAGTCGGTCAATTGTTTTTTAAACATTTAATTTGATAATTAAGTGGCTATAGAAGATTAATGAAAAAAAAATAGATTATGTATTTTGGTTAAGTAGCTAAAACTTTTGAAATTGATTACCATATTTTTTAAACAAAACACAAAGTAAACGGAAATTATTTATTCGACAAAAGAAAATTAAATATGTTTATTTAATCTTTATTTAAAGTGCAGCGGTTTATTGTAAATTCAATTATGTTCAGATGATTAAAAATAGTTGTTTTGAAGTAAAACTACGTTTACTATGTTTTATACCAAGCACAAAAGATATTGTTTCCAACGAGATCGCATTCTTAAGACCGCTCAAAACCAGCAAAGTTTTTCTAATACTGGTGTTTCTGCCATATTGTAGTAAGTTGTTGTTTCTGAGAAAACAACAAGCCAACGGCTTTAACCGTCCAAGCAATCAACTTGCCAGTTGAAAGAAATAAGAGAAGACACCGCTATCGTTTGTTCCAATTGTTAAGAATCCATATCAAAAATAAAAGCCGTACCTATTTTAAATGCTTGTGATTCTCTCAATTACAAACCACAAGCTGTAAAATTACCTGAACAGTAAGTAGAACCTCCACCAAATTAAATTGTTTCAAGTGAGTTTGAATCAAAGCAACATCCGGAGACTAAGCCCAGGGACTAAGAGTCCAAAACCTTTGAGCTCAAAACAACTTCAATTTAAAAAGGTCGCAACACGAAAACAAATGCCATTTGGTTTAGAACATTATAGGAGTGATACCCTAAATTTTAAATGAAGCCATGCATGAAGTGTTTCGCCGGTTTTATACATAATCAACGGGTGCTGAGTCCTTTTTGGTTAGCTATGCGGTGTGTTCGTTTACTTTTAAACTAAACTGTGTTCTGTGTTCTAAACTTGAATATCTATTTCTTTAAATAAAAGTGATTGTTAATAAGAATAAAATGAAATCATTTAAAAACGGCTATCTTTACTTTACCACCAGAACAAGTGCATATGTGTACACTTACTTATAGTTTTTTTCTGAGCGGTTCTCTAATGTAGAGCGAAATTCTTAATATTTTATTTATAATAATCCCTACATAAAAATATCTGTTAATTAAAAGTATGGAAGCCCCACTTAAATATTAATTTTATTCTGTTTTCAGTATTTGTTGTTATAGCGGCAACAGAAAAGCAGCATCTGCAAAAATTTCAACTGTCTAGCTATCACGATTCTTGAGATACAGCCTGGTGACAGACAGACAGATAGACAAAGAGACAGGGGAGTGTTAGTAAAAGGGTCCGTTTTTACCCTTTAGGTACGCAACCCTCTATTATTCTATACTGTATTATTCTCGGGCTAAGCCAGTTAATCTACGCCATCTGTAAAAGAAACATGTTCCGTGCGTTTCTCAGTCTTTTGTTTTATTCGATAAGTTCCCCAATAGCGAGGAAGAGTTTCGCAATTATTTGCGAACTAACAACTACCACAAAGCGACGGCGAAATGCCGCTGTAGGCCAACTGCCCGTATTTATCGACGAAGTTTACTTTTAATTGGCTAGTGCAATTGTTCTATTGTTAATGTGTAATGTTGTTTGCAATTGTGTATTATTGTTACGGTGGTTGTGGTTGGTTGGTGGTTTTTTGTTTATGTTCGTTAAGTTAGGTTACATTTAATTTAGCAGTTTTTTTATGACAAGAGTAAGCTTATATTTTAATCTGTGTTTATTTTTTGTGTTTCTCGTAGTTTAGCTGTAAGGAAACTATATTTTCTTCGAGGTAAGATTCCTAACAAAATCACGCTGATAAGTCCGCGACTTCAATCTTAACTTAAATACTGAAGTGCCCCAAATCAGAAACAAATACCATTTGATTTAAAACTTTAAGTAAATAGCGTTCTGAATTTAAATGCAACTAAGACTCATTTTCATTGTGGGGCGCTTTTGTATTTAAGCAACGCTATGTCTATTCACTGTAAACATACATTTTACCAGTCTTTGAGGAAAGTAGCCTTTTAAACCTTTTCAATGCCATTGGTGGTATCCGCGCCACTGATTGACAAAGCATAATAGGCTCGAGTCTCTATGAGGCAAGTTTTTTTTTATGGCATTGAGAAGGCAAACGAGCACACAGGCCACCTGATGTTAAAAGGAAACTGTGACCCATAGACATTCGCATTCACAAGACTGCAATCCTAAGACTGCAAACGCCTTGCCAACCCTGAGGACTAATATGGAATGCCTCTATGCTAGTTATTTCAGCGGCTGTTTTATCCCCAAACCGGAACATAACATTGCGAACACTGCTATTTGGCGGTAGGTTAATGGATTGACAGAAGCACTGATTTTAATTAACTGCCTTAGTTGTAGCCATCCGAAAACACCACCACAGCAACTTAAGAACATATTAATTCTGTTCACGTCAAGATCAAAAGTGGCAAAACAAAAATAAATATAAATATTCCATGCCGTCACACACTTGCGCAAGCCAAAACAACGTCAAAACAGCATTCCATATTCCCCGTGAATACCTCTTTAAGCGGCGTGAATGTTTTATTCACGCTGTGATTCTAGTTAGCGGTAATGAAGCAAATCGAGGCGCTTCAGAGCGTTACAAACGTTTTTGACTTTCGAAATGCTTTAAAGATGTGATGCAATAGAAAAGAGCATGTTATGGGTATGTTTTTGTATAAATAAAAAACCGCATTGCAGTCAGACCATGCTCAGTGTAGGGTTCCGAAGCCGTTAAGTACTACAAACATAAAAATCAACAAGTAATAACTAATTTTCTATTTAAAGTCAATTGGTGCCGTTTTAGATGATTTTAGTAGATATAAAAACTTCAATTGCATGTATCTCAAGAACTAATGATTTCTACTTAGTCGTGATAGTTTTCCTGTTTTTTTTTATGTGTTCTTTTATTAAATTTTTTTTTTCAGATTTTTCGTATTTGTAGTTTTGGCTGTAGGGGGGGGACACTTGAGTCTAACAAAATTACCGCTTTAAAGCTTAATAATATGTCATAAACGGATTACTTTCTCGAAAAACTGTTTTCACAAACCTGTAATATTTTTGAAAGACCTATTTCAACGACACCCCACACTATAGGGCAGACAAGAAAAAAGAATACATCCCCACGTTACTTGTAGGGCAGATACCCTAAAAAATATTTTTAATTCAACCATTTTCTGTCGCTGAAAAAGGGAATTCCAAGGGGAAATTACAAATCGAGTTCCGCCATTTTATGCATGGAATGGATGCTGACGGCTGCGGACATTTAAATAGGTATTTGCCCGCACTCCAAACCGGAGGAGGGACACATTCGAAGATGGTATCTCGTTACTAAGTAGATGCTAAAAGGGTGTAGGAGTTTCCTTTGTGGTTTTAGTGGCATCGGAAAAAATTACATCTTGCAAAACTCAAAAAGAGTCATCGTTGACATCGTAGTTTACTGAAATCCATTGATGGATCAAGGTGTATGAAAGGTTAAAAGATGAATCTATTGTAAAATCTTTCTTGTTATAATAGTTCTAAAAATCCACGTGACTTCATTGAGTGGTTCGAATGTCGACTCGACGTCTTCCAATTCGCAATTTGAACCATGTCGACGTAATTTGAAGATTACTTTATCTTATGTAATTTTCACTTCTTTGATACAAAAGATGTAATTCAAGTTCAGTTGTACGTGTATTTTATAATACTTTATGTGTATAACTGATACAAAATAATGAGGGATCTTAAAACACGAGTGTGGTTTAATAAAACGAACCGTAGAAGGCGACTTTTATATTAAGATCACACGAGCGTTTTAAGAACAAATTATTTAAAGTTGCATACATTATTTTATCTACACACATATTATAAGTTCTTTGAGGGCAAGAAGACCTGCATTGCTACCAGTGCTATCTGTAACATACATAGGTATCTATCTAAGGTGCTAAAATAAGTTTCGTATTGACTAAATTTTAATTTCAATTGATACTTAGAATTTAATTTGAGTTTGTTTTGGTTGATGTTCCAAATTAGAAACTCATAACTTTATCATTAGTATCATATTTGAATCATAATAACAGTGGCGATAACCAAATTTAATATTGTATAATGCTGTTCATTGCCAACGGGGTCTGGACGCATTATACAAGACTTATGCGTACGTGTGAAGATAAAATAAATTATAATTTGCAATTTTGACGACACGTTTGCCTAGTTGGTAGTGATCCAGCCCATGAAGCTGGTGGTCCTGGGTTCAAATCCCAGTAAGGGCAGACATTTTGTGTGATGAGCGCAAGTATTTGTTCTTGAGTCTTGGATGTTTTCTGTGTATTTAAGTATTTCTCTGTAAAGTACTTTATATTATCATGTAATAACTGGAATTACATTCTTGGATTGTCATATTAGTAACAATGGTACATACTTAACTTTGAATAAGAGTTAAACTTAGACCCGATTTTATAAGGACCCGCTGGTAAACATGTCAGCCCAAATTGTAGTAGCTTCATACTGTCATGTTTAACTTTTGACACTCGTTGATCGAAATGCAATCAAGTGGTTCTTTATAAAACCCACCTTCAAAGTAGCCTTTACTCCAAACTCACTGACTACTCATTAGCCTCTGTGACTTTTGTAGTCTTTCATTATTTAAAAATCTGCAATACACAATTAATTTGGATCTTTAATTTAAAAATATATAAATATGTTTATCGTTTTCTAGTACCATAGTAATAATAGTACAAGCCTAGAGCTTAGTTTGGGACTAGGTCAATTTGTGTGACAATCAATCAATTTGCGCAATCTATCACATGACAACGCTGACCATGTTGCTTGCTTGCTTGGAAATAGATCACAAATTCACAACGATGTATTGTGGTCCGCAAATTGTTAGTTAATACCTTTGTGGTCTTGACATCAAACTTGTCAAAGGTGGTCTCTCGATTCAATCTTTTTCCCATTTTACCCAAGACTCTAGAACAATATGGTTTAGTGGTGGTAGGACCGTGTGCAAGGTCTGTCCGTATCGGTACCACCACCTTACCCTTTAACCTACCACCAAGAGCAGTGTTCGCATTGTAGTGTTTTGGGGATACGACAACCGGTGAAATTTCTAGCATAGAATCATTCCAGGGTTAGCAACGCATTTGCGGTCTTAGGATTGCAGTCTTAAGAATGCAAAGATTTACGAGTATGGATCACGGATCCCACTTACATCAGGGGGACTGTGTGCTCGATCGTCTTCTCCATGCCATACAAAAAAGTTGTACAATAAAATGAACAACTACCTACATTATCATTATTTTTTACAAATCTTTTGTCGGTATTTTTAGTTTCAATATTTCTAGGTAATTTGTAGATCAGTTGCCGTCATTACAATAAGGTAAAATTGGCAAACTTTCGTCATCAGCAAAACGAAAAAGTGAAAGAAAAAATAAGTTAAAAAAGCGTTGCTTGTATGTAATGTAATTTAACTTACCTTAAAAAAAAAAACTTTTATCGGACGTACGAAAGGATTTTTGTTATTATCTGTTATTTTTTGTCAATTTGTCTATCCTCTTGCATTGTCTTTGCTTGTTCTAGTCCAAGGTAAACTGGAAGAGATCCCGTGTAGGATAAGTTTGCCTGTGTAGATGCATTATCTATATTAATGCGAACATGTCTTATAATTGTTTATGTATGTGCAGTAAAGAGTTTACAAACATACATACATAATATTATAACCGCGATAGGTGATCGGTATTATCTCTTTTATACTAGGGTTAGCATCCTTTACCCACTTACTAACCATCACTGGTTTTTTTTTCATGGGAGGCGTTAAGGTATGAAAACGAATTAAAAATAATGGATGAACATAGTCATTTATGTAGTTTAATTCGAAGGGGGTAACTTTTTTGCTATAAAGCTACATAATTAATCACGATTCGCTATTTTCAAAGATTTTAACAAATTTTCAAAGTATCGCTCTTGTTCCTTGTCTGAAAGGAAAAAAAACTTTACTGTTGAAGTTTTAAGTCAAAAATACATCAGTATTTTTATTACTATAAGTGTGCATAAACTTTAAAGATGACTACTCTTTAATAAGACTAAAAAAATTTTTAATGTTTCAAAAAAGCACTAAGAATGAAACTTTTTTTTAATAATATTAACAGTAGTAAAACTTCATTATAATTTCCTTTTACATAAAGATAATCTATCAATTGATTTCTTATCTAATTTATATATTTGCATTCCGTTTATCGATATTTTAATGACATTAACTATTCATAATAAATGGAACTTGGTTAAAAATCTACGATAACGATTCCATGTCATGTTATGATATTACTTGAACTAAAAGTCTTGCATCATTTATAACAAAATCCACATTTCAACCCCTTTTAATAAGAAAATTCAAAAAAAATAGGTTGTCCGAAAAATTATAAAAGTTCGCAACCTTAAAGGTATTCTAGAGGTGCATCTTAAATTGATGCGGAAACACTGCCGTTGTGACAGACAGACAGAACGATGAACGGTTGGACCATCAGATTCAGGGTACGGAACCCTTCAATAGGTTTTTTTTTAAATAGTTTAATAAGATTAAACTTACCCTCTTCTTCGAATATCTTTTCTATAGGAAGTGTAAACAATTAATAACCCTTAAAATTAAATACTACTAACAATAAAAAGTTTTCTGAGCATTTTTGTAAAATACTTTACGAGTATTGTACAAAAAACATGAAAATAACTAGGAAATGCAAAGAACCAGTTGAGACTGTATTTAAGTAAGCTCAACAGACTGTTAATAACCGGTTTTAACCGGTTTTTTGCGTTCCCTAGAGAATAAAAATCAACAAAATAGAGAGAAACACAAAAGTTATGTACAGAGACAAACTTTTTCCTTCAATGGATGTCTTTCAGTTAATCTCTAAGCATTTACGAAATATTTGAAAACAGCAAATAAGTAACTAAGGGAGATTAAATTATCTTTGATTAAATTTTCTTGGTTAATACTTACTGTACCTATCTTTTAATAGTTTAGCTTGAGTCTCGCCCGCAACTGTATAACATTAGAAAAATAAAGATTATTTCTTATTTCTTTATATTAAGAGTATTTTGGAAAACACTACCAAGATCATTCACTACCTATTTAAAAATATGACTTTAAATAAATACGAAAATAAATGCATCGTTATAATTTGATTGTTGCAAAACAAATGAATAACCTTTATTGTCTGTAAAATAAGAGTCAAGTGTCCATCATTGGACCTTGTCCATTACTGGTTCGATCACCCTAGGTAATGTTCTTGCAGTGATTTCTTGCTTAATCTCTACCAGTCTTTAGCACAATGCCGTTGGGGCATTTTAGAAATTGTGTTTAATTTAACACAAGGTCCAATGATGGACACTTGACTCTTATTTTACAGACAATAAAGGTTTGCAACAATCAATTTATAACCTTATGATCTTTGAATTAAGAGTAAAGTGTCCATTATTGGTACCTGTCAGCTTAGAGTGTCCATGGTGCCATCACCCTACTACCACTCATATAAGTCTTGATGTATATAAAGTAATTATTGAAATTGTAACCTAACCACAAATGTTATGTGTTTATAAGAACTATGTCGATATCACTTTACATAATATTCAGCCCGTCCTGTGCATCCTTCACTCTCGCACTTACATAAAAGCGGTTTTAAAAAAAAACATTTTAAAACGGTAGGGGATAAGGAATTTCCTCGTCGAATCTTTTACGTTTTTTTGAAAACCCAGCTAACCTCTACACTGGCACATGCTACTTGCTCACCATTATGTAGTTTAATAAGACATTTGCATCTTTATATGTATACACTTACCAAGGTACTTGTTGTATTGATAGATGACTGTTGATTAAAAAATAATAAAAACCACTAGTGATGTACTTATAATTTCTCAGTTTTTACAGTGGTTTGTCTTTAAACATAGGTATGTGCACGGCTTGCATGTGTGCGTGCCTTGACTATACGCGCCGAGAGCCACTACAAGCAAGCTAAGAGGACACAGGGACCGGTAAAATTTCCAATCCGTTTTTATGTACTTGACGTAAAACCTTTACGTTTCGAACTCTTTCGCATAAATAACCGGTTTTTGGAGGAAACTTTACAATAAAACTCTTTACATATTAAACGTTTTCGAGTTATAAAAAACCGGTTAATCGAGTCACACGTCACGCACAATAATCAAGCGCCACTTAGTGTTTTTATTCAGTGCAACACTTTTGGTTTTTCGGCTCGCCGCTCGTGAATTAAACTGGTTAAAAAAAAGTTCTCAATGCGTTCGCGTTTCGTAGTGTAATGGTGACAGGTTGTGCAAGCCCATCGCCTAACAGTACTTCGAGCCCTTATTTCCTTAGTCGCCTCTTACGACACCCACGGGTAGACATGGAGTGGCAGTATTCTAACCTGGCAACCACACCGACGGAGAACCTGACTAATTAACAGAATTCTAGAATCCGCCTGTGCAATGCATTCAATTCGGACTTGTGTATTAAGAGAATAACACCATCGATGCTTTAGACAAGATGCCTAACGCTAGCGTACGTTAACTATTTTCGAAACCCGTCAAAATATAATTGAAATAAGCGCTCGACGCAACCGTAGAGTAACTTACGTTATTCCTATCTATTTTCTTTATCGACAACGTTCTCGCAATGCATTTTGTCTAGGGACACAGAAAAGGTTTTTAGAACCTTGTTATTTTACCCTTGCGAAAACCTAGTAAATGCCAATAGACTTTATTTAAGACAGTGTATATTTAATACAAAACTAACGTTTCTTCGTTTCTTCTGATTCTGCTGAAGTTTTATACATTTCTTCAACGAAATCCTCAGGAATATCTAAAGATGCAAACATAGTTTTAATAATCAAATTGCATATTCTATACTTATTCTAGTTTAATTAATGCCTTTCACTCTTGTTAAGATGTATATTGCCAATGTGAAGTTATTTGGCGCGAACACTTATGAAACAGAATCACATGGAGTTAGCTACACGCTATACTGTCTAGTCATTTGCATAGATACGAGTATAGTAGCGACACTCACATGTCAAAAGGGTCTAAGAATCTTAACTAGAAATAATTCAAAAATTTACAAAAATAAAAGGCCATATTAGGTCCCATGGTCATGGTAAGATTTGGTTACAGAGGTATTTTTGAAAGATATGTAATACAATACAAAATTAAACTTACGCTGTATAATTGTGAAAATCTTATACGGTAGACAACAGTCTTAGCGCTATAAGTGATCTCTTCCAGACAAACTTAGATTAATCTATACTATTATTATAAAGAGGTATAGTTTGTGAGTTTGTAAGGTTGTTAGGGGTAATCCCTGGTTCTACTGAACAGTTTGAGTCCCGAGGAAGGACATTATGGTACTTTTTATTCCGAAAAATTTGACGTTTCCTGAGGGAATAGCAACGACTACCTAGAAACGACTTCTACGCGGATGGAGTCGCGGGAAACAGCTACTAAAAATATAAGTTTACTCAGTAAGTAGAACGCACGGCCTTTCTTTTTGTTTAAGGACGTTTTTATCCTAGTTCGATCATTGCCAAGAGGGTCCTTGGTTCGATTCCATGTGTTTCAGATTGTATATACCTAGGTACCAAAATTTTTCCCAAAACGGTTATTATTTTAAAAAAAAAATATGTTGAAAACGTCAATCCGGGTGCGGACAACTCCGAAGTTTTCTAATGGGGGAGCCGGAGAAAGAGAGTCAATAGTCGCTGGCCATCTCTAGTTTTAAATATAATAACGATTTACAAGTAACTTACCCAAACCAGGCACCTTTATACCAGACTTAGCTACCACCATTTGTAATGTTAGTAGGCACTGCAAAAAAATAATAATTAAATGTTGCCGTCCTCTGACTGTAATACAATCGAAGTTACATTTTAAACGAGATTTTTTTTATTAGAATAAATAATGAAGATCAAATCAACTTTATGACCACTCTTGTTTTAATTAGAGAACGGCAGAGCGAGAATAATAACTAGCGAGCTATTTTGTGTGTTATTGCCAAAGACAGACAAATAAGCACCGAAGAAACGAAGTACCGTCTGGGACAGTATTATGAACTCTAAAAACCTGCCAAGCTCTAGAGAGCGAAAGGGTCAGCTATAACCTATGAGGCTATGGTCCTTTCAACTTAGTGTCTTCCGAATTTATAAGGAGAAGAAAAGAAATGGGACAGCCTACTAATGTTCCCTTTTAAATTGTATGTTTTAGTTCCAAAAACTCTTGTACGTTTATGATAATAAAAAGAGGAAATTATTTTTTGCAGCTCATTAAATAAAATCAACGGACACAAATGATAAATTTAATTTAAATTTAAATTCAGCACTTACTACACAAAGCGATGTCATCAGTTTCATCTTCGGAGGTTTAATAACTCCTGTTGATTATTATTGACGGGTCTTAGAGCCAATTAATCAATCCGTAATCTTAGCTCTAATTAATTAAAACGTGACTCGCTTGAAGTGATACGTCGTTAGCTATACAAATGCATAGCTAACGACATAAATAAATATTTAATGTCACTGATATTAGTGACATTAAATATTTATTGTTAAGTATAGACAAAAGCCTAACTAAATATTGTGTAATAATTTAAAATAATTCTTATCTACAGTTTTTTACATATATACATAAAATCACGCCTTCATTCCCAGAGTGGGGTAGGTAGAGCTACAAAAACACCAACAACTTTAAAAAGAATTGTTTATAATTCTATAACCACTTTTTGCACAATCAGGCAAGAAGTCTACCAGTGTATTAGTGACAGGATGCAAGCCCATCGCCTAACAGTACTACAAGCCTTTTTTCCCTTAGTCGCCTCTTACGACTTCCGCGGGAAGACATGGAGTGGCACTACTCTAACCCGGCAACAACACGGGGGATTTAGATTTTTTATGCTATAAAATATAATATTGAAGTTTGTGGGTGTTAATAAATATTAGCAATAAGATAATTCAAGTTTTGAACCCTTTGGAGATATACCAAAGGTTACACACAACTGGTATTGGGACAGATTCAAGTTTTTATGTCTGTCTTCTTTTTCTGTGTACTCTGAAAAAAATCGGATTGCTCATTTGGTCAACTGGTAAAGAATAACATTAGGCATTAGGTTCGCCATTGCGATTCTATGTACTTGTATCTGTGCAATAAACATTAAATAAATAGGCTGGACTTCATTTCGAAAATTTACCAACATTCCCGCGGGAGCAGCAAAAGACGTTTTATACGTGGTCGCGCATCAAAGTTATTTAAAGCCCTGTTTTCAATCAATATGCGTAAAATAATTCCCATTTAACAAAATGCATTACTAACCCTAAGATCTAAAATGGAATGCTATTCTAGTTATTTCACTAGTTATCTTGCCCCACACTACAACATTTTAGCTGCATTGCGGCTTGCTTTGTGGCAAAAATAACCTTCATTACATAACACTATAAAACAATGTAAGCTGTTTATTTAAAATATATATTTAGTGAAGATGCATAACGGTTAAGTAGACTATTTTTAAAAACTGTCAAAATTTGTTGAGTTGCTCGACGTGGCAATCAGAATTACGTCAATCCTATAGGTATACGATCAAATGATAAAAAAGATAAAAAATTCAGGAGGTAGGCTGAAAGGCTCTTTTACACATCAAAAATCTACCAGAGGAGACAACTGCTGAGAAGAAACACCACCTTTTCTTCTTTTCAAAGGCCGCAGGTTCTTACATGATTAGAATTTTATGCTTTTAGAGAGATTTGTTCGTAATTACAGACGACGAAAATGTATACTGCATTTCATACATTAAATATTCTACCAGGTACACATACGTCGGCAAGGGCAATATCATTCCGAAAACCCAAAATCTAACAACCAAACTCATCCGTAGTCTTGTTTAACTACCAACAACTTCAAAACCTCCAAGCAATTCTAAGCTCTGTAACCAGAAATCTAGGTTGAAAATCCTCCGTTGGATCGGGCAGAACTGTTAATTATTGAGACGTTGGTAGCCTTCTGTTTGCTTCGGTTTCCTGAATCCGGAAATTCCCGAACAACATGCCGACGTTTATCGGCAAACACAAGTCCCGTGGGCGGAGCGGGAACAAGGATTAATTGACTCAATGGACACCACAACGTGGTCACTAGTATTCACGGGATGAAGTAGACCCGGGCCATGGTGGCGTGTCAGCGTAACTGAGTTTTAAAGCAGTTTCCTAGAGCTTTCATTAAATGGTAAAGCTTGTTTGCCCAAGTGATCCCGAGCGAGAGGCACGTCTCAAGATACGTCAAAGTAAATGACAAGTACTGTCATCTCTGACGTGCCTTGAAATAGGCATCTCACTCAAGATTAGTTCAATAATAATTTTAATGCAAAACAATGGGGCCAATTCAAACTGTAATCAGAAAATTAACCCTTGTCACAATAACTGAATTTAGAAATATCAAACTCAATTCTTGTAGGACTTGAATTAACAATGACGTACGATTGGCCTTGTAAGTTAAATAAAATAAATGTCACAGGACAATGTCACAAAAATTTACCTAGTCCCAAATTGAGCTCTACGAGTAGGTTTGTACTATTGGCACTAGACAACGATAAACTTACTTATATAGAGAAATGTATACTTAAATACATATCAAACATCCAAGACTCAGGAATAAATACTCGTGCTCATCACACAAATATTTGCCCTTACCGGGATTTGAACCCAGGACACCTAGCTTCGAAGGCAGGCTCACTACCAACTAGGCTAGCGTGTCGTCACACACACACACACTTTTCTGCTTTTTTATTTTAACGTCATCTTTGAACTGCTGCACTAATCTGTCAAAGTCTTTAATGCGACAATGTACATAAGTGTGCAGCTACTGAGAAGGAAGACAAAACTATATGTACATTTTTTACATGCGTAGAATTAAAGGTGACAATTTCGAATGTGATACATCGAATTTCATGATCCAAATTATTTCATGCCGTAATTCGTGAACCTTTGTCACGGTGAATTGTTATTCCGAAAATTCTAATAAGCGACATACTACTCATAGAATATGTAAATTAATGTTACATAGACATCTCAAAATATACGAAACACAAAAAAACTGTTTCAAAACTATCAATTATATAAGGTTTCGAGTATTTTCTTCACTTAACCAAACGTAATATTTGTGAGAGCTAAATAAATATTACGTAGGCTTTCACGCCACCGCCCCTACTCCAAACTCTATTAAGGGCACGTATTGGTATGCAAATAAAATAAAATGTGAACACTTTTCCTCGCTCGAAGGCGAACTCAAAGCAATATAGGCAAGCGCCTGTAGGTGGACTGAATAAAGTATATAAGGTTGGTATACGCAACAGTGGTAGAGTTTTGGACACATATTATTACATGTCATGTTTTTAGTGGTGGTAGGACCCTGTGCAGGATCCGTCCGGATCGCTACCACCGTCTTATCCACCAACCTACCACCAATTAACAGTGTTCGCATTTTTGCGTTCCAGTGTGGGGATTAGACAACCGGTCTAAACTAGCATAGAGGTATCCCATCTTAGTCTTTAGGGTTGGCAACGCATTTAAGGTCTAAGGATTGCAGTCTTGAGATTGTAGTCTTGAGAATTCAAATGTCTATGGGTCTCAGATTCCACTTACCATCTGGAGACTTGAGGGCTGTGTGCCTTCCCAATTTCCCATTGCCATGAAAAAAAAACTGCATAAAAGCGTCTACGTTTACTAATTACATAAAAAAAAAAAAAAAAAAATCACTTCAAGAATATTTTTTTATAATCATGAAATTACTTACATAACAAGATTATATAATATCTTGTTATGCAATTCGTATGGTTAAATTTTAATATTTCAATTGGTCGAAGGATGTGACTACAAAGAGAAAAAACCTCTTGACAAATTGGACGAGTAATATTACATATAAGTAAATTACATTTTCACTTGGAATTTGATCATGACACTTAAACTATTTTTGGACAGTTAAGTAAAATCGTCTAAGTAGAATGTCGAAATAATTATTTTCAGTTCCATTTCGTGCTCTCGAAAAACAGAACAGTGTGGTTCCAGCCAAAACTACCGCGGAGCAAATTAAATTAACTTTGAAACTGTGCTCCGAAACAGAACAACGCAAATAGTTCCACTTTACAGGTGGATTGGTGTGTTAACACTAAATGTACACAAAATATAAAGCTACAATCTAAGGTCAAAATGATGTACTTTGAACTTACTACCTATGTTTATTTTCTACCACTTGATCAAAATTCTTTGCGATCGATGTAATTTATTCATTAAAATAAAGAAACGGATGGACTTTCTCAGTCACATTACAAGTACGAAAACAACTCCCTTTTACGATGATGTATTAATTATTATTTACTTTGTTAATAAAACACAATGTGCTAAGTGTTATTTACTCTGTTAACAGAACAAAAGAGCTCACGTAACAATTGATTAAGCTGTCAATACTGCAAACATTGTAATTTATTTGTCATGCGAGCCACTTTAGTGTAGGTGCCGCGACCAGGATCGATCGGGGTCAGTGCACTCCACATAAATTATTTACTTGGATGTAGTTACACTAGTTATGGGAAATGTATCCAATACACAATAGTATTTTTTACACATGTTTCCTAACGTCAATAGCAATAGAACACATATTTAAATGGTTGGGATTGTGGTACCTAGGAAACTTTTCTTTTAACTACGTCATTTTTGCTGCAACATTTTAAAATGCGATGTCATGTCAACATGGTATCGCGGTATGGTGTAGTATAAATCACTTGTATTTTTATATGGGTAAATGGTGTTACTTGACAATTTGTTTTATAGTCCAGTTTGAAATAGAGATGACTAACTTACACTTTAAACGTTTTATATTCATATCACAAATTTACTTAAGGTCAAACAAAGGATATTTTTTTGGATACTTTTTTTGACAACGAAATAACGTGCTTAATTATAAATTAATAAATATAATTTCATAGCACCATACCACGCTTACCAATGATTACCATATCGACGCTTGAAAGGCGAAATGGGATAAGCGACATTTTTTTGTGATATTGAGTTACATTATATCGTTCAAATCAGCAGATTTTTCTGATTTGAACGATATATGTAACTCAATATCACAAAAAATTTCGCTTATCCCATTTCGCCTTTCAAGCGTCGATATAATTATTATATAAGCATGCTAACAAAATGACCGTGTTATTTAAATAAGTCAAATTCAACATTTGAAAATGTTTATACTATGGCTGTTCATTTGACTTGTAGTTTTAGTGACTGATTATAAGTTTTACTTGATTAAAAGTACATAAGTATGCAAAATTGCAAGTACATCTGACTACTAGGAGTAAGCTAACATAATCGTCTTCCATGATTTTATGACATTAAGTTACAAGTGAAGTTAATACACTTGTTTATAATAAAAAACCGGACAAGAGCATGTCAGACCATGCTCAGTGTTGGGTTCCGAAGCCGTTAAGTATAGCAAACATAAAAATCAAAAAGTAACAACTTATTTTATATTTAAAATCATTTGGTGCCGTCTTAGATGATTTTAGTAAGTATACACAAACGATGGTTAGTAGGTAAATACTTTAATCGCCTGTAACTCAAGAACCAATGATGTCTACTTAGTCGTTGATAGTTTTCTTTTTAAACTCGTTATATGCGCTTTCATTTAGGTTTTTTTCTGATTTTTAGTATTTGTTTTTTTGGCTGGCTGTGTTTCGGGGACACTTGACTCTAACAAAAATTGGTGCTCTAAAGCTTAACATTTCGAAACGGATCCCTTGATCGACAAATTGTTCTTACAAACCCACAATATTTAAGAGATGTAAAGACCTATCCAACGACACCCCCACACTATCCCCACGTTACGTGTAAGGGAGGTACCCAAAAAATTTGTTGGCGTGACTAATAATGTACATTCATGCCGGACATGGCGAAACTATAAGGGTTCCTAGTTTGACCACAGCACCCTTAAAATGGTCAAGTGCGAGTCGATTTAAAGAATATATTTATACAGAAATCTGCTGTGACTGTAACTCAATCCTGTAAAAAAGCAACCGGCTTTGTATTAACGGTTCAAAAGATACAGCTCTTCAAATAAAGGACAGACAGACACCGTAGGCTTAGTAATACAATCTGTTAATTGCAAGCGTACATTAATTCCCAAAGGAATAAAAGTTACGGGAAAATAATCAAATTGCCAAACCACGTGCATGTCACCTATTCTGACCCGAAACAAGAGACAAAGTTCGTAAGGCGTGACACCGATACAAATGTGCCTGACTCAGAATCGACCCCACGTTTAGTTCGTAATTGACTTTCGCGATTGTTTTAATAAGGTTAGGAACTTCAGAGAACGAAAATGGCGAAGTAAATTGTTAATCGCTATATGTGGTAATGATTTAAATAGATGAAAAAGGCTACAATATACACGCGAAATGTCTTTAAAATAGCAATATAATATTAATGATAGTGTCTGTAGTATACGTATAACGTTTTAACCGGTGAAATTACTAGCATAGAGGCATTCCATCTTCGTCCTCAGGGTTGGCAACGCATTTGATGTCTTAGGATTATAGTCTTTACAACTCTACAAACGACAAATGTCTAGGGGTCTCAGATTCCACTTAACATAAAAAAAACCTAGACCCAGGAATACACTAAAGTCAAGTCCATAATTAGGTGAACTAACCTGACAGCTCATTGTACACTAATGTTGCCACGGTTTGGCTAGTGCTGTTTATATAATATCGATATTTTAAAAGTCTAGTTGAGTTAGTACCGTTCTAGCCCAACAGAAGCCACCTAAAAGGATCACAATGGCCCGTTGTAATAACAGTTTTTTTTTGTATTTTATTCCTAATTTGAGGAGTCAATCAATCAATCAAATCATCCCGTATCTTCCCACTGCTGGGTATAGGCCTCCCTTTTGTCGCGCCACTCACCATGATCCTGTGCTGCATTAATCCACTGTATGCCCCGTATGTATCTGACAACGTCGTCCGACCAGCGGGCTGGTGGTCTGCCCACTGATCGGCGTCCCTGTCTTGGCCACCACTCGGTCACCGACTTGGTCCATCGACCGTCTTCTCTCCTAGCCAAGTGTCCCGCCTATTTGAGGAGTAAGTATCGTGAATATCATATCATAAAAATTGCTGTACTTCGTCCCTATTTGGCAAGTATGTATCAGTGTGAAGGTTTCGATGACAATTACTTGATAAAATATAAATAGAATCAGATTTATAGAAGGCACAAGGTTATATCCACATATTTGTGTGGACATAAATCTATCACTATTATTTTTTTCCTATGTATGGCAACATTTTCGGCTGTCAAGTTAGTTCGCGTAATTCTGGACTCGACTTTAAATCATGTAGTACTTACTATCTGCTGTAATATTTGACTTTACTATTTTATAAATATTATTGGTTAAATGTTTTTTTAGATGTACAATACCATTGACGAGTAAAATCCGTAGTGAAATTATTTTTACATAAGTTTCTTGGAAACATTTCTACACAGTTTTTATTTAGGTATTACAAAATATCACAGATCAATCTCTATCATGTCAGGCTATATATTCGAGGTTATCGCTAACATAAGAAGACTTTACTGCCCTAGAAGGAATGCATCCAATAATGAATGACTCTGCAAGATTCTAAGAATATTTATCTAATTGAATTGCTTCCTTAGAAGCAAGTTAATCTACATAATATTTCGTTTGTAGAAATTTTCTCGCATTCTAATTGGCCTCCTTTGTTCGACTGCGTTGTTATACAATATATATAAATCTTTAAGGATCATTAGTTGCTTGTACCGTGTTACCTATCTCTCATAACGGGTATGGAAAATGTATAGACTCATACGCTGCAATTGAAACATGTCTTTGAAAACCTTCAGCCAAGAGTGTTACTGGGAGAAAATTAATAAATTGATCGCTATATCAATTCATTAACAATTTAGGTAAAATTGTTTTCTTGCGTTTACAACACATAAAAATGCATGCGAAAATAATTATAGATCAACTAATAAAACGTTTAATTATCATCACTCATGTCATAATGAACTTAATATTAATCGTCACTGCATCAAACTAATATTATAATAAATGCAGAAAATAACTCTGTCTGTCTGTTTGTTACGCTTTCACTGAACCGATTGGGATTAAGTCCTGGGAAAAAACATAGGATTTTTTGTCCAGGTAAATAGGAGAGCTTCTGTGGGAATAGCAATAAGCGACTTCTATGTGGACAGAGTCGCGGGCAACAGCTAGTAGATATATTATATTTAAGAGATGACATAAGTGAATCGGTCTTGTAAAATGTTACTTACAAATATGACAAATCAATATACCTTCATGTTAAAGGCGTACGTACCTACTATTTAATCTAATGTTTTATAGCCTGTGCCTACATAACAAACTCAGTAATTATGTTAAAATATAACCTAATCTTAAGACAAGATTACATTCGCACAAGTTGATTAACATAGCTATCCGTTACGTCTCGAGACCCCTCAACAAGCTAGACGAGTGCCTACCGAATTCCAACTCAATTGTCTATGGTATTCTAGAGAATTGTTCAATGAGGTAGAAAGGTGTTGAGTTACATTTCGGAATTTAGCAGAATTGTAATTTGTGAAAATTACTAGGTTAAAAACTGTTTTCTGTCAAGAGTCTAATTAGTTCAGGATTTTACCGCGTGGACCTGGGCGACCGAGCTCTAATCAGGTGTATGTAGACGACATTTTTAAGTCACAATTTGACAGTGTCGTCTGTATATGTCAAATACCTCGTAACCCGAATTTTCAATTGACAAATCGATTTTTTGACCCGAAATATCCTTATTCCGCAATTTTCATCAACATCATGAGAGCCGTTTTCGAGAACGTGATGACAAATATTTGCTTTTTCTAGTTTAGTATCGGAATTTCAAAACATACAAAATATCAGGACCCTAGTCAGGTCTGCTGAACTAAGCAGAAAAATCTAAATAACGTGCAGAAAGTAATAGAATAATAATATATGAATCAGTACAATGTTTTATGTTCATGAGAGCCTTTTTGAACCAACTTCACTTTTTATGCCCAGGGCCCGTACTTTTCATGCCGTTGACGCAAAAATGACGTCACGCTACATAGAGTATGATTCCAAACTAGCGTTTCATCATAATCATTTTTTATTAAAATTGATTGCTAAAATCAAAAAAAATATGACCATCGATTCTTAATTTTCTTTTTAACCCTTAAATTGGCAAAAAAATTAAAAGTCGTGAATTCAAACCATATTTCATTTCGAACCAGAATAAAAAATATAATTAAAAAAAAAACATAAAGTGAACATTATGGTATGTATCCTATGGTGCACACTGCCAAGTTAAGGGTTAACATGGAAATTGGAATAATTAATCAAATATGTGACACAACAAACAAAACTATGATTACAAAACAAAAGTATTTTTATGAATGTCACATTACATATAAAAATGAAGATGACGTAGATTTTCTCTGTATGGTATTTAAAGCAAGAAGGATGGTGTGCTTCAAATTACAGAGGAGAAATTCGGTTTTCTACGTAATTGTTGAAATGTCGTAACAATACCATGTAATAAAATGTATGTATCGACATAAAATACAAATAAAAAGTTTCATTTACGTTTTACGTATCAAGTAGGTATTTATTTTTCTACGCGTCAATAGATTACTTATGTATAACACTAATGGTTAATAATTATAAAAAAAAAACCATTTGAAATCATACTCTATGTATCATGACGTAATTTTTACGTCAGTGGCATGAAAAGTACGGGCCCTGTTTATGCCAGTTACAATTTAAAATTACAACAAGACCCAAATTCTAAATTCAAACTGCAACTGGCCAGCACAACGCTACTGAAACTTGTCCAATTTATGTTTGCACATTATTTAAGAGAGTGAACAATCCAAGTGCTTTACTCACTAGCTATCCGGCTGCCCTGTCACTTTTACTCGATTGCAAAATAGATGCGGAGTGAAAAGGATGGAGTTTCCGCGGTTTCATATTTGGTGCTTTGACTTAACCTACCAGCGCTGTCGTTAATCCGACGTCCTGCGGGAAATCGTGTGTTGATTAGTTTTTGCTTGTACCACGTGACGAGGGTTTTTTCATACAAGGATTAGATCTGTTGTTTGTCATGTCTATATTATTTTAAATTTTAATTTTAATAACGAGGGTGTTTTCAAGCATGTTAACAAAGTACTGTTTGACAAACCTCATGTTTTGATAGAGCGTGTTTATGTTTAAATAAACGTATAGTACATAGTTCTTTAATGCAAAATGTATAATGAGCCATGATCAAGGTGTATAAATCATTAAAAAACCTTCTCTTGGTCTTGAATACTTTTGGGTGCACTAGTGTTGGATACTTTAAGGTGACATGTAACAATAATGGTCACTTAACTCTTAATTCAAAGATCATAATAATGGCCATGCATTTAACATGATTATTACAAAACAAATGAATAAAAACTCTTCTGAAAAATAGGAATCAAATGTCCAACAATGGCAAATTGGTTCATTTGGTTTTGTTAACATCTTTTCTCATTTTAATTAGTTTAGTTTATTTAATCATCAATGAAATGTTACAATATAAATTGCATTGCATGTCAAAAAATACGATATTTTATCAATCTCGTAACATACTAATAATCATATAATACAAAAATAACAGTCAAATTATTAAAACAATAACAATTATACGTCAAATAAATGATCACTTAACTTATTGTTGTATTGATGATTAATTTTAATATCAATCTAACAATAAGTTAACAAATAACATCGACTTCATATTAAAACGCTTCTTTTGTTTGCTGAAATGTAGGCCATGTGGAATAATCCAATTTGTCACGTTGTATGAATTCGGTAGCATGACGGGTGTCAAAGGTGAGATGAAATTTTCAAAAATGCAACTTACATTGCATATGCAATCTACTTGTTCCCGTGACTCCGTTCGCGTGGAAGTCATTAATCACTATTCCGTCCTTATTAAGGCCCTGTTGTTTGATCAGTAGTTAAACTAACTAATTGTTAAAAATCGTAACTAATGGTTAAATCTCAAGGAAATGTGTCAAATTTTCGATTCTTTTTTCGAATTTTAACCAATAATTCAGTTAACTACAGATCAAACAACTCGCCCTAAGTCCTTTCTCTCCAAGCTATAAACGTTTATTTGCAATAATGTCAATTTCATCACTTTGGCGAATGAGAAAGTGATGAAATTGACACTTAAGTCAAAATTATATTATTTAAGTACATACATTAAATCACGCCTGTTTCCCAGAGGAACAGACAAAGACCACTTTTTTACCTGCAGTGCTACGATCCTGTCAAATCTCTTTCGCTTCTTCCACCTCTTACATCGAGTCATGCATGCACGTCGGTTTCGGGTACTAAAGATTCGGCCCCTTTCAACCCATCCATTCTCGCACTGAATATATTCCAAATGACCGAACCATCGAAGCATGCCCCTTTTAATCTAAGTCACTGCATCTTCTTTCAGCACACATTTCTCTCGTATCTTTTGTTTTTTTACTAGAGCGCGTTTCAACTGCATTTATTCGACTTCATGCTTGTCCTGCCACGCCCAACATTCACTACCATACATCAGAGTAGAGGCCAACACTCCATTGTGAACAGCCAGTCGGGCTTCTGCTCACAAAGGAGTGCAGGGCCCAAATTATATTATTTAATAAACATTTATGCAACTTGGTATTATATTATACGTATAGCAAACCAGAATTCTAGAGCAAGTTTTTTCATTTACATTTTCATTTTCAACAGAAATCTGTTGTATTTTTTTACTGGCTGCTCCGATGCACAAATCTGATGCTGACATTTGACCTTTATAACTTTTTATGTAGGCGATTTTTCACCACTTCTCTTTACATTCGAGAAATATCCAACGAAACGTTTCATATTTAATAACCGCTGCTAATTGGATGTCGGCTTTAATTTTGCATTCCGCTCGCTATTAAAATAAAAAGTGAGAAAAAGAATCCACTGCACTCTGAATCTGAACTGGTTTATGAAGAATTACGACTTTCATAAATTACTTATTTATCGAAATTATCAGATCAGATTTTTTAATATCTGTAACTATTGGTAGATATGTATAACATAAGATATCTTTCCGTAAGTTTAATACTTTGACACTTGTGTAGTTTAACGAAAACGAAACTATTGATTAAATTAAACAACCTTTTTATTACATTTTTTTAATTGTTGTTGAAAGCATACCCTGGTAACTTTGCAATGAACTAACCTCTATAACCCAAAACGTTAAAAAACCTTAGTTAAACATGAGCTACATGTATGTAAAACAACATGCCTTTTAATAACATGACTACCACCCTTAAAGCGTTAGTTATTACCACGTTACGTTTTCGAAGAAAATAACGAAACCAAAATGTGACTTGAGAGAAAATCTGTCAACAAACAAGATACGACTACAAGAAATTATTCACACCATGGCGGGCTGCGCCTAGCAACGCGATTGGATTTGTGAAAATTGCGTGTCGGTTTTGTGTAACGCGTGCATCATTTATTTATTTAATCTTTATCGCGAAAAATAATACATTTAATATACAAAAGGTTAACTTACTGCCGTAAAGCATTCTCTGCCAACTTTGGGCAAAGCAGAGATTGTAGTGGCGGTGCGACATAAGGTCTAACTTTACTCATACAATAACTATAGTTAGTATTATTCTATGTATATAAAAATCAATTGCTGTTCGTTTGTCTCGCTAAAACTCGAGAACGGCTGGGCTGATTAGGCTGATTTTGGTTTTAAAATGTTTGTCATAGTCCAGGGAAGGTTTAAAAGGTGCGAAAATAATTGAAAAATCCACCGGGAAAGTCAGCTTTATATTTTTAAGATTTTTTTTTTATTTCCAAAACAAATTTGTTTTTTTTTCAGTCAGTGCCTTCACATAATGTTCTAGCATTTCATGCGCGGAAAAGTTTTTGCTTCAGGCGTAGACTTAAAAACGAAACGAAAAGACAAACAATCACACCTTTTATGTATGACGTTGATGGAATAAGTTTGTTACATGACAACTTTATCACTAAAAAAAATGAAAAATAAAAATGCTAATTGTTTATAGTCCACGTGTTTGTTTTTGGCATTTCATTGCCGTCGCCTTCGCCCTCCTTAAATAATACAGATAAGTTAGTCTAGACGTAGTGACATCATAACATGTGCGTTGAATTTTTTAAACTATAGTTGTTAAGTAACTCGAAGATTTATTTTTTGAAATTCCTTTTAGAATATTTGATACCCGCGTAGAAAAATAAAACACAGCCTATGTTACTCTTTAATGTGGCATTCTACTCGTCAAAGAATTTTTAAAATTGGGTTTTAGTTTTTGAGTTTATTTGTTACAAATATATAAATATTTCCTCTTTATAATATTAATTATAGAGTGAATGATTAGCTTAGTTTGGGACGAGATCGATTTGTATGAGATTGTCATCCGATGTTTATTTTTATTTTTTTAATATTATTTTATTTATGACATTGGAGATGTTGTTCTTTTATAAACTTCATTTAGCACGGTCAATCAGTCAAGCAAAGTCATACGAGCAAGTTTTAAGCTACCGAATTAAGAATGCACACCCTAAAAATTTGTTTGTACGCTCTGACGGGACTAACTTAAATTTACCGGTTAATAATACGTTTGCCGAGTTTTAAAGCGAGTTGGTGTAGAGAATCCTTACCTAGAGTTTACACACCTAAGAAATACATTTATTCGTCTTTAATAGAAACCAAGGGAGAAAACCATCCGTTTCTGATATTGATATACTTAATACTGATGTGCCTAAACTAATCGCGTTGTCTGCTTGCTCAACATATCAGCATAAACGCAAGACAGTGTTATCTAGTGCTACGTAATCCTATATTCAGCATAAATTATACTAGGCTAATGTCAGCGCGAATTGACAAATGGTATATATACAGGGTGACATCAGAGACGTGATCAAAAGTTATATGACTTAATTTTATTAAGCATTAAAGTGGGATCCTAATAATAAAGGCATATCGGTGTTTACATGTAGTATTCAGACTTAATCACGCAATGATCAAAGTTAAATAATTTATTGTTAACAGTGTGGTCTCCCTACTTGACAGGAAGAGATGTAAATATAAACATAGAAACAACAAAACAAATAATTGACAATGACTGACTTGAATTGTCACTGTAACTGAAGTGTCATTAAAGTAAAATAGTCTGAATAGAATCCATAGAGGGTATGATTCTAAAAATAGGGTAACCATGATTTACGAAATTGGTGATTTAATTAAGGTGAAAATTAATAAAAAAGAAATAGCTTTTGTTTCTTGTAACTAATATTACTTGAAAATGGCCATCAATTACCGAGTCTGAAAAACTGGTTTCTGATCACGTCTTCGGTGTCACCCTGTATAATGCACTTTCCCGAACACATGGTGAGAGAGGCAATGGCTCAGATACGCGTCATACTCGTGAACGGGTGCTGTTTGTGGAGTCCGGTCTGTTCACACTTGCAAGGACTTCTTGTTCAGTTAATTATTCTAGCTATGGCTTTTGACGTAGCCTAGGGGACCTCGTCGTGTAGTTCTCTTTTAGTCATTCTTGTTAGTTTAATATTATTGACCTACCATTTGTTATGATTTTATCTGTATTTTTTTTAATACATACATAACGTCGCGCCTTCATTCCCAGAGTGGGGTAGATAGAGCTACAGAAATACCAACAACTCTAAAATACATGTTTATAATTCTGTAACCACATTTGCACAATCAGGCCAAGAAGTTAACTAGTGTTGTTTTAATAATTATCATTTATTATTTTATTACCATGTAATGTAACTTTGAAGTATTATTGATTAAAAAAATATCTTCAGCTGCACTTTCTTACGGCGCTTCTTCTTTGCAATAATGGTCTTGTTCGAAGCGCTAGTAATAAAACAATTTAATATTACTAGAATAGTGAGAGTCAAGGAAATAAAGAAAAGTTTCTTGATGTCAGTCTGTTTGATCTATACCTACATAAAACGCTAACTATGGGAGTCGCGTCGAGTAAATGGCTGCCAAATTCAAAAATATACATATTTCTGCATGTGTTTAAAATGAAATTTCAAAACACGTGAAAATATTACTGGAATAAGGTTATTTTACTTTCATCTTTCTCTGTTTATCCAAGATCTGTCATATGGAAACCTCGAGGGGGCACATCCATCCTCATCGTTAATATCTCATGTATTTTAGCTGTTGTTCTAGCAGTAAGGTTATTTATCATGCTCTCTTACATGAAAATTCCATTTCGCACTTATTTTACGATCATTCATTTGATATGTAAAATATCTTAATACCCGTACAGTATTTGGATGGTTTCGGTTTATAGGTTTTTAATTTTGCAAAAAAAAGACTTGTTAATGTATCTAGCAATTAATATAAAAGATCCTGGCATATTAGATAGACAATTATAATATTATATCTACAACAAAAAATACAAATGCAAAATTAACATTTAATGATGCCTAGTGAAAAGGTTGCATAATTTTTTGTTTAGTTTTATTGGCAACACTATATGTGTAGTATCTTCTTCTTTGCAAATTGGTCTCAATTTGGGCTTCTGGAATCTTCTTTTTCTTAGCATAATACGTAAGTGCCCCTGCTGGAAATGGCCTAGACCTCCATGAGTAATTTATTGATGCTTCTCCCAGATATTTGCTGAGATACGCTAGAAACTATATAAATAAATAATAAATAAATAAATCACAGGACTATGTCACACAAATTGACCTAGTCCCAAACTAAGCTCTAGGCTTGTAATATGGGTACTAGACAACGATAAACTTACTTATATAGAGAAATACATACTTAAATACATAGAAAACATCCAAGACTCAGGAATAAATACTCGTGTTCATCACACAAATATCTGCCCTTACCGGGATTTGAACCCAGGACCCCTAGCTTCGAAGGCAGGGTCACTACCAACTAAGCTAGCGTGTCGTCAATGAGTTATACTAGACTCGTAATAGTAAATAGTAGGGCCAGCCCCCTATTTCACCATCTAGACAATGACTGGTGACAGTTGACAATTCGCAATACATTGCGAAATTAACAAGATTTCACATCAGTGGGATTTATATTAGCTGCGCCATGTACACTGGAAAGTCACCTGTCACCTGTAATTGTCAGGATGGTGAAATAGGGGCAGATGGCTTCGTTGGTCACCCAATCAGGGCCTACTGGTTAAAACTATATTGCCTTTGACATGTTATGGTACGTTACGAGAGCTCTTATTTACTTGTCAGTAATGGCGGCTTAGTTAAAAACAATACAGGTCAAAGGTGATATTGCTTGACAACGTAGAATACAGGCCCAAATGGAGTAGAAGCAGAACAGAACTATCACTATGGTCACATTTTTTTTTATAGAACTTTGTTTGTCTGCCGCCTGGCAACATGCCTAGGTTCTGTTCAACCATGAGGTAATAATCATTAAAGTACATCATACGAGTACAAATAAATAGCATGGCATTTTGTTCTTGTGATAAAAAACCCTTTAAGAGGATTGTAAAGTGACGCTTAAATCGCGTAGCTGTCACAAAGAATCCATAGACATTTAGCCCCGGGCGATAAACGTTTCTCACCCCCTAAATCCGTTTTCCACGATTTTTAAATATATTATACTTCTCATGAAAAACTAGGTTTGTACGTTTCCGTTTTTGTTTTTTTTTGTTGGTTTCTATCTAATAAAAACGCACAGACCTACTTTTTCATAATACGAGTATCTACAAATTATTCTAAAATCGTAAAAATCCGACTACGTTTAGGGGAGAAAACGTTATCGCATTTTGTATAGAAATTTTATGCTTCACTGTTCTCTTAACAAGTATGACGAAAACATAACCAACATAGACCAACTAGCACCACTCGTAGCTGCTATATTGAGCTCGACGTTTCACAGACGTTGTTACCTCGCTTTGAATTCGTGCGCCTTTATTGCATTTCATAACATTTTATGAAAGTACTGAACTTATGCAAGAACGTATAACTTATAACTCTTATAAGTATGAGATTTGAGAAATTTTATTAAAGGTGTGACATAACTTGGGATATATTACTTGACACTTCTTTGAGGGGTTGCGAACATGACTTTTAATATTGAGTTAAGATTTATCCGTTTTTAGGGTTCCGTACCAAATACTGAACAATTGAACCCATATGAGATAACTTTGTGGTCTGTCCGTCCTTCTGTTCGTTCTTTCGTCAGTTTGTGTGTCAAGCCCTTTTTCTCTGAAAGGGCTAAAGCTTGCAGAATTTAGTAGTTTCGATCATTACGTACAAATGAGACACATAACATAACATTACGCCTCATTCCCAGAGTGGGGCAGGCAGAGCTATAAAAATACTATAAGAAATACCAACAACTATTAAAAGACTTCTTGATAATTCGATAACCACATTTTGCACAAACAGGCTGCGATTTTTACCAGTATATTAGTGACAGGTTGCACGCCCATCGCCTAACAGTACAAGCATTTATTCCCTTAGTCACCTTTTACGACATCCACGGGAAGACATGGAGTGGCACTATTGTAACCTGGCAACCACACGGGAAAAATTACACACAAATGAAAAAAATTGGATTAATTAATTCTGACGCCAAAAAACAAAGTTTAACCCGATAATGCATCTCTTTGTTAAAATAAATTGTCTACTTTCTGAATTTCCTATTTTTTAAGTGTTACGAATGTCACGGATCACATTTTAAAAGTCTTAAAAAGAAAGACAACTAAATATTAATTTCTATATGTTCATTTCATTATTGCACAAGAATTAAAAGAAGTACATAATTATCATGAGAGCTAAAGAAAAACTAATCAATTATGAAACAATTTAAGCGCCAAACTTTTCGAAACTTTATGATCACTTTTTTAGTCTAGACCTAATTAACATCGCTCCTTTATTCCCCTATAAAAACTATTTCCACCCCATCTTGAACCCTGCAAACTAAAAAAGGTTTTCTATTTAGAATTCCTCTCACTGATTAGCAGTAAAATACAAGATAGCCAGCTGAAAGCATTCCCAGGTCGCCTTCCTTTTCAATTCTAAGTTTCCAATAGAAACAATTTAAACTCCGCAACTACCCACATTCTGTAACAGTGGAGACCATCGGTGCAATAAAAACTAACTATTACATTCTTCTGATAAAATAGAACTTCGTTGAAAGTGTGTTTGTTTGGTTATAATAACGTAAAAATGAGTTACCGAAGCGTATTTAGCCCGGATTTTGTAAAGCTTTCAACGAAAAACAGAGGCCATATCATTAAGATTTGATAAAATTAAATTAATTCCAGGCAGATAAAAAAGATAAATATTTCTTTCACTGGCTGTATTTTGTCAGGTTTTAACGATATATAGTGTCAGTATAATTTTATCGGTCTGTATCGCTTATTGCACAGGATAGTGCGGGTTAAACGTCATTGAAAATAAACCTATTATACGCGACTCAAGAATGAGCGAAAACAAAATAATTTAAACCTTAAGAACCAAACAACACGAGTCCTATTATCTTAAATTAGAAATATTAAATAATATTCAATAATTCTTAACTTGATGCGAAGTTCGGTGTGTAAGAGGTATAATTGTAAATAATTTTTGGGAATCACAAACACGCTCTTACTGTTACAGAGATAACAAACGAGTTCATTTTGATGTGCTTCTTCCTTGTTTTTGGTAACCTAAGAGCTGTATTTTAGTATTTTATTTTTGTTTTTTTTTTATGAACCTACGCCTGGCGCGGGTAAAACTTCGACGGCTATTTAGTCAAATATTCGGCAGCTATTGCAGCGACGCCGTCGACCGCCATTTTATTTACCGTCGCGTAAGTTATCATTCGTACCAGGCCGGTGACACTCCGCGCTATTGCCTACTCAATGTGCGGCCTTTTATACAAGGCTAATCAGTTGAGTGTCACGCGAGCGCTCGTCTTGAAGCGCGCCGCCCGTACGCCGCTGCGAAAATAATTCGAATTTTTGTTTAAATAAATGTACCTATGGCTCCTCGAAAAGCCAAAAGGTACTGTATAGCATACGGGTGCTTAAATAATGACAGGAATGGCGATCTATCATTATTTACACTGCAAAAAGATATCGAAAGGTAAGATTATTATTAATATTATTTTATAAATTATAACTTCGATCGAGGTAGGTAGTTACGAGTAGCAGTACTTAATTACTGACACAATGATTACAGTTTTGAATCCTCGACACAAAAAGAGCGGAATAATATTATTTATTTTATTAACTACCTACCTCAGTTTCGCAGTTTTCGACTTATTCGCATCAAAAATCTATTACCTACCTTACTTAAAGAGCGTTCCGCGTAAGTACATCTCCCAGTAATAGTGACTACCTACTAAAGCAAGGTCAGCATATACTGGTTACCTACCTTACTTGAGTAACGGAATAGGTAATAATAGTGCTCGAGTTTATAATTTTGTCGTGTTATACGAGTTGCATAGTCCAAGAGCCTGATGTAAGATTAGTTTTTAATTTGATATATAAGTACTAACGTTTATATTAGGTTTTTCTTTCTTTCTTTCTTTTCTTTTAGTTTCTAATTTTGAACATTTTTTTGATTTGTTAGCCCTGTTAGGGTATACCTACTCCCGAGGTTGACGGAAATTGAAGTCGGTTCATTTTTTGTTTAAGACTTGTAATATTATAACAATATATAGATGGATATTTTCGCTAAAACATGACCCTAGTAATGAGTTACCTATATAATATATAAGAAAAAGTTAAGAAGGTCCGCTTTGTGACTATTTTCAATAAAATTAAAATTATAATTAACTTTTGTTAAAAAACTGTAATTTTTATTTTACCTTTTACTTAACTATAAATAAATAAATAATAAATATCAAATATATGAAAAAGGAGTTAAAAAAATATGTAAAAATTAAACATTTGTAATTGTAATCAATCAGTCACAGTTACAAATAATTAGAATGTAAATTTTATTATTAAGTATTGCAAGGACAAATTTATCTGCCATTAAAAATTGGCTCTCTCCTTGTATATTTTTAAGTGTAAGAAAGAGTAAATTTATGTCTTACATAAGCTTTACTTGTCGATTGTGAAACAGGCAATAAGACTAATAGGCTTTCCATCGCGGGTTGCAAATGTTGATTAAATGTTATTGATGAAACATAAATATTGTTATAAGATATTAATAATTATTGTTTTTAAATCAAAAATATATTAAACGTTTTTTTGAAATTTCACCAATCCGACTTTTTTTAACGTTTTTTCATGTACTAACGATGTAATGTTAACATCTGTGGTGCATCAACACAATACAGGGGGCCTAACATGGCTGCGTTTGTCCGGTAACAACATGTGGATAAAGCATCCTTCACTTTTTGACACGTGTATAAGTACGAGAGTGACGGAAGCTTTATCCATATTTTGTCTTGCAATAAACGCCACCATACTAAGCATGCAGGTAGTTATTTTGCGATTTTTGTGCTATCCCCTTTCTTATCTATCTGTATTCTATATACCTATTTCATCTTGTTATAGATAAACAAAATGTTTTAAGGTCTATATCGAAGCTATTATAGTATGTTAACAACAAATATTTAGTAATACAACTATTACAAAATGAACCTTCAAAGTCCTTAAAATAAATGATTGTTTATCGAAAACGTGCGTCAGCTCCTAGACTAACATTAACCTACCTATTCCAGTACAGGTAGCACAAGTTGTATTTTCTCGCTTGTCTCGCTTAGTGCGTCTCTAGTTACAAACTAGATTTATTTATTTCATTTATTTATTCAATTAGACACACTAACAGTCGCACAAACAAATACAAATATAAAAGATAGGTACAAAGAAAATAGTCCTGTTTGTGTACCAAATGCAACAGTATTAGCACAGTTAGGGATGAATAAAACTAAAACTACAATTAATAATAAGTTTAATGCAGTTTGTTTTCTTACAACTGCCACGGAATAAGTATTAACGTATTAATTAGTACAAGTAACTGCCAGCCCTGCGGAGTGGGCGGAGTCAGTAAAGCTCATGGCGGGCGAAATAATACATACTCTCGCGGCGCAGATTTAAGCTGCATTTTGCCTCGTTAGGGGCGCCCCCACTATCGATCGCAGAAATGTAACCAAGGTCACTTCCGGCCGTGCACTTGTTTTATTATCGTTAACGCGTTCTGTTTAAGTTTAAATTCGCATGTTTGCTGTCACGGAGTGTCGCTTCTGTACTTGTACTATTACTTATTCTGTGTTCGTACACAAGCTGAGACGCACGAGCGCTAAGCGCTAATCGCCAATCGCTAATCGCCATGAGCGAGAAAGCACGAGTTTAACTGTCATTTAATATTCTACCTTACGCGTAACACGACAAGGTTTGTATTGAATTGATTTTTACGTTCGTTTATCTTCAGCATTAGTGAGCACCTTTCTGCGTGGACGAAGATTGCCGGCGTAACTTATATTTGTGGTCTTACTGTCTTACCGTGTATTAGCCCAGGAGGCCTAGAAAAGATGCATAAAACTATATTAGCAAAATTCAAAAGAATATTAAAAAGGATTGACGTAAGCTATAGATCGCGCTAACCGCTAATGTAACCTAGGGAAGATTTGTTTGCCGATGGGGAGTTCGAGCATTTGTGGCTGCATATCATACCTACTGTATTTTAAGCTTCGGATCCTGAATTTGATTTAGAGTATTTTAAATGTGTTTTAATGTCCACCAACATATACATAATTGGGCGTTTTCCAAAAATGTACCTATAGTTAAGTATACAAATTAACAACGGTATTTTTTCATTTCGTCACGAAAATAAGTCATATCTTTATATACTGCCCTCATAAGCCAATAGGCGGTATTTCAAATTAAATAAGCATAGCAGATTCAAATCTCACCTCTTAGTAATATGGTTGAACTTGCTCCAGGAGTTTTGTCCGAGATGCCACTATTTCCCTTAAAGCAGTAATAGTTAATTTTTGTGACTAATGGAAAATTGACCATTGTTAATTTAGTCCTTAACCATAGATACTCTTTTTAGAAAACGCCCAATTATCAAGTATAAAATAAACAATTGTTTATTCTATTTTGTTTGTTTCAGGTGAGTACCTAACGAATTATAAGACGTCGATTCAGTCAGTAACAGTAAGTAGTATATTGCCTATATTATGCAGCTACCTAGGTCGTTGTAATTTTGTCTGCCACTGGCTCATAAGAAACAACCGTGTAAAAGGTAGGACATTGGCATTATTTTCATACCACGTAGAAGGCACACGAGCACTCAGACCACCTGATGGTGTGTGAAATCTGAGACCCATAGACATTTGAATATTCTTAACCTCGTGAGGCCCACATCAAATTTTACTAGTTCAAAAAAGAACCTTGTGTAAGTCATCTACAGGGGGCGAAACTTTGGTGCCGATAACAGGCGTATGACGTCAAGCTACATACAGAGTGTTTTTATCTAGATTTTACATCATCACTAATAACAACTTAATGGCCTCTTTAGTTTACCGATATTGACACTTGAGATGAGACGGCCAGTACTTAACACAATTTTCTGTCATTGTCATATTAAAAAGAAGATTGTTGGAGACAATAACAAGTTTACTTGTAATTTATATTTTTTTATATTTGTAAATTGTAGATGGTATTTTAATTTGGGATTTCCAGTAGTTTTGTACAATTAATTATTTTTAAAGTCTTTACCATTAGAAAACATTGATTGAGATGAAGAAAGGTTAACTTTGAACAATATTTGCTCCAGGTGCCGTTATAGAGATTCGACAGTTACATTATCCTGAATGTACGTGTTAAATGTATATTTGTAAATAAGAAAGAAGATGGAATGTTTGCGTTACAATTTTAAGCGTTCTGCATACTTCGAAATCCGACGAATTTTCATTTAATGTTTTGTTGTAACTTGTGGACAGAATATTTTTCGTTAGAAATACACTACCCAATAAAATATTCTGTCTTTGTATTTTTTTAATATTTACATTATAATTTTAGCATTATTAAGAATCAGTGGGTGTCGCAATATTGTTTATATATGAAAGCATCCTATATGTGAATTTGCGTCATAATGACATCATCGGCACCAAAGTTTCGCTCCCTGGTCATCTAAAGTTTAAAGTCACTTTGACAAATGTCCTAAATTTAGGCCGTTGGGCCTTAAATACGAGGTTAAGACAGCAATACTCAATGCCGTATTAACAAACTCATCTTGACCGAGACGCCCGTCACAAGATACGTCAAAGTTAACAACAACTGATTCACTTCTGACGCATCTTGCGTCAAGATCAGTTTATTAATACGGCCCTAAGACCTCAAATACGTTGCCAACTGGGATGCCTCTGTGCTAGTCATTTCATCGGTTGTCTTATTCCAATACCATAGCACAACAAGGGAACACCGCTACTTGGTTGGGTTAATGGATAAGATGGTGGTAGCGATCCCGATGGACCCTGCACAGGGTCCTACCGCCACTAAACCGCTTCGTATCAAAATGCACGCCGGGTGCGTGTGCAAAGCGTGGGCAACGTGTACCGCAGTGGAGAATGTTGACACACGCAGCAAGACCTATGAACCCACGTGGGTGACATGTATAGCGTGTGCGTCAGGGGTACAGTAAAGGTCATAAATATGTATACACTTTAGTACCTTGTCTATTTAACGTCAGGTTTAAACTGCCATATGAATTTGTCACAGCGGCTAAAGTGACAAGGTACTAAAGTGTATACATGTTTAAGGCCTTGACTGTACCGGCGTAACTTTGTCACTTTTACCGTTTGGGATTTGTCGGGTTTCGACAGTGGCATACGGCCTGGGAGTATGGAACCCTTAAAACCAAATGTATTATTTTTGTTTAACTTTAATTATTTTATTATTTACCCTGTTTAATACAAATACAATAATTTATTTATAACAAGAATAAAAATACAATACTCGTATAACTTTGCATTACATGTCTAAATTAAAAGTATCCTTAGCATGATTCTCAAAACGAATAACTGAAATTTAAAATTAATAATTCATATCATTACATTAATAAGGATCGTCAAATATTCTTTATTGAGCATCAAAAAAAGAGAACACGGAACAGTACATTTAAATTATTTCAACAGGCGATATTACCGCTAATTAGCGATCTCTTCTAGTGAACCTTGGATAGAGAAATAACTAAGGACAGAAATGCATGGCAGGCGGTGTGACCTAATAATATTAATATTCATTTATTTTGTATTTTATATTAATTTGTTTTTTGCCTCGTTTTTACACACTAGGTACACTATAGTATTCGTGAAGTGAATAGTGGCCACTGAAAACTATCGTCATGGCCCGTTGCCTGCCACGCCACGGCATCATATTTGACACTATTTGATATTGATACTCTTTTATACTTTGAAATACCTTATATTTTGGTCTGTTTTTGTGTTATACGTATTAAGTATTAGGTTTTGACAATGCTAATGTCTATTTTTTTTATTGTTCTAATCTCTGATATTTTACCTCCGATTGTCCGTTTCCCAAGGTAGTTAGTATGCCCACAATTTTTACCCTTTTATTCCCCAATAATGGGGTAAAACACCTCATGGAATAACCGCTGGGCGCCATTCGGGCCCGGGTCACGTCCCGCGCGTGCCGCACCGCACTATCTCTTTATTGTGGTATAAACAGAATTAGTGGCCGAGCGTGCTAGGCGAATATTTGTATTGCTCTGGTATCGACTTCTGGGCCAAACGTGAACTGTCAAAAGCCTGCAGTTAAGTCAAAATAATATCTCAGTGGGTTGTTTTATGATAAGGAGAAGGCACACGAGCACACAGGCCACCTGATGGTAAATGAAATCTGAGACCCATAGACGTTTGAATTTTCAAGAATATCATTTTAAGACTGCAATTCTAAGAGCTCAAATGCGTTGCCAACCCCGAGGACTAAGATGGAATGCCTCTATGCTAGTTATTTCACCGGTTGTCTTATCCCCGGAATACAACAATGCGAATACTTTTGCTTGGGTTTTCGTGTGAAAAATTCACTAAAGTATCAAAACTATAGTGCGGTCTATTTGGAGTAATCACTGTGACCGTGACAGCTCATATAAACACGTAATACAGGAGTTTCTTGAAAATTTCGTAAATTGTTAAACATACATGTGACGGCTGTTGCGGCCAAACATAATATGAAAACAGTTTTACGAATAAACAAAAAAAAGATCGAATTAAGAACCTTCTGCTTTTTTTGGAATCTATTTAAAACCAAAGATGATTTTTTAGGTAATTACGTTTTGAAAACGTTTGAAATACAGCATTGTGTGGAGTTCTATAAACCTTGCCACGATGTCCAGAAAAATATAGTATCAACTACGAGTATATGAAGGCGAGGGATAGGGCAATCTTCTTTCCACACTAACTTTGTGCAAGTTTTTCTTTGTGGTTCATAATCGATATTACCATCACGGATATATTAAATATATGTAAATGCTATATAGCCCGTGTGGTTGCCGGGTTAGAATAGTGGCACTATTCTAACCCGGCAAGCTCCATTTCTTTCCGTGGATGTCGTAAGAGGCAACTAAGGGAATAAAGGCTTGTAGTGCTGTTAGGCGATGGGCTTGCAACCTGTCACTATTACACTGGTAAACATCTTAGCCTACTTCTGCAAAATGTGGTTGTAGAATAATTAACAAGTCTTTTTAGAGTTGTTGGTATTTCTGTAACTCTGCTTACCCCACTCTGGGAATCGAGGGGTGATGTTATGGTATGGCATGAATATATTTTAATTATGTCTTAATATAGTGTGTCTACCTAAATTTTAGATTATAATATGTTATTTTAATTTAAGAAAATTACGTTGACGCACCAATTTAACTAAAACCAAAGATGTCGCACAAAGTTAGTATCGAAAAACGTTGCGCTCTCCGTCACCTTAATACTCGTATGCATTGCTTAACATGGCATTCGTACATAATCAAAAACTGTTTCGGCACGTAATTCCACATAGTGTTAAAAAAATATCGTTATAATTAACTGAGCCTGTAATCATAAACCAACCTTGGAATACAAGCGTCTTTTCATTGCTTTTGTTGAAATTGAATACCCGTTCAAGTCTTAAGGTAGGTCCACACTAAACGCTTCATTGGATCGGATCGGACTGCATGGCAAATCTACAGGACTTGTTACGCTAAATGTGATCAGTGTAAATCATGTGCTCGGGGTGGGTCACATTGCGACAGTACCGTAACATGCAAATGCCATCCTCATACCCGGTACTGACACGAGTTACTGACACGGTTACAGAACTATGTAACAATGAAATTGCACAAATGTGGACCCACCTTTACACTTGTCTTTTTTAACTCCGGGGTTAAAAATGCCTTCTGTGATAATAATTTATTTAGTGCAAATCGCAATTTTATTCAGTATTTAATTTTACTAATATTTTGAACATTTAATCAAAACAATAATTTAAAAAAATGTACTGGCTTTGTTTTGCAATCGAAGATTGAGAATTGAAAACCAACAAAAAATATCATTTGGTGGGTAACAGACAGAAGTGACTGACTGGTTTTCAATTGTTTCAATTTAAAAAGAACTTCGTTAATCTTCGAAATAATCAACAATTTTGGCGGATAAAAGTAACAGCTATTGTAGAATAAAACTTGAATTTTGGATTTCTTCAGAAATATTCACCATTTGTTAACATTCTTGGAATTTTGACACATTGAATAACAAAGCAAAATTAATAAATAGAATTCCTGTAGCATTTTATTTCACTGTTTTTCCGTAATCAAGTTATAATTCAATTTGCTGAAATTGTAGGTACGAGTACGATTTCAACAAATTGAATTAAACGTAGAACCTTGTTTTAATAAATTAAATTAGAAAAGTATTTGAAGGCCGCTTTGCGACAAAAAAGACGCCGAAAGGTAAGATTACGGACGTTTCTTGCTCCTTTATATGACTTCAAGTATTTTCACAAGAAGATTAAATTTCAAAACCGAGTGAATGTAAGAAAACAATATAAAAAAATGTCATTGATACATTTTTTACTGTGCTAAATATTAAAATTACTATCAATCTCCCTATATAATAATAGTAAGTTTTTTTTTTCGATCAACAACCTTATATTTTGCAAATATTTGAACAAATCTTGACTTTTATAACTATATATTTACTAACTAAAACATGTTAATACGAATAGATGCTTTAACACGTTTAAATAAAATAGGGTTTAATCTTCTATTAGCCACGTTCCATTTAGTGGCAGTTGGGAGTTGGCTAAATGACTTCGGACATACACCAAAGAGTATTAATGTGTGTGAAGATAGCCAATTATCCTTTATATTTTTTTTTATGTTAAGGAGAAGGCACACGAGCACTCAGGCCACCTGATGGTAAGTGGAATCTGAGACCCATAGACATTTGAATTCTCAAGACTACAATCCTAAGTTCTCAAATGCGTTGCTAACCCTAAGGACTAAGATGGAATGCCTCTATGCTAGTAATTTCACCAGTTGTCTTATCCCCACACCGGAACACATCAATGCGAACACTGTTGCTTGGCGGGTTGTTAATGGATAAGATGGTGGTAGTGATCCGGACGCACCCTGCACAGGGTCCTACCACCAGTAATACAAAACTAATACTATACAAAACTAGGTAAACTTAAAGTAATTGGAGATACTATTCTGTTTCGTTGTTTACTTTGTCATCTTTTGTTTGTGCAATAAAAAGTTTACATACACACAGTAGTATCACAAATATAAGTTACAACGATTTACCTGCGCCGAAAGCATTTTTTAGAAGGCGCGAAAACGTTTTGGCCTATTATAAGGCAGTACGTTTGCGCGGGTAAAACTTCGTCAAATATTCGGCAGCCATTGCAGCGACGCCGTCGACCGCCATTTAATTTAGCGTCGCGTCAGTTGTCGTTCGTACACAAGCTGAGACGCACTAGCGCTAAGCGCTAATAGGTAATCGCCATGAGCGAGAAAGCACGAGTTTAACTGTCATTTCATATTCTACCTTACGCGTAACACAACAAGGTTTGAATTGAATTGATTTTTACGTTCGTTTATCTTCGGTATTAGTGACCACATTTCAGCGTGGACGAAGATTGCCGGCGTAACTTATAATTGTGGTCTTACTGTACATACTATTAATATACTAATGATATTTGACTATATTAGATACTAGTTGAATAAATTGTGACGATTTATTGTTTAATTGAATAATTAGTTGATTAAAAAGTAATCATTAATGCCCACCTCTGTTACTAACCCGACCGGGAACGCTTAGCGACCGACGACAGCTTACGCACTCAAAGTCAGCGTGAAAATTGACAAAATGAAAATTGAGTTGCATCATAGAATAACGCCATGCTTGTAAACTTAAAATTTAATCTAATCTTATTTTTTTTTATGCTCGGAACCGGTTAGAACCAGAATTTGTAAAACAATTTACGTAGTAATGTAGTATTCGTTATCATTTAAAGTTGATTCGCTTTACATACAATTACGATTTATATTTCAATGTTACGCCTCCGCTGCCTTCGCTGTTGGACTGAGCAATTAGAGCGAGAGGGTCAACGCATTCAATTTGCGCCAACTTATAATTGCATTAAAGCCGTCTTGCGCTAGAGTCTAATTAAATGTGAATGACGCTACTATTTAGCTAGATTTGTTTAAATCTGTACCGTTCGGTTTCGTTCGTGTTTACTATGTTTTACACAAAACTTCAATTTATACTTTTACTGGCTGCATATTTCAATAGTAGGTGGTTGCCATACATATGGCTAATTTCGTCACAAAACTGACAAAATTTAACGTTTTTTAATTTTCCTTAACTAGGGTACACTTTATTTTGAAAATGCCCTACAACGGTATGTAGGATTTTTTTGATCAATTTTAATTGACAGGGTTTTTGTCTTTGCCTACATATATTAAAACCGCAGCTAGATACATTACCTACTTCAAATCTGCCGTAATACCACAGTAGGTGGTTAACTGCAAAGTATTTTAAATTTAATATCATATGGTTACAATTAGAATATAGAATGCTTCGACTAGTTAGTTGCACCTATTGTTATTACGTAAAAAATGTGTTTACCAGTATAGTTGCGAATATGGGTACAGGAATTAATCTTATATGGTAAGGTGCGGGTACCTGGGCATTTTCAAAATAAAGTGTACCTTAGTTAAGGAAAATTAAGAACGTTGCTTTTTGTCAGTTTTGTGACGAAATTGGCCATATAAATGGCAAATATTCGTCACAAAACTGAAAAAGTTAAAGTAACTTAAATTTCTTAACTAGGGTACACTTTATTTTAAAAATGCCCTTTTATGACTATAAAAAACAAACTTCCTTTAGTTTACAACTAAGGAACTTACTACACGAATCTACTAAGGAAAGTACAAAAATTATCCCTAATTCGTTACTATTGTGAAGGAGAAAGCCAGGTATACATACCAGGAGAACATACACATGGTGGTAGACAATTCAATTTCCATAACTCGATTACTGTGGTGATGGGATGACGGCTCGCCCCGTACAGTCGCGTGCGGTGGGCGCGGCTTATCTGGCGGACATCCGATAAAGGTGCGCCATCGTACAGTCAACAACATAAGTGATATGGTATTAATTCAGATATACCTAAGGAAAAATATGATGGTAAAAGATATCTAAGGCCCGTATTAATAAATTCGTCTCGGTTTAAATACCCATCTCAAGATACGTCAAAGTAAACGTCAAACCATAGAAAACTATAATTTTTGACGTATCTTGAGACTGACATTTAAACCGAGATCAGTTTATTAGTACGGGCCTAAGTTTCAATGTATATTTGGGATCTCTAGATACTAACATTTTATAACTATGAAACATAGCTTGGTACCATTTATCAAATAGTTAACTTCGTTAATCGCTAATCCGTTATTAATAACGTACCAAATCTTCGTTAAAAGTTAAAGCGTTACATTCCAAAACATTTAACGCAAGTTAACGTTAATCGTTAATCTGTTAACACCTGATATCGTTGCATTAGTGATCTATTTTTAAAAACGTTTGTTTAAGTTCTTGAAGTTGAAAAAAAACAGGAGCCAAAATGAGTAATTTAGTCATCTGGTATAGATGAACCTACCATTGCAACTTATTTGTTCGATGAAACTCCATAAGTATAACTAAAAAAGCTTTGTCAACCACCGACCGCTATTTTAATTTGTATTTTGTCGATGATATATTGACGATTTTATTATAGTCCAAACATAAAACAGGTTTCATAGAAAACTCCAAGATTGGATTACTGGGGGTTACTATGACATAACTATGCAGCTCTGTTTACGCTCAGAGAAAAAGACAGAGCTATATAACTGCCATAGCTCTGTCCTTTACGCTTTCCGTAAATGAACTGCATAGCTAGGTCATAATAACCCCCAGTAATACGTTGACCAAGGCCACAATAAATATTATTTGTTGCATATTGCTAGGTACAGGCGACTATAATTATGTGCCAATACATTGCGAGGAAAAAAGTGCCAATGTGGATACATGTCTTTGTAGTCGACTGTACTAAGACAACGTTAAATTACTTTCAATTGAAACCCTAAAATTTGGCCCGAGTAAACTGCCAAGTAGAAGTTATGCTCACAATCTGCCAGGTTCCGCTCATGAAGACCATCTTTTAAAAAGGTCTTTTTGTCTTTTCTTCTAGTGCCTAATAACCAATGATCGGATTTCCGGATGTAATTCAAGGATATCGAGTCGTAATTTTAATATGGATGCGACTCTAATCCCACGACCGCGTACGAATAAAAAATGCAGTTAGTGTTATACGTATTTTTTTATATAAATATTAAATATGCAGCGAGAACTGGCATACTAGCATGGAGGCATTCCATCTTAGTCCTCAGGGTTGGCAACGCATTTGAGGTCTTAGGATTAGTCTTGAGAATTCAAATGTCTATGGGTCTCAGATTCCACTTACCATCAGGTGGCGTGAGTACTCGTGTGCCTCCTTAACATTAAAAAGCATAATAAATTGCCGCCTTCTTTACATTTTGTAGCCAATAATATATTTTTTATTGATATGATTTTTTAAAGTATGTACTTATTACTAATTAATCTACCAAGATTTTTATTACAGACAAATACTTTCTTTTTTCAATAATGTAAGCATTCATTTCAAAAGTTGACCTGGGCCTCTATTCTACTGCGTTATAAACATATCGAGTTTGACGTGTTTTAGAACCATTCATGACTCGGTCGCCATTATTGTAAATGACATAAGAGTTATCAAAACGTTGATAATATGGAACCACCTTAAAGACGATATCATTATTACCGTGTAGAATCCTAGTCCTGTATTTTCAATTGTAATCATTTAAAATAAAATAATGTCACTATCCTCCAGGTAAATATATCCATATTAGCATAATGTTTGAGGCCATTCACTTCGTATTGCACCGGGAAATCTTATCACTGCTAATAACGAACGGTCAGCCCCTTACTCCACCATAGACAATGATGGATGACACGTGACATTTCATTACAGATGGCGCTGACCGCTTATATGAAATCCAGCATGTTAACTTTTCAATGTACACCGAATTGTCACTTATCAGGTGTCATTATAAAGGTATAGAGAGAGGTTCCTTTCACAAGTTGACCCATTCCTGAAATAAATTCCAGGTATTACATATACAAGACACCGGTATACATCTAAATATAGAAAAGAAGAAACTAGCTGAGTGACTGACTGACATATCAACGCACAGCCCAAACTGCTAGGTCTAGAGATTCCAAATTTAGCACGTAGGTTTCTTATAAGGTCTAGGGGTGCACTATGAAAGGATTTTTGGAAATTCATCCCTAAGGGATTAAAATATGTAGCGGTAAACTAATTCCCAGCATACGAAGTCTCGGGCGGCCTCTAGTGTACTAACCCTGGGTTTCTTTATTCAAAACGTCTTGTTAAAATGTGACGTCTCGTTAAAATTTGACATTTGATATTTTGAATATAGGAACCCAGGGTTATACAATTAAACCGATATCTTAATACGTAGATGATTCCAAGCAAGTATCTAAACTTAATTTGGATCAAGACAAGTACCTATCCTGTCCCAACTCTGTGATATTTGGGCGTCTCTTGGGTTTGTATATTAGCCCTACTCGTATCAAATGACAATTTGGCTCTTCCGTGATATCAAGGCTATTTCTGGATTTTACTTTTAAACTGGGTTCATCTGAAAAAAACAACTGAGAACACAGTGGTGATACGACCGTATGCGGGGTACGTCCGGATCGCTTCCGCTAAGCAACAGTTTTCGCATTGCTGTGTTTCCAGTGTGGGGATAAAGATTTCAATTACTATCAGTTGGCTTGAGTAATCGTGTACTCTCCTTATCATGAAAAAATAACATTTGTTTGGCGGTTGAGGTAGTGAAAAGAAAATAACGAAATACAAAACAAAATTAATTTTCTCAAAAAAAATGATTTGGATCGACACACGCCTACCTACCTACCAACCTACCTGCCTACTTATTTATTTGTCTTGTGATTTTCTAGCTGCATTTATCTCTATAATGTAAAAAGTCGTGAGAACAAGTAACAGAACGAACAGCGCGAGCTTCTAATTTTAAAATTCTCGTAAAAAGTTCTTACAGAGCACAAATGTATCAGCAGTCTTCAAGATTGTAGCTGACTATACTCAAATTAGGCCTCGAGCGAATTGAGTTCCGATTGTACTCGCAACTCGTTTAATCAAATTGGTGACAATAAAAACAAATAGACGGGCGGGGCAGGTTGCGTTCGCGCCGCGGAGTTCGCGTGTTTTCGGTGCCAATTGCTTTTTGGTACTTGTTTTCATAAGGGCCTGGTAATTTAGGTAATTGAGATAAAAACACGCTAGCCTAGCTGGTAGTGACCCTGCCTTCGAAGCTAGGGGTCTTGGGTTCAAATCCCGGTTAGGGCAAATATTTGAGTACGTGTTTTTTAAGTATATATTTATCTATATAAGTAAGATTATCGTTGTCTAGTAGCCATAGTACAAGCCTAGAGCTTAGTTTGGGACTAGGTCGGTTTGTGTGAGATTGTCCCCTGACATTTATTTATTTAAAGAGAAGGATAACTGTATATACAAAACAATGTGTTATTTTTTCATAAGATATGAAGCTTTTAAAATTCATAGTTCAGACTCCCCGAAAAAACACTATACAAAATCGATGGCAGGAAAGACATCAGAGCTGTTCTTCAATGTTTAAAATGTATGAAATTATTAAGAAATATGCATTTTTTCAGAGCCAATATCATTGTATTAAAATATTATAAACACTAACCAAAAAATTAAAAGAAGTTTCAAAGTTTTTATTCTATATAAAATCTTAATAAACAGGTCAAAACTTAGTGTATTGCGTTTTTTATACTTTGTTTTACATTATCTCCATGAAGAACAGAATTGAGTTAAATTGATAGGATTTACAATTTAACTCAATTCTGTTTTTCATGCATGTTCCCTATTGGCGTTATTAGAAGACGTTGTTTTTGTTATTTACAGATTAGTACAGAAAAACAAACATAACGTTAAAATGACAAAGCACTAACGTTTGTAGCTACTTAGTCTTGAAAGGCCGACGATACCTACTACATCACATTAACTGCTCTACTTGTAAAAAACAGTTTACCCACTAAAAAACTTTCTTTACAAAATCTTGATACAAACTAAAACAGAAAAGGTCGCGTATTTTTTATTCGGCACTACCCAAAGGACCCGGAATAAAGGATTGCGACTCGTTCCATTCGTAATTTAACTTTCACTCTCCGGTTCCCTAAGCGAAATCTTGTTTCAATTAAGTAAGATGTTATAAAGTTTCAAGACATGATTCTTATTTTATACAGGGTAATTTTTTTATCAGTGCACAAATTTTAATATATAATTTTGTATCGTTAATATAATACAACATGTTACAAAATAATCCGTAAAAAAGAAATTACAAAAGTTGTGTCAACCCTTATTAAATAACATCAGTTCAGTATCTTAGGTATACAGTATACTAGGGTTGACACTACTTACGTAATTTCTTTTTTATGGATTATTTTGTAACACGTTGTATATTACGACAGTAAAACGAGTTCGAGATAAAAAAAAAGTTGCAAATTATCACTCTTTTACCTTCTCGTGTGGACACAAAGTCACACTAGAAATGATGACATGGGTTGTCAAGCTGTAGGTATGCGATACACTGTATTGATATTCGAAATTTGAAATTTCATGTACAGCTTATCAGACAACAAGCCCCTCTCCTACTGATATTCTAAATTTGAAATTTCATTTAGTAACTTACTTAACAACACTCCCCTCTCCTCGCACCCCTGCATTAGAGGGTCCATGAATATCGTTAAGTTACTGGAATCATTGAATCGGCAATATCTCTAATATTTTTTAAGCTAGAGTAATAATAACACAACATGTGTTATTGAATAACAATAGCGAAGCAAATATTAAAATTTGTGCACCTATTAAAAATGACCCTGTATTAGCTATTAGATATGAAGAAGCAAGATTTTTTTCCTTACCTTTAGTAATTAAAATGTACCAACTTATTAAACTTTTTTATGGCATCGAGATGGCTAATGACTAGGCAGGCCACATGATGGGTTACTATCTCGGTGGCTTACGTATTCCATATATTTGTCTAACGGAACATAAACGATGACGATCATCGAATGTAACGTGACTAAGATAATTAATATCTATGCAACTGACATAAGCTTGCGAAGACCTAGTCTTAAGCATGTTTTCGAAACCTGCAAGGTAAAACATTGTAACTTACTTTTTAGCTATTATGGGCTACCAGAAATACCAACAACAGAACTCAAAACACATATATAATTCTGTAACCACATTCTGCACAATCAGGCGAAGAAATTACTAGCTGCAAGCCCATCGCCTAACAGTATTACACGCCTTTATTCCCTTAGTCGCCTCTTATGATAGAAAGACGTGGAGTGGCACTATTGTAACCTAGCAACCACATAATAAATTCGTTTCCTGTAAAGACAACTGGTTCGTATTGAATTTTGCGTCTTTTCGAGTATTACCGTTACTTTATCAGTATTATTACATTCCTTATACTATCTATTATTCTGTAAATATCAGGGCAGTTTAAAATATAGAATATAATAATTATAGACCCAAATAATGAATACCTTCAAAGTCCGTAATAATAAATTTTCAAAGATACCAAAAAGACCTGAAGCCACTCAAAGTCTGTTTATTAAACAAGGAAACCTTCCAGAACAACAATTATGCCCTAATTATCTTTACAAAGGTCACAACCACCTGAGGAATCAATTTATTATGAGAAGTTAATGGGGCGCGTGACAAATGGAGGCAACTTTCGTGTCGGCGGTACGAACGTTTCAGTCGGGAGGCGAATTAACGCTCGATCTCGACCATTTTGAAACGTACGCGAGTGGCTTGAGCTTGTTAGAATAAATGTACGAAGGGGTTTAATTGACCGTATGCTAATTAGTGTTGTTAGTTTTGTGTATTATGCTAAATAATTCTGTTTTGATTATCTGTTTTTTTTACTTTTACTTACATTCGACGTTGTAATTAGCTGACTGTTGTAGCTGTAATATAGAAGATTGTTCAAGACTAAAGTAAGCCATTATGACACGAGACATGATCCACTCGAGCAAAGCGAGGTAAACAATAAATAATTGAAGAATTAACACAAAAAAAAAACATCAAAAATGTACTGTTTCAAAATTTCTAAGCCAAACAAATAACGCCTCACAACGAATAACGTTATGCGGCGTTTTTTTACCACCATACTTACAAGCTCGTTTACACTACCCGAGGTCCCGTTACTGCGTAATCAAGTCGAGGCCCGGCGGAGATTAATTTTTAAACGCGCCTAATCCGGTGTCAGCTTTAAATTTCACGTCCGAGCGACATCATGCTGTCAACGCAAAAATGCCTAAGCCTTTTGTTTTTATTCGAGTTTGAAATTGGAATGAAAGTTTTTTGTTTAGTCACTAATTGCAGGCCAGTTTCATTTAAGTGTTTTGTAACAACAAAAAAGTTAATCGCACCATAGACATGATCCGTGATGGAAGATTTTATTCAATATGATACTGTCAAAGACTTCCGGTGACATGATTGAATCCAACCTAGTTTTTTTTAATTACTGCTAAAGTGTTTGTAACAATCTTTTTTATTACTCCGGAAATGAGATTATTGAACTTTGGAATATCATTACTAATAATTTATATCATCTCTACTGTATGTTTTTCTTAATAACTTATGATTTAGTCTCTATGAAGCTTCTTTATCTTATAACTATGCCTAAATCTTAGGGCTAGTTTTTTAAGATAATATAGATACATAATATTAAAATATATATTAGTGTTAAATATTTTACATACTTATTGCATTCTTGGTTGCCTACTGCAACTCACGAAGGTCCTCAGGGCTGGAATTCTACAAGGTCATAACGATAACGTTCTTGTACCTGTGGGTAACACTTGCTCACCAAAAAAGAATTATTACGACGCACTCCAAAACAGCTAAAATAATATAAATACAATTATTAATGTCAATTTTATTTTAGTTTCATATTAAACACCCTAAGGCCAAAATAGCGCACCCGACTTTACGATACGGTAAGAATTAGGTTTTACACTTGTTTAAATTATATAAGCTTCTAAGCTTATTAACAGACTGGTTGAATACAAAAAGGACACATTCAACAATCATCCAGTGTTCAATTTAAAATCAGGAGCCGTTTGTATAAGGTTTTAAAGGCAATGGCAAATTATTTTGTAATGTGTTCGTTTTGTACCCAACTACCGCGCACCGTGTGTAATATGATACAAATACGTTATGTGCTCAATTTACTTATGAAGGTTACCCAATCAAGTAGTTGATCGTCCTTTGACGCGAACGCATTGATGCTAATTCTCCAAATCTGTTATCCGTGTTTTGGAACCGACTGTATTATTCTATGGTTACTAGAAACACTACCTAATTAATGTTAATTAGACATTTTGGGCTGTATTATAGTTGTATGGAAACTCGGTGAAGTGCGCTGTGGTTAAGAATTTTTTTAGAACATTTTTTCATCACTCTTGTTCTTACATCATACGGCGGTAACAATAAAATAAGTAACAAAACTTCCATTTTATCATATCATATTGATTCTGAATATTCTTAAAAAAAAAAAATTGGACTCCAACAAACTAATTAAAAGTCATTAGCAAAATAAAAATGTACAAAGGCACCAGCACTTTAATCACCTGAACAGTTTCAGCTGCTCACTCACTCTAATTAAGCACGTTGAGTTAGCCCGGTGCGGCGGCGCGCGATGTTTACAGCAATAGACCTGACAGAGGCGGGTCAAGAGCGCAGACCTTTACCGGAGCACCCTCGTAGATACTCATCATTGTTTGGGAGTAACACAAAAACTTCACGGCATTCGTGTTTTCCTAGTACTTTTGTATATTGCGTATGATTGTTTCGCTTAAGAAAGAACTAATAAAAGAAAATTATGGCCGCTGAAGTAATTTTAACATAGTCATTTAACACGTAGGTATTAATTTAATTACTTTCCGAAATGATTAGACGTTATAAATTATGAATATTGTAAAGCCTTTATACACTTAAATTTTAAATTAATAAACGAATATTCGAAGTGGTGACTTTACATAAATTTGTCGCCAGTCATTTGAATTGTTTTTACTCGTCGTTGTTAGCAGTCGTTTAAGCGGGGTACTCACGAGGCGATTTTAGTCGATCCACTTTTAATTGATCAAGAAAAATCGATAAATTGCGTTCGCACGCTCGCACCGATAATCGGACCGAACGATCGTTCTCACGTTCGACAAGTTCTTGCTTGCACGGTGACGTCATCAAAATTAACCGACTCGCACCAAAAGTTGAGTTGAGACGGAATCAACTTTTGTTTAATAAAAGTTAATCAACTTTTATTGGAAACATGTTCTAAGTAGCAATTTTATTGTCATTCAATTCGTATACCGATTTAAGTTGATCAACTAAAATCGCCTCGTGAGAACCCTGCTTTACTCTGTTTCACGAAAATACCAACATACATACATATTTTGAAAAAATAATTTAGCTGTTGAGACATGTTTTTATAGGGTTCTCTTCATCTGGCATAACTTTTTTTGGCATAATCGTCATTTGGCATACAGTATTTTTTTCTGAAACTGTATTTTATTTTGGATTATTTAAAATATCATTGCATAGAACCCATTACGTAAGGTTAAGTTTATTTTATAACAATCCTAAAAAGTTATGAAAGCCATCAAATGATGATTATGTCAAAAAAAGTTACGCCAAATTAATGTAAACCGTTTTTATAGCACCAGACCTCATTCAAAATACAGAAAATAGTCCTATTTTTGTCATTGTTAAACATTGAAATAATTTATTAGGTTGAAGTGAAATGTACTACGAGTATATTTACGACACAAAGACTTTACTTTAAGAAGGTGGATAAGGGAATATACTATCAGAAATAGAAATGCCAAAAAAGCGTAGGTACTGAAGCGACACTCACCTTCTCATATCGGATTTACTTGTGATCAGCAGTAATAAATTGTCTCTCGCACAATTACCCGCCGTAAACCAATCATACGAGAAACGGTAATATTTATGATTTTTTGAAGTTATTTTTATCATTAGACACTGTTAGTGTATTAAAATTATACAGTCGTTAATTTATTATTTTGGTTGCCGGTTTAGAATAGTGTCACTTCATGTCTTCCCGTGGCTGTCGTAAGAGTCGACTTAGGGAATAAGAGCTTGTAGTGCTGTTAGTTGATGGGCTTACAACCTGTCACTAATACACTAGTAAACTTCTTGGCCTGATTGTGCAAAATGTGGTTACAGAATTATAAACAAGTCTTTTTAGAGTTGTTGGTATATCTGTAGCTCTGACTACCCCTCTCTGGGAATGAAGTGATGTAATGTATGTATTTACTAAACATAAAAAATATACAATGATCTAGGAACTGCGTAACAATTTGCTAGCAGAAAAAGAATATGTGCTCCTCAAAATTAACATTTATTAAAAACTGCCTAAACTTGGCTTTGACTTGGCTTGGAAATAAACATCTAGGGATAATCTCACACAAATTGATCTAGTCCTAAATTTAGCTCTAGGTTTGTACTAAGGGAAATACATTCTTAAATTCATATAAATCATAACAAAATACCCCAAGAACAAAATACACGTGCTTATCGCACAAATTAAATAATAAAAAAAACATCAGGGCGCAATCTCACACAAATGAACCTATTCCCAAAGTACAAGCCTAAAGCTTAGTTTGGGAACTAGACAACGATAAACATACTTATATAGAGAACTACATACATATAAAATATCCAAGATTCAGGAATAAATATTCGCGCTCATCGCACAAATATTTGCCCTTATCGGGATTTGAACACAGGACAGCTGGCTTCAGAGGCGGGGTCACTCCCAACTAGGCCGTTAACGAAAATTGAACCCGAAATCGCTAACTTCGTAGGTAGGGACACAACCAACTAGGCTAATTATGTTATGCTAATGTCTAATGCTATAAACGAGAATTTGTAGACGTGATTTCTACCAAATTACTTACTAAATTCAACAAGAACAATAACATACATACATAACATCACGCCTTCATTCCCAGAGTGACAACAACTCTTAAAACGTTTTGGTAATTCTGTTACCGCATTTTGCACAAAAGGCTAAAATGTTTCCCAGTGTTATTTTTGATGTTTAACAGCAATAATACATACATGACATCACGCCTTCATTCCCAGAGTGGGGTAGGCAGAGCTACAGAAATACCAACATCTTTAAAAAGACTTGTTGATAATTTTGTAAGCACATTTTGCACAAGTAGGCTAAGATGTTTACCAATGTATTAGTGACAGGTTGCAAGCCCATCGTCTAATAGTACTATATACATACATACACACATCACGCCTTCCTTCCCAGAGTGGGGTAGGCAGAGCTACAAAAATACCAACAGCTTTAAAAAGAGTTTGTTGATAATTCTGTAACCACTTTTTGCACTGTCAGGACAAGAAGTTTACTAGTGTATTAGTGACAGGTTGCAAGCCCATCGCCTAATAGTACTACAAGCCCTTTTCCCTTAGTCGCCTCTTACGACATCCACGGGAAGACATGGAGTGGCACTATTCTAACCTGGCAACCACAGCAATAAATTGGTAGATAATCCTAATGGTAACTTATCATGTTATAAAATTTCACTTCATCGAGCATATCATTTAATCGAACGCTATCTTTAACCGAAACCATGTTTTAGGATATCTTAAACATTAATTATGTAGGTTAGGTTAGGTTAGGTTAGGTTTGTAACTACCAAAATAACAGGCCAAGTACGAGTCGGACTCGCGCACCAAGAGTTTCGTACAATTGTTGCATGGGAGCCCCACTTAAATTTATTTTATTATGATTTTAACGTTTATTGTTATATCGGTAACAGAAATACATCATGTGTGAGAATTTCAATTGTCTAGCTAACACGATTCATAAGATACAGCCTGGTGAGAGACAGACAGACGGACAGTGGAGTCTTAGTAATAGGATACCGTTTCACCCTTTAGGTACGGAACCTTAAAAACGCGAAATACCTTTTGATGAAAAGAAAATTCGTTGAAAGGTGATTCGATGAAATAAAAGGTGGCCAATCCTAATGCCTACTAAATGATTACTAACATCACTTACGCGGGATGAAGTCTATAGAGATGATGTAGTACTCCAGAGTTGATGAACGTTATTACAGCAATATAGAGTTTATTACCGACATAAACCACCCAAATAAGCAACCACCTAAGTATAAATCAGTGGGCTTAGCACGCTGCCACTCACCACGGGAACAGCTGTAATTGGCAAAATTCAAATTTTTTTGAAGCGCGTAATACCACAGAATAAGTAATAATAAATAAATCATAGGACAATGTCACACAAATTGACCTAGTCCCAAACTAAGCTCTAGGCTTGTACTATGGGTACTAGACAACTATAAACATACTTATATAGAGAAATAAATACTTAAATACATAGAAAACACCCAAGACTCAGGAACAAATATTCGCGCTCATCACACAAATATCTGCCCTTACCGGGATTTGAACCCAGGACCGCTGGCTTCGGAGGCAGGGTCACTCCAAACTAGGTCACCGTGTCGTCAAATAGTGTAATACTCAGAATTTTAAACACCGTTATCTCCTAGTGTGCTATAATAGGAGGTATATAATCAAGACAATTTAGTTTTCATTATATGTTCATGAGTATAAAGGTAATTTTTATTTGTGTAAAATATAAAATTGCATTTAAGAGTAATGAATATTGATATACTTCCTGATAGATTGAAATGCGGAGAAAAAAAATCACCCTGTTTGTATTATGTAAGACTCCAGGGGGGTTATTAAGACATAACTATGCAGTTCTGTTTACGCTCAGAGAAAAGGACAGAGCTATATAACTGCCATAGCTCTGTCCTTTTACGCACACCGTAAAATGAACTGCAAAGCTAGCTCATAAGAACCCCACAGGGCCTCTATTCAAAGCAGCAAGTCTCAAATCAGTAGCTATCTTTAAACACCACTTGAGGAATTATTAATTAGCTTCCCAAATATATTTTTTTGTGTTTTGCATGCCTACTATAATAAGGTAAACATTACTGAAACTATGTATCTGTATTCCATCTTCAATAATGTAAATACGTGATGTTTTAGCAAAATAAATGAATTTGAATTTGAATTTGAATTTGAATTTATCAGGTTCATAAGCAGTTGTGCTTGACACTGACACAAATACACACACACAAGCGCGCGCGCTGGCATAGTAAGAGGATAGTTTTTTTATTTTATTTTAATTTTACTGTCTTTGATCTCTCCGAAATGATCTCCTAATTGTAGCCATATTTCATTTAATATATTGGTTTTTTTATTTTGAGCGCCATAGCCATACTCTCCTGGCATCCCTAAAAATTAGCGTCACTGAATGTAACAACATTCAGAGGCATAATTAAAAACAATATTTAGGTTAAGAAAAAATATGTTATTATTAACTGTTTTTTTTTCTGTGTCAAATATACTATTTTTCATTTAATTTTCATTTCTATTGTACTGCATTATAACGATATCGTGTTTGAAGTGTTTGAGAATCGTTTATGTCACAGTCGCCATTATTGTAAATGACATAAGAGTTATCAAAACGTTGACAATACTGAAACGTGATATATCATTACGCCACATCTCGACATATTAAGGTGAATGGTGTATGTGGTAGCAGCCCATACATCATTTTATTAAATAAGGTCACTGTAATTCTAATTTAAGTGACCCGGCACCCCTTCGCGATAGTTAAACCGAAGGCAGACTTACACGAAACCAAGTAATGAAATGTCTCGATGTAAAAATTATAGCATCTATGCTATAAGGTTATTGTTGTAAGTATGTATGTATAAAAACTTTGGTGGAAAGTGGCATCTAAAAGCAAATGTTAGATTGCCATTTCTGAAACGGATTGCAAATGACACTAAGTAATGTGATTGCTATTATTAACAACTGAACAGTTGTAAACGCTATCTGAATTAGCGGATAATCCTCCAGAAGTCAACATTATGACTGTACTATCATTTCACCGATTCACATGTTAACCTTGAAAAGACTACACATGAGGCAAGTAGCTACTGACCTTTTAACTTGCTAGTAGCTCGCAAAGTGTAAACTCGCTTCTTTACAGACTCGCTGTGTGTTTCCGCTCGTCGGAGCGACCTGTTCCATTTGTATAGTCGTGTAAAATTTACCCCTGAGCTATTTTAGTCGGTGTGTTATTTCACAAGTTTTAGGCTCACTTCAATAAACTTGTAATGTTGTTATGTTCTAGAGTTCCGTACCCGAAGGGTGCCAACTGGACCTTATTGCTAAGGTTTCGCTATCCGCCCGTTTGGCAAAGGGTTGTATCTATTAAACCGTCATAGATACTTGAAAAAAATACAGAGTGTGTGTGTATTACTATGGCCGCTATAGCGAAACATACATACATACACATACATAACATCACGCCTTCTTTCCCAGAGCGGGGTAAGCAGAGCTATAGAATTACCAACAACTCTAAAAAGACTTGATGATAATTGATAATTCTGTAACCACATATATTTTAATAATGGCATTATAAAGGCAAATGATTACACAGACCACCTGATGGTAAGTCGAAACTGTGACCCATAGACATTCGCATTGACAAGAATGCAATCCTAAGACTGCAAATGCGTCGCCAACCCTGAGGACTGAGATGGAATGCCTCTATGCTAGTTATTTCACCGGCTGTCTTATCCCCAAACTGGAACACAACAATGCTAACACTGCTGTTTGGGGGCAGGTTATTTATTTATTATTTATTTATTTAATCTTCTTTGCACAATACAAATAAATGTAAAAAAGACAAATGGCGGACTTAATGCCTAAAGACATTCTCTACCAGTCAACCATATGTCCAACCGAGAAAAAAATACCGGTGCAATTAGAGAAATGAACAGTATTAAAAACTAAATTAAATCTAAATAGCTACTTAACATTTAAAAAATATAATACATAAATAATATATAAGTTTATATAATACCTATATCAGATTTAAAAATCTATTGTGGCTTCTTGGCCGGCAATCGTGCTTATCCCTCAGCAACAAGTTAAGAGTGTACTGCTCCGTTATAAAACCAATTTGGACCTATGGGATCCAACTATGGTCTTCAGCAAGCAAGTCGAACGTTCTTTGCCTCCAACGCGCCCAAAATAACATTCTTAGGGTCTTATCCACCGCACCCTGGTATGGTCGCATCACTGAAATCCATGAATACCTGGAAATGCCAACAGTCACTGAAGAAGCGAAATGCTATTCAACAAACTACAAGGCTCGCCTGACTAACCATCCAAACCCCTTGACCAGCATATTACTTAAGCCAGATCATGTCAAAAGACTGAAAAGACCCGATGTGCTATCCTGATAAGGGAAGTTAGGGTACTGGCCTTATCTTGCCATAAATACTCCTTTCACTCAACACATCTGATTAAAGTCTTGCGACTGATTGAAGATTATTAAAGGGGAAATATATATATATATATATATATATATATATATATATATATATATATATATATATATATATAATACATAAACAATACTTAAATACATGCGATGAAAACAGTGTGTGATGAAGATGATGACACTTACTTAAGTTCTTGCTTAAGGAGATGTTGGCGAAGCTTACGTTTAAATACAAACTTACTGGACGCTTGTCGTATTTCAAATGGTAGCGCATTCCAGAGAGGAATTGCCTGAAGGGCGAAAGAATCGGACATAAACCCAGTACGGTAAAGAGGAATTTTGAGTTTTAGGCAGCGGGAGGAACGCAATTCACAGGTTAATGGATAAGATGGTGGTAGCGATTTGGACGGACCCTGCACAAGGTCCTACCACCCGCACTAGTAGGATAAGATATTCAAAACTATGTTTGGCGCTGATGAATCGTAATAGAAAGGATTTTTTACATCGGTATGTGACAATGGACGAAACATGGATACACCAATAAAAAACAAAGACCGGAAAACCTACGGGAACAATCATATAGCAAAACATTTCTAGTACCCAGAAGTAATAACGAATATGGTAAAAGAGTATGGACGCGTACATTGCCCGGCATTTTAAATGGGTTTCCATGTCATATAATAAATAAAATTAAAAATGCAACATGTAAACAGGTAAAGAATGTAACGAAACGATATTTACTTAGTAAAAACATAAATATTGGAATTTGATAGTGTTGATGAATAAAAGGTATTATTAAAATAAAACGTAGAACTCATTATATACTCTTAACTGATAAAATCTTTGATTAATTTAAGATTATAAGTTAAGATAAACTGATAATGTATTTGTTTTTTGTGTAAGAAATAAACAGATGAAATTTTAATTTTTTTTTTTTTTTTTTTACCATTTCACTCCGAAATCCAATCGGCAGTCAGCGGAGTGGAGAGTTGCTGGTGAAAGCCGCCCAAGGCGGCCAAAGAGTCAGAAATCAGCTGATAAGGTTATGGCGTCTATATTTTGGGATGCTCATGGAATACTTTTCATCGACTACCTTGAAAAGGGGCAAAATATAAATAATAAAAAAAAAAAACACGACTAAGTAGACATCATTGGTTCTTGAGATACAGACGATTAAAGTGTTTATACCTACTAAAATCATCTACGACGGCAGCAATTGACTTTAAATAGAAAATTAGTTAGTACTTGTTTATTTTTATGTTTGTAGTACTTAACGGCTTCGGAACCCTACACGGAGCATGGTCTGACAGCATGTCAGACCATGCTGACTCCATGTGTTCCCCTATGTAGCAAAAACCTGCTACGAATAGTGAACCCGATATCGGGTCGTTGGCGCTGAATGTGAAAGGTGGCCGTGACGTAAAAAGCACTATATACCCATATAGGCCAGGGGCGATGATCTACTCTGTAAAACCATATCGCTTTTGACATGTTATCGTATTGTCAACCGCGCCGAGTTAGAAACAATACGATAACATTATCAAAAGCAATATGGTTTTACCAATTAGAATAGAGCCCATGGGGCCTATTATTTTGCGTCGACCCTACAATCACGATTATGAAGTGTACTCCCAATACTTTTTTTTTGTCATAGTTTACAGCCAAACACACTTAAAAGTATTTAACACGAACTTATGCTTCGGCGGAGATTCTACACGGTAAAAACGATGTCGTCTTTGAAGTGTTCCCGTATTGCCAATGTCTTACAATGTCACTCTTATGTCATTGTCAATAATGGCGGCCGAGTCATAAACGATTCTAAAACACGTAGAACGCGATATCGTTATAACACAGTAGAATAGAGGCCGTCTAGTAGTAAAAATTAGTCAAATGTGTACTATAAAAGCAATTACTTTCTATCCTCATTTATCTTGTGTTGGTAGGACGGTGTGCAGGGTCCGTCCAAATCGCTTCCACCATCTTATTCATTAACCAACCGCCAAGCAACAGTGTTCGTTTTATTGTATTTCGATGTGGGGATAACACAAACCGGTTCTCACGGTTGGTAACGCATTTGACGTCTTAGGATTGTAGTTTTCAGATTATAGTCTTGATAATTCAAATGACTATGGTTCACAGGTGTATCCCTGCCTTTTGCCTACAAAACCTTGACAAAATGCATCGTTACGCAACCTAATCATTTGCCAACCCGATTTTTTTTCTTTACCTACATTTATTCCAGGATTTTTATAAAACTAACATAACCTATTTAACGTTTGTGAAACTTTTCTTATGGAATGATACTGTTTAGTCACATATCCTACTTACCATCAGGTGGCTTGAGCGCTTGTGTGCCTTCTCATTGCCATAAAAAAAAAAACTAAACGAAGCAAAATTGCCAATTTTTAGCACAAAAATCTGAAGACAGTCGGGCGAAATATCGAATCACAAAGGAATACCCAAGCCAACTGCACATGCCACTTCGGTGGAAGATTACATTTTTAGACGGTTGTTGACTTTGAGTGGCTACTACTTTAATACACCCTTAGAAATTCTATTACTGCTAGTGTGATCTGGTAGCAGTAGTTCGTTAGTATCCCACACTAAGAAACATTGTATTTTTGGCTTCAATACATTATCATTATATTGGTCACATATAATATGGTCAATGTACAACAGTATACTAGTAGATTATTGCAAAGACCAGGAAAAAGGCCGTTGTGGGACAAGTATGTTATACAGGGTGTCTCTGACCATGGGTCTTTAAATGTAGGGATCTATTCTACTCGTCTAATGCTACATCTTTTGTTGTACGACTTAGAAAATAACTTAATTTACAGTAAGTTATACGTGATCAAACTTTACTAGTAAAATCAGTGAATTAATTTATTTTGTATGAAAAAAAAAACCTCATTTTTAAAAGTCGTAGAAATAAAAGAGTTCTATATGAGGAGAACAATCGATCCCTACATTTAAAGCCCCATGGTCAGAGACACTTTGTATATAAGGCACACACTTTATATATACTTTGTCCATATAGACATGTCTATAGCACAAACATTCGAACCTACGTAGACAGGGTGAATACCAACTAATCCCACCACGTCGTCAAGTATGTATTATTTGGTTTACTCTCTTTTTGCCGACACTAATTTCATAGAACGTATCGCTTCGAATTTTCATTTAATTTTCAAGGTATGTTAGATTTTATTAAAGTCACAAGCCTAACCCAAAACGTATGTATATAATTTATAAGATAACCAGAGACCCTAGCAGAGAGGCGTTCGCTAAGTAGAGTTTCTATTCGTTTTGTTTTTAAACCAATCGCGTGATACGCAAAGTCACGTGATCTAACAGTGACGCGATTGTTTTAAAAATAAAACGAATAGAAACGCTAACGCATCTTGCATAGGGCCTCTTGTCATGAGCAGAAAATAAATTTCAGTGAAGTGAAAGCCGGTAAAATGATATATTCGATAAAATTTGGGACACCACTTTAGACATGTACTATAACCAACTCACGTTTCAAAGGAATAAAAATCGCATCAGCATCCATAAGCCAATGCAGTCTAGGCACTTACAACCATGGCAATATCTCAGCTTTTTAAAAGTCTTACCAGCTTAAATTGTACTAAGCGAATTTAAACTCTCCGAGTACCAGTTAACGACCGATATCGGTCGTAAATTGCTTCAAAGTCGTTATTGACGGTGATTTCAGGATCGCTGAGAGGAGCGAGAATTTTATATTTTTGTGGATCTTTTACAATGTTATAAAAGAATCAATGGGTCGTTGCATTTTATTGTCAGAGAGTTAGTGTGGATGCCGGATTAAAATAGTGCCACTCCATGTCTTCCCATGGATGTTGTAAGAAGCGACTAAGGGAATAAGGGCTTGTACTGTTAGGCGACGGGCTTGCAACCTGTCACTAATACACTAGTAAACTTCTTGGCCTGATTATGCAAAATGTGGATATAGAATTATATACAAGTCTTTTTAGATTTGTTGGTTTTTCTGTAGCTCTGCCTACCCCACTCTGGGAATGAAGGCGTGATGTTATATATGTATGTATGAGTAGAAAAAAAACATATAATGTAAAGAATGCAAAGAGTCTTTTTATCGACGTTACGTATACAATTTCGATTCCAATATTTTTCTATATGACATGTTTTGTCTGACTTGAATTTGCCAGGAAAAGAATTAAAAGAAAGAGACAATAGGCAAGACTACGATCGTCCATTACCCGTTGCTTAAAAATTCTTTCTGAGTGCAGAAACTTGGTCTTGAGTGAGGCCCGTCTCAAGTTATGTCAAATGAAATATCATATTAAAGAGGACTGTCATCTATGACGCGTCTTGAGATAGACATCTTACATAAAAACAGTTTATCAATACTGCTATTAGGGGAACCTATTATTTTATATTTTATCGAAACACCATTCGACGAACTTATCACAAAGCAGAATTTTAATTTCATCGAAATAAATTTCTAGTCACATGAGATTTTTTTGTAGTCACAATTCTAACCTAACCTATTCTACGTAATTAACGTTTAAATATCCAGAAAATAATGGTTTTCGCAGAATATAGCGTTTATTTAAATGAAACTCGATGAAATAATACATAGTAATTAATATGATAATCATACCCATCATATAAGTTTAACTTTTTAAATCTCTTTATATCGGAAAGACAAAAGAAATTGAAACTTAATACATGCGATATAATCCAAGAAAGTAGCAGTCTAAAATTATAGAACAATGTGTCATAATTATAGTCACTTAAACCCAACCAAGAACATGTGAAATACATCCTAACCCGCCAGAAAATAATTCCCCCATTTATATTTTATTCCTGTCAGTATATCAAAATACGTCACGTACAAAATGAAGTGTGACACAACATCGGGTCGCAGCATCTCGCATATCCCCGATAACGAGTATCGGGATATTCGGGATTTATCGAGGCTCGACAGGTTATGGGCCCGGTTGGGTTCCAGTATTAAACTTAAATTGGCGTCGGGTTCTTTGCGTAGTAAAAGTAATAATGAGGCATTATTTAAACATAGCTTTTGCAACAAGTATTATTTATTTAAAAAGCTAATTCGACTACGCGTTTTCTAATTTTAAATATTTGTTAACCTAAATTAATAACTAAAATCAATGTAAGCTTACAGATTTTGTCGAACTATTTTATACTAGAGACCCGCCAGCGGCTTCGCCTGCTGATTTTTTTACTCGTCAACTTTTTTTTTTATTTTTGTAATTTTTTATTATTAATTAAAAGTATCTTATGTTACTTTTAGTACCTCCCAGAATATGTGTACAGTCAAGGTCATAAATATTTAGTACCTTGTCTATTTAACGTCATGTTTAAACTGCCATATGAAATTGTCACAGCGATTAAAGTGACAAGGTATTAAAGTGTATACATATTTATTACCTTGACTGTACAAAGTTTCATGATGATTCGTCAAGTAGTTTTTGCGTGAAAGCGTAACAAACATATCTACTATTACATTATTAAGGATATTAGGTATATATATATATATTTTTTGTAAGTTGGGTTTACAATAGTTATTTTGTCAAGTATATAACTAAAGTAAGTCTTAAAAAGTATTACTTAAACGAAAAAATAAATTAAATGCGACTAAATAAAAATGTCTACCGAAAAATGTCTATTGTACCAAAGATACTCGAAACATTTCCTATTTGGATAACTAAGCTTATTCGCTTGGAGTTACTCTTCGGACACAGTCACGTCGAGTAGGCGCTTGCTAATTACGGTAATTAACAGTGTGGTAATGATTCGTGAAGATTCAGAATGGCATTTATTTAACAGCCATTGAGTTAAAAAATATTAATAACATTCAATATAACTTTAAATAGAGCAAAGATTTCCGATGTAATTGTGATGTATACTGTCAGTACTGGTAACTCTTGAACAGTCCAATTGATTTTTATGAAATTTTGTAAATAATAATTTCCATACAAATGAATGTCGTGAATTTTGACTATTCGTTTGGGTAAGTAACTACAAAGCTACACCTACAGACTTAAGAGTGGAACTAATAATACCCCTCTTTCTGGCTTACACCAAAACGTGATATATAACCAGGTTTGATAGATAGGGTGTGGTTATCTATGTCTACTACAAACATGCCATGGCAAACAGTTACAGCCTAGGAACAACACGCTCTGGTCTCACATTTCCCCATAGTAAGCACCTTAAAACCCTTTGTTTTTCAACCATACTCAGAGGTATCCCGTAGATTACCACTTCACCCAAGAACAGTATCCATGAGCTAATTTACAGAACAGTTTATTTTTAAATCCTCTGCCTTATCGCCTAATATTCAACTATTTTATAGCAATACGGCAAGTGAATCGAATCACACTGAAATCACATTCATAGCAGCATTTATAGGTAATATCCAGTCGTCATAACTCATAGGCAGATGGGGCTCGTAAAGAAAAGAGCCGAGACCGATACGCTCGCTGAAGGGAATAGGATTCTTTTTTTGCTGTTTAAGTCACGGGGTAAAGCGGAAAAAAATAGGATATTTTCTTGATAGCCAGTGGTGGTAGGACCTTGTGTAGGGTCAGCCTGGATTGCTACCAACTTCTTATCTTTTAAACTACCGCCATTTGACGACACGTTGATCAAGTTGGTAGTGGTCCCGGGTTGAAATCCAGGTAAGGGCAGATATTTGTGTGATGAGCACGGATATTTGTTCCTGAGTCTTGGATGATTTGTAATTATTTCAGTATTGATATCTCTATATAAGTATGTATATCGTTGTCTAGTACCCATAGTACAAGCCTAGAGCTTAGTTTGGGACTAGGTCAATTTGAGTGAGATTGGCCGATATTTTTTTTTTTAATTGTTATGTTCGCGTACAGGTAAGGAACAAATAGGTGGACCAAAGTTAAGCGTAGTGAACCATACAAACAACAAAAGTTAAAAAAGTTCCGTTGTGATACGAAAATTATCCCTACAAATGTATGGCTAATTTTCGTGTCACAACGGAAAAGTTTCATGGAAAATTTAATTGAGTGAGTTAGCGTGGCCAACTTTTTGGTCCTTACCCATAAGACAACCGGTGAAGTTACTAGCATAGACGCAATCCATCTTGGTCCTTAGGGTTGGCAACGCATTTACAGTTTTAGGATTGAAATCTTTAGATTGTAGCTTTGAGAATCTAAATGTGTACAGGTCAAAAACCCACTTACCATCAAATTTGAATTCTCAACACTAAAATCTCAAGACTGCAAATCGAAGAAACAGCTGGTGATAACTAATGTGGCAATGGTGACGGCTTATTTTTAGGTAATATGGCCTTCGGGCCAGCTTAAGGATTAACTTAAATACTTCTGCCCGGCAAATGTGTTCAAAGGAAAAAAAATAAACATCAGTTGTGAACAAATAAAGGATTTACCAATACATACTAGAATATCAAATACCAGAATCTAAATAATACACTACCTATGTTATTACAAAATTTAGGATAAAAAGTAACCATGTCCTTCCCCGGAACTCAAAGTATCTCCAAACCAAATTTCATCTAAATTAGTTCAGCGGTTTATCCTTGAAAGCATAATAAACAGACAGATAGACAGACTGAGTTACTTTCAAATTTACAATAGCTATTTGCATAGATTTATTTAATTTATTAAGTACTGTAGCTTTTGGTTTGGACCACACGGTTTGATTTTTATTGCCACTTTTATAGTTACGAAGCAATCGCTAGCTGAGACCAGTTAACTTGCCTCTAGACCGAGATTTCGAGTTAATGCTAGAAATTCACGCCGTGAAGAACTTGGCTGGTAAAGCTGTTATTAAGTTTGAGATTATTTTTACTTGAAGCTATCTTATCGTTCATATCTTATAATATTGTAAACGAGAAAATGTGAATGTTTGGATGTTCGTAACTCAATCACGCTTCAATCACTAAACGGATCGAGATGAAACTTGGCACACATTATAGCTTAGATCTTGGAATAGGACAAAGGCTACTTTTTACTGCGGAAAATTGGACAGTTCCAGTGGGAATATCGATAAACGAAATGTTAAAATTCATGGTCTTGCTTTTATTTCTGACACTATGTTATTTAGCAAAAAATAATCCATATGATGAAGCCTTTCGATCGGTATGATAAAGCTACAGGGTAATTATTTTTCTCGTGTAACGGGTTCGATTCCCGGTTCAACCATGTAATTATTGAAATATCTATGAATGCAGTTTAGATTGTTTTTTAAATTAAAGTAATGTCTTCTTTCAGTAAAATGTTCCATCTACAATATTCAAGGTACTTTCCTTCCATGTGGCATAGCCGTGGGACGCCCCGTATAGTGCGAAAGTGAGTGGAAGGGTAGGAAGGGGCCGCCCTAGGCGTACTTTTTCGAATCAAATCGGAGAAATTCTGCAAAAGGGCCGAATCCTAAGTACCCGAAACAGACGTGCATGCTTGACTTGATGTATGAATATGGAAGAAAAAGATTTGTCAGGATCGTAGCAGGTGGAAAGAAGTGGTCTCAGCCTACTAATATCTAATTTAATAGCTAATAATAGGTAATTTTAAAATCTAATTACTATACCTTTTATTATTCGTATATTATTGTAAAGCTTATCTTATCTTATCTTAATATTGGTCCTCTTCTATGTTCCAGGTATCTTAATTATGACAAAAACGTTTGAAAACATGAATACGATTAATTTATTCATTCATTGTATATGTACAAAATAAACTTACTCCTCAGGTAGAACCAATTACTAACTATTCGGGAAAAAACGTAAATACGTATTATAACTCCAAAATATATTAATCCAGCAAAGCTTTTGCTTTCCTAAATTATTCCCTCTTGGCACATTTTCCTCAAGTTCTAATTCATTTTTTTTTTGTACCTTAAAAATATATGTTAGGAAAACATTTCAGCGAGGACTCAAGTTTAACACAAAAAATACGAAGTTTCTTGGTCACTACCAAACGCAGTTGCATCTTCGAATTGAGAACCTTTGCATTTTATTGAAGTTGGTAAAAAAAAAGGATTTTTTGGCGTTTTTGAAGGCGATGTTTGTTGTTTAGAACATTTTATTTTATCGTCTATATGTTTACTCCAAATTCTGGAAATGTATTTATTTCATACTCTTTCTTGTGCGTAACTGCATTTAAAGAAAACTTAATGACAATTTGTTATTATGGCGTATTAGAGCTGACGATAGCATGTAACGAATACAAACTCGGTAGGTCTTAATTTAGTTTAGTGGAGTCTTCATCTAGAGATACAAGCTTTATTGCATGCTATTTTTGTTTCAATCAACCGCTGGCTATTGATATCTTATCGGTAATAGTCATCAGCTAATTATCGATATCTTATCGATAATAGTCATAAGCTAATTATCGATATCGTCGATGAAACTACAATTCAATAAGTTGCAAAATGTGCCTTAATGACTTACCGGTTAAGGATTATTTTACAACTTATTCAATTTGTTAGTTACGCGGTATTGCAGTTTCACCGACGATATCACAACGATAGCCAGCCAAGTTTCTTAGCCAAGTGTTTTTCTGTTAAATATACGAACAATGTGGAATTCGTGATTTCCAATACTTGTAATAACAAAATACCTTCAGCCGGAAGAACGAAAACCTTCTCAGTTTACAAACTTCTAGAATTACTAGGTTTAATCAGTGCACAAGCACTATTCAAGTATAAAATACTGTTTTTGTGATAATTACTGTTAATTTGAGCTCCCGTTTAATCATCTCGCTCCTATTTCTGGATTCGTGCGCTGCTTTTACGTGAAATCCTTCTAGTTAAACCTTGTATTTACCGATTCGAAATGCACAGGTTGATTTGAAATTATGTACTTCTATTTATATCCATTTGTAACTAATTTAGTGGTAGTAGAATATTGAAGAGAGGATGCCCAAGGAGAATGTACATGGATCAGATAAAATAAATAAATCACAGGACAATGTCACACAAATTGACCTAGTCCCAAACTAAGCTCTAGGCTTGTTCTATGGGTACTAGACAACGATAAACTTACTTATTTAGAAGACAACCAAGACTTGGGAACAAATACTCGTGCTCATCACACAAATATCTGCCCTTACCGAGATTTTAACCCAAGACCCCTAGCTTCGAAGGCAGGGTCACTATCAAGTAGGCTAGCGTGTCGGCAAAAGAGAAGGCTCTAGAAAGAAAGTCATGGAAATTTCTCCACTAGCAAGAGCCTAGCTTTCAAATCTAAGAAGAAGAAGACCATTGTGCAGTCTCTCCGGATGGCTACCACCGTCTTACACTTTATTTTGCCGCGGCGGCTTAATGTTAATTGAATTGATAAATATCTAACTCCAATATGTCCACACTATGGTTTGTGGTGAGGGCACCGACCAATGATCTATCGACCTTTTTAAAGGAGGAATTCTGGCCGAGGTTTCATGTTTCGGCGATTTTGTGGCCGCCGGCTAGATGACACCGCGAAAGTATTTTGTGTTAATTTTAAGTTATAGGTATCTTGCTATGTATATTAGTCTGGAAATTATTATGGGCCGTGTTGTTTGAAATAAAGTAATTCTATTCTATTCTTAGGAGATTTTGAGTTTTGGATCATATCTTCTATCATTTTCGTGTCATATCTTCAATTAATTGTGAAGATTTGCAATGATGCAATGCAATTTATATTGTAATTGTGACGTACAAGGGAGAGTACGTCACAATTACAATATAAATTTTTCAGTTTTTGTGAGTTTTCTGTAACACAAGTACATAAACCAGAATTTATTATATACTAGTTGTTACCCGCGACTCCGTCCGCAAAAAAATCGTTTATCGCTATTCCCTCAGGAACCGTCCAATTTTCGATATGAAATGTAGCCTATGTCCAATTCCAGAATATAATCCATCTCTGCGCCATTTTTATTTAGTTAAGCCGTTATGGCGTGATTGAGTAACAAACATCCATCCAACATTAAGTGTTGGTAGGACCCTGTGCAGAGGCCATCCGGATCGCTACCACCATCTTTTATCCATTAACCACCCGCCAAGCAACAGTGTTCGCATTGTTGTGTTCCGGTGTGGAGATAAGACAACCGGTGAAATTAATAGCATAGAGGCATTCCATCTTAGTCCTCAAGGTTGACAATGCATTTGAAGTCTTAGGATTATAGTCTTGACAGTTCAAATGACTTTGGGTCTCAGATTCCACTTACCATCAGGTGGCATGAGTGCTCGTGTGCCTTCTACTTAAAGTAATAAAAAAAAACATGTTTATAAACATATCCAAATTTTCGCCATTTATAATATACTAGTAGTAGTAATAGCAGGATTAGTAGGAGTAGGAACCAGAATAAACAAACCAAACTTATTAAACTAGTATCAAAAAGGCTAAAGAATAATCCTAATTTTTGTATCGTTCCCTGGGCTACAACCAAATTGATATCAATTTTCATCTGTCACTTCAGACACTTTAACAACCCATCAAAAGTTGTGAGCTTCATAATACCATCGTCTAATGGAGACGCCGGATTACATCAAAATCAATATTCCCCCAAGATTACCGATCGGCCAATTTACTTAGACACATAACCTTACTCTAATTACAGAGGTGGAAGGGTCGTACTATGTTGGCACTGGTGTCAGATATCAATGGAAATTAGACGCTATAATAAGCCTGAGAGGCCGCGGCTAAGTTTGAGCATTATTTTCTTGAGCCTTTTAAGGCATTTTCTCAACTTTGCATTCGATGTTGACTTTGGAATTTAAAACAGGTCGAGGTTATTGTTTATTGTTTTCTTAAAGTCTACAATAAATACTTATAGGTTTTTTTGGTACTTTTTAACCACCGACAAAAAAGAGAGGTGTTATAACAGTGTGTATAGAATAGTCTGTTTGTGGCATCGTAGCGTTTGTGGCATCGTAGCGTTTAAACGGATAAACCGATTTCAACGCGGTTTCCTTTAGAATGAAGTTAATTTAATCGGGATGGTTCTTAGCTTAGGAAGGTTTCAAGGAATATAGATGGATCTTTTGAGAAATAAGAGCTTTGAAGACGTCCGCAATTACATTGGGGGATTTTGTCATTTAATAGTTATTATCTGGTGAGATACAGTTCAAACACTAGTTAGTTATTGTATTTTTTCGTTTTAAAGTAAACAAGTCTAACAAAAGTAAGTTTGAACATCAATATCGTTTTTAATAATATTTATGTTGTATGTTTTGAAATCAGTCATTTCGCCTTTTTAAAGTTTCCAAAATCAAATGAGGAAATTTTATAGTTTCACCGTGACCGTCTTCTCGTATCTGCATGACATACTCACTTTTAGTGGGTTGGCTTTTTACTGAGTTTTTAGGACAATTCAATTTATTTTTTTTTTTTTTCTACTTTTTAGACCTTCTAATTTTGCTTTGTCACAGTCGCTTAACTATCTTAATTGTGATATCTTATCGCCACCCTTAAAAAAGGTATCATTGAGAAGTTCCAGTGGCCATCTGAGGTCTTCTTTATGAGTTCCACTTGACTAAAGGATACTTTCTGAATGTAAATGCTAGGCTTGAACTGAAAATTCCAACATCGCTAATTCTATGCATATAATATTTAAAGAGCTCCCTAAATTCCTCAAAGTTTCCACCATCAGCACTGGACTTTGATAAATTTGACGCAAATATGTAAGTATATAAGAATCTCCAGGGTCTCAATTCTACTGGGGTTGAAACATATTGCCTGTGACGTGTTTCCGTATTGTCCACGTTTTGATAGCTCTAATTTACTTGAGATACGCATGGTGTTTAGATAGAACTTTGGGAGTTTAGATTATTTTGGTTTATATAATCTTGCTTCGATATCGTAATAACGGTTGATGGTATAACAGCTGTTATTCACTTGACAGTAAGAACTGTCATAATGTAAACAGTATGATGTGACGATACAATATCACAACAAAATGGGCTGAACTAAAGAAGAATAAAGGTCTTGTGAAATTCAATATGGACAAAGCAAGCAAATAGAGACAAAATAGTGTAAACAATAAATTTGTCTTAAGTGAAGAATCGTTTGTTCAAATGCTAATTTTGGGTTTTTTTGTTACAGGTAAACACCGAAATATTACTACAAACGCTTTTCTGTTATTTGTAAGTAAACACTCTGCTTTATTATTTTTCAGTGGACTTGGCCGTATTTTTCCTATAATAATTTGTTATTATCACATGAAATTATTGGTCCAAAGTATACTAAAAACTAGGTTCAAAAGTGTCTGACACGCTCTAATACCTATTCAACTAGTCTGTGGGAATTGAAGACTTGGCAGAGCACGCGGCAGCACCCCGAAGTCAAAAACTTGAATTTTAAAAAACCTCAGTGGTGGTAAGACCCTGTGCAAGGTCCGTTCGGATCGCTACCACCACCCTATCCTTTTAACCACCGCTAGGCAGCAGTGTTGACATTGTTTAGCTCCGATGTGGGGATCTTATCTTACAGATGGGCTCTTTCGAATACACTTCGACTCTTTAAGGATCTTTTGTGCAATTTCCAATTACACTCTTACACACTCAGCTGTTCGAATGTGCCGGGGTTTGAGCTCGGTACCTTACGATCATGAGTCGACCCCACGCCACCAGGCCACCGACGCTCTCTCGATGTAAGGATAACACAACCAGTGAAATTACTAGCAAAGAGGCATTCCATCTTAGTCCTCAGGGTATGCAATGCATTTGCGGTATTAGGATCGATATATATATATATATATGCGATCTTTAGATTGTAGTTTTGAGAAAGCAAATGTGTATGGGTCACAGATCCCACTTACGAAGTGGCCTGTGTGGTCGTTCGCCTTCTCCGTGCCATAAAAACTTAAAGAAGTAAAACCCGACCTATTGCAAAGTGAAATGTATAACTTTAGACAACAAGAGACGCTTCATATTTTATGAAGATAAATTTATATTTGTTTTACAGTTAGTTTGTTCTAGTAATACAATAGAATACAATACAAATACTCTTTATTGAACACCAAAAATTAAAAAATTAAAACAGAACATGGAACAGTACATTTAAATCATAGGTATACAACAGGCGGTCTTACCGCTAAATAGCGATCTCTTCCAGACAACCTTGTAAGAGAAATAACTGAGGACACAAATTCATGGCAGGCGGTGTCATCATTCGTAGTTTAATCCATACTAAAATTACTTCTATTAAAAGTTTGGATGGATGGATGTTTGTTACTCTATCACGTCAGAATGGCTATAGTCTATAGTCTAGAATAGGACATACGCAAATTTTTATTCCGAGAAACTGGATGACTCCTGAGGCAATAGCGATAAACGACTTCTATGCTGATGGAATCGCGGGAAATAACTAGTATTATAAAGGGAAAGTGTGTCTGCCTGTTACCACTTCACGCTGAAAAGATTTATTTGTACTTTGGTATGGAGATGGTTTGAGTCCCGGGGAAGGACAAAGGATAGTTTTTAACCCGGAAAATTGTACAATTACCGAGGGAGCGATAAACAATTTCTACGCAGACGGAGTCGCGCGTTAAGTCTAGTAGGTATTCTATGTTTGCACTTTCCTTTCGATATAACTTGCTGTCTGACCGTTTATACGTGAAAGGGGACGATATCCTTCCCGCAAATGGGAGATCATTAATGTATAGTTAGGGAGCTGGCGAGCAAAATTTCGATATCATCAGCACACGTGGCAGACGTTATTAATAGCGATAATTACACCTTAAGAAACATCAAGGACCTCGTCTGCCACCATGACGCTGCGTTGTTAATTAACAGCGTTTCAAAAATGTAAAAAAATAAAAAAGTGTTCTATATTAAACGCACATTTCTGCATCTGGGGACGATGATCGCAGTCATCCTGTAAACAAAAAATATATATATTAATACTTAATTGTAGACGTTTTACGAAAAAAAAACCAATGCTGAAAAAATTTAAACACAATTTAATTATTTGTTCCTAGGCTGAAGCTTTCCTATTTACAGTAAATACTATCTACGAGTATACTAGATACTTAAACATTTTTTTTGATTAGGAAGGCGAAGGCACACGAGCACTCAAGCCACCTGATGGTAAGTGGAAACTGAGACCCATAGGCATTTGAATTCTCAAGACTATAGTCTTAAGACTGCAACCCTAAGACCTAAAATGCGTTGCCAACCCTGAGGACTAAGATGGAATGCTTCTATACTAATAATAAAATTTCATTGGTTGTCTTATCCCCACACCGGAACACATATTTCATTACTAGCTAAAAATGTAAAATGAAATATGGCAGATGGGCCACCAAACCAAGTGGATCTGAGACCCATAAACATTTGCATTTCCAAGACTACAATCACAAGACTGTAATCCTAAGACTGTTGGAACGCCTGGTTTGTGCCCGACCGTTGCAAGTCTTGAAAACATGAAAGCTATGTACATTACAATATTTATAATTACACTCACGCTTAATAGGTTAACAAATGAGAGATATAAATAGAACATAATTTACCAACCCGCCGCGCTGTGACAATTACTTTCAATACAAAATTCAATTATGGCATCTTTACATCGTTCCAATACAATTTCAAATATTGTTTTCCCAATTCCGATCGAGAAATGTATCAGATCAAACAGACACCGTCGAGGAAGCAATTGGATTCATACCACCGTCCAATGTTTCAATGGAATTGGGTCTTGGTCTCACGGTATTTTGAAATATATGTGCGACACATATTTCATCATAGAGCTCCAATTTTTAATAAATTCTCAGTAAAGGCGGACAAGTTGAAAAAATAAATAAAAGAATAAGCCAAACACAACAAAACATGTGAAAGTATTCAATAGGATAATCTCTCGGGTTTTGTCCTAGTCCCAAGCAAAGCTCTAGTACTATGAGTACTAGACAACGATAAACATACTTATATAGAGAAATACATACCTGAATACATAGAAAACATTAAAATCTCAGGAGTATTAGCTATATTGGCTTATCGCATTTTTTTACCAGGAGTCAAACCAACCAACTAGATCAAACAAGACGTCAAACTAATTGAGCAGCTACAATTTTGTTTATATTTGAAAATACATTTTATTCGAGAGTTGAAAAACCTAAGAAGTGTCTTTGATGCCTTGCTCTATTAAACGGTGAGTATTTGTGTATGCCTGTCCGTCATCGCTACGAGATCTAACTAGATTTTACAATACAATACAATAAAATATTCATTATTGAACACCACATACAAATACAGCATGAAAAGTAAAATACAAATAAAAAATTAAACTTCAACTTTTAATGCCTACAATTAGCTTAAGGCCCAGAGAGTGGAATAAACCACACTTTAACTCCATTCTATTCGGTTAAACCATATTACTTTTGACATTTTATCATATTGCCAACGTTACGATAGTTTTTTTTTGCTTGACGGTAATGGTGGCTGAATGAACAACACGCCTTCATTCCCAGAGTGGGGCAGGCAGAGCTACAGAAATACCAACAACTCTAAAAAGACTTCTTGATAATGTTTCAACCACATTTTGCACAAACAGGCCAAGACAGTCACCAGTGTATTAGTGACAGGTTGCCCATCGCCTAACGACATCCACGGGAAGACATCGAGTGGCACTATTCTAACCCGGCAGCCACACGGTAAAGAAAAGTAATGATGGTTCTATCAAGTTAACCCCAGTTCTCGCGTTAAAAGCGATAAACGAACCCTACGTGGATGAGTTGCAGGGCTGGGATTCTACACGGTAATAACGATATCGTCTTTGAAGTGTTTCCGTATTGTCAACGTTTTGATAACTCTTATGTCATTTACAATAATGGCGACTACAATAATGGCGACTGAGACATAAACGATTCTCAAACACGTTAAACACGATATCGTTATAACGCAGTAGAATAGAAATGAAAATGAAATGAAAAATAATTTATTTGACACAAAAAAAATGCCCTGGTTGCTAATTATAAATGTCAGCTTTTCGACTAGTTTAGTTTACCGCGTATTTGTAATTTCTAACACTTCACTCCCAACACGACCGCGTCGAGTGCAATACTGCAATCCTCGGCACTCCTGTTAAGAGTCTCTGCACTGAATTTGCCGCAGTTTCGGCCAGCACTCGAATCTAAGGCTGAGCATTCACAGTCAATCCATTTGAAGATTAAGATAAAAGAGGTTTATTCAGTAAGTAGGCCGCACGAGCACTTTTGGACGTCAAAGATCTAAATAGCGCTTCTGAATATTGCTGCTGAGTCATTCTTCAAGAGACGGATGGACCTCGTCTAACCGTATTAATCAAATGGAATGACTCCATTTTTTTTCCAAATTCACGACTTTAGTCCAATGGCTTTAATTACTAAACTCGGATGTTAGTTCCTCCATAAACGGGCTGTACGGCGTATATTCATCACATGGCAGAACGCATAAATCCGTCAGAGGGCTATGGAGAGAGCTATGCTCGGGGTTTTCTTTGCGGGATAGAATCAGAAATGATGATATCCGCAGTAGAACTAAGGTTACCGACATAGCCAGAAGAATAGCGAAACTTGAGTGGCAGTGGGCGGGGCACATTGCTCGCAACACTGATGGCCGATGGGGCCGGAAAGTTCTCGAATGGCGTCCACGGACCGGGAGACGAGCTGTTGGTAGGCCTCCAACAAGATGGAGCGACGACCTCGTAAGGATCGCGGGATCGCGATGGATGCGGAAGGCACAAGACCGGTCTAAGTGGAGAGCCTTGGGGGAGGCCTATGTCCAGCAGTGGACGTCTTTCGGCTGATATGATGATGATGATGATGATGATGATGATGATAAATCCGTCGTCATCAATACAAAATCGGACTAATCGTTGGACATTAACGATCAAATTTGGCAGGACGCCGCGCCAACTGACGCGATGGATTGATTGTGGATGTCCAGCTTAAAGGCCAGCATGCAACTTGCGCTACGGAAAAGTTTGAGAGTGTACGAGTGACTTTTAAACTGCGTTTGAATGTTGGGTTATTTGAATATGAAGTGCTATTTCTCCGTTTGGAATTTAAAAGGGCTAAGAGGGTGCAACCAAAAAGTTGTTGTAATAGTGATTTTTTTAAGCTTATTAATGTTGATACATCACCATACGGGTGCGAAACAAACTCTTGTTTGAAAAGGTTTTATTTTTAAAAGATAACCTAAGCTATGTTAATTGAGGTTGCTCGTACCTATTTATTGTATTTCACATTCCTGAAAAGGCTATGTTTAAGGGAAATGAAGATATTAAAATCCCATTTAAAACAAGATCAATCATTAATGAACTAAACTTTGAAGATTGGTTCACTGAAAATTTATTTGTCTTATTGTCTGTCAATAATACAAGCTTGTTTCAGCAAGTATAATAAATTAAGTCTTATCACATCATGTTTTATTTATTTTTGTCTTAGAGATCACTCGAGTGTCAATTTCCGCAATCTGCATTGCCTATAAATAATATTAGATGTTTTATATTTGAAGCCTAGCCATTTAAATAAATAAAAACACAGGACAATGTCACACAAATTGACCTAGTCCCAAACTAAGCTCTAGGCTTGTACTATGGGTACTAGGAAACGATAAACTTACTTATTTAGAGAAACATATACTTAAATTCATAGAAAACATCCAAGACTCAGGAACAAATACTCGTGCTCATCAATCAAATATCTGCCCTTACCGGGATTTGAACCCAGGACCCCTAGCTTCGAAGGCAGGGTCACTACCAACTAGGCTATAGCGAGTCGTTTCCAAGAATATTCTGAATTTGATTCTCTATATATTTCTCTATATTTATCGATGTCTAGTACCCATAGTAGAAGCCGTCCCACATAGTTACCAGAGCATAAGCGATTAAAGGATGCTTATTGCGAAACTTGCCGATACGTAGAACTCTGTTCATCTAAGTCGAGAGGTAAAGACGAGAGTAAAGTTCTAACCTATGTTGCCTCGGGCCCTGAACTTTAAAAGGAACAAGTCAGCTGGCACAAAGTTTTTCCCTTTGAATTTTGAAGGAGGTAAAAGTTAAGAACTGAAAGAAGTGTGTTATGTGCGAGTATTCATAGGATTCGCTTCGACTGAGAGAAACAATGGAATTTATCAAATTTAGCAAGTGATAGGTTAGGTTAGAAGTATTTTTTTAATATATTTATCAATGTAAGGCGTTTTTAAAAAGGGAATTATAGTAGTTAAAACTATTTTAAAACTACTAAAAACGGGCGCTCAAATTGATCTTAACTGTTTTATTCCCTTAACAAAAAAATACCCCCTTAGTTGCAATAGCCTTGTCCCACCTTACGAAGTTTTTTTGTAACACCGGTACTTACAAAACTAACCTAGTCCCAAACTAAGCTCTAAGCTTGTAGACAACTACAAACTGACATATAATATAGAAAAATACATACTTCAATACATAGAAAACATCCAAGACTCAATAACAAATACATGCGCTCAGCACACAAATATTTTACCTTACCGGGATTTGAACCCAGGGCGGCTAGCTTCGCAGGCAGGGTCACTACCAACTAGGCTTACTTATCTTCAAATGACTTGAGAACTGCCCGTTTACTCTATGTAATAAAAAATATGACTATTGATGGGTGCCACTGACATAATTTCGTGCATGTGCCACTGTGTGAGTATCTACATATTATGTATTTTTTAATACAGAGCCCACGTGCGTGTGCGCAGCGTGCGGCGATGGAATTCTGGTTAAACAATTAGCAGCCTGGCGTTACCATAAAAAGTAACTAATTTGGGGTAGTAAAAAATATATATTTATTACTATCGAAACATTTTGTCTGTTATAATGCTAGTTTTTACAGCAGCCGTAAAAAACTGTTTTTATTTGAAATTTGATCGTTCCAGCACTAGGAAGTCATTGCTAGCATTATTGGTTCTACAATGACCTGGATAGCATAGTTTTGTTTAAAATATGCAGGTGTAAACACTTGCTCGAGATCTATGTTATAGATATAAAATTAATATCAATTATACACATACGTACAATAATAGTCACTTCATAAATATCTCAATAGTCACTCGTTGTCGTAACACGGCTTCACTGCCTTTTCGCCGACAAATCTTTGACAAATGCATCGTTTCGCAACCTATTCATTTGCCAACCCGCTTTTTTTCTGTAACTACAAATATTTCAGGGTTTTTATAAAACTAACCTAACCTGATATATAGGGTTCGACACGATTTCCTGAAATAAATACAGAATTATTTACCGGTAACGGAAAAAAACGCGGATTGTAAAATTATAATATTTGTGAAATTAATCATTTGTGAAACATTGGTTATGAAATGATAGGATACCCGCAACACGCTTTATGAATTTGAGCCTTATGTTAATGTTAATGTGGTTGGTGTTGCAGTGGCGAGTCCGCCGGGAGGCGCGGGCGCACCGCGAGAGGAGGCGCCGCGCCCCCCGCCGCCCCCCGCACCCCGCAATGGCACTCCTAGTAAGCACGGTTTTATAGGAACAGGTGGTTATCATGATTTTTTATCAATAATTTTCATTATTAAAATGAGAGAAACGCTGACTCGAAAATTTTCAGAAGAATTATTATTTTTTTGATTGAAGTCAATATTTTTATTTAGAATATTGATACAGTTAACCATTCATATCTCTTCACTTGTACAATACTTCGAAATAGATTCATCCCCAGTGATATTTTCCTATTTTTTTTAAATAATGCTTTTTCTGTTGTTTTTAATTAGAGTTTCGCGGTACATTGGAATTGGTATTATAAAACTCGTTACAGGCATTAAACAAAAAATAATTACTGAGAAAAACCTTGTGTGAAATATTTAAGAATCGGAAATATTATCTCAATTTCTGAACTGGACTACATTTAAAATTTCTGAACAACGCAATCGAAACGATGTTAATCAGCTATGAAGAGAATTTGATCATGATAACCACCTCTAGAATTCGTGCACATAAAATTGGCGCATACCTCCTTCAACCTGCACTGTTGCATTCGTAACTCTTTGGTCACGAAATATTAGAATAGTTTCCTTTTCTATTCGATAGCTATCGTAAAATAGACCGTGAATTGTATTATTTTGGTAGATTTTGGTGGGACAAAATTTGAGTTATTATTACTTTTTTCCATTAACCCCATCAAAATCTACGTATTAAACGTTCCGTTTTTGCTTTAGCTTTGTATTTTTCTTATATTGATGTTGTTTTATCAGTTTTATTACAGTCGTTTCGATGTTGTTTTTTGTTTTGGTTCGAGAGCATGACTTACCTACTTCCTTATGTAGGTACCTATAACTTTAATGTAGACTTTTAAGTAATCGATTTTCTAGCTTTTTAGCCGCAAACGTCCCAAAGTGACAGCACGCGTCGTTATGTCGGCGGTGTGACGGTTTTTGTTTAATAGGGGTTTTTCGGGTCATAAATTGGATCTGCAAAGTCTTCATCTTTCCAAGGTATTTGACATAATATAGATGACACTATCAAATTGACATTTAATAGTGTCGTCTACATACAGTACGATTACTGTAAGTTTACCACTGACAGAAAGTTTGCCATCATTTAATTTTCATTGTTAATTTCATACAAATAAAGCAATTTTCAGAATACTGTTACCTACGTCTTCCAATTTAGTAATAACTATTTTATTTGTATGAGATTAAAGCTGAAAATTAAATGAAGGCAATCCATCTGTCAGTGGTAAACTCAAAATAATTCTACTGTACACCCGCGTAGAGCTCGGTCGCCCAGGTACAGTCACCGGCATAAATAAGTTATCATTTATGAACCTTGTCACTTTAACGTCGTGTTTGAAATGTCATACGAAATTGTCAGACGGTTAAAAGCGATAAGGTACAGAAATCATCACTTATTTATGACGGTGACTGTACTTTAGTGTATATGTGTGACTTCCTCAGTGGAAGTCGTAACGGTAGCGGTTTTTTTTTAATGAAAAACGTACATGCGTTTGTAAATAATTACAAGCTCGCCAAACGTTACCCAATTTATTGGCGAGTAAAGTGCTCAAACTTATAGCTAATTATGCACCCGGGCATAGTTAGTTTAAGTATGCGGTTGCGCGGCACCGCTCTGCTTCGCCTATGCACCTACTGTGTTGGCGGATTCATGTTAATAGTAAGGCCAGGTGGGGCAAGTGCATCAACGGGCCAAGTGCGAGGATGAATATATATTTAGGGTTCCATATTCATTACGGAACCCTTATAGTTACACTATATCCGTTTAATTACGCCGACAAAATTGTAGAATAAAATGTTGTCAATAAAATGGTTATAGTAAAGATAAAAATAAAATAACATCGAGGTATCATTATATAGATCTTAAAAAATCTTACTTTGATTCATGTATGTACATGCAAACATAACATCACGCCTTCATTCCCAGGGGTAGGTAGAGCTACAGAAATACCAACAACTCTAAAAAGATATGTTTCAATTCTGTAATCACATTTTGCACAATGAGGCCAAGAAGTTTACTAGTGTATTAGTGACAGGTTGCGAGCCCATCAGCCAAACAGCCACAACATCAAGCCTAACAGTACTTACTACAAGCCCTTTTTTCCACGGGAAGACATGGAGTGCCACCATTCTAACCCGGCAACCACACGGGACTCGTGTGTGCTAGTATTATTAAACGCGGCTAATAAAAATATGCAGGTTTTAGAAATATTTATATTTCCTCGATGTTGCTGAGCTCACGGTGAGCTTTACAACTAATAACTCTAAGTTTTCATTTTCTTTAGCTTCAATATTAGAATACATTTCAGTTCTGTTTTTATATATCACTTCTTTTGTCCTGGTTTACGATATTTACTTTATGAAATAAAACTGAGAACTCCAAGTAAGTACTCAATGTTTTCTGTCACCTACAAAGTTAGAACCATTTAGGTCAATAAACTCTAGCAACTCATTGCTAAGACAAAGTTATATATTTAAAAACCTGCTCCAAAATGCAACTCCCTAAGGATTTGTTTTAAATATACTAATGCCGTTAACCTTTGTTCGCCAGACTATTATTTACGCAACATAATCTGATCTTGGGAATTAACGATCAACCCTATTAACGCTTTGGGTGCCAAGAATCCAAACTTAGAGTGAATTTTGTATTAAAATGAGACACTCCGGCACCGACAAGGACGTAAATAACTTTTAACAAGGTTTGTAGGAACATTATAATATTTTAACAAGTCTTTTAGGACATATATTTTCGCTATTGCCCCCGGAATCGTTCGATCTTTCGGGATTTTTTCAACTTTACGCTATCTTTACTTTTCATTTATTTATTTTCGATTAGTTATGTAGGAGTTAAGGATGATTTTAACCAAACGGCTGGCATGGCATCGGATCAGAACGGATTTTACAATCTTTAAACGATATTAAACCATGTACACAGCGTTTAGAGTCTATTACCGAGCCGCCGCGCATAGCAGCTTGGCCGCGGGCGTCTTCCGCGACACGCGATCGTCTCCGTAATAAATAGACGATAGTAATTTTAATAGATGCGATCGGCTGTCGCCCCATCCGTTGGTATCTTTTCCGATCCGATATGATCTAGCCGAACAGCGAGCCCATAAAAATATGTAGCAATGGATTATATGGATAGCCAAAATGTCATAAAAATGACATGTAACAAACGCTTCGTTTCAATTATTTGCTTGGATATAAAATCAAGAAGATGCATGCATCGCAGCATGTTTATTTAATGGTAAGGAGCACTCAAGCCACTTGATAGTAAATGGAATCTGAGACCCATAGACTTTTGAATTCTTAAGACTATAATCTTAAGATTGCAATCCTAAGACCTCAAATGCGTTGCCAATCTGACGACTAAGATGGAATGCCTCTATGTAGTAATTTCGCCGGTTGTCTTATTCCCACACCGGAACACAATAACGCGAACACGGTGGTTGGCTAATGGATGAGAGGGTGGCAGGGATCCAAACGGACCCTGTACAGGGTCCTACCACCGCTCAATGTTGCTGGCCGATCGCCCTTTTGGTGCTTAGTAATTTTTACTAACTAAAACCAATGTTGTATTAGCAAAAATTAATGTTTCTTCTTCCTCCTCAAAATACATAAATACACAGTATCGGTTCAGCTTTAGACACAGTATTAGTAGTAAAAAAAAACAGGAATTATAAAAAAAGATGGATTATTCAGTAAGTAGGCCGCACGGGCATTTTTACATTTCAAGAGTAGACCACTGCTGAGAAGAAACGCCGCAAGAAATTCAAGAGTCATGAATCTTTTAAATATCGCTTATGACTATGATAGTAAATCCCGATCACGAAAATTCAAATCCTGCTCTGGGGGTGTTAAATTATACGAGGGGCGGCTGAAAAGTTCTAAGCCTAAGGTATGTTGAGGTTGCATATGCGTTAGCGATACTGGCCACTAAAAAGACCATTTAAAAAGTTAATAAATAAAAGAAAAAAATGTCGTCTTTTGTTTATTACATCTCGAGATATCCGACGCTAAAGGTCATCATGTGTGAATTATCAACGCATATCACGAAAATTGAGCACCGTGCAGTCATTAAGTTCCTCACAAAAAGTGACAAATCGCCAAAAATAATTTTTGAAGAAATGTCTAGTATTTACGGTGAATCTGGCCCTTCTCATGCCACTGTTAAAAAATGGAGTCGACTTTTTAAACTTGGACGGGAGTCGATCGAAGACGATCCTCGCTCAGGAAGGCCAATATCGGTTGGGACTGAAGAAAATACTGAAAAAGTCAAAAAGTTAGTATTAGAGGATCGGAGAATTAAGGTTTGGCAAATAGCTGAAGCCTTAGGTATTAGTAAGGAAAGAGTTGGAGAGATTTTGCATCAACATTTGCATATGACAAAAGTAAGTGCTCGTTGGGTGCCGAAAATGCTCACAGCTTTCGATAGAGAACGTCGTGTTCAAACTTCTCAGGCATTTTTAGAATTATGTGAAGAAGGTTTAGATGAAGTTTGTTCCCGCATAGTAACTGTTGATGAAACATGGATCAGACAGTATGATCCAGAGTCGAAGTCTGAATCTATGCAGTGGATCGAAAAGGGTGAAAGGCTGCCAAAGAAATTCAAGGTTCAAAGATCGGCGTCTAAGCTAATGGCCACCGTGTTCTGGGATTGCGATGGCATTCTTTTAATAGACTATTTGGCGAAAGGCTCTACAATAAATGCAGTTTATTATGCTGAGCTATTAAGAAAAGTGCGACAAGCCATAGTCGAGAAACGAAGGGGCAAACTGAGCAAAGGCATTTTGTTTTTGCAAGACAACGCCCCCGTTCACACCGCTCGTGTTGCCAAGCTTGCTCTGAAGGAAACTGGCTTCGAGGAAATTGATCATCCACCTTACAGTCCAGATCTGGCCCCTAGTGATTATTTTCTATTCAGCAATTTGAAGAAAGATTTAAGGGGAAAGCGATTTGGCAGTGATGAAGAGATGAAGGCGGCTGTACAGGAACATTTCGACAGCCAAAATAAAACTTATTTTTTTAACGGTCTAAAAGCATTATTTAAAAAATGTAATAAATGCATTGAATTAGAGGGAGATTATATTGAAAAATAAAAATAGTAAAAAAAATCTGAACCTTTTTTTTCTACCTTAGGCTTAGAACTTTTCAGCCGCCCCTCGTATATCCAATATCCAAGAAATAAACCACACACAAGACAGCACTTTGACAGTTGAACAAATTAGTCCCAATAGTTTACCGCAATATGCCAAGTTCTTATTTTTCGGATCGGGCTTTACTTAACCTACCAATAATACAATGAATATAACTTGTGCAGGAAACAAGTAAAAAAAAACAACAGCCAAGTGCGAGTCGGACTCATGCACGAAGGGTTCTGTACCACTATCTATACAACCACGGTGACTGTATTAAGATCGAGCAAAAGACGGAATAAAAATCACGCCTTTTTGTATAGGTGCCCCCTCAAGTTTTTTTTTTAAAGTGAGTCTACAATTAAATATTCTATGAATATTTCAAGCGTCTATCTGTTGCCGTTATTAATAACAACGGTAAAAATGAAACACGTTTGTTGTATGGGAGCCCTACTTAAGTAATTTTTTATTCTGTTTTTAGTATTATTTGTTATAGCGGCAACACAAATACATCATCTGAGAAAATTTCAATTGTGTAGCTTGAAATTTTCTCAATTTTTCGGTTCATGAGATTCGAGAGCCAAATGCAAGTATCGCAATGACAAAGCATGGTATAACTATTCCAAGCTTATTCAACGTTTATTAGTAAGGGGGTAAGAGTGCATAATTATACCGTAAACTCGGGTTACTTTAGTCCTAGGGGGTAACATTGCCCACCCTTAAAACTATAAGTATTTTAGTGGTAATCATCTTCAATTGGTTAAATATTTTTAGAACCATATAAGTAGCTTAGTCCTGTTGTACCATTTAACAAAATAATTAAATATTAAAGATGGTTTTTGGGGTGGGCAATGTTACCCCCTAGGGCTAAAGTAACCCGAGTTTACGGTATTATGTTTACAAATTATACTTATACGAGTGTTTTAGTGAGAATTGTCAAAAGGGGGAGTGCATGTTTAGAATAATATTTAAATCTCTGTATTTTGTCTGTACACATATTCCTGTTTGTTTCTCCAATAAAGTAAATAAATCAATCATATGTTATGACCATCCTCCGGCGGAATAATAATATATGGAATTGACGTAAGTGTCACGTTACTATCTCGGTGGCTTACGTCAATTCCATACATTTATCAATCGAAATATAATCGCTAACGATTGTCGAATGTAACTTGTCTAGCACCACAGACCACTTTAAAGACAATGTAACATTTCGTTGGCGGATTTGCATCCGAATTATGTAGGTATGTAAATTTTCTGCTCAACTGAACACCGACCAACTTGGTCAGAAATATATAAAACTTTATTGTTTTCTCGACAAAATTGCAGTATGCAAATTTTCAAGTTAATCCGACGATAAGAAATAGAGAAAATTAAACTTCCGCGCGTTTGCATACTAAGTTACTTACATACAAGTGAAGCTAAAAACAAGCATATTAATAAGTCTTAATTTTTAGGGTTCCGTAGTCAAACTAGGAACCCTTATAGTTTCGCCATGTCCGTCCGTCCGTCCGCAGCCTAACGCAGAGACTCTTAGTACTAGAAAGCTATAATTTGGCATGAATATGCATATTAGTCACGCCAACAAAGTGGTACAATAAAATGTAAAAAGTATTTTTTTAGGGTACTTCCCCTATACGTAACATGGGGATGTTTTTTTTTCTCGTCTAGTCTATAGCTTATGGTGTCGTTAGGTAGGTTTTTCAAAAACATTACGGGTTTGTGAAAACAGTTTTTCGATTAAGTAATCCGTTTATGAAATATTAAGCTTTAAAGCGCTATTTTTTGTGTCGTCGTCCCCCCCTCACCCTACAGCCAAAACTACAAATACTAAAAAACTTAAATGAGAGAACATATAACGAATTTTAAAGGAAAACTATCACGACTAAGTAAACATCATTGGTTCTTGAGATACAGGCGATTAAAATGTTTATACCTACTAAAACCATCTAAGACGACACCAATTGACTTTAAATAGATATTTAGTTATTACTTGTTGATTTTTATGTTTGTAGTACTTAACGGCTTCAGAACCCTACACTGAGCATGGTCCGACATGCTCTTGCCCGGTTTTTAATTTTAGACGGTAAAATTCCACGTGGATTATTTTACTTAATAATATTGCACTTAACATAAGAGCACTTAAGTTATGGTTCTCACAAACAACTAATACTCTTAATCCCGTGATTCTTTAGTAAAACGAACGAAATAACATTTATATTATACGTGAACTATTCAAAGCTAAATGGTACTTACTCGTAATTACTTTCGTCGTGAAACATTCATTTATGTAGAATTCGTTTGGCGTCGGATAAAGGTTTTGTTTATTCGTTTGTGCTTAGCGAAATTACTCGTGGCCAGTAACTTAACCGTTTGTGAAGAACGCCTCTTTGGTATCGGTTTGTGAACGGTATAAACAAAACGATTGCATTGTGGCTAAAAAATAAAACAGAATAGAGACCAAGAAGTTACTTTGAAACCAACAATATACATTCCTACTGTAGCCTAACGGAAACTCCTGATATGTACTAAAAGCATATCCTATCAAGGGATCTCGTTTCCAGCAGTAAATACTGCAACGATCTGGTCCTTTCGCTGACTATAATCAAACTTCTATTCAATAGATGGACAGCGAACGGCGAAGCAATCTGCATCGGATGCAAAAAAGGCGAGTTCGTGCTTAAACGCGAATAGCCAGTGAAGGCGCTCAATGGCCTTTAGAGGTTCCATGGCTGTGATGGAACGGGATTGATGAAATGCGAGATTTAAAATAACGGATTTATCAGCATCTAGATGTTTTTTTAACGTTAACCACTACTACATTCAAGATTCTTGCAGTTTTTTGTTACCCTTTACGGTAAGAGATGACTGATTTCGATGTATGTAGCTTGATGAAAAGCTGGCTAAAGAAATCACTACACAGTATAAAACAAAGTCGCTTCCCGCTGTCTGTCCATATGTATGCCTAGGCCTTTAAAACTACGCAACAGATTTTGGTGCGGTTTTATAATAGATAGTGTTTCAAGAGGAAGGTTTACCCGGAGCGAAGCGAAGGCGGTTCGCTAGTAGCGCATAAAATATAGTTTGCGTTTGAAACATTTTATAATTCTCAAAAAACACATAAATAAATCTTCTTAGCCCTTTGCAAGAACAACATCAAATTGGCCACCGAGCATTAATTTTGTAATCCAGCCTTCCCGCATTATAGCCATTCGTGACATTTTATTACGAAAAAACTGACAAGTTAATATTGTTTAGTCCAAAAGAGAAAGTCTTTTTTTTATTGTATGGTATTCACTCCATGATATGAATGATATCCATTAACTTATTTAGCTAATAACACTGCACTGGCAAAATACATGCTCATTTTTAGGGTTCCGTAGTCAATCTAGGAATCCTTATAGTTTTGCCATGTCCGTCTGCCCGTCCGTCCGCAGCCTAGCTCAGAGACTCTTAGTACTAGAAAGCTGCAATTTGGCATGAATATTACGTTTCGTTACGTTATTACGGGTTTGTAAAAGCAATTTTTCGATTAAGCGATTCGTTTATGAAATATTAAGCTAATTTTTGTTAGAGTCAAGTGCATTCAGGCAAAACTACAAATACTAAAAATCCGAAAAATACTTATATGAGCATATTACGAATTTTAAAGGAAAACTATGACGACTGAGTAGACATCATTGGTTCTTGAGATACAGGCGATTAAAGTGTTTATACCTACTAAAATCATCTAAGACGGCACCAATCGACTTTAAATAGAAAATTAGTTATTACTCGTTGATTTTTATATTTATAGTACTTATTGGCTTCGGAACCCTACACTGAGCATGGTCCTATTTGCTCTTGCTCGGTTTTTAGTAAGCATTGTAGCACGACTATTTAAAAAAAGCTTTAAAATGATCGTACTACCGAACACACGGAGTATACCGGTGCTCAACGCGTAGGATTTGTGGAATTAAAAATGCCGAACAACGTTTTAAAGACAAAGATTTATTTTAACCAAACCCTAAGTCAACACACACAAATGAGAAATGCACACATTAAATAGCAAACCGTACAAATTTATTTTAACAAAACCTTAAAGATGTATACAATTCAAAAGGTGCCTAAACAGATAGGTCCTTGACACGGTAAAAGAGGAAAGCGTGCCGGTCATGAGTTCACAAATGAAATTACCGTTGGCCAAATTAAAAAACGAAAATGAACATAAAATATGCTGTTCGATCAGGCGCGCGGGCCTTTTTTAGAATTTAGGGGGGATAAAAAGTGATAGGGGTTACTGGGTCGAATGAAGGGTGTGAGATGGTGACTAAAATACCAGTCAACAAATACTGGAATGCTACTCTAGAGACGTCGCTAAAGCAACACTACGAAATGTGACAATGGTATACTCACGGTTTCTGGGGTGACGTTTGGTATGGGGTACAGAGACTACAGGCTAAAACAAGTTATACAGAAAAAAAATAAAAAGGAAAAATGCACGCGCGCACTAGTCCGTCTCCATCCGACCGCGGTGTTGGTCCGTAGCAGGAGTGAAAACTCGGTACGTGCGCCGGGTGTACTCTGGTGCGGGCTGAGCGGTGGTGGCGCGGAGTCAACCTCTCCACGCCGTGGTGCCGGTTTTTTTTTATGTTAAGGAGAAGGCACCCGAGCACTCAGGCCACCTGATGGTAAGTGGAATCTGAGACCCATAGACATTTGAATTCTCAAGACTATAATCCTAAGACCTCAAATGCGTTGCCAACTCTGAGGACTAAGATGGAATGCCTCTATGCTAGTAATTTCACCGGTTGTCTTATCCCCACACCGGAACACAACGATGCGAACACTGTTGCTTGGCGGGTGGTTAATGGATAAGACCACCACTAAATAGGGGGGGGGGTTAGGGTAGGTGGAAGGACTGGAGCCTGGTTGGTACGTAATAGCACTGGGGCCAAATGGGGTAGGCGGTAGGAACTGGAAAGAATAGACTAATAAATCTATGAGAACCAAACGAGGGGAACGGAATCGGGGGAAAACGAACACAGACGAAGCGTAACTTACCCGGGGAATAAACCGGTACTGCGGTGCCTTCGTGAGGCAGTACAAGGCTCAAAGGTGGCCAAAAAAGGTTGAAAACTGAGGCGTCTTGCGGGCGATACACTAGGGGGACTTCACTAATCAAAACATGTGACTTTTCTTCAAAAAAAAAATCGACCATCAACATGTCAGCTCCGAATTCATAGTGACCGAGAACAAGCGAGCGGAGAACGTCAGGAAAAATTCGAAAGTTTTTGAACTTAAAAAAATTCAAAATTTAAAAACATACATGACAAGCGACCAAAGAATAACATCACGTACCGGAACAAGGAGGTAACAATACGACGGTGCAAAAAATGATTAACTTTGCAGCGGTAATGCTGCAGCATGTACCATCAGTTATGATTACTTCAATACCATTTAACATCTGTAATTATTTAATTGATGTATTGATATGGCATTCTCTCCAGGCTCTCTATTCTACTAGGTACACCGTATTGCTCGTGTTATTGTCGTACTGTACTACAAATTAGCATACGAAATAAAACGGGACCACTTCATACTTTTTTAGGTCACTTTAACGTAGTTCTCGTCAAAAATAGTTAACCGTCCCATTGCATGTTCTAGTAAACTTACCGCAGGAATAAACTCGTACTTATTTTTCATTGCCCATCGGGAACTATTCCTGCTCCTGAATTCCTTTCGAGAAAATTTAAGTTGTTGGCTAAAAATCGCATGCTACACGAAACGCGGTAGTTTCGTAAAAACTTATTCGTGCTCCAACAAACTGTGTATTAAACGTAGCCGTAATTCTTTAGTTTATTTCGGAACCGTTTTAATATTTTGTACGTTTGCTAAAGCAGTATTCATCTTGACTTCCCTTGGTATATTGCAGATAAGAAAAAAATACAGTTGCTAAGCATACAATTGCACTCGTTAATAACAACAAGTCTAACAATACATGTAAGTTTTTAAAACCCGACTGCATGTTTTGATAATGTTGTCTATACATGTTAGTTACCCTTCATATATTTTTTGTGCCGATATCTTGCTATTGTTTTAATGTAAAAATACCCAGTGACACTCGCGACGTTAAGACGAATGTAACGACACCTCGCTTTTTGAAATCGGCCCATCCATCCAGCCTCTACGAGGGAACATAGAGTCGGACATACATACAGGTCAAACACATACCCTCCTTTTGCGCTTCGCCGCAGTCAGGTTCAAATATCAATATGTATACAAATAGTTTTCAGTATTGTCTTCGTTACAGAAACGTGAATGGATTTGAACGTGATGATTTTCAACTGTTTAGTTTCACAATCATATAATACTAGCGACCCGCCAGCGGCTTCGACCGTTGCAATTTTTTTTTAAATAAAATGTATTCTATGTTACTTCTAGTAAGTCCAAGAATATGTGTACAATGTTTCATGATGATTCGTCAAGTAGTTTTTGCGTGAAAGCGTAACAAACATCCACGCTTTCACATTTATAATATTAGTAAGGATTTCTATTTTACCTTCCTTTAGACAAATAGGTATTTTATTAATTACTAATTTTCGTCCTCATTATTAATATTGTGTTTGCTAACTTAACCTTCGTGTAGTCAACTTAACGGAAAAAGATGACCTCTTTTTTCCAATAAGTTACTCACCCATAGTGCATATTATGTTATTAAGTTAATTTGTATATTATTATCCTATAAATGGTGTATTCTTTTCTACAAAAAACCATCCTTCGACTTCAAGACAATACTTTAGTTGTTTACAAAACAGAATACAATTAAAAAGGGTGCCATTGGCCGCTCGTTGCAGTTTTAAACCTCTTTATTTCATTTCAAACATTAGTTTACAGATTTAAACGGGTATTTATGTGAATTTCATGAATAATAAATGTTTAATTCATTTTCAGGTAAAACAAGTGTCCAATTTAACTGAGTTGAGTTACTGCAAATGCGCAGCTTTAATGAAAATTCAATTCTCATGGCTTTAATCCAATGTTGCAGATACGATAGCCTGTACCTACATTATCTGACTCTTCAATCACTTACGAATGTTTTGAATACATATGCGACATTGTTTTTGCTCGGAAAAGTTTGTTGTTATCCTGCTTTTGCTAGCTTTAGTACCTATCGATAAGCTTCTTGTGAAAGTAACTCGAATACGATCTTTCCCGATGACTACGAATAGAATAGAATAACTTTATTTCAGACAACAAGGCCAATATTTTACCTTACAGACTAACGTACATACCAACATATACCTTAAAATTAACACAACTATTACGATATTTTCTTAATGTCAGCTAGCGGGCGGTCACGAAATCGCCTCTCGGCCAGAATTCCTCCTTTAAAAAGGCCGATAGATCATTGGTCGGTGCCCTCACCACAAAGAATTAAAAATGAACGTCATAACGGGGCTCTAACCACTCGACCCTCAGAGTGTAGGGCTCGTATTCTAATGGATAAAACCATATTGCCTTGAACGTGTCTCAGTATTGTCAACGTTTTGATAGCTCTTATTTATTTGACAGTAATGGCTGCCGAATTGAAAATAATACCCCAGGACGGTTGACCGTTATAATTAGACAATGACGGGTAATCTATCTCGCCGTCATGTGCTAGCCCTGCTGACAGAGAGGCTAGACAAGATGCACAACGCTAATGTAAACGATTTGCGAAAACTTTCATAATGTAATTAAAATAAGCGGTCATGGCCCAACAGGCGGCGGTCGAGTTAACCCTTTTCCAGGCCGTACCAATCTAAATGGTTTAACATAGAATGTAATAGGTACATATTCAAGTTATTTACATATTGGAAATAAGTTTCAGAGTAAGTAACTTTTCGCGTATATTGAATCTGATTTTAACTTTGTAAGTCCTATGTGATCAATATAAAGCTTCTGCCTGGGCCTCTATTCAGGTGCGTTAAAACGATATCGTGTTTGACACGTTTAAGAATCGTTTATGTCACAGTCGCCATCATTGTAAATGACATAAGAGTTATCAAAACGTTGACAATACGGAAACAGGTCAAAAACGATATCGTTATTACCGTGTAGAATTCCAGCCCTGGAATAGGGTTAAAAACAATAGGAAACAAATCAAAATCAATATAGTTGTACCGAATAAAACAGAGCCACTGGATTCAAACCGCAAATTAAACTCGACAACTTTTGGCACATATTCGGTTTTGGTATAGATAGCAAATATTTATCTCGTACCATATTCCGTACACAAAAGAAATTAACTATACTATACTATAGAAAGTAACGTTAATTATATCTACTTACATGGCCTTTCAACGTGATATCTATTTATAGTGTTGGGTTTATCTATCCCTTAAAATAACATACAAACATCTGGATATTTTACTTATAATCATACTAATTCGGACATGCGGAAGCAAGGCGACCGGCATGCCAGTATAGTAAAATCTGAGTACCTACGTAAAATCGGGTTAATTTGTCACTACATAATATAAAAGTCGCTTCCCGCTGTCTGTCTGTCCCTATGTAGGGTTTTTTAGGGTTCCGTAGTCAAACTAGGAACCCTTATAGTTTCGCCATGCCCGTCCGTCCGTCCGTCCGTCCGTCCGCAGCCTAGCGCCAAGATACTTTTTACTACGTAGAAAGCTGTAATTTAGCATGAATATACATATTAGTCACGCCAACCTAAGTGGTACTGTAGTGGTAGTGGGATGTATTTTTTTATCGTCTACCTTATAGTGTATAGTATAGCGTAGTCAAACTAGGAACCCTTATAGTTTCGTCATGTCCCTCTGTCCGTCCGTCCGTCCGCAGCCTAGCGCAGAAACTCTTAGTACTAGAAAGCTGCAATTTGACAATGGCAATATGCATATTAGTCACGCCAACAAAGTGGTACAATAAAATGTAAAAAAATATTTATTTTAGGGTATCTGTCCTACGCGTACGTGGGGACGTATTATTTTTTCTCGTCTACCCTACAGTATAGGGAGTCATTGGATAGATCTTTCAAAAATATTACGGGTTTGTAAAACAGTTTTTCAATTAAGTAATCTGTTTATTAAATATTAAGCTTTAAAGCGCATTTTTTTGTCAGACTCAAGCGCTTCTTCCACACACATACATCGTGACATGCATGCACTTCGGTTTCGGGAACTTAACCTCCTGGACCCCCGCATCCTTTATAAAGAAGAAATGGACGCTCACTTTAAGTCCTGACACTTCGCGAATAAAATCATGTGAAAAAACCGAGTACCGCTAAAATCAACTTTGTTCTAGCTTAAAACGGTAACAATAATTTTAGACCTTAACTCCAGCGGCAAAAGATTCAGGACTCAAGGGCAAAGTACTTTATTATGGACTCTCAGCTTTTATGACAAAAAATTTACAGGATCCAGGAGGTTAACACTCCGCCCTTTTCCAGTATTTCTCCGTTTCAAAAAAGTACGCCTACGCGCGCCCACTACGCCTGTCCCATTTGTCTGAAAATATTTGTACTACTAATATTTTCCACTCCCACATGAAACATACAAAAGTTATGTCGCGAAAGAGCTGAAAAAAACACATTGCACAGAATGAACGATTCTTAAAATTATCATATTGCCTTATGTTTCTAAAGTCTCCCCATTTTACCGGTATTAATAGCACTCGACTGTCTATCGCTTTCACATCCTCTCACAAATATAGTGACAGATAATTAATACTCTGGTATTACTGGATGCTATTTCTTTCCCCTCTTACGTTTAGATGCCATGTCCCCGCCGCCGTCTTACCCCTTGACGAACGTTTGCGTACAAACTTTATAGAAACTACACCTACTGTTGTTTGTAATTATTTGGTATTTTATTCTATATTTATTCATTCTACTTATCTAACTTGTTTGTATCCATGTTTGTTATGACGAGCCTAAGTGGTGAACACATTTTAATTTAATATTGCTATATTGACCTATTTTATTTGTGATAATGTCATTATTCGTTTGCATTTTTGATGATCTTAATGTAACTATCTGTATCCTGACATGGCATGCAATGTATAATGTAAATTTAATTGTGGAAAATAAATATCATTCATTCATTCATTCACACCTTGGGAAGTCACTCGCTGCGAAGTCGTCGCAGATCGGCTAGAACAAGTTGTATTTTCTCACTTGTCACGAGTCTCTATCGTTACAGACTGGGTAGAAAGGGAGATCCGAGCAACAAGAAAGTCGCATGTCACTTGTGCTAGCCCAGCAGGGTGTCGCGGCGTCGCTGCACGGCTTTGCTTTGTTCCAGTTGATTAAACGATAACGAATAAGCTTCTGCCAAAACTTTTGTTGCTGGGACGAGCTTTTGTTGCCTACTGTAATATTTATTTGAAAAGTCAGATCGCTCGACTAATGAGCTCTGCCATGTATATCAATGTTAAACTTAATGCATGCGTGTGCACCTCGTCGCCACCTCAACTCCTGAGTGTTTGAGCAACTTCCAGCATTCAAAACGGGCCCTTACATTATTTCTGGTTTATTTAATAACTAAAAAACTCCTAAATGCTCGGTTTTGTGAAGGCTTTTTAGTATTTCTTGACTGTAACTCTAAAGCGCCATCTCTTGTCAACAGAGCAAGGCGGGCTCACGATAGTGCGGCGCTCCTCGAGCCGACACAAGAGCGAGAGCTGCCCCACGCCCACTGACGAACAGCTCGACCAGATCAGCCTCGATACTGAGCACTTGCCCGCCGTCGACACGCCTGATGCCTGCGACAAGGCCGCACTTAGGTAAGAAACTTTCTTATGAACTCTCTATCGAAAGAAGAAAAAAATTAGGTATACATAGCCAGACGTCGCCTCGCAACACATCCCTCGCAACACATTCCTCGCACACATCTTTCACTTAGTTTGTATGTACAAAGACCTCGCTCCGCTGAAGTGTTTCCACCAGAGATTAGCTGAGCGAAAATAGGTAAATGAATAAAATTGTATCTAATGCTTCATGACAAACACATTCCTCGCAACGCATCCTCGCACATCTCTGGTGGAAATGCAGCCTAAGAATATGTTATTTTCTAAAGTGTAATGTCTGATAAAGTCTATGTTCTCTTCTGACTAATCCTTAAAGCATAAAAGACAATCAAAAGACGTCGTCATGTCTGAGGCGTAGATACAAGAGGGAGATGCGATGGATATAATTGCGATCGACATGTTGGCATGCATGGATAATAGGTAAAATCACCTCAACGAAACCCTACATCGGCGTCTAGTATCTGACTCTACCGTTAATATATCCTGAAGATTTTAAGAATAAAGGATAAGGATGATGATAATGACGGCATGAAGAAGCCAAAAGATCAAAATTACTGTGCGGTATGTTGAGTGGACTTTGAATTTCATGACAATTGTTATTGACACCCGTGAAGACTAAGATGGAATTCCTCAAAACCAGTAATTTCACTAGTTTCCTCACTTCTTCTGCTGGTTGTATCGCTACCAGTAACTCGCATTGTCAATAGATGAGCAAGATACGTTGAATTAACAATTCTCGTCACACCTATGACAATATAAATACTTAAGTGCGTAATGGTAACTCGTGTTCAAGGATTACATACTTAAGGGCTGTAGTAACATACCGATCTTGGCTGTATGGTGTTCAGAAATGACAGTTTTCTATATTTGGACGTTTATTGTGATGTGTGTTGGAAATAGGAGACTTCGGACACATGAAACATGTTTGAATTTTATCGAAGTAAATATAGCCATTTTTTGGTAGGAATATTTGCAAGACTTATTTCATTTCATATTTAATACAAGGAGACGCAATTTCGTATGTGGAGACTTAGTTTTCCACTACTCCCCCTATGTGTATGTAGATGACACTATGTTTATCACTAATCCCTCGGAAACTGCTAAATTTTCCGGTATTAAAAGTATCAAATGTCCTTTCTCGGGACCTTTGTTATCTCCATTCAAAATTTCATCTAAATCGGATCAGCAGTTTCTGATATTAGCGCGTTCACGCAAACAAACAAACAAGCTCTTCAAATAATACATTAGTACAGATTAGTGGTGACCGTGACATGTGTCTTGAGGTGGGCATCTTAACCAAGATCATTTTAAGAAAACGAGCATCAATAATATGACCTTGGTCAATAGATTACTTTGACAAAGCTGTCCTACCACCACAGCAGTTCTCAAATCTTTCACTTATTATATTCTCGTCTACTTCATCCTCCTTTTATCTCCAAGTAAATTCAAACTATACATTTGCATTCATAACACGTTCAAAATAAGAATTTAATAAAAACACGCGAACTATTTAACAGCCGAATACGTAAAGGAACCAGGAATGTCGCAAACCATACGTCACACAATCGGGTAATGAGAAATTCCTTCGGGTTCAGGTTTACATTCTTCCTGGAGTAGCGGAAATTTTCATTCAATTTTTATCGCAGTCGAGTCAATTATTCCAGTTGATTTGATCCGAATAAGGCGGGTTTCCGAACAAGGAGTAATTGCCAGTGAAAACTTAATAGGTATCAGACTGCGGAATAGGGACGCGGTATTAATTATAATAAGCCTGACAGATTTTGCGAGGTTTCGGTTGTCATTATGAATTTGGCAGACAATTTCCGTGTCTCATTTCTACCAACTGCGAATAAATTTGATTCCTTTTCAAAGGTTTTCAGCGTCGTTTGCTTTGCGCAATCAATTGGTTTCCGTCTCACAATGTGTAACTACGCTTGAACGCTCTTATTCTACATATGTCGTCTACACAATGCTTCCCGCCTCGTCAGAGATTATTGTTCAATACAACATGATCGATTCAAAGACATATGAGCGTTTCTATAGGGGTATTGTGGTGTGACCATGCGGATTAATTCATAACCGAGAGCTTCTAATTTGTCGGGTTACTGTCACTCTAATTATAAAAATACGTTAAAACCGAATTCGTATAATATGACGATCAGTAAACGGAAGGTAAATGCAGACATAGGAATCCACGGGGCAAAATTTTATGACAGGTAAGGACCATCACCATTCCTGCACCAATAAACTCAATTATCAATGCTTGTTCCATTTAACTAGTAATCACACCAAATTTTGTCTGTAAAATTAAAAACTGAACAAAATAATAACAAAATTGTCTTCTTCTTTTTACTGGACTGTGGGAAAGCCCAAATTGAAGGTTATGTGTTTGACCTGTTTGTAATTATGTCCGACTCTATGTTCCCTCGTAGAGGCTGGATGGATGGGTTGATTTCAACAAGCAAGGTATCGTTAGATTCGTCTTAACGTCGCAGAAATCACTAGGTACTGTCGAAGATATATTGTATTTATTAATTCACTATGTTTTTAGGGTTCCGTAGTCAAACTAGGAACCCTTATAGATTCGCCATGTCCCTCTGTCCGTCCGTCCGTCTGCAGCCTAGCGCAGAAACTCTTAGTACTAGAAAGCTGCAATTTGGCAATGGCAATATGCATATTAGTCACGCCAACAAAGTGGTACAATAAAATGTAAAAAAAACATTTATTTTAGGGTACCTCTCCTACGCGTACCGTGGGGACGTATTATTTTTTGTCGTCTACCCTACAGTATAGGGAGTCGTTGGATAGATCTTTCAAAAATACTACGGATTTGTAAAAACAGTTTTTTGATTAAGTAATTCGTTTATAAAATTAAAGTGCTATTTTTTGTTAGACTCAAGTGTCGTCGACTCCGCAGGTTCAAAACATCAAAAAAATTTTTTTTCTTTTTAAACATTACAGTAATGAAGTAGGGGATGGAGTCTTTTAGTAAGCGAAAAATAGATTGAGTCAGGGAACTCCGCTCTTCGTAAAGTAATGTGATTTGCAGAGACATTTGCAGGTCCTTTTATTAATCAAATGACGTATAAAGCTGTCGTTAGACATTTTAAATACCACATGTGCTCTAGGTCTCACTATAAATGAACAAGGTCTCGAGACGTCCAAGTCCCATGATTGATGGAGACAACGCGTAACATTAGCGAGGAACATGTATCATGCGACGGTTTAAAAGGTTCTCTACATTGATATGTACCTACTCGTAAATCGTTTTGAACTTGCGTTTATATACAGCGTGTGTAAATAGAAGCATATAGCATGATTTAGCCCTTTTAATGGGCAACGCATTTGAGTTCTCAGGATTATAGTCTTGAAAATTCAAATGTCTGTTGGTCTCAGATTTCACTTACCATCAGATGGCCTGAGTGCTCGTGTACCTTCTCCTTAACATGTAAGTTAGGTCACGTTTCTTTACACACCTTAACACCTTAACTTTGGCATTTTACTGGACGTTCACGGAAACACTGAATAAAGTGAAAATTAGTTTTAAACAATAAATATATTTATCGGTAGCATAAGAATAAAATCCTTACTTACAAAGTTTTTTTTAATCTATTTTGAATAATTAATGTGATACTTCATTTCTTAGAACGTACATACATAAATACATAACATCACTCATTCCCAGAGTGGAGTAGATAGAGCTATAGAATTACCATCGACTCTAGAAAGACCTCTTGATAATTCTGTAACCACATTATGCACAATCATGCTAAAATATAAGAGTAAGAGTTTACCAGTGTATTAGTGACAGGTTGCAAGCCCCGTGGTAAGCAAAAAAAAGTTTTAAAATCGTTCCACAATTGACGGAGTAATCGGTGAACTGAAATATTAAATTGAATGTACCGTATAAGTTTTATATACAGTAAAATTGGTTTGAAGCCAAGTTTTGAACATAGGAAATAAACGTTGGCCGATTTTACACCTCCTTAGTCTGAAATGATGTACTACCTAGTGAGTTCTATATTTTTCGTCACACATGCTTGGAAAGGGTGTCATAACACGCAGGCGTATAGGGTAGTTATAGCCTATTTAACTCCCAAGGGACTAATGGGTTTAGTTTTAAAATATAGACCCCCCAAAAACAGCATTTCAGACTAAGGAGGTGTAAAATCAGCCATGGTTTATTTGGCTTTGAACCAATTTTACTGTATGTAAAACTTATACGGTACATTTAAATGCATTATATTTTTATTATACTATTATTTCAAAGTCGAATAATTTCAAGATTTGTGCCTCACTTTAAAGTGTAAATTTAAAAATTTCGGTCCATTTACCCACTTTCGTCAATACTCGTAGACTTGTCTCAAATTCTAAAAACGCTCTTGGCGACGACATCTTGTTAAATCTATCTAAATAAATGCTGTACTTATGTGTTGAACACAAAAGGGCCCGTGGAAGGCCCTTTGTGGGTATTCCAGGGAATCGATCGAGTCTCGCAAATGAAAACGAATAGCCCGGATTGTTTTTTTTTACCCAGTTTTATTGCTTCCCTGGTTTTATTGGACTATTTCAGTTTATTATTATTGCGGTTCTATTCGGATGGGGTTTTCGATTGAGTTCTGAAGTTTTTACCATGTTGTTACAGCCTTGCATATTGTTGTGTTTTAATATAGGTTAAAAATAAGTTTACAATGCATTAGACTTTCTCCATAAGAAACAGTTTAACCTAAAGGTAGTTCAACGACTGGGACAGTTCATCATCACTACAAAACAAAACAAAGTCGCTTCCCGCTGTCTGTGCCTATGTATGATTAGATATTTAAAACTACTTAACAGATTTTGATACAGTTTTTTTTATAGATAGAGTGATTCAAGAGGAAAGTTCATATGTATAAACTTTAACCCGGAGCGAAGCGAGGGCGGGTCGGGGTACTTTCTAACTTTTTCTAGGACGCATTGCGCTCACAGTAAAGTTTGTATAAACATAAAAACGTGTGACTTTATGTTTGGCATGGAAGATTGATAATCAAGAAAAGTCAGTTCTCAGTCTAAACTATATACTTAAAATCTGCCAAGTTCCAGTCAGTTTAGTGGTGGTAGGACCTAGTGCGGAGTCCATCCGAATCGCAACCTTTAACCTACCGCTGAGCAGCAGAATGCCTTGTTGTTCCAGTGTGGGGCATCCGGCATGAAATGAAATTACTAGCATAGAGGCATTCCATTTTAGTACTCAGGGTTGGCAACGCATTTGCAGTCTTAGGATTGCAGTTTTAAGATTGTAGTCTTGAGAGTGCATAGACATTTTACATTACTTTACCATCAGGTGGAATGTGTGCTCGTTTGCCTTCTCAATACCATAAAAAGTCAGTGAAAAAGTTAGAGCTATGGGAATCATATAAATGTACCTTTCACACCTTAGAACATTTCAGGATTTGACAGTTCGTAATAGGTTGCATTGGACAATCGTTAGTGATTATGTTTCGATAGACAAATGTATGGAATTGACATAAGCCACCGAGATAGTCACGTGGTACAAACAGCCACACAATTAACTGCCCATTAAAGACGGAAGTGAGAAAATGTAGAAAGAAATGAATATAGATTTTACATAAGAATCTCATGTGCACGACCAAGACAGTTTCTCTCTGTTTATATTCATTGATCACTCAGCTGTGTGGGCGATTGCACTATCTGGGTGGCTTCTCGAATGCAACTTGTCTAGTCCCACAGCTATCTCAGTGCATGCAACTTAAATCAATATCTTAAATGTATTTTCTCTTTGTTCACAGATTACGCTATCTCCTTAGACAATTAAACAGAGGTGAAATATCAGCAGAAACACTACAAAAAAACTTACAATATGCGGCGAAAGTTCTCGAAGCGGTCTACATAGACGAAACCAAGTACGTAACAGCATCCATTTAATTTAAAATAGGCAAACCACTGTGCCTTGTCAAGTTTAAAACTATTGGATTTATTTAAAAACTTATCTTTACACGGCACAGTATGTGAAAGAAAAAGACATTTTAGAATTCCTCTCATAATATTTATGTTTCAGATGTACCCGTCTGCATTATGTAGCATCGATATACTTTAACAATATAATTATATTTATTCACATGTACTTTATTTTCACTGTCACGCCATAATACATTTCACTTGACGTAAATTCTACGTATAAAAGTTATATATTTCTATAAAACATCTGCTTGGTTCGATTGTGTGAGTTTCAAAAAGCCTCAAAGAGGTGACGAATTCGATGCCCGATTTCTTAAAGTACATGCAAAAGCGACACTCTTTCATGACATTCGGTTTCATAAAGGGATAGGAATAATTGGATCGGTGCCCTATTTCGTTTCAATAGCTTTCGAAGAAAGACTTTGAATCGACATTCTGAATATAAATCTTTGCACGTGTTCCTACACAAATAACTAATGTTATTTATTGTTGTAAAAGTTATTAATAGGGTTATACACACTTTATCTTAGTTTATTCCAAGAACATTACTTTTCAATAAGTGTTATTTTGATCACTATTACAATGTTACGAGTCTGTAACATTGAATTAAGAATAAGAACCAAGAGGCTCATATATATGTCACTGCCGATTGCACGGCGACCAACGCCTTGAAGGCAAGAAAAGTGACCTTGAATCACGTCGCTTTTATTTTTTGTCCTTTTTATTTCACCCTAAGGAAAGGGACAAAAAAGGTTGCTCAAGTTTTTGTCCCATTCTTTTCATCCTAAAGAAAGAGACAAAAAACATAAGCGACGTCATTCAAGGTCACTTTTCTTCGCTTCAAGGCATTTTTCGCCATGCAATCGGCAGTGTCATACTCGTATGTAAGCTTCTTGATAAGAACACATTTAAACAAAAGACATGGTTTAAACACAGGCATTATCCGGTGGATACCTAACTAGGCTGAGCCGGAATCTTGAGATCCACGGAGTCGGTTGACAAACTGCTCAGCGAGATCACAGTAGGCCAAGAAAAAAAAACTAAACTAAATTTAGAAAACTAACTTCATTAATTTATGGTAACAAATTTAACACCTTCAAACGTTCAAGAAAAGAGCGTACTCTCATTTGAAAGGCAACGCACCTGTAACTCCTCTGGTGCTGCTGGTGTCTATGGGTGATGGTATTCGCTTACCATCAGGCGATCCGTAAATCGTTTGCCTCCAATTCCATGAAAAAAAAAAGTGTGTATGTGTGTGTGTGTGTGTGTTAAACCTTACCTAAGTCTTTCAATATCTTCTCGGTGACTAACGATATTATTTACATGTCATCAAAATCTTACGTTGTCAAGTTTCAAATTCTTGTTTTTAATAGATTAATTACAGGCGAACTGGCGGTTTCAAAATACGATATTCTAAGATTTCTGTAACCTTAAAATAAAGCAAAAAAAAACCCGTACCACCATTATTAAAATATAAAATAACGCCTGCAGCTCGTCAATGTCACTGTTAAGGTGTCATTCGTAAGAAAAAAAAGAACATCTTTGCCTATAAATGCATCTCCTATTGATCCTGGGGATTTCTAAAAAAGATTACTGTCAATGTCACTCCTTACACCTGAACTATACCTAAACAAGAACGTACGCGGTAATAGGGTGTACTAAAATAGCTATTTGTCAGTCGCGTCGCCGGCAGGCTTTCCATATCCGACGGTAAGTGCTTCCTGTAAAACAAATGATAAGTGTTTCTCAGAACTGGAAAAGGTTCAAGCTAAATATATAAAGATCAAGAACTACTCTCTACAGTGTGCTTTTTTAAACTGTGACAATATGGGGAAATCCGAAACTAAAGGACATACCTACAGGAAACCTGTAATCGAAAAAGTACGGTCTTTTTTGTGAAATCAATTTTGGAGTATTACATTTTTTGGTCAAGAGTGAACAAGACCAAATTATTTCATTTAAGGGTAATTTCATTGTATGGAAAAAAATCGGTACAGCAGCGATATTAAATCTTAACAATATTATAATTTGTTGGTAAAATTTACTAAAGTGTTTCCCCTATAGTTTATTTCCTATGTTTTCCTAGTTATAAAAACATACACAAATAAATAAATATCAGGGGACAATGTCACACAAATTGACCTAGTCCCAAACTAAGCTCTAGGCTTGTACTATGGGTACTAGACAACCACAAACTTACTTACATAGAAAAATACATACATAAAAACATCCAAGACTCGGGAACAAATATCTGCCCTTACCGGGATTTGAACCCAGGACCGCTGGCTTCGGAGGCAGGGTCACTCCCAACTAGGCCAACGTGTCGTGTAGTGTCGTGTCGTACATGTTATAGTATTATCAACGTCACGATAGCTCTTATTCACTTAACAGTAATGGTGGACGAGTTAAAAACAATACTATAACACGTCAAAGGCCATATGGTTTTGGCAGTAGAACAGAGGCTCTGCACTCCCTTAATCCTTTAACCAACAAGCAGTTTATCCCTCTGCCTATAAGCCATTATACTACACTGTTCTTGATAGATTGATAGCCTCTAACAGCTGAGACAAGATTTATTTTAGGATCCTCTTGAGACCTGAGTACTGCCTGGTAACACAAATGGCAGTATCTCAGACAAAACTCCTGTAACAAATGCAACCTTTTGTTCAACAATATAGGATTGAATCTGCGTTGGCCATTGAATTTGAGATACTGCTTATTGGCAGGCTTAGGTCTCGCAAGATCTATTGCCGTCTTGAAATACTTAGTTACGTATGAACCCTTTTAAACTTGGGATAGCATTGAGATATTATATTTCTCACACTTGTGATAAATATTGAAATGAAACCAAGTCCGCATCTCAGAACTGTCGAATGAAACTTTGCATTACATATTGCTGCTTGAGAAAACTTTAAAATTAGTTACGCTATATTATCATATTTTTTATTTATACGACCACGGCTATCCACTGACCTTCACTGAGAATAGCGATAAACGACTTCTACGCGGACAAATTCGCGGGCAACAGCCAGTAGACAATAAATATTGAATAAATTGTACGTAATAAATTTCAGTTGACAATATTTACTTGTTTTATAATTTTTTGAGCGTTTTAGTAGGTAGTCGGGTTTTATATTGTAAAATCGTTAACAGTTCTTGAAACTATGGTTTTTTCAAAGGGGTTTGTTTAGGTGCAAGTGTTGTCATTTGGAAAAGTGATGTGTGTTTTTATGTGAGCGGCCATTCGTAAAAGTGGCCTATTATGATATATTTATCCAAAATAAGAATATTTCGTTGTACAATGTCATAATCGCATCAGAGGTGAGATATTTAAATATTGATATCTGGTTGTACTTTTAGTACCAAAAACTGAAAATTCAAATAATTTATATCTTGACTCCAAAATTATTAAAGACCATAAATTATACGATTAAATAATTATATCGCTGCTTCCAAAACAAAACGAAATTGGTTAAGTTTTTGCTATTGTTACAGATGGATTAAATATTATTTTAATTCGATCTTTATCAATAGCAAATAATAACCTATTTCGCTTTGTGACACTATTTTTGGAATTCAGCGATTCGTGTGAGTGTATTTAGAGGTCCGCTAAATAACTATGTAAAAATCATCATAAAAACTAACCCAAAGCCATTTACGTTCACACTCACAAAGACACAGGGCCTCTATTCTACTGCGTTATAACGATAACGCGTTTGACGTGTTTTAGAATCGTTTATGTCACAGTCGCCATTATTGTAAATGAAATAAGAGTTATGAAAACGTTGACAATACGATACACGTCAAATACGATATAGTTATTACCGTGTAGACCCAGCCCAGTATGACACACTTTAAATCGACTATAGCTTCTGATATAGAGCATGTTCTACTCTAACACCGAGTGTTCTATAACACTATCTATTATGAATACAACTTTTAAAAGGTAGTATTCAATAAAGAGCGGTCCCAGTTTCTAACCTTGTAAGAGTAAATATTTGTATGAAGCGGAGGTATTTTTTTCAAAGCCTAAAGATTTTAATGTTTTTCTACATTACTATACTTATCGTTCGTATCGTACTATTTGGACATACATTGATTGTAAGAAAAACATTAAGGTGGTCCCGTCAATGGATAGGGACTCTTCTTACGACTCTGCTTATAGTGATATAAAGACCGATCGCATGTTCAAACAAATAAAAATAAATGTTGCCTTACACATAAAGTACAAGTCTAGGGCTTAGGTTGGAAATAGAACTATTTCTGTGAGATTATCTCCCATATCTTTCAGCTACGAAACATATCACTGGACCAAAACCCGCTACGGCGTAGAGAGTTGCGGAGGCGTAGAGCCATCAAGGCGTAGGCGTAATATAGTTATTTGTTTTAATTATGCAGTCTTGAATCGCAGCTATTTTATAAACTAAAGAAACAGTAATGTATTCTATACTGACGGGTTTTTTGATCCAACAATGAAGCTATAGAAAAATAATGCAACTAATTCAAGACCGCGTATCTTTAAACATACTTACCTAACTATATAATACATTTACTAGTTGTAAACAACTTATCTATTTTAAAAAGACCGCATTTGACTTTTGCTGTTCTTTTCAATCTGAATCACAGGACACTATGGAACTATGTTACAATGACGTAATGATTTAAATCGTAAGAGACTTCTTATGAATTAAATTGTAACCTTATTTTGACATAGTTCCATGGTGGCCTATGATTCAAATTGGCTGACGGAAAAAGCTACACATTACAAAATTTTCCATTTTCTAGACTTTAACAATTTGTAATCATTTCAATTTTATCATACTTCTATCATAAAAAATCAAATAATTGTGAGTGTGTGTTTGTTACTGCTTCACGCTAAAATAGCTGGATGGATTTTGATGGTATTAATCAAGATAGCTTACGCTTTGAATTAATACTGCCTAGCTTTTAACCCTAAAAATAACACAGTTTCCGTGAAACGCTCAATGCAGTCAAAGACACGGGCAGGGATAATACAATTCAAATTATGAGTTAATAATTATACCGGGTGGCCAGGAATGCGAGAAATAAATCGAGGGATCGTTTCCACACCACAAACGTAACAACTTTAGTTTTTCCAAGCAATCAATGTATTGCGAAAACTACGAAGTTTGTTGGCTGATAGTGGATGTCAACTAGACTAATTTGATAGATATTGAAAATGCTATTTTTTTTTATGTCAAGGAGAAGGCACACGAGCACTCAGGCTACCTGATGGTAAGTGGAATCTGAGACCCATAGACTTTAGAATTCTCAAGACTATAATCCTAAGACCTCAAATGAGTTGCTAACCCTGAGGACTAAGATGGAATGCCTCTGTGCTAGTAATTTCACCGGTTGTCCTATCCTCACACCGGAACACAACAATGCGAACACTGTTGCTTGGCGGGTGGCTGTTTAGTTTGTTCGAAAAAAAAACAAATAAAAAACAGCATATTTTTTTTAAATAATAGAATAAATGTTTTATTGCTCCTAGTACAGACTTTTAGTAGAGACACTTTTAGTACAGACCTATACTAATTATGCAAAAATACAATTATAACTTACTACTTATTGTTATGTTTTGTTTTTGTTTTTTAGTGCAAAATGTGGTTACAGAAATATCGGTAAGTCTTTAGAGTTGTTGGTATTTCTGTAGCTCTGCCTACCCCACTCTGGGAATGAAGGCGTGATGATATGTATGTATGTGTACTTATGTTTTATTACAGTAGCACTTGTTGCATTGTACTTGTTTATCGCTTATGTACGAAATTGCTATTAATTGTTTGTTTTTGTGGAATAAAAAATTTACGTATATACTTTTTCAACAAAATTAAACGTTATCTATTTTGACATACGTTTGTTATGTATGCACGTCTGGGTGTTGAATTAATAACTACTTACGAATAGTAATTAACACTGGCATAAATAATTGATTTCCTTAAAAGATTTCAGAGTCCATTAAAAACTAATTGCCAATTCCTTGTGTAAAGTAAAGTCTTCGCCATTTTTTAAATGGAACGAGAGGCTCGTAAAGACTATAAAAGAAATAAACAAAAGAATGGGGATCTGCAGACGGTAAAGGCAAGTACACATTAGAAGTTTTAACGAGCCAATTTCAAATGCACGTTTTTACGAGATATCTACTTGAACAAATAGATATGTTTGTTAATTTTGCCGTCTATTTAAGTATTTGGGTCTTACACGGATTTAGGTTACCGTCTTTCCTGTGGACACACCAAAAGTTAAAGTTTTTAAGGCCTAACTTTCTAGCTAAGCCCATTCCCGCAAAAACACCGTCAGGACTGCTTTAGACCTATCATATAAAAACATAACTTATACGCACACAAGCTCTTAACTATTGACCACAGGAGAGACAACTTTTATTTTTAAGAGTGTGTATGACCTATTTCCTACAGTCATTTTAGCCACGACGTCCTACTGCTCAATTTGACGTTGCATTGGCGCAACATGTTCATTTATAGAAAGAAAAACAATTTGAAAACAGTAGCCAATTTTTTTCCATAAACGATTATGGACTCTATTCACATTACATTTAAGCTTACAAGTATTTTTTAAGCAAGTCGGTTTGTTTATGATATTTCGAAAAGGTAGGTAAAAAGATTAGGCCAATAGTGCCAATACAAAAATGCTTTAAAGTTTACAAAGGACTTGCAAAAAAAACGGAATTTCAGTACTTAATTCGTAAAGCTTGAAAAAAAATGCGCTTTTTTTACTATGCACTCGCATACACGCATCGTCAGCCTGTCAGATTCCTATGACCCTAATTAGGGACGAGCCATTATAAAAAACAGAAAAAAAAACTTTCTGTCTTCCCAAATTTAATTGAAATTTAGGCTCCATTTATCTCGAAATTAATTTCTGAAATATAAACTTCCTTTTATGAGTAACCACTTCAAAACACCGGGATCTGTCAGGTTAATTGGCACTGATTACGCCTAATCAACATAAAGGATAGAATGGTAATGGAGCCGGAGGGTGGCACGGTTGCGCGTTTTGCAAGATCCTGTACCCTTTCCGCGAGTTACCGTTATACTTGCTAGAGATTGTAATGCTCTGTCCGTTTCTTTCTACTACAATACTGTGCGACAGAGCTTTCGACTCGCAAGAGATTACGGTAATTGCAGCTCATGGTAAAGGTACTTATCCTAGAGCCACCAAGTTTTCCCTCGTGAATTGAGTCAAAATTTGACCAAATTCACGAGGACTTTCCTAGTCGTCATATCCGGCTGTTTATGAGTTGCTCCTCGGGCGGTAGGGTTGCATCGAAAACGAAACGAAGCGACGGCGCAGCCCCGGCTCGGTCCGTCCTGTTAAGTTTGTTTGTGGGGGCTCGCGGTGCGTAGGGTCGAAACACACACACACATGTAAGCCGCGCGATATACCTTTGTTTATAGATGAGCAGATAAAAAAGTTGTGTGATGATGTAATTATTTATTTCCCTATTAGTAAGTATCCATAGTACAGTCACCATTAAAAGTAAATGATCAAAATCAACGTCTCAAAACATCTTCTAGCATGACACCCTTAATATAACAGTTATACCAAGGTGTCAGTATTAACTGATGTTTTAATTAGTCATAAGAAAACGATCATAACAACATCGAGACATAGAAATGAAGAGAGAGTTTATGATGTACTGGAAATTTCAATGAAGAATAATGAAGCTATTTACTCGTAATACAATAAATGTGTCAAGTAATTAACAAAAGAAAAACAAAGTTTCGAATTGTCGGAAACGTCTGACTGAAAGCTCGATAAAAAAGCATTAATTTTAAATAATATAACCAAAAATGAAAATGATCTAATAAGACCTTGTTTCAAACCTTACCGGACACGAGAGGTGTTATCCTCGCTTCGCATATATATAACCGATATAAACTGAACATCTGACATGTACTCCGAGGTGTCCCATAAACCTGTATTTTATTTATACATATGTTTAATCGCTTTAATTTGAAACACTCAACAATCACTTTAACGGTTTGAATGGCAACTTATTTAGTTTTCAAAGATCGAAATAAATTTCATCACTTACTTTTGACACATAATGTGTTCATTTTCTTCTAATACACTACAATAGTCGCATTTGACTTAAATTATTGTATACATTATTTTGGGACCCTATTTCATCAATTTATTTTGCTGTTGACTGTACAAACCTAGAGCTTAGTTTGGGACTGGTCAATTTGAGTGACATTGTCTCCTGATGTCTATTTATTTATTATTTTTTGACAGAAACTTATTTTGCCAGATTAGGCAAAGTTGAACCAATGAGTGCTCGCCTTTGCCCAGGGTAAGGAAATTAGAGTGCAAACGCTAATCAAAGCCGATAGCTGGAGGTTAATTAATAGGGCTTTACCTGATTACTCTTGTCCTTTACAAGTTTAAGGACGACGTCAAGGTCAAAGAAGACAACACGTCTTATCGAATAGATCTACTTCCTGGGCCCGATTTATCGTCGCGTGTATCACGGTTAAGCACTTGTCACTCTCGCACTTACATATTGTTCAGAAAGTGACAGATATTTAACACACGCTCATCCACATCGATAAACATCGTATGTCAGATAAAACACCTGTAGCAATATAAACCTCATTACTAACAGAATATAATTGAAACTGCTTTGGTTATTGAATTTGATATACTGCTTTTTGACTAAAGACGGCAGAATAGTCCCGCTAAGATCTAAGTTGTCTTGAAAATGTCATTGAAAGTAAATATAAAATATTAGGATAACCTCACATAAATAGTCTGAATAGGATCCAAAGGGGGTACGATTCGAAAAATAGGGTAACCATGATTTACGAAATCGGTTATTTAATTAAAGGGAAAATTAACAAAAAAATAATTAGCTTTTGTTTCTTACAAATAATATTGCTTGAAAATGGCCATCAAGTACAGAGTCAGAAAAACTGGTTTCTGATCACGTCTTCGATGTCTCCGTGACCGCTATTCATAGGATCACTACCAACTAGGCTAACCGCATCGTCGATAAAAATACTATTTGTTTCCCGCGACTTTGACCGCGTAGATGTTTATCCCGAAAAATTGAACGGTTTCCCTTAGAAACCGTTCAATTTTTCGGGATCAAAGGTATGGAAGTATCCCCGACACTCAAAATATCTCCATACCAAATTTCGTAAGCGGTTCAGCGTTTAATCCATGAAAGCGTAACAAACAGATAGACAGATCGGCAGAGCTACTTTCAAATTTATAATTTTAGTATAGACTAGTTGAATCCCGTTCCAATTCCCTCAGGTGTCGTCAAATTTTTCGTGATAAAAAATAGCCTTTGTTCTATTCTAGGCTATATCTATCTATCTATATATCTATCTCTGTGCCAAATTTCATCGAGATTCGTTCAGCCGTTACTCAACAGAATAACATCACAGGAGCTTAATAAAGCTCTTACGTGTCTAATGCATACATAATAGCCTATCTCTGACATAAATCTACGGAGAGAGTGGTTAAGGCAATCAACATTGTAATTTGTAATCGTGTCGAATTTACGCTATATTCTCTTAACTGAAACGTTAAGAACATTGTTTTACCTGAGCTGAATCATTGACTAACTAATGAGAATTACAAATTATTTTTTGGGTTCTATAAAAACAATGCCCTTGGTATAAGAACAAGCCATTTAATGCCACAGACACCTTACAGACTAACAGACAAAGGATAACACTTATACCCTTAGTGACAAGATGAGAAAGGACCCGCGGAGATAACCCAATGTCCTTCTGTTTAGTCCTCCAGGGCTAATACTCTTTAACCGAACAATACCTTTTTTTATGTAGCTAAGTATTTCTTACTCTAATTAAGTATTAATATCGTTGTCTAGTACCCCATAGTACAGTCAAGTTCAAAAGTATGTATACACTTTAGTACCTTGTCTATTTAACGTCATGTTTAAACTGCCATATGAAATTATCCAAGCGATTAAAGTGACAAGGTACTAAAGTGTATACATACTTTTGAACTTGACTGTACAAGTCTAGAGCTTAGATTGGGACTCGGTCAATTGGTGTCAGATTGTCTTCTTATAAATTTATTTGGTTTTCATTGTCCTCGCGTGTGAATAAATGTCCATGGGCTTATTTGTTTTAAATCTTCATGGTGATTGAAAAACATCTTGTTAAAACAAGGAGTGAAAGCCATTAAGTGATTAAGAAATAAGCTTCTGTCAAAATTAATATTTTGGGGACAAGATGTTGCTGCCAAATGTACCTACTTTTTATTGCAATCTCATTTATTCCTTATCAAGACCAATTAATAATGAGTCCGACCTAGTTGGGTCTATGGTAAGTATAGCGGAGATCCTGTCACCACTTTTCGACTCCATCATCAGAGCAGCTCGATGGTGCCAGATTGTACTGTCATCGAAGTTATGTAGTGGGAAGTAGTTCAAATGCTCTTTGCAAGATTTGACCCAAACGTACCAACTTACATTGCTAATTACTAAAAAAGCTTTTAAAAAAAGTCATTATGGTCACTGCTTTGAAAAAACCGCGTATCTCATATTTCGTGATGTACTATTTCAAACTTAATCATGAAGCGAAATAAGTTTAAAATCGTACACCACAAAATATGAGATACGAGGTTTTTCAAAGTAGTGATGATATACATCACATTTAATAATACAAAAATTACCCCGTGTGGTTACCGGGTTAGAATAATGCCACTCCATGTCTTCCCGTGGATGTTGTAAGAGGCGACTTTGATCCATTGCAGTATAAAGAGAATGTCCAATTTATTCGTACATGTAAAACATGGTCACATACATACATATACCGTTTACACTTAACGGCGCTCATTACTCCACTTTAACGGCCCATAGTTGGGTTAATAGAAGTAGGTTTATCTACTCATAATTATTAATATACTAATAATGAATCTTTTATTAATAACGTCATAACGTCACGCCTTCATTCCCAGAATGGGTTAGGCAGAGCTACAGAATACCAACAAATATAAACTTGTTGATAATTCTGTAACCGCATTTTGCACTGTCAGACTAAGATTTTCACCAGTGTATTAGTGACAGGTTGCAAGCCAATCTTTTATTAATTATTAAATATTCTCACCCATATTGACCCGTGTGGTTGCCGGGTTAGAATAGTGCCACTCCATGTCTACCCATGGATGTCGTAAGAGGCGACTAAGGGAATGAGGGCTTCTAGTACTGTTGGGCTATTGGCTTGCAACCTGTTACTAATACACTGGTAAACATCTTAGCCTGTTTGTGCAAAATGTGGTTACAGAATTACCAACAACTCTTTTTGTAGTTGTTGGTATTTCTGTAGCTCTGCCTACCCCACTCTGGGAATGAAGGCGGGACCATGTGAATGTGTGAAATATTCTCATGAAAATAGTGCTTTCATCGTTATAAAGCCTAGCGTTGTAAAGTTCGGTCACAATGCTAATTTCCAACTAAAACTAAATATAAACTGTAAGTGTAAATATAAAACTTCAACTACGAGTAAATTTAAATCACAAACATTAAGCTCTAAATATTAAAATTAGAATGCGAAGTAAATGAATGCATTGTAATTCTAAATTGCAGACGTCGAGTGTGATAAGTGTTTTTGAAGTACGTGTGAATTGGAGAAGACTTTGAAAGGGTACAATTTTGATACTTTACAACCTTTAGAACAAGTTTAGTGGTGGTAAGACCTTGTGCAAGGTGCAACCAGATCGCTACCACCATCTCATCCTTTAACCTACCGCCAAATTGCCGCCATATTGTGTTTCGATGTGTTAATAAGACCACGATAAGACAACCGGTGAAATTACTAACATATCTCAATCCTCAGCAACTGATTGGCAGTCTTAAGATGGAAGTCTTGTTAATGCAAATATCTATGGTTCATAGATCCCACTTATAACGAGTGTTTGACGTGTTTTAGTAACGTTAGTGTCACAGTCGCCATTATTGTAAATGACATAAGAGTTATCACAAGGTTGGCAATACGGAAAGACGTCAAAGACGACATCTTTGTTACCGTGTAGAATCCCAGCCCAGGGCCTCTATTCTACTGGGTTATAACGATATCGTCTTTGACGTGTTTCCGTATTGTCAACGTTTTGATAACTCTTATGTCATTGACACAATAATGGCGACCGAGTCATAAATGATTGTTAAACACGTCACGGGGAATGCAAGGGAATGCAATAAAAGTCAAAGTAATAATGAACCTTCATTTGTTGTTCATTCTAAGAAATCGTAGCGGTTTTTGTTCGCTACGGTGGGCAGCCGTAGCGCTTCGACGAATCTGTATCACCGTAGCGGACATAAATTGCTACGCGCTCGTAAAAAACGCACGAATTGTAACGACGGTTACAAGCTAGTACCAATATAAGACCACTTTCCATTTTCGTTTATTAGCATTTCTAAAAAAGTTTGTATATTTCATTCACGACTTCAATTTGCAAAATAAATTGCAGGTTGGTAGAGTGAATGAAGCTGAGCCTAAATAACATAGTCTCCCAAAATGTCCTCATACATTTGTATGAAACTTTCCTTTTTTGTTACCAAAGAAAGTTAGTAACAAAAAAGGAAAGTTTCATACAAATGTATGAGGACATTTTGGGAGACTATGTTATTTAGGCTCAGCTTCATTCACTCTACCAACCTGCAATTTTTTTTGCAAATTGAAGTCGTGAATGAAATGTACAAACTTTTTTAGAAATGCTCATATATATAACTAGCGACCCACCCTCGCTTCGCTCCGGATTAAAGTATTATACATATAAACCTTCCTCTTCAATCACTCTATCTATAAAAAAAACCGCATCAAAATCCGTTGCGTAGTTTTAATAATTTAAGCATACATAGGGATTCAGGGACAGAAAAAGCGACCTTGTTTTATACTATGTAGTGATTTATATTGCCATTAAAGGCATTAAAATTGGGACAAAAACTTTTGTTATTGTAAAACAGGGGTCTTATTCTATATGGTTTTCAAACCTAGCGTTATTTTATCTAGACACACAGCAGTGTGTATCTGGTCAAATTCGGAGAAAAAACCGAGTGACACTGCAGTTTGTGTCTGGCAATTTCATTTACGGTACGTTACAACATAGTATTTTAATCTGTTGGGTGTTTAAGAAAACTTACAACTTTACCAATTTATTGCCACTACAATTTAGTGGCAATAAATTGGTTTAACTGTAAACAATTTATTATCAATTTTGGAACCTTTTACATATTACTATTTTTGGGGACACATGACAAATTGACCTTTCTTACGTTTTGGGGGATATTTTTTATAACTCGGCCGTCTTCAGTAAGAGCTGTTATGACGTTGACAATACAATTAGAGGAATAGTCAAAGAGGAAAAGATATATATATATATATATCTTTTTTTTCTAGTTTTTTTTTACCAATAATAACAATGTAAAAGTTTGACATGGTGTGAATGATTGTCTTTCATTCATAAAATGCAATTATTGTAACAATCAGCAACATTAAATTTACTGCATTACATTGTGTTTTATATTCAAAGAATATCAGGAAATCTTTATGAATATATGGCCTCAGGGTCTCATGCATAAATTGATGTACGGCTGCACTATTAGCATATGAATGTGCATTCAGGGCGTGCAGTCAATGGGTTCTTGATTTAAAACAGAGCCTATTACCTCACGTGTAGGCCTACACATGCTGCCACGAGAACTAGTGTCAAATAACGTCAAACGGAAACCAGTGTCAAATTATTAAATGATTAAAATGGCAGCCACCCGGGGTTTAAGTGACTTAGTAATAAAATGACTCAAGTCACACAAAACACTTATTTAAAACCTTAACACTTTATTTTTACGTTGGAATATGGAATGGACGAATTCAAGTCCCAAGCCTATGTCATACAAAGGGCGGACAATTGATGCAATATAGTGACGAAAGCATAAGGTTGATAAGACTTTTATTAAATTTCGAGTAAAGTGCACAATACCCTTATCCCCCATAGCACTTAATTAATTAATATATTAAGAAAGTATTGGCAACTTGTAAATTTTTCCTATGTAAGTGGATAGTGAACCATAAAAGGAATGGACTGAAAATATGTTACATTGAAAGTATTATGATTATTTACTACAACAATACATTTATATAACTATTTTGCAATTACGTCCTCTTTTTTAACCCAACTGTAGTCATATCCATATTACGTATATCGTTTGACATGATTTTGACGTAGTTTGCATCCGTCGTCCGCCCATTAGTCATAACATAATCTTGTTTCGTGGCAGCGTGCTAGGCTCACAGGCTTTTGGAAATAAAAACATGGAATTCCTTAAATCGTACAAATACGCTTTGGACTCTCTTCTACTGCGTAAAATAAAACTATGTCGCTTTTGATATGTTATCGATTTGTTTTCAACTCAGCCGACATTACTGTCCAGTACAGTCCGTACGCTTAGATAGTGTCGTTGCCCTTGTATAGTGATGCGTTAGCACGTGCCGCAAAGTCCGTTTGTCAAAGGATGCCGCCGCGTAAACGAAGAGTGCGAGCGGCGTACCCGCAAATGAATTTGGCAGTTTACATCGAATTATATTTTGTATATTATTTTTGTATTTTAAGCCATCATAAAGTTGACTTATTATATATTTATTATTATTATTAGCCTAACATAGTGTCCCACTGCTGGGCAAAGGCCTCCTCCCTTGATTTCCACACCTGTCTCTCTGTGGCAATTTTCAGCCAATCCTTCTGAAAAGCGTCCAAGTCATCCCGCCATCTCCGCTTGGGTCTGCCTCGTCGTTTGTAGCCGTCCCGGGGGACCCACCAGGTTGCCGCATTGGCCCACCTCTGTGGGTACATGCGACAAACATGTCCGGCCCAGGCCCACTTTAACTGGGCCATCTTTCTTCCCACATCAGCTATGCCTGTCTTGGAACGCAGAGTAGTGTTTCGCACTCGGTCGGTTATTTTTACCCCTTACCCGTGTGGTTTCCGGGTTAGAATAGTGCCACTCCATGTCTTCCTGTGGATGTCGTAAGAGACGACTAAGGGAATAAGGGCTTGTAGTACTGTTAGGCGATGGGCTTGCAACCTGTCACTAATACACTAGTAAACATCTTAGCCTACTTGTGCAAAATGTGGTTATAGAATTATCAACTACTCTTTTTAGATTTGTTAATATTTCTGTAGCTCTGCCTACCCCACTCTGGGAATTAAGGCGTGATGTTATGTATGTATCTATGTACTACAACAAGTAAAATAAAAGTATCATGATTTAACCAAGTTAATTTTTTCTTGATAATTGTATGCTGTGGTAGGACCCTGTGCAATATCTCACCATATTATCTATTAATCAACCGTCAAGCAACAGTGTTCGCATTGTTGTGTCCCGGTGTGGGGATAAGGCAACCGGTGAAATTACTAGCATAGAGGCATTCCATCTTAGGGTTGGCAACGCATTTGAGGTCTTAGCATTATAGTCTTGATAATTCAAATGTCTATCGGTATCAGGTGGCCTTATTGCTCGTGTGCCTTCTCCTTATTATAAAAAGCTATAATTGGTATAACACTCTTAGGGCACACACCGTACCTAGTTTGAATCCCCGCGGTCACCGTGTACCAATGAGTTTTTCTAACTTAAGAACTATCCGATGCTCTTACGGTGAAGGAGAAAAATAGTGAGGAAACCTGCACATACGAACAGCTGTGTGTGTAAGAAGATAATTGCACAAAAGATCCTAAAGGTGTCGAAGTGTATTCGAAAGGGCCGATCTGTAAGATAGGATAAGTAAGACCTTTGATAACTGTCATTTACGAAAAAAAAGAACAAGGAATAATCTCACACAAATTGTCCTAGTCCCAAACCTAAGCTCTAGGCTTGTACTATGGATAGAGAACGATAAACATACTTATATAGAGAAATACATACTTGAATACATAGAACACATCCAAGACTCAAGAACAAATATACGCGCTCATCACACACCCAGGACAGACAGACAATAATGGCAGCCGAGTTAAAAACTAAAAAAACGTCAAACGCTTTATCGTTTTAACCCAGTGAAATAGAAACCCAGGGCTTTTTGTAGGAGAAGTATTAGTGATGCAATGTCCTCCACTTCTATTTGATTCATGGGACTTATTCTGGGTCTTCTCTACCCCTTCCTCGTTTTCCTTCATCGTGCCTTCTATAAAGTTATTTACAATACTAATCATTTAATAATACACCAAATAATTCATTACATAGAAACAGCTCAATTAATAATAACACAGGTAAACAACCGGCAGTCTTATCGCTGATTAGTGATCTCTTCCAGACAACCTTAGAAGGGATAATTATGGTGTCAATGTAAAACATTGTAGGTACGCAGTAGGCGGTGCAGTTTTCTCGCGAACAATAACAAAAAACTATGTTCATGATTAAACGTGAATACTAGAAAACTAGAAATAGTAATACGCTTACCAAAAAAATTAACAAATAAGTAAATACACACTAATAACCAAAGAGCGGAATTCTTCATAGCAAAAATCAAACTGTCAGAGGGATTGACCTAACTGTTTTATCGACTTATCGATGTTACGGAATAATATCGCATTAGGTATCCATAATCAACTTAAAAGATTATTCTGTAACATTTTTCCTCTTTGATAAGCAACTTGTATCTCCATATTAAAGTAAATCATGTCAGCGTCACATATGTCATTTATGTCGCTTGAGTTTTCATGAGTGATTTCCGTGCCGTGCTACTAAAATGGTTAATCCTAAAAGAAAAACAATAAAAAAATGGATACAGAAAGATTCTTCTCTTAGTTTCAAAGAAGATTCTTCCACAATATATTGCTCTAAATGTGACGTTCATTTACATCAGCTAAAGAAACATTGTGTTGAAAGTCATTTAGTGAGTAAAACTCATTCGTCACAATGCTCAAAAAGTACGAGTTCAGACACATTCTATATAGATTTAATCATATTTGGCTGAGGTGGCTCAGGTGTTCGCTGACTTCTTTTCGAGTGTTTTTCTGCCCAGTGAACCTCTTCTAAACCACGAAAAGGTTATTCGTGAGGACCAAACTTGTACGGCCAATTATGTCCACATCCACAATATCACCTCTCATGATGTGGTTACCGCCCTGGCCCGACTTAAGCCGCAAAGCTCCCCAGGCCCGGACAGCTTTCCAGCGTTTATCCTTAAAGGATGCAAAGAGTGGCTAATACCTCCGCTACTTCACATTTTCAACCTAGCTCTTTGTACTGGGGAATACCCTGATCAATGGAAGATCACGCGGGTGAGGCCTATCCCTAAGACTAATAATGCGGACCGCGTGGATGAACACCGACCCATAGCTATTCTGTCTTCGATTGCTAAGCTGTTTGAATCTATCGTAAATGGACTTCTAGTTCCTCAAATAAAGCCTTACCTAAGTGACTCACAGCATGGGTTCAGGTCCCGGCGATCAGTCGAAACGAACCTCATAACTCTGGTTGATTCCATTTCAGACCACTTGGATAAGGGAATACAAGTTGACGTGTTGTACTTTGATTTCCAAAAAGCCTTTGACCGCGTGGATAACGACGTACTTTTGGTGAAGTTATGCGACATCGGTTTTTCGCCAAAGCTGCTTCGTTTCTTCGCCAGCTATCTGCGCGGCAGACAGCAGTATGTGCAACACGGATGCTTTGTTTCCGAGACCTATAATACTCGGTCTGGGGTCAGCCAGGGTTCAATTTTGGGTCCGTTACTTTTTGGCATAATGGTAAATGACCTTGCTTCGGTTCCCCAGCATTCCAGATGCCTACTTTATGCCGACGACTTGAAGCTGATCTACGGCGTGCAGGAATTGTCAGACTGTGTTTCGTTGCAGACGGATTTAGACCGGGTGCATCAGTGGAGTCTCGACAACGGGCTTCTTTTTAATGTAGCCAAGTGTGCCGTGGTCACTTTTAGTCGTGCCCGCAATCCCATTCACGCGGAATACTTGTTGGGTGTGGAACCTATAGCCCGTGTCGCCTGTATTCGTGATCTAGGCGTCATATTCGATACGCACCTCAACTTTCACGAGCACATGAGAGCCCTTGCTAAAAATTGCTATCGGAGGTTGGGGTTCGTTATTCGAAATGCTAGGGATTTTTCAGATACCAGGGCTATAAGAACTGTCTACACCGCTCTAGTCAGAAGCAAACTGGAGGCGGCTTCTGTTGTCTGGAACCCTCACGAAGTTACCTATGTCTTGCTTTTGGAGAAAGTACAGAAGGCGTTCTTGCGGTTTTTATATAAAAAAACTTACGGCTACTACCCTTTTTTGTACCCTACGAAATTTTTGCTTGGCGCCTTAAGTTTTAACTCTCTGGAGGTGAGGCGACACTATGGACTGCTGACTTTTGCTAGCGGTGTATTGCGAGGAGACTCCGACTGTTTGGAACTGGTGATGCAGGTGGTGCGTCTTTTCGTCCCCTCGATGACAAAAATTGACTTCCGTCCACGTTGCCGCCACCTGCTGGCGGCGCCTGCGACGCGCACTGTAGCTCGCGCCAGGTCGCCTCTGGTTCACGCTTTGCATTTGTTGAACACGCTTGCAGAATCTGCCCCAGATTTTGACGTATTTGCCAGTGGATGGAAGGTTGTGAGTATTGAATGTTTGAAGTTATGCGAGAAGATGGATGCCCGTGTTTCATCGGTCTAAATAATATTTTCCTACTATCTAATTATAATGTCATGTCATATATTATGTTTATTGTATTATTATTACCGTCTTGTTAACCTATATTTAGTATGTAATTCACAGTGCTGTAGTGTTTTACTGTTATGCTGTGTAATTATTTTGAAGTAAATAATATTTTTAGTTTCGTGCAATATTCCATAGAAAAAGATTAACAATCGAGTTTATAAAAAAAAAAAAAATATATTTGTTGTTCCTGTACTTACATCAAAATCACTTCCAGATGAATCATTGCTGAGAAAAGTATACTTAGATATAGTTTACCAACAAACAGTTCAAGACATAGGTACGCAAGAACCTGATAGGAAAATATATATGGATAACAGTCGACGAAACCTTAAATAGGATGGGCAAAAGTGTCACTAATTCGATTTTAAGAGAACTAAAGAAAAAATCTTGTTGCAAATCTTACTATATTATGCAGAAAATTTGGAATGTATTACAGAAGTAATTTCAAACTTAAATTCAAAAGAGTCGGCTGCAATAAGAGAAGCTAAAAGACTACTAAGCACAATAATTTGAGAAATTATCTGTTGTACATAAAAGAAAGTTATGGCATTTTACGTGACGCAATAATCAAATTATAAACATCCTGTTTATCCTTATTAGACTCTCTTCTAATACTTGACCAGGTGAGAAGTATTCTAAATTGGTGTGGATCTCAGACAGTGGAGAAGAAAACTTGAAAAAGTACTAGATAGAATTCCGGACTACGACATGATACGACAAATATGCTGATTTTATAGAAAAAAGTGATTACAGCCAAAACACCGTTATCGAGTACTACAAATTTAATATGCTCCTGTTACTTCAATTGAGGTAGAACGCTCGTTTTCATCTTATAAATGGATCTACAATGAAAAAAAGGAGTAATTTGAAAGGTGACAATGTTGAAAAAATAATGACTATTTTCTTTTACTACAGGGAAGATGAAGAAAACATATTTAGTACAGATTTAGATTTCAACTTTGTTATTTTGAATGAAGATTAGTTACCTACTCTTAGCAATGTTTGTTTTTAATTTTTAATGATAAGTTTCATATAGAAAATTAAAAAAAAGGATTTTCTCTTTTATTCTTTACTATTATACTAAAATACAGTGGCGGTCAGCTAATTAGGGACACCGTTAATTTGTTTGTATGTATATTCAAAAGCCTGATTTCATTACTTTAACTTTGTTTCGTTAAGTGACAAATATTTATCGATAAGTCGATAAAACAGTTAGGTCAATCCCTCTGACAGTTTGATTTTTGCTATGAAGAATTCCGCTCTTTGGTATAATTGTCACCAAACAAAAAGGATGTGAACAGTATTTCTTAAACTGTATTTGTAACTAAAGAAAAATTACAAATCGTCGTTACACGGTTTGTAAAAACTGCGTGAGGGTGTTGGGGCTTGGGACACACAACTAATCTAATCTAATTGTTGCAACAATTTTCTATTTTAGGCTAAACTCAAATCTCGCTTTAAAAACCTGTTTTTTCCTAAATAATATTAAATACCAAATAAAACTATAATTATAGTCGTCGTCCACAAATATGAATTTGTCTGTCTATCCGTTTGTTCCATCACGGCTGAGCTTTTTTTTCAAGTTCGTATGGAGAATTCCGCTCTTTGCTAATAACTGACTGTTGAGTTTCTTGCTTCTCTTGGGAAGCGCTGGTAGAAAAGTGCCCGTGCGGCCTGCTTACTGAAGAAACAACGTTGATCTTCTTTTTTTTTAATACTAAGAAATATAAACAAATATCCATTCATGCACTTAAGGGTGAGAATTGAATTAACTGAGACTGTACAACCATGATTGCGACAAAAAGTGTTCATGGAGAAGTTTCTTAAAGATAGGTAAAGAAATAGCCAAGTCGGAGTCCCATGAAGTTGTATCAGATTTCCCACATCTGTTATCTAGTATAATTATGTACTACTTTTAATACTAATTTATTGATCCAGTTAAAGACACTTTCTGTCCAGCTAATTCTCTTATATCTCTCTCCAGCACCACATATCAAATACTTCAAGAATCATAATATCAGAGATATCTACTCTTAGAGACATTAGAAAAACAAACTGTCTATACGCATGAAATTCCAGCTGCCAAGCTTTGATATCCGTTGTTTAAAAATCTCCAGAACAAAATAAAAGTATGTTCCTCAGCAAAATGACGAACTTTTTATATTGCTACATCCTTTAATAAACATTTCTGGAATATTTTTAAAAGCTTATCACGGGGTCTTTTTCCTGGAAACTAAGAATATAAGGAACGCAATATGAGTAGTTGAATTGTACATTTGGAGAGAGAATATTTTATCAAACATGGCGTTATTCTTTTGTCTGCGTGAGGTTTTATTCAACGCTTTAAAACCATATTGCCTTTGACGTGTTATAGCTCTTATTTACTAGACAGTGAGGTCGGCCGAGTTAAAAACTACCATTTCAAAAGCAATATTGTTGTACCGTGACTTACGAATAGTTAAATTTGTAAAAAAAAATAATTAAAAGATAACGCTTTTAAAATTGGCCAGAATTTTTTTCAACCTTTCAAGTCTTTTGAAACAGTTAAAATTTCGCAAAAGTAAATTCTTAATCAAGCAAATACAGTCTCATATTATTACGTGGGGACATAATGTAAGAGACATTTTCACAAAGAGCATGCGCCATTAGCTTGCCTTGTCATTTTGTCCACCGAACACCGTGCACTTTGCATCTAATCTTTCCTTTCAGCGTTTGTTTAGCTCGTCAGCTAACTTCAAATTAACTCGTCCGTAATCAAGCAGATGTTTCTACCACTCTCACAAATCATGCTTTGATTTCCAACATTTCACTCGCTCATTTAGTTTATGGCCGACAGTTTTATAGGGTTAAGAGTTTGCGGCGCACGCGCCGCGTCGCCAGTGATTATGTGTAACGCAGGGATAGGAGAGGTGAGGAGCAGCCGCGCGCGCAGCCGACGGCGGTCCACACGCGACGCCTGCGCACTCCCTGCTGGACCAGATGCTCAGTAGAGAAACCGAACGAAGCAAAGTTAATACTGAAACAGCGCCGACAACGGCCAAGTAGTCGCGCCTCCCTTCTACCCACTCTGTGCGATTAGGTCTTTCTGTTATGTTCAGCTTCGATCGATCGTCTCCTGTCCTGTTAGTTTAGAGTCTTACCTGTTTCAAACCATTTTGGAAACACTCCAAATTGGTGGTGTTCTGTTGCCTTTTACATAGGTTATATTTTTCACTGTCATATAATTTGAGAATGATTCAAACCGAGGCAAATCTTGGCCGATTTCTATTTGGGTTTGACGCATTCTCAAGTAGTTATACAATCTTCTTTTGTTATATTAGTCTCGAATCTCCGTATGTCGTCTTGGATCCCTTCTGACTGGTCTTACTTCATAATTCTTCTAGTTTTCGCTCTCCCTCAGGCATGCATCCTGTTTTCTAAAATCTAGGTGTTCGATAAATACGCACCATAGATTTTTAGCTTTTATTCGTTGTGTTCTAAAGGTGTTCCCAGCAACCTGTCCTTCAATACTTCACCTGTTTCAGCTTCAAATTTTGTTTAAATATTTTTTAGACGCATTGCTTTCATTTTTATTTCATCGCTTATCAATCATTTAAGTATTATAATATTTATCAAGCGATTTAATTTAAATTATCTTATTGTATCAACGTTTTGAAATTAATTTAATTTTCTTAAAATAACGAAGTTATCACTCAAGGTAATGTTCAATAAGTACTTATATTCCACAAGAGTGGACCTTATCCAATCACTTAGCTAAAATGTTATTAAGAAATTAAAATGGAAAAGAACTTTATATTCGAATCGGATTGTACCATAAGTACTTTATTATATTTACTATTATTTTTGTACAAATAGGCATTTTTTGTTTTATGATTAAGTTTGTGACGCCATTTGCCTTGCCAAAAACTTCTGAAATCCTCGCTTTATAATGTATCAGTTGAGTGGCGATAAAAGGCAAGTGGTTAATTGAACGTACATCACTATCCTTTGTCCTGGTGTGAATCCTAAAACAGTCCCACTGACGGCGTGTTTTATTTTAGACCGGCCGTGGCGCGCCAGCAGTCGGCCCCAACCCTGGTGTTTAGGTGTGTCGATGTTACCTCTTACTACAGTCTCTACCGCCTCTTGAATACCAACAAAACCACCACAATCTTACTCAACTTGTCTTTTGTTTTGTTGAATTCAAGCAGCGATAGAACTAACCCTGTTAATAATCCATCAGCATCCTAACTGCTTATTATGTTGTTCGTTTTTTGTGACACGTTGCTTTCCGTTGTTTGTTGTGAGCTTAATAAGTACAGTAAAATTACATTGAAAATAATAATGGTACGGCATTGAAACAAAACTTGAGGTAAGAATGGCGTTCGTGCTCGTTGAAATGTAAACGAACGAATATTAGGAAAAGCGGCGCCCGATGAGCAAGTCTTTGCAAATCCGTTTTTCCTTTTGCCAAACAAAACCGTGCGAGTCTCTTCGCTCCAACAGTAAGCCTGTGTTATTCACTGGTTCTTTTGTGATCGTTACCCTGATTGGATTATCGGAATCGAATTTCTCCTTGTAAAGTTCATAAATTCCACTGAGATTCAAATCTACTTTGTAATGTCATTCTTTTTAAAACTAAACATTTTTCAATTATGTTTATTATTTTCTTCCTAGCTAATGTAAAATGATAACCCAATGGGGACTTTTGAACTAAAAAATAGTTTGCCGATAGCCAATTACCGATTAGTGAGTACCTTTATACGAACTGAATAGTAGTGTTAAAGCAAAACTTAAAGAATAATCGCAATCTGAAGTGAGGTTTGCCCAGCAGATTCATCATAATTAAATATAGGAAACACCTTAAAATTCCGAACTAAGTTTTTCCAAATATTTATATTTTTGTGCAATAAAGAGTTTACATACATACCTACATATTAATTATGTCCGAATTTTAATTTTTCCGAAATGTATGTTACGCTCGAGCTATTTTAAATAAAATGCATAATTTAGTGGCTATACGTAGGTAAGGTTAGGTTTGATTTATAAGCAATATCAAAAATAAAGTCTTCTAAAAAAATGCATTCGGAATTTTGATGTATTCGGAATTATGACTCTTCGGAATTGTGTAGTGTATCCTTAAATATAAGGTACCTTTTTTCTTTCAAATACCTCACCACCTGCACCTATTTCATAACCAAAGGGCCTTATTGAGGTAATACTTGGTAGCGGAATTAATTATGTTTATTGGAAAGCAATGTATTAACAAAATATTCTTGAGCACGCTGCATGACGCCCCCCGTCCTTAGCTAGATGAGTCTGAAAATACCGCATGCTCTCATAACTTCGATCTTAAATATTTTCATCTTATTTCATTCGAATATAGCATAATCAACAAGGGATTGAGCTCTGAGAGTGGCTCCCCGCTGTTCGAATTTATATTCCGATATCAATGGCGAATTGGAAGAATTACGTGAAATCACAGACATCGTATGTGGTAAAGATGGTCTAGCAGACATCTATTGAGAAATCTTTTGGGTTTTATGCTTGACTAACAAATTGCTTTGCAAACTAAAATGATTGAGTGGAAGGTAACGTGTTATAAGTTGGGCAGGTTTTTTAACTTTTTCTTATTTTCGAACTACCCATTTTCTATTACTGGCTTGCAAAAAATACTTTTCAAGTTAGAGAAACTAAATAATAGCAAGACTCAAAATAGAGGTAGTATAATATTTTTATCATTAATTAGCAACCAATAAAATAATTAGGATTCTAATAATTATAACACATAATGCACCTGTACAGCTAGTTAAAATTAAGTATATCCTTTTTTTTTATATATTGACGTAAGTACCTGTCTACTGCTGCGGTTTAAACCAGCCGTTTGAAATAATCTGCAGCGACAATACAAATGCATTCCTCGGTAATCCCATCAAACGTTGGATCAAACGTGGACAAAGGCTAGCAATTTTCCAATATCAATCATGTAGTTGAAAGGGACTTTGTCACGTACCGACTACAAATTGCTTGTAATAAATTGCGTGCATTCGATAATCCTCTAACGGTTGATTCATGATTCGGCAATCGAAACCTTCTAATTCGATAGCGCTTGACGGTTCGCTTTTGTTTCGAATTCGAATTCCGAATTCTAACTTTGCACTTGGACTGTGCGCAGGCGATTGGCTGACGAAGATGACGAGTTGTCCGAAGTTCAGCCGGATGCCGTGCCGCCGGAAGTTCGAGAATGGCTGGCTTCGACGTTCACGAGGCAGCTGGCGACGGCGAAGCGGAAGTCGGATGAAAAGCCGAAGTTCCGGTCGGTGGCGCATGCGATCCGCGCCGGGATATTCGTGGACAGGATATACAGGAGAGTGACCAGCACAGCGCTGATGCAGTTTCCGCAGGATGTTGTTAGAGTGCTAAAGGTTGGTGTAAATGGTTCATTCTTAGCCTTAGGATAAATGATTTACTTGATATAACTGAAAACCTTGCCAAGTTGCATTCCTTTAAAACTAGTGACTAGAAATCTGGCTAGATGTATGTTAGGTGAAGATTCGTTGGCATACGTCAATCCGAGACATTTTTTTTTATTTAATCGTGAACGTTAGCAAAATGCCAATTGGTTAGGTCCACTCTATTCAAAAGTTAAAAGTCATACAGATTGAACCAGTACAGAGGAAAAAGCAAAAGGATGACTACACATAATGATATTGCTTATGGGCTAATTAATTTAATTCCATTTATTACTTACATTTATTGATTTATTGTAACTGCCGATCTCGTTATCATTAAACTAGACTGACCCTAGACTCGATGCTTCGCGCTAACGTATACAAATGTCAAAACCTGTCAAAACCATCCGGGAACTTACATTAACCCTGTAACCTTTTCCCGAAAAACGAACCTAACCTATTAACGATGAAATTACTATTGAGAAAATAAAATTGGAGATGACGGTAATGGGACTTTTGGAACAAAATTACTAGTGTCACTTATCCCATGAGACTACTGGGACTAAATTGTATCAGTTGTCGTTGTTGTGTTGTGTGTTGTGTTGATTATGGTACAACTCAATGGGACTAGTGGGATAGACGGACATTTTCGATGACGATAAAGTTCCCGAAATCCATCTTGTCTGGGGCCAATAGTACCTACTATTAGCCCCATATGAAGTTAAACTTTGGCTAATTCGATTTCCTGCGAATATGTTTCGTTAAGCTCGTTATTTGGTAATACTTATTAAACATTAACTTAATTATAACGCTGTGAAAAGTGTCGTTTGATCTCCATCATGTTTTTCATCGAAGAAAAAGATAACTTTTTAAAACAACGGCTTAGACAATGTGGAAAATGGCTCTGGGAGCACGAAACCTTGCTCCGAGCGATTAGCAATTTACATAAATATGACAAGGGATTATAAAAACTTATTTGTATTCGTAAATTGTGCTCTGCTGAAGCGCTTTGAAGGGACTTGACTCGATGACGTGGTTATGTCTTGCGGCAAAACGTTTTCGTTTTTTGTTATTAGGCGTTTTTGTGTTTGGTACTATAAAATTTCTAGGATTGCATTGTTGTCCGATTATACTTAGGTCAAATTCAACAATAATTAAACTTGGAAAATCAGGGCCTCTATTCTACTGCGTTAAAACGATATTGTGATTGACGTGTTTTAGTATCGTACACGCTCGCCATTACGAGTACTTTTAAGTACATAGGAGTTATAACGGTAAAAGTGCATTATTCCGGATGGATATGCTATTTCTTTAAACTGGAGCGAAATATTTAAAAAAATTAAGATGGGTATCAACGTATTACAAAATAATCCGTAAAAAATAAATTACGAAAGTAGTGTCTACCCCAGTATACTGTATACCTAAGATACTGAACAGAGCGGGGATTCTACATGGTAATAACGATATCGTATTTAACGTGTTTCCGTATTTTCAAAGTTTTGATAACTCTTATATCATTTACAATAATCGCGGCTGTGACATAAACGATTCTAAAACACGTCAAACGCGATATCGTCGTTACGCAGTATAATATAGGCCCTGACGTTATTTAATAAGGGTTGACACTACTTTTGTAATTTCTTTTTTACGGATTATTTTGTAACACGTTGTATAAACAGGAAAACTGAAATATTTAATAAGATGCGGCACTCAAAATAGTATCGTTAAATTTTAGCCGGGCTTTAGTTGTTTATCATCAGCAATAATGATCGGAGAAAATGGTGCAAAACTTTAACCAAACTCCAACACTCTGATTCATTCATCAACATTCTTATTTTTCAATAATATTCTTATTTTATTGGTTGTACGTTCTCCTTTATGTCAAGTTTACAAGTTTTGTTAAAGTTTTGCACCGTTTTCCCCGATCACTGATCATCAGGTATGTTTTCCTTTGAATCGTGCATGAATGTAATTAACTTAATTATACAAAATGAAACAAGGGTTAGGACTCCTGGGTTTTAAATTTAACTTACATTATATATATAAAAAAAAACCTATTAAATCCGTTAAATATAGTCCTACTATTAACACAGTCTTTGATTGAGTTTTGCATTTTTATAAAACAAGAACGTGATACCGGTCAATTATTTATTTCAAACTAATTAACCCTAAAACCGTTTCGTCCTATGCCTAATTGAAAATTCCGCTAGCGCCCGAATTCTGTGCACGTACTTGAATCGAGATGCGTTTTGTGAATCCTAAGCGGACATCAGAAGTCAGCTGCGGAGGGTTGAAACCCTATTTTAAAACGCCTAGCATGCTAATAACAGTTTTATAACAGTGTAATAATTGGCGACTCGTGGCATTTAGGTAGCATTTGACGTTTCTGACAGACTAGTGATGTAACAATGTTTTCTGTACAAGTCGAGCAAAAGAAACCAATTAAAAAAAAACCTTTTCAATCATTTAATATATGTACATATGACATTTGTTTTAGACAATTAATATTGATTCTAACTTCTTACAAGTCTTCTTTCTACGTGTTCTATTTGAAAAAATCCACTTGGCGTAAGAAAATTTACCTTTCGACTTAGACTGACATGATGGGTAAATAAAGCATTCTTCAGTAATGTTACAGCGTAATTTTGATGATGTTCTCTTTAATTTCAACTTCCTTATATTGTAATTAGTTATGAATATTTTAATTGTAAGATCTTCTGTTTTTTTTTTATAATACTATTTCTAGCTTCTGATTACCTTTTGGCAGCAGCAGGATTCATTTGTTACATTATCTTTTCTAAAAACACTCTTGAAAAACGTGTCTCATCACTAAGTGCTACCTAATAACCACGAGTCGCCGATGTTTAGTTATAAGACAACCGGTGAAATAACTAGCATAGAGGCATTCCATCTAAGTCCAGAGTGTCTATTATACTGGGTTAAAACGATATTGTAATAGGCGTGATTCCGTATTGTCAACGTTTTGATAACTCTTATTGACTTGACAGCTGTTTTAACCTAGTACAATAAAGGCCCTGGAGACGCTGGGGGGGAAATAGCAGTTGGCGCTCTAACGTCGGGTGCCAGGAATTGGCTATCAAAATTAGACATAAGATTATAAACAAAACATACAGCTATACTATTATTATTTAATTATCAAAGTCTTGGGGTTGACGACGCATTTCGTCACTGCGTGTGCAAAAGTCGCTATACGGTTATGTTATTTTCTATACGGAGAATTTAAAGTCTTAGACAGCTTAGTCAAACAAAAACAAACACAGCGATTTTTGCAAGCGCAGTGACGCTTTGCAGTCTTAGGATTGCAATCTTGAAAATTAAAATGTCTGTGGATCCTACTTACCATCATCCCTAGCCAAGATGCAAACGGTTCTAAAGTTTTTCTTTTCTATCGCTCCAATTTTGACATTCTCGTACGTTACGATAAACTACGTGGTCGACATTCCATATATTTTAAGCGATAGAAAAGAAAAACGTTAGAGCGTTTGCATCTTGGCTAGGCCCTCAGGTGGCGCGTGTTCCCGTTTACCTACTCCATGGTGTAAAAACTAGATATATCTTAGTTTTTATTTAAATGGTTTTACTTAAAATATCACTTAATTTCACGCTATTTAAAATTGCTTTAGTGAAAATTTAGGCGAGAATTAATAAATAGTCATATTCATTTCCCATTATATGAAGTTTTTAATACATCCCAAAGAATATCTCGTCCGAATTTCTAGTCATAGATCCAGCGCTACATAACTCAATTTCAAGTAAAATTTAGGTTGATGGGTTGTGCCTTTTCACCGTCGATATTGTCGTCAGGTCATTCGTCATACCTATAGATAAGTGGAAATAATTTATTACATCGCAAAATATTGTTGTTAAAGTATCAAAAATGTTGATTAAGCAAATAATATTCAATTTGTATAATTATTAAAGTTATCCATAACAGGTTTATTAGTAACCCGAAAGTTATCATAGCGCTACATTATAAAAGTTGGCGTCGACGACTAATTAAAAGTTTCAAACTTGAATATAAAGCGTTTGGGTATGAATATTAAATAACATCAAATATGAAATTAAATTATGCAATAAAAAAATCTATTTTTACTTAAAACTTCGGTCGTTCTACACTGTTGACAACAATGAGGAGGTTTTTAAAATTAAATTTGGCTGTCACCTGTCAGTTTTTAGTGAGATGAGTGAAATTCATAATCATACACGTGCTAACCAAGGGCACGTCCTAGGGATTAGGTATCGATAAACAAGATGTCGATGGATATACGTATGTGTTTATTTATACACAATCTCTGCTACTCTTAATATAAAAAGTCATAGTCTTATAAAAGGTGAATAAATCACAATATCGTTCATGAATCAGAAAACCGGTTCATTTTAAATATTCGAAGAATGCTCCGACGGCCACAATTTAAAGTGGAAATTTTCATATAGACGGCAATCGTTACTATGGAGAGATATGAAAAAAAAAAAAAATTAAAATGTAAAGAAACATCGATACCATTTTTGATCGCAAAAATATTTTGCTACGTCACTTTAGTATTCATGCCCCGAGTTAGCACACGTATATTCATAATTTAGCCGACTTGCATTACACGGTCATCATACGAACAGTGGCAAGTGGCACAACAATCCCGCATATGGTATCTTTATTTTGCCAACGTCTGAGACATAGATCACTGTAATCATTCTCATGGGTAAGATAAATTTTGAATGTTCGTGAGAGGATTGAACTGGAAACCTAAAACAAAAATAGAATAGTTTTATCGACAACACTGACCAAACAGGACATTTGGCGAAGAGAGTTCAACGGAAGGACGAAAGTTAGATAAATAGATCTCACAGGACAATATCACACAAATTGACCTAGGCCCAAACTAAACTCTAGGCTTGTACTATGGGTACTAGGCATCGATAAACTTACGTATATAGAGAAATTTATACTAAAATACATAGAAAACATTCAAGACTCAGGAACAATTAGTCGTGCTCATCACACAAACATCTGCCCTAACCGAGATTTGAACCCAGTACCCTTAGCTTCGAAGGCAGGGTCACTACTAACTAGGCCAACGTGTCGTCCAATAATTTAAAAGGTATTTAGTGAAAGGTAGTATTCAGAAAGTACATTTTAATACTTTCTCGCAGGAGAGCGTCGTACCCTAGAGGCTTAGGGGTTAGAATCGTGATCGTAAGGTACCGAGTTCGAACCACCGCGGTGACGATGTATCCATGATTTTTTCTATCTTTAGTACATTACTCGATGCTCTTACGGTGAAGGAAAAACATCGTGAGGAAACCAGCACATTCGAACAGCTGAGTGTGTAAGAGAGTAATTGCACAAAAGATCCTAAAGGAGTCGTTGAAGTGTATCCAAAAGGGCCCATCTGAGGAGATAAGAAGACTTAGTTTGACATGCGCACATAAACACACATATCGAAGCAGGATGAAAATCAAAAGGTCTGAAATATCGAATCTCATCGCATTTCCATACAACGTAAACAACCTACTTGGTACGTTGAAGTGCCTAAAATTCGATTATCGAAGCTAAAACGAAGAAAACGTTTTGTAGAAACACACTGGTTTATTGCGTACTTAAGTGCTATATTTTGGCCTGAAGAAAAGGCTTATTATGTACTCGAAATGAAATTGCGCGTGGAGAATAGCTTAACAATATTGAACGTTGCGTTGGAGTGAAGAGGCCTGAAGACATAAAAGGGGAAGATTTGGTTCTAGACGTTTCTATTTTCAGTTTCGCTAATTGGTTTAAAAACGGAATATATCTCCCTTTATTTTAAACGTAAACTTTAGACCCTGTGTGGTTGCCGGGTTAGAATAGTGCCACTCCATGTCTTCCCGGGGATGTCGTGCTTGCAACCTGTCACCAACTCTGGTAAACATCTTAGCCTACTTGTGCAAAATGTGGTTACAGAATCAACAAGTTTTTTTACAGTTGTTGGTATTTCTGTAGCTCTGCCTACCCCGCTCTGGGAATGAAGGCGTGATGTTATATATGTGTGCATAAATACTAAAGTTTGTGTTTGTGTTTGCGTTAGTTTGTGACTCTTTCACGCTGCAACTCATAGGCTACTTTTCATCCCAAAATTTTAAAAGTTCCCGTGTTTGTAACGATAGCCGAAATGTATGCGAAGTTGCGGGCAGAATCTAGTGATGAATAAATGGTTATTGATAAACATACTAATAAAAAAATACATAAAAAAAAATTAAGACCTATTAACAAAAACTGATCGTGAATGTGAAATATCACCGTAGATCCTGATTTGGCTCTTTTGTCTAAGCGTTATTATCTATTATTAAGCGTTAGCAGCTATAATAGTTATCCCTGAATTTGACCACAAACTGCTGTGTTTGAGAACCTCGTATTCATCTTGTTCGCGGTCTGTCCCTACTAAATTATAGAACTTCGAGAAGGTAGTCTAAGCTTGATCAACAGATGAATAATAAAACATCTTTGCTAGGCGTTCAGAGTATCTAACGTTATAATAACATTGTAGGCGTATTTTAGTTATTTTCTGGTCATAGTGCATGACCGCGCGTTAAGGCTAGACCAAAATAAGTCTCCTCAAATTGATTACTTTGCTATTGGTTCTTTTTTTCTTAACCTGAGTGTGAGACTTTACAGACTAGAAGTTTAGCTCTTAAATAAAGAGAGCAAGGGAGATGAGATACTCGTACATAAGTCAATAAGACGAAAATATTTTTATAACACTTTTAGTGTATATCTCTCCCAACTCTGCAAATTTAATATTCCGTTTCCGCTTTCGACGTTTATCATACAAAGACTAAATATAACTGTGTTGTGTACAAGTGTTTCGAAAACAAATGTACACGATTAAAAAGTTGGACAAGAAACTACCTAGTCATTACCAATTCCCTAGATACCAACATTAAACTCAAATTCAGGTGCTCTCACAAAACATAATACCCAAAGTAATAAGGTTAATTATAAACCTCTTAACCTCTAGACCCATCGTCTAGACCAGCTATTCTCAAAGTGTGCTCCACTGAGTTCTGAGGCTCCGTAAAGTCTCTGTAAAGGCTGCACCAATAAATTAACGGAAATAATGAAGCACATTAAGTCTTACCATATTATTATATGAGCCAAAATGAGGCAAAACGCAGCTTATTCAATTTAAATGAATGAATTAATTAATTAATTCGATACGACCGTTTTCAGCCATGGCGACCACTTTGAATCCTAGTTGGTCGGGCGCTAGTGCACCCGAAGATGGCTTATGTAGCCGATCTTCGCAGAAAATTCCCTTGGACACTGAGGGCAGTAGCTAATAAATTTACAATAACTACAAACAGAATACAAAATTAATTTTATTTCTTAAATATAAAACTTGGTTTCGCTAATAGTATTTTGGGCTTCCTAAAACATTTGATGTTTCAAAATTTTGAGAGCCGCTGGTCTAGAACTAAAGGTTCTTCACAAACAATGAGCGGTTCCACAAAATGGTTTTTGTTCCGCTTGACTCGGCCTCGTATAGTTTCAGCTTATTGTGGAAGAGCATTACAAACCCACTGGCATTGTTGCCGAGGTTATGTTTTCTACACATGTCGCTTAAGGCGACTGTCGTGGAATATTAATTATACGAGTAAATGTACATTATCAAGGCAACTTGATTTAAACTATTTTTCAATAGGATTGTTTGCAAAGGGACAATATTCCACACAAGCGGCCGCATTGTTAATACTATCGATACTAAAGTCTCAATCTATCTTACACAAGTATAAATGTAAAAAGTTATTCTAAAAACATACAGACACACACACGCAAAAGCACATAATTAACCATGACGAGTAAAAAACTGTCTTAGGTTTTTAGGTTAAGTATAGTCTTTAGCGAAAGTCTATATTGTATTGGTTGTTCTTGTAACCCTAAGCTTGATGCTGCAAGAGCGGGATATTCTGTCACAAGTATTGTCATACTTACTAGACGGTAAGGGTTGGGCCTTTACTTATTGTAATCATATTAAGTGTGACCAATAAACTTTTTTTTTTAATAACATCCTGAAAATATTTTAAAATTCAATGCGAATGTGAGTGGAGCCATCGGTAGGGGACGCCCTAGACCAGGGAAGGCGAACCTTTTGATATCAATGTGCCATTTTTCAAAGAAATGTTTATTAAAGTCACAAACGTGGCATCAAATAGTTTTGACTTTGTGATTACTGGGAAAATAATAACAATAAATACTTAAAACTCAAAACATTTTATTTACTACAAAAAAATAGGTGAATTTTGCAATTTTTCAATTTAAAACGCGTTAGTTAAATTAAAATAGTGTGACTTCTGTTGTTGCAGATTAGATGACAAATAACATATTTTAGGGTTGTAAGATGTTACTTTTAGCAGAATGCATGTTTAACTTTATGTTAAAATAGAATTATATCAACGAAATTCACTGTTACGTTGTGCGTAAACAAAGTAAACGTCAACTCATAATGTAGATTATAGGTAGGTACGAAAACAAACGAGCGAGCAAGCGCCGCGCTTCCCACCTAAGCCACCCCGCGCACACATCATACAATACCTACTTCCCATTTTTTTTCGTGATGCATAATTAGTTTTATGATCAGTCATGAGCCTGAAACATTGTGTTGCGTGCCATTAATGGCACGAGTGCCATCGGTTCGCCATCCCTGCTCTAGGCGCACATACAGTGATCAGATTCGCGATATACTGAATAAGGGCCAAATCGAAAGCACAGAAGAGGTTGATGAATGTGGAGGAAGCGAATGTTGTATGTTTAGATCGGGGCACCTGGTGCTCCATAGTGTCTGCGTACCCCATTGGGAGACAAGCGTGAAGGTATGTAATTAGGAGTAGACTTTATTGCGGGGATTCGAATTTCAATGCAACATAAGCTCGCAGTGCCCTTCACGCGGCTCCATAAAATAAAAAACTTTTTTATGGGTAATTGTATTAGGTTCTATAATAAGCTCCCAAGTAATGTTACTGAACTATCAGTAAATAAATTTAAGAGTTACGTTTAGCGTAAACTAATTTCTAAAGCATATTATAGTATTAAAGACTATATTAATGATAACAATGCTTGGGACTGAATTGCTTGTAATAAAATGTTTAGTCCTTACGACAAAAGGTTGCGAACGTCGAAAAAAAAAAGACATCCGACAGAGTTTCTTGCAGGTTCTTCTCTGATCGGTCGCGATTTGAACCTGCAGTCAATTTAGGCTAAGTCGCTACTATGACGTTTCAAAAGAGTTTATTATTTGTAAACCTACTTGAATAAAGATTATTCTGATTCTGATTCTGAATAATCAAAAATCTACTTTTTCTACTTTGGTAGAAGGTTCAACCAAATGAACGTTCTGACGCTCAAACACTTCAAACAATTGGTATTAACGTCCAAAGTTGCGTTGCGGCTCTTGCCGAATATAAATTGATTTGTATAACAACTAATCAAATTATAGAATACTGACATTTCTAAAGTGCCTTGAGCCAAGCTTTTGATCATGATCAGCTTAAGGGTGGGGAAAGTACACCAGCGGGGCAAGTGCGTCAAAAGTCAAAACAAAAATATCGCATGACCACTCACGACTTGCCTCGTTGGTGCATTTGCCCCACCTGACCTTATAAATGCGGTTTCTAAATGGCCCTAAGAAGAGCAAGTGCCAAAAAACGGATCCAAGACTATAAGTGAGACACGAATACTCAAATGACGTAGCAAACTATTTTTGCGACCAAAATTATATCGATGCATGTTACTGTCAAGATCAGGAGGGTTATTCTAAGCTAGCAATGCAGCTAGGACAGAGCTATGGCAGTTATATAGCTCTGTCCTTTTCTCTGATCGTAAACCGAACTGCATAGTTATGTCATAATAACCCACCAGGATGTTATACAACTTTTTTTTTCTCTTTGCATTTTAAATTTTTTTTTTTTTAAATGTAGTTCGTAGCAAAAATCTGTATTTTTTTCAGATTTGTCCTTAGTAACAATTGCCGTCTAGATGAAAATATCCACTTTAAATTACTAAACAGTCTCTCAACGTCCACTGCGGTCAACGGGATATTCTTCAAATATTTAAAATTAGAATAGTGCCACTCCATGTCTTCCCGTGGATGTCGTGAGAGGCGACTAAGGGAATAAAGGCTTGTAGTACTGTTAGGCGATGGGCTTGCAACCTGTCACTAATACACTAGCAAACATCTTAGCCTGAATGCAAAATGTGGTTACAGAATTATCAACAAGTTTAGAGTTGTTGGTATTCTGTTGCTCTGCCTACCCCACTCTGGGAATAAAGGCGTGACGTTACGTATTTAAAATTATTAAAACCCGTTTTCTGAATCGTGAACGATATTGTGATTTATTCACCTTTTATAAGACTATGACTAAATGACAGTGGACTTTTGGACATGGACTTTTTTATCTTAAGAGTAGAAGAGTATTTTTATTTTATTTAAAATGTATATCGATGTCTTATTTATCGATATCAAAGTGCCCTAGTTAGCACACGTATGATTATCAAGGGCACTGGCAACTGTTACCGCCTTAACCGTCTATTATAGCGCAATGTTTTGTCCATTTGACTTTGCACACAACTCCCAAACGGCTTTGTTTAGAACAGGCCTGACTTTTGTATGTGTTCCCTTTGTTTAAACGCCAAATGAAATTATAATTTGGGCACAATGTGGTTTCATTCAATTGGGTGGATGTGAATGTGGATGGAATACTAATTTAGATTATGATTGTTACACGTTTTTATGAACGCCTACGCGTTAAAACTCAACTGACTTCGTATTTCATTTTCTGGTATATAACATCTGCGATTTCATTTAGCACCCAAATGAAGGCTACGAATACAAATAAGCTAACAATGACGACGAAATAATAATTATTTTTACATCGTCCGCGTAAATTACGACTATCATTATTCTCGCAGAAACTTTTAAAAATTTTGGGATGATAATCCAGCTTCTACATTATCTAAGGTGGGGAAGTAACAAACTATCTTTCACATTTATAATATCAGTAGGATAAATTGGTCTTTCGTCAATTCATCATGCTCCCGAATGGGCGTCCAAATTATTTCAATCATTAAAACTACTAAAATACCCTATTAATGGTGGATTTCAAAATCCCTGATTACGCAGAAGATTATGAAGACTATTCGAGATATAAACATCTAGATAAACTAACCTCCGTTCTAAACATGTTTGATATTGTTAAAATTGCTAATGCACTACTTGCCCTTTCACTTACTCAAACACCTAAAATCTCTACGGCGTTTCTTGCTCTCCTAATCAGCTAAATAGAGAAGGTATTTTACGGTAAAACCGACTAGTTTTTTGAGTGTCCTTTTTGGAACGGAAGTTACGTTATCCCTGCCCTTCAATCTCGATTAGGTGATGTTAGAGGAAGAGAAATAATGCTACCGAGTTCACGTTATGCCATTTTTTTTTGTATTCGTTTTGATCGAAATTAGTCGTGTATCAAGTACCTCGAGAATAAAAATTAGAAGAGACCCATGGATATTTTCATGACGTCTTGCTTTTGAATAACTTGTTTTCTTTCTTTTTCTCTAAAGTCCATAATTGTTTACAGACCCTGGATGAGTGGTCGTTTGACGTTTTCGCGCTGCACGACGCTGCCATCGGCGCTCCGCTGAAGTATCTTGGATATGAGCTGCTGAATCGATACGGGATGATCCACAAATTCAAGGTAGGTGGTGTTTTATGGCGTGGAGAAAGCAAACCAGAACACGGCATAGAAAATTGGATCCCAATACTAACCATATGACAGCAACTGTGCTGTTGGATAAAAACGAGCTTACAAGCTACCTGATGGTAAGTAGTATCTGAGACATTTGCAACCTCAAGACTACAATCTTAAGGCTGCAATCCTTAGACTGCAAAAGCAATGCCAACCCTAAGGACAGACTGAATACATTATTGTCATTTCACTGATTTTTTATCCCCAGTATTAGATTGGGCCTATGTGTGAGAAAACTGATGTAATGATTATCAGAATTAAGTGTCGACTCTCTCTCTCTCTCTCTCTCTCTCTCACATACTCGTTATTTAAGAGTCATGCTCTTGTAGGTGGACTAATCGCCAACCACTCCGGTCCTCCGTCAACTGCTTAACTTTCTGGTACGACCCAACCTTAAACTTCTCTTTTATCTGCTCAAAGTAATTTCTTCTTGGTCTTCTTCTGCCTTTCTTTCCCTCTATATTTCCTTCTATGATGTTGTTTATGGTGTCACATCACACCGAAATTCTAATTTATTTCTCAGGATTGAGATTTTTAGTCTTTAAATGCTCATGGGTCTCAGAATCAACTTAGGAAACCTGCATGATGTTTGAGCCTTCTTGAGTTTACCTAAGATACATCATATTACCCACTGACGACAGTGTTCCAGTATTGATTCTAAATATGTATAGTGTTATGGCTAAAATGCTGGTGAATTTATCAGTAGGTAGGCTTTCAATCTTATAGTTGTGATTAACAACGCATTAATTATGACCCTTTTTGTTACCTCTAGGTGGTATATATAAGCTTGCCTTCTTTTTGAAATAGGCACAAAGTACCTGGTAAAAATCAGTTCAATTATGTAATTTCTTAATTTGAAAGCTCCACCACGGGTTCATTTGGATAGACCTCATTTTCAACGCTTCACTATTACTAAAACTACAAAATTATCCTTAAAGCGACAACAGGGGGGTTATCATGAGCTAGCTTTGCAGTTCTGTTTACGTTCAGCGTAAAGGACAGAGCTATGGCGGTTATATAGCTCTGTCCTTTTCTCTGAGCGTAAACAGAACTGCAAAGCTAGCTCATGATAACCCCCCAGGGCCTCTATTCAGGTGCGTTAAAACGATATCGTGTTTGACGCAGTTTAGAATCGTTTCTGTCATAGTCGCCATTATTGTAAATGACATTAGAGTTATGAAAACGTTGACAATACGGAAACACGTCAAATACGATATCGTTATTACCGTGTAGAATCCCAGCCCGGATAAAGTAAGAAACGTATAAGTTGGACATGAGACTTCATTTTAATCAGTCGTCGTGAATCGGCGGGACATTCGTATGCAGAATAAAGGAACTTCCATTCCTTTATTTAGGCTTAGAGTAAAATGTAATTAGCTAAAAGTCTTATAATAAGATTAAACCCATTATTCTTGAAATTTACTTGTTACGCTTACCGCTTATCGAGTTACTCCCAGTATCTTTATAGCGTTCAGATGGGGAACATCTTAATATTCCGATTTTTTCTTCCGAATATTAATTTGGCCGGGTTCAAATTTTTCCGAAAGGTAATGATGGAGCTTTGTAGATTAAATGCAATATTTTATTGCTTAAGTTAGGTTAGGTTTGATTTATAAGCGATATCTAAAAATAATGTCTTCTATCGGAACAGTTGAATTCGGAATTTTGATCAATTTGGATCGCTTTGCATGTGGTATACTGCTCTATCACGGGGTGTGCTCCGAGGAATTGCTCAGCTGCTGAGTATACCTTTTCTAGGTAGTATGAATGAACTTTACTCCAGTGGCGAGTGGTTCGATAAAACCGACTACAATCCGTTTCCAAAGGACTTCCTTCTTCGTATTATGAAATTATAACTACTTCCCTCCATGAAAAAAGACCCTACTGTTTTCTCAATGGTCGGCAGCGCACTTGCGATTGCTCTGGTATTGCGGGTGTTTATGGGTCGCGGTGATCACTTACCATCAGGTGACCTACTTGCTCGTCTGCCACCGTTTACCATGAAAAAAATGATGTTCCCTCAGCATTACGACATAATCATCTCTTAAACGCGGCTTAAAAAGAACATTCACTGAAAGGCAACAACTTAATGTATGGCATTGCTGATGTTTACGGAAGGCAGTAACTTACTTACCATCAGGTGGTCCATCTGCTCGTTTGCCTTTTAGCGGATTAAAACGAAAACGGAATTATGATTCTTCGGAATTATATGTTCGGCTGTGTAACGTTAAAATATTTGCATTCGCATTTGATAGTATATTTTTCACTCGTGTTTCATATAGATTAGGCACTAAGTGTCGATGAATTAGACAGCGGCAAGTTTTGTGAGGGGGAATTGAATCGTCTGGTAAGGAAAGAAAGTTCCATTATCTTTGCTCTTCATCATGATCAATTAAAAAAAAGAACTTTACACTCGTTGAAATAAAGTTAAAACGCAATCGCCTTGATATGAAACAACGGGTCTCACGAGGTTAATGTACGAGTACGTAAACAATTTATTGTACTAAAACAGTTACATTACATAAATTACAGAAATTAAAGTAGTACAAAAGCAGAATTATCTCTTTATGGGATCTCTTCCAGGGTTAAAACATACAAATGTTATGAATGAAAAACAAAAACATGTATGAAAATAAGGTAAGTATATCAATTCTTTATTGCACAAATAAGTCACATAACGTCATTATGTGACCTGTTAAAGCCTGCCAAGTTGTAGGCAGTAAGATAGACACGGCTTTGTGACTGCTAAAACTCTGTTCCTTTCCCTGCTTGGAACTGCAATATCTCTGATAAGCTTTAATATCTCTGAATAACTGTGTTGGCTAGTCTTAGTACAACGGAACAGTAACAGTATCTCGTAAAACTTTTGTTATTTTAACGTAATCCTACTCTATATATATAACTACAAATTAAAAAACGGGCTTTAAAACCCTAACAATTACGTCTGTACCAACACATATACCTACCTTTAACGTTGAATCTAAGAACCTTTAGAAAACACTCTACTTTAATACAGTTTAATTTAATCCGCAGAAAATCTCTCAAAGAGATAAAATTGAACCGTTTATTTAAGTTAAACATGAGACTTCAATTTAATCAGCCCTCGCTCATAAGGCTCCTTATTGGTTGGCGGACGTGACGTTTGAAAAGTACGTCTATACGTGCCTCTGAACTCAGACAGAACTTTATAGTAGTTTGAGTTTGAGGATGATTTGGATGTCAAGTGGAAACGTGGACTTACGGTTACGGAGATTTACTCAAGTACACGCAGTATATGAACATTTATTTATGTGGGGAGTGGCGATAATTTGAAACCAACATCTTTTCTTATTTCCTCCGATCTCAAATCCCCAGTCACGCCTTCGCTCTCTCTTCCACACCCGTCCATACTTCTAATCATTATTACGTTCCGTTCCACTCATCCTACATTTATTTCTCTTTTTTTGTCACAACTACTACCTTCCTATTTATTTATTTCATTACATAGTGCAATGCTGAATGATCGTTCAAAGTTATATTTTTTTTTTTTTTGTGCACAACTTACGAATCTTGCCAAGTTCCGCCTAGCCAGACCAAATTAAAGAAAGCTTTTTTTTCCGTTGTAGCTAGTTTTGCTGGTACGTGTTCAGGGTTGAGATTGTACACGTTAAAACCTTATTCTTTTTGACGTTTATCCTTATTGACAACTTTTTTATAGCTCTTATTTACTTGAAAGTAGTAGCAGTTGTTTTTACCGTGTAGAATCACAGCCCCGAGGGTGCTAGCCAAGTTGCAAACGCTCCTTGCGTTTTTCTTTTCTATCGCTCAAAATCTATGGGATGACATTAGACCACATGGTTTATCGAAACGCACGAGAATGTCATCCCATACGATTTGAGTGATGGAAAAGAAAAACGTTAGTAGAGTTTGCATCTTGGCTAGGGCCTCTGATAGAGTTAACGACAGTACCCTTACGGTCTCTATAAAGAAGTCCTTTAACGGCCGGCTATATTGTTGTACCGCAGTAACATGAATACTTTAACAATTTGTTTACGAGCTAAACAAGGCATTTACAACCTTATTAGCAAGCCAAAATTCTTTTCAGAATAAGGAAAAACCTCATTTACTCTGAGATTAAAGCAACTTACGTATTTCCCCATTAATCTAAATTATCCTTCGAAGGGCCTTTTCATTTTGTTTTTCGCTGAAGAAAAAGGGACATCTTTGTCTCCTTGTTGGTTTATTTACTCGCTGTTTATTAGCTTAGAGAAAATGGAAAACGCATTTTAATGTAATTACGCGGATCGTAGGCAGCAGCAATAAAGTCGATAAAGATTAGCTAATGCATTTTTAGGGTTCCGCAGTCAACAAGGAACCCTTAGAGTTAAGCCATGCCCGTCTGTCCGGCCGTCCATCTGTTCGGGGCTTTACTCAAAGACTCCTGGTACTCAGAACTGTTATTTGGCATAATTATACATTTATTTATTTATAAAACAACATTGAAATAACGATGAAAAAGACCTATGAAAAAGTATATTTGTTTGTACATTATGACATCGAATAAGGTATCATAAGATAGCTATTACAAAATCATTAATTATGTATTTGATATTAGCAATAGGTATCAATGTTTAGATTTGGGATAAATTTTCGCTAGTAACGTGTCCCCCCGCCCAACAGCCATAACTGCAAGAAATAAATATCTTAAAAGTAAGAACATATAACCAACTTAAAAGGAAAACTATCTCTATTAAGTAGACTTGATTGGTTCCTGAGATACAGGCGTGTAAAGCGATTATACCTTGTACAAAACTAAGGCAGCACCAAATATAGAAAATTCGTTCATACTTGTTGCATCGCAATCCTACACTGAGTATGGTTATAGTTTCGCCATGTCCATCCGTCCGTCCGTCCGTCCGCAGCCTAGCTCAGAGACTCTTAGTACTAGAAAGCTGTAATTTGGCATGAATATGCACGCCAACAAAGTGGTACAATAAAAGGTATAAAAAAATATTTTTTTAGGGTACCTCCCCTACACGCAACGTGGGGATGTATTTGTTTAGTGTGGAATATCGTTGGAAAGGTCTTTCAAAAATATTACGGTGTTAGTGAAAACAGTTTTTCGATTAAGTAATCCGTTTATGAAATAAACGCTTTAACGCGCTAATTTTTGTTAGACTCAAGTGTCAGTGTATTACTTGTTACACTGAGCATGGTCCGACATGCTCTTGCCCCGTTTTTATTATTTATGGCACGCAAAGATCATTTTTTCTCGTGTTTGCCAATACGTTACCATTCTCGAAGACTAAGATGGATTGCCATTGATCTAGTAAATTCCGATCACTGTCACTTTACGCGCCGGTTACGATTACTATAAGTGGTACAAGTAGAACTCCAAAAAAAACTTATTTCATTAACAACCCGCTATCCTTCCTACACAAACAAGATTAAAAAGTATATCAAAAACTCTGACATCTTAAGTAATAATTTGCACGTAAAAATAACTCCGCAACTCCGAAGTCTCGTATGTCGCTAATGCCCGAAATTCCCATCGACGACAACACGGAGAAAACTTTTAATAGAATCCAGATAACTTAATAGCGCCGAATTCTTGGAAATACTTCAGCCGTACGTGCGTTTATTTGTGAAAATATATTAAGAAGAACACAGAAAAAGAGGGAACTTTAATAAGTCGAAAACATGATCCTATATTTTTATTGGGTTCTGTAATTACGTCATATTGTGTACTTCGTAAGCAAATTAGTTTCGTTTTCTTGTCGTATTGTTTCCGTCTTCTCCAACTTTTTCCTTAAAGATTTTCAAACCTAATTACAGCAGATGATTACTGTTTCCAGAAGGAATAGTGTATTCTTGAAAATTCATGTCTATGGGTGTCAGATTAAACTTACCATCAGTGGGCCGAGCACGCTACCACGGGACAAAATATGGTCGTGAGTTTAATTCGTCTATTCCATATTCCAACGTAAGTATAAAGAACTAAGGTTTAAAATAAAAGTGAGTTTTGTGTGATTTGTGTACTTTCATTACTAAGCAATTCCCCGGGTGGCTGTTATTTTAATAATTTCATAATAATATTTGACACTAGTTCCCGTTTGACGTTATTTGACACTTAGTCCCGTGGCAGGTAGTACTGGTGGCCTGAGTGCTCGTATGCCTTATCTTTACTATAAAAAAAATTGGGAATATGCCACTCTAAAAATAAGTATCAGGGGACAATCTCACACAAATTGACCTAGTCCCAAATTAAGCTCTAGGCTTGTACTATGGGTACTAGACAATGATAAACATACTTATATAGAGAAATAAATACTTAAATTCATCTCCCCGTGTGGTTTCCGGGTAAGAATAGTGCCACTCCATGTCTTCCCGCGGATGTCGTAAGAGGCGACTAAGGCAATAAGGGCTTGTAGTATTGTTAGGCGATGGGCTTGCAACCTGTCACTAGTAAACATCTCAACCTACTTGTGCAAAATGTGGTTACAGAATTAATAACATGTCTTTTTAGAGTTGTTGGTATTTCTGTAGCTCTGCCTACCCCACTCTGGGAATGAAGGCGTGATGTTATGTATGTATGTATGTAAATACATAGAAAACATCCAAGACTCAGGAACAAATATTCGCGCTCATCACACAAATATCTGCCCTTACCGGGATTTGAACCCAGGACCGCTGGCTTCGGAGGCAGGGTCACTCCCAACTAGGCCACCGTGTCGTCAAGCCGTGTCGTGTCACATAGTAACAGCGTAAAGCTAACTTTGTTCAGTAAGAGTTGGATTTCTATGACCAACTTTTCCACTGGTCACTTGTAGGATGGCTCTATATTGTCCCTTATCTTCGTGTACGAATGCATCGTGTGTATTTCGAATTTTCCTTAAAGGTCAATAACACACATGATATTTTTTGAAGCCAAAACCACTTGAAAATTAAACGAAGGTTAACTACACTGCCACTCTGTCAAAGATTATTAATAGGGTACTCGTGTCACGATCACTTAAGAGTTTTGTTCCAGGAGTACTATAGTAATCTATCCTTAGAGATCGGCAACACAACGATTCCTTTGGCATTGCGGGTGTTTACATCGCGTACAATCTAATGACCCACTCGCTCCTTTTTATAAAACCATATAAAAGTCCAATGTGAAGAAAGAGATTTTAATAGAGTGATCTTAGGAAAGAAGTATTGGAAGTTGTATTAATATAATAGAAACTTTCTTAGCGCGTAGTAGCGCACTGTCAGGTTTAGTTGCTCTGTCTGACGCTGGTGGCGCTGTCGAGTTGGTTGTTACAAGTTGTCGCTAGATGTCACTGGGTCGCCACAAATCAAAAGCAAGCTCTAAAAATTCGACTGCATTTATGGATATTGTCGTCTTTAAAATATATATTATGTTAAAAACAAATAAACTTCCCTTCTCATTACTTTGATCGAAATATTATACCCTATATTTTGTCTTAATATGATCATGTCATTCTGTTTTTTTTTAATACTATACATATATATATGGTGTTGCAAAAGTTGAAGTTTGTATAATTGTTAAATAAATGTTATGAATTTGAATTTGAATATTATGATTTATGAGGTGTCGTTAGATTATGTTTTTTTTTTTTAGTAAATCCATCTAGTTATGTCTATTTCTTTGGCACGCAGTCAGGTAAAAAGCGACTAAATTACTGCAATTTTTTATGGAGTTTTAGGTGAATTCCAATAATCTAAGCTATTTACGTGAAGCCTGTAGGCACGATTCTGCAATTTTGCACTTTATTAATGCTAATTTATCTGTCTGGTACACGGCGGGGTCCTTAACTTAAAGCAATTTAATTTAATACCTCACTTGTTAAATGAGTTTTTTAATCTAAGGTAACGAAAAATGACAAGAGATGCTTAAGACGACTTATGTTTACTAATATTTTCTTCTTAGAGGTTTAATACTGATTGCAAAAGCTGTAACTTGCTGGGGTTCTATTTCCTTTGTTGTTTGTCTGACTGCACTTTCGGTTTGGGTTTCGGTTTCAGCCCAGCTTCAGCCAAAAAACAGGTTTTGGTTGCAATCCGGCCGAAACTCCGTTCGGGGGATACCGCACTGCGATCTGGCATGTTCGCTGCAAGGCATTGCGAGCGACAGTGTCATTCATTTTGCAGCGTCCGCGCACTGTCGTGTCCAGACATTATTTATTTTTCCAGCGAAAACATAACCTTATATGGAAGCTTCAGTTCCGGCCGCAAAGACTAGTTTCGGCCACACACTATCATCTTGTTTTCGAAACCATATAGTTTTTGTTACTACAAATACCAGAGCCTCAAATTCTTCTTCTTCTTTTTTATTAATGGCGGTCCACCGCGATATTCCGTAGTGATTTCGCCAATGCCAAGTGAGTAGAGTAAAACAGTAAACAGAATAAATCAAAATCAAAAGCAAAAGCCGGACATCTTTCAATCGGCCATCTTCCCTCCCCGAAGGTTACCAGAAGACCGGCCTCTATTCAACTGCGTTATTTCGATATCGCGTTTGACGTGTTTTAGAATCGTTTATGTCACTGTCGCCATTATTGTAAATGACATAAGAGTTATCAAAACGTTGACAATACGGAAACACGTCAAAGACATTATCGTTATTGCCGTGTAGAATCCCAGCCCAGGGCCTCTATTCTATTGCTTTAAAACGATATCGTCGGAAAAATTGCAACACCGCGTAACTAACAATTTGAATAAGTTGCAAAATACTCCTTAACAAGTAAGTCAGTAAGGCATATTTTGCAACTTATTGAATTTGTAAGTTACGCGGTATTGCAGTTTCATCGACGATATCGTGTTTGACGTGTTTTAGCATCGTTTTTAACTCGGCCGCCATTATTATCAATGGCCTCTATTCTGCTGCGTTAAAACGATATTGTGTTTGAAGTGTTTGAGTATCGTACGGAAACACGGGAAAAGTGATATCGTTTTTACAGTGTAGTGTAGAATCTCAGCCTGTAGGCACTGTAAACAATAACTATTTAAGATCCATGCAATAAGGGTTATAGTAATCTAAAGAGTGATTTAGATAGGTAACCAGGGAGATTTAACGGTTTCTCAAGTCTGGGTTTAGTAACAGTAGCATGGAACGAATCGCCAAAGCAACCCTTATCATTATAAATAAAATATTTTCAAATAAACTACTGGATTTTAGACTTGACCTACCACAAATTGATTGTCTATCAAATGAGACAATTTAGATTGTTTGATTTGATTGGACAGTTAACTATTTGCACTCCTAAATTACGAAGTCAAAACTATCTTCATTAATATTTAAACGTTCAAATATCTAGCATTGGATTTCTACCCTATAATCCAAGGGCAAGAGACAAAGGATTTGGAGGAAATTGGAATGCAAATAGCTTATACCTAATTAAACACCATAAGCAACATGTTATTCCGAAAATAAACACTTTTTCAGTGGGATGATCAAAGCGGACTAAGTCACGAGCAGAAGCTAGTACACTAATTTAATAATTAATGCAAACGCAACTCTGTTCGTTTCTTTGTTACGCTTTCACAGCGAAACCGCTGATCCGATTTTTATGAGAATTGGCTTTAAGATAGCTTGAATCCTGGTACGAAGGGTACTTTCATCCGGGAAAATTGGACGTTTCTCAAGGGAACAGCTACAAACGACTTTGCAGATGGAGTAGCGGGCAACACCAAGAGCTAGATGTTTCCATGTTTTAATATGAAAAGTGTTTGTTGGTTAGGCTTTTGTGATGCTTAATTGAATATACTAGGGCTGATATTCTACACGGTAAAAACGATATTGCCTTTCACATGTATCCGTATTGACAACGTTTAGGTAACTCTTATATATTTGACAGTAATGGCAACTGAGTTAAAAACAATACTAAAACACGTCCAACGTAATATCGTTTTAACGCATTAGAATAGAGGCCCAGCAGTTTTCGCCGAGAAGGGACATCGGCCAAACGCACTATACCTACTATAGGTGCATGTTTCCCAGCATGTTTATGCTGGTGAGCATAAGACATTTGAAAAGCTGTGCTAACTCAAATTAAAAATCCCAATAAAATTCTCATGACAAGATTATTTGACTGACTGTGGTTAAATGTAAAGTTTACAATATGCCTATAATCACCTTATCGTTGGACAAGCCTGACAGCCTCTCCGTTATACCTTATCTAACAGTTTCCTGACTAATCGTTGTCTATTTCCCAGGTCCCCCCCACGATCTTGGAGAACTTCCTCAGCCGGATAGAAGAGGGCTATTGCAAGTTCCATAACCCGTACCACAATAATCTGCACGCGGCCGACGTGGCGCAGTCGGTTCACTACATGCTGTGCCAGACGGGGCTCATGGTAAGTCGTCATCATATCACCATCGTCAGCAGAAACATGTCCAGGGGCCTAACATGGTCGTGTTTATCGATGTGAATAAACGACGATAACGCTTCCGTCACTCTCGCACTGACATACTGGTCAGAAAGTGACGGATGTGTTATCCACATCGATAAACACGACCATGTTAGGCCTCCAGGGTGTTTATTGAATGACAACTTACAAAACAGGAGAGATGTAACCTTAGGAGGTCAAATAAAATGTATTTTCGAATGTTCTCATTATTTCACTTTGTTGTCACGATGCGCCGTGTTTACCGAAAACTTTAATGACGTTATCACTTGCACGATCCTTTGATTCATCCTTCCGATCATATTTGTTGCAGGCTTAGTTTTGTGAGGGTAGAATTCAATAATAACGTAGTTACAGAAACGAGTGATCGTGATCAATTTAAGAAAATAGCCAGGATATTCTCTCGACAATTGTTTTAAACAAAAAATTTACCATGTTTTTTGAGCTCAGCATCATGAATATTTTGGAAGATGCTGAACAAAAAAAGCATATACTCCAAACCTTCCCAGAACTGGCTGTCTGACCTGGAGATCTTCGCCACGCTGGTGGCGGCGGTGATCCACGACTTTGAGCACACTGGCACCACCAACAACTTCCACGTGATGTCCGGCTCCGACACCGCGCTGCTGTACAACGACCGGGCCGTTCTAGAGAACCACCACATCAGCGCTGCTTTCAGGTAAGGCTGTCTATCGAAGGAAAGATGACACAAATTGTCCTATTCCTATACTAGGGAACAGCTTGAATTTCCGGAATATTTTTTTCTGAATATTCATCTGTCGGAATTTTCCTTAAAAGCTATGTTATTTATTTATTTATTTATTTATTAAAGGGAAACAAACAGCACAAAATAATACATATGAAGATAATAAATTACAGAAAATACATTGGCCAAAGAAGTTTCCACCGCTGGTTCAAATTACATTAGTTGCTCAAATTGGAGTAACATCATATCTTTAAATTAACAATGAGACTGGATAACAATTAACAATTGTAATATATAATTGTACTTTTTTTTTGCACTTATTCCTATTCAATATAATCTTTTAAAATAAAATAAATGTATTCTAAAGTAATCTATTTGCTATATAAAATCCATTATTTCTTTATTATCTACTTCTTCTTCTTCTTATTTTTTATGTCGGAGATAAATCTGTTTAGCGACATGATGGGGCTATTTTCGATTAAATGCTTAATTGATTTATTTGCAACATCCAAAAATTAAGTCACATTTGGAATTATCTTCGGAATTATAATAATATACAGTGTGTAAATCCAATACGAGCAAATATTTTAACAACGGTTAATATGCATCCTAATTAACATAAAAACGTGTGTATCTTTTTTCTAAATAGTTGCCACGCAATGTATTAGAAATACCCCAATTAACCTGTACTTAACTGTCATTTACACCTTAGTTTCAACTGACAATGTTTCAAGTACATTACTGCTCGATGGGATCTTTAGAAATGAACTGTGTTCTGTGTATTAGACTTATTAACGATATTCCACAACTACATGACTTGTAGAGCTATAACCAACGACTGATTTAAATATTTCCTCGTATTCCATTTACACACTTAACTTGTAGAATTAGTTTCCCGCTACTCCCCCTATGGAACCCCTTAGGGGATGATATTTAAAATCCCTTCTTAGTACACCCCTAGGATATCCAAGGCATATTCCCCCAAATTTTCGAGTCTCTAGGTCAAGCGGTTTGGGCTGTGCGTTGATATGTAAGCCAGTCAGTAATTCACGCAATCAGTTTCTTCTTTTATATATATACCGGGTGTACAATCCAAATGGGTCAGTATGGTGAAGTCGGAAACTATGAGAGATAGCGAGATCTGTTCTTAGGAACCATGACGTCGATTTTAGATTTAAGAATAATAAAAAAAAACATAAAAAAAAAATAAAAAAAAAAATCAATTTTGTTGTGCTTTTTGCGACTTGCAGAATTTATACACATTGATTTTGACCAGGTTCGATTCCCGGTTATGTATGAGACTTAATAAAAAAGTTTGAATGTAATTATTATTACTTAAATCTAAAATCGATATATATATCGATTATATTATTTTATTTTGGGGACGATCTCACACAAATTGACCTAGTCCCAAACTAAGCTCTAGGCTTGTACTATGGGTACTAGACAACGATAAACATACTTATATAGAGAAATAAATACTTAAATACATAGAAAACATCCAAGACTCAGGAACAAATATTCGCGCTCATCACACAAAGATCTGCCCTTACCGGGATTTGAACCCAGGACCGCTGGCTTCGGAGGCAGGGTCACTCCCAACTAGGCCAACGTGTCGTCCAAAAAAAAGTAATTGTAAATTAGATTTACAAAGTACCTTGAAGACTAAAAGTAAATGATAAACACTGCAAAGCGTAAAACGGAACGTGCCAGATGCGTTCAGTAAGTAATCAAATCAAACTCTAGCCGAGTATTCCTTGGAAAGGTACACAATGGCACCGCGATCACTTATAATAAGGATTTCTCTTCACATATTAGACAAAGAGAATATTACACTACGTTTATTGTCCATTGCTCTTTGTATTACACTTATAGGGTGTTCTGTTACCACGTCCCACTTGAAATTTGGATATGACAAAAAATGACCGAGCATTTTTGTTGGTTATGATCTTTGCCCGTGTAGGGATTTTCTTCGCTATTTTCTTGGATGAAGCGTACGTGGTAGCCTGTTGTAAAAATGTCCAAGGGGACCCGAGATTGGTATGTAAAGCTCGCCGGCCTAAAGTGGTCGGAATACCCCAGCGGTAAACCCTCTGCGTCTTTCACGGAGCGCCATAGTTGCCGTTTGCGCATTTTTCTGAGAAGGAACTTAAATGATAGCCTTCCACAATCTACCGATTACAGAATATTATACATAGTAAATAAGATTACAATTAAGATTATAATGAATGCTTGGACAAACGTCAAATAAATTTGTATAAGTACAGAATCAAGAGAAACTAAAACAGTTACAGATAATGGTATTAATTTGTACCTGTGATGATTTGAATACTTTTGATTAAAGTTTTTAACTTCGAGTTTTTGTTAATTTCTAAATTTTAGCAGGAATCATTTTCCTGTAACTCAAAATCACGCCACATTACCTTCCTCTGCTTTCACCCCATAATTCTAAAAACCGTGGCAACCTGCTTTTATATTCTACATTATTTTGCTTACAATTACGCCTTCGTAGTCTGTGGCAAATAGTCTAGGCGCAGTGACGTAAATATTCCGATTCGTTAGACAGGAGATTTTTTGTCATCTTCCATCGATGTACATTCGTTATCAAACATATTAGAATCGTTAAAGGCAGTGTTTGTTTTGAATACATTTGATGACGACTATGTCATATCACGATATACACAGGATGCGTATTTCAAAGTCTGGGAAAGTTTGACACTTCGTTCTTAGGTACCACGTCATCGCACTCATCGCTTTAAGAAATATTTAAAATGGAGTAACATCCAATTTCTGATCATATACGGTTTAGCTCATTAGTTTTTAGTTTCGGATAAATTCAGTAAGATTCACAATAAAGCTCCTGAAGGCGAGTGACAGAGAAGAACAAACTCGAAGGACTTTTTTACCGCACTGTAACATGGTTGGCGCAAGCAATCACACAGGCGCAACGATGCCCATTTAACAAAACTTTAAACAGAACATAATTAAACTACTCTCTTTTTTTTGGTTTACTTTAGATTGGGCCTTATCACACTTGCAATTTGCGGGAAAGTTGAATTGGCCGCGAGTACGTAAGGATTTCGCCGCGAGCGCGCAGCGAATTCGCTGCATCTAGAATTTTGGGATTTTCCCGCGAGTACGCAGCGAAAATCGTTGCGCTCGTAGTAAAATCGTTACGCGCTCGCCTCGCTTTCAACTCGCCCGCAAACCGCAAGTGTGATAAGGCCCTAAGATCGCACCCCGCTCGATAAATGTTCGATAAAAACTACTGACTGTCGCGTCTTGTGATAATTAACATTCTAATCAAAGCCCTCCGAAGAACTAGTAAAATTAATAAAAACTTAATTGAAATTCTGCAACGTTTTTAATTAGTTTTCTTATTCGAGTCTAGTAAAGAAATATCTAAGAAGCGTTCCTTGTTTTTCTTATTCGTTTTTTGATTGAATTGTAATTTAACTATTTTGATGTTTATGTGACTGATGTATTTGTTTTCGCATAGCAAACGCAATGCGTTTCAGCAAATTTGTGTAGTCAAGAGCAATGAATAAAATAAATATCTGGGGAGAATCTCACACAAATTGACCTAATTTCAAACTAGGCTTGTACAGTCAAGGTCATAAATATGTATACACTTTAGTACCTTGTCTATTTAACGTCATGTATAAACTGCCATATGAAATTGTCACAGCAATTAAAGTGACAAGGTACTAAAGTGTATACATATTTATTATCTTGACTGTACTATGGATACTAAACAACGATTAACATCATTATATGTATAAAGAAATACATAATTGAATACTCATCACACAAACATTTAATCATACTCGGAATCGAATCCGGGAACGCTAGCTTCGTAGGTAGGTTCACTACCAACTAGGCTAACGCGTCGTCAATAATATTATCATTGCGCGTGTCACATATTTTTGAGCGCAATTTTGCACACCTATTAATATTTTTGAGTGCATTTTTTTCCTATTGTGATAAATAGTGATAGCCACTTTGCTACTAAGCGGGTACTTGAAGCATTCAACACCTTTTTTAAATTAAGGTATAGTGTATTTTTTAATATCTGACATTGTAAATAAGAACAGCGAATGGGTATTAAACAAAAAATGCCATGATAGAAAATATGACACTACATTATAAAACATGATATGTCCCAATTACATTATAATATTTACCAAGAGAATATCCTAGCATCCACAAAGCCGCAGGTTGACCTTTTAACCCCGTTTCATGTTGTAGTTTCAAACCCAGGAAAAGGTCGGCCTTATACCACGGGTCTTTAATGTTGTTGCGTCGGTTTGGTCTCAAAAATAAGAGCTATCACCATTTGTGACACTTTTGCTGGCTTATTACTGATAGAGAACGCCCGCGACTTCGTACGTTTCCCGCTATTTTTTCCATGGAATATTCCCTCCAAATTTTAAATAGGGTTATCGTTTTACATTGTGCTTTATCTGTCAGTTAGTTGTGAAAAGGGGACAGCGTAATTAAAGAGTTAATTTATGTTTATTTAGCAGTGTTCCACTTTGGATAAATGATAGTGCACATCAAAAAAAATAGTGTTCGGCCACCAACGAGAACAGTTTTACCGGTGCTACATTTTTAAATCTCGTTTTCTTTCTCTTTAATAAGCCACCATAACAGTACTCATAGTAGTACTCTTTTATAAAATTCTTTTTCCTTTTTTTACGACTAATCGCGGTATTATTTTCTGTCTATTTACTTTTATTTACATTGCTAGTTGGGTCGTTCTACTTTTTTACCGACAGTGCATCGTCATTTTTCTATATTTTGCGTTTTTCCACAATTGATAATTATGGTTTTAATTTTTAATTTTAAAATACGTTGCGTGAATTTTTATTTGGACTAATTAATGATTATTTCGGTGGAGATAGTGTTTTTTTCTTTATTGTGGTTTTTCAGAATATACTGTGACAGAGTGACCGTTTTCAGAGGAGACTAAATTTTGTATTACCACTCTGTCACTCGATTCTATGAAAAACAAACTTATAAAAAAAAACACTGGATAGAGAAAGTGAAAGATTATTTAGTACTAATAGATGAATAAATGTTTGGACGTATTTTCAAACACTAAAACCTTAATAATCAATACTCTAACTAATAACGTATGGTAAAATGAAGACAGGCAATTGTCGGTAAAAAAGAAGAATGACCCAGTTGTTCTAGCAGCTATGAACTATGTGAAAACTCAAGTGTCAAGCTACCACCGTTTAAGAGGATTATGAAGCGATGCTTAAATGGCGTAGCTGTCAAAAATAATCCATGCACATTTAGCTAATGGCGACAACGTTTCTCATCCCCTACATCTAATACGATTTCCACGATTTTTAAATATTTTGTTTTTCATGACATAAAAAACTAGATCAGGGCTGGGATTCTACGTGGCAATTATGATATCTTCTTTGACGTGTTTCCGTATTGTCATCGTTTTGATAACTCTTATGTCATTTACAATAATGGTGACTGTGACATAAACGATTCTAAAACACGTCAAACGCGATAGCTTTTTAACGCAGTAGAATAGAGGCCCTGTACGTTTCTGTTTTGTTTTCCAATAAATATTTGTTGGAAAAGAAAACAAACCTAGTTTTTCATAATATCTACAACATATTCAAAAATGGTAAGAATCGAATAACGTTTAACCCTTCAAGCGACAAGCAGTCGAATAACGGCTGCTGTCAAAAAAACAATTAATGCTTTATGACAATAACTCAAGATTCAAATTTAAACTAACTTTATAATTGTCTTGCCGACTGAAGGGTTAAGAGGAGGAACGCTATCGCATTTTGTCTAGATTTTTTTGCTTCACTCTTACCCTGGGTTGCTATATATTCAAAACGTCTCGTTAAAATTTGACCCATTTTGTATGTAGCAAATGTCGCAAATTAACGAGACGTCATAGTTTAACGAGTTTTGAATATAGGGACCCAGGGTTAAAAGATAGAGCTCTGTGACAACAGACTGAAAGCGGAGCCTTAGTAAATATGGTCCCATGGGCAGCGTTTGGGTACGGAACAATAAAAATCAGTTTTTTTATTACGAGTGAGCGAGTTCCATGTAACAAGGTCGCAACAATAATCCCCGTTTCTTTTTAACTGTTACTCGTAACAGCTTAATGTTAGTATGTTACCACGTTCACGTAAAAAACAATAGGGATGGCTTTATGTGCATCCACGCAAAGAACGTGATGTGAAGATAGTTTACGCGCACCTTGATTGCAGACTCAAATACAAATGATTTATATGAACTTCAAAACCACAACACTACTTTTCGGTAAAAAATGATTTGCCAGAATTAAGAAGTAATAAGCACTCAGAAAATAATAATCATCGAAGATTCTACCAAAAATATTATAATAAGGTGTTATGCCACGGTGGAAAAAAAAAGATGTTCTCATATCTGAACCGTCTAATGTAACCTAACCTACGTAGTGAATGATAAGATACCCTGCAAACATTAAGGTTTCAACATAGCGTTCAATGAAATGAAATTCGATGAAATGATACATTAAATGAAGTGATGCTGATGAGTTACCGGCTGAAATATTTTGGTATACAGAAAACGCGCAACGACGCAGCAGTACGCCTGTGTCTGTTTACGCGTACGTCACCCTGAACCTTATCACCGCAGTTTGCCGAGGCCCCATCCATCAATCCGACCGTCCTCCCACGAATTACTTCGAATCCTCCATTATAATATAAATTGCCGCGTCGCCGCTCAAATTAAGTGTCAAGGCAACCTTGAGATGTGAAAGGATTTAGTTGTGATTTAAATATTATTCTAAACAGACGTACTAACTTGGGGCAGGAATACTAAAGTGACGTAGCAAAATATTTTTGCGACTAAAAATTATATCGATGTAATTGTCAAGATCAGGATGTTATTCAACATTAATAAAAGTATTATTTATTCTCTCTACATTTTGAAACGAAAACTGTAAATAAATGATAATTTTATTTTTTTAACAGGTATTGACTAAAAAATATGTTTTTTCCTTAATAACGATTGCCGTCTAGATGTAAATTTCTACTTTAAATTACTAAACGTTCTCTCAACGTCCACTGTGGTCAACGGGGCATACTTCAAATGACTCAAATCCGATTTTCTAATTCATGAAAGATAGTGTGATTTATTTACCTATTATATAAGACTATTACTAAATGACATCAGTCCTTTTTGGAAATGGACTTTTACATCTTAAAAGTAGTAGCATATTTTTAAAAATAAACATGTCTATTGACATTTTAACTATCGATATGAAAGCTCTAGAACGTGTCCCGAATTAGCACATGTATCCTAAATTATGTTAAGCCTTTTCAACATTTCTTTTGGCTGCACTCAGTGTTAATAAATGACATATACATACACAAGTGTACAAAACGAACGATATAACTGTCTCTAAAGCGTCTCCGAGTACAGCAGTTTGACTTTTTTTCTAGGGGACAATCTCACATAACATCCAAGACTCATAAACAAACAGCCACGCTCATCGCACAAATATTTGCCCATACCGGGAATCGAACCCGGGACGCTAGCTTCGTAGGCAGAGTCACTACTGTACTTACACTGTTTTATACTCTGTGCCTCCATCGACCCCAAAAGCACTTTTCACCCTCAACCAAAACCTAACATTATTTAAAATGGCCTCTCAAACCCTAACGTGTTCGCGTCACGTTCCTTGGCGGAGTTTATTTTGTAGCAAAAAGCTTTTGTAAGGAAGTGTCTAATAAAATGGAGGAAACCATTAGGCCCTTTACAGCGACGAAGAACTAATAACAACTGACTTGTTGTTCCTCTTTTCAAACTGGCTTTACTGAAAATAAAATTGTAAGTTGTAGGTAAAGGGAAGGTTAACGGGAGAATTGAGAAGTGGACTTTTCTCCTATTAAACTAGCAATATTTTTATTTATATAATTGTAATCGGGTAAGGTCCAAAAAGTTAAGCATGCTAAGAGTGAAGCCTGCCTTAAAGTCCAACTAATTTTGCGTCGCCGTGTGTACCAAACTGTAGTTTTCTATGAAACCGAATGTAGCAGAAATTACGCGACCGAAATTTCGCGACTCATAACTCAAAAAATTACGCTCGTCTAACTTCACCCTAACTCGCAATTCATTTTTCTATGAAACTTTTCCGCTGTGCTACGAAAATTAGCCATACAATTCGCACAACGGAACTCATTTCGTCTTTGTTGTTTTATGGTTAAATACGCTTAACTATGGGTTTACAGATCAAGTCGTCACCTTCGCGAAAATTCGGATTCCGCCGGAAAGTCGGATTCCGATGTATTTAAATAATAATAAAAAAACACAGGACAATGTCACACAAATTGCTTAGTCCCAAACTAAGCTCTAGGCTTGTACTATGGGTACTAGGTAACGATAAACTTGCTTATATATATAGAAATATATACTTAAATACATAGAAAACATCGAAGAATCAGGAACAAATACTCGTGCTCATCACACAAATATCTGCCTTTACCGGGATTTGAACCCAGGACCCCTAGCTTCGAAGGCAGGGTCACTACCAACTAGGCTAACATATTATATAAACGACACTATGAAATTGTGAATTAATAGTGTCGTCTACATACACCCGAGTAGAGCTCGATCGCCCTGGCACCTACTATAATAGTCATACTCGTAGTTGCCTTTGAGTGGCGTTATTTATCGGCATTGCAGCCCCGCAACCCATGTCCGGTTAATAATGCAGAAATTCCTGTACTCGGGAGTCAAAGTGATTCGGTTATGAGAACAGGGGGGTCATCATGAGCAACCTTTGCAGTTCTGTTTACGCTCAGAGAAAAGGACAGAGCTATATAACCGCCATAGCTCTGTCCTTTACGCTGACCGTAAAATGAACTGCAAAGCTAGCTCATGATAACCCCCCAGTACGCGTTCATTATTTATTCCCGGGAGGGACGCGTAAATTGGCTCAGGGGAAATTTAGACGTGAGCCGTATGTAATTTGTTAAACGTTAATATTTAATTTTGCTAAGGTTAATTAATCAAATTTCATGTTAAGTAACTAGGGTTTTTTGAATAATAATTAAGTTTATACTTAGTGATCATTTGCGTTCATAAATGACGGATACACAGAAATAATATGATACACCTGAGTAACTTTTGAATCATGTAATTTGTTCTACTGACGAATCCCATAAAAAAACATGGTGTGAGAAATGCCTGTGAGTGAAATTAAAATTCATACTACTACTCATTTGTTCCTAATATTTCTTAATAATTACATGTCATAACACCTATCCGATTTATCATATTTACGTAATAAAAAATAATATTTTATAATTAAATGTAGGTTTCTACAATAGCTATAAAGATAAACTAGTACCTAATAACAAAGTTAGTCAATATTTTCTTGGAAACATAAGAGTAGAATGTGTGCTCGAGAAGCCACTTCTTAAGCCTTCTCCTAAAACAGAGCAAAGAGGAAGCTGAAGTGATTGCTTGGGGCAGCTAATAAAATACTAGGTGGCCTTAATAGTTATAGGTATAACTTACTTTACGATCACTTTGCATTACAAATCGCTTACGTTCGAGTTACAATAGTTCCCGTGCAACAAATCCAAAACTTATACTAAATCCTTTTTGGTACTCGCTGTGCGATTGTGGAATCTGTTACCTAATGACATTAGACAGTCTCAGTCCGGAGATTTTTTTAAAACTAGACAGAAGGTGTTCCGGCTTGACACTTCGCACTTTTAGAATTATAGTGACCTAATTCAAACATGTTCAGGTTTCGATTACGAGTCTTAAATTTAGTACTATAGAGACCTAAGTCGAAATTCAAAATATGTGGATTAGGTCACTATAATTCTAAAGATATGACTTGTTCTTGAAACCTTATCCAGCTTGTTATGTATATTTATTATATTGAATTTTTTCGTTCGTTTATTGTACATACATATATAAATATAGCAATTTCAATAACGTTTTAATATACCTTTATTTCTTTTAATGTTGTACTTTTTAGGCTATTCGTTGTCTTTTATTATTTCTCAATCGCTCTCGGTTAAATGGAAGAGATCCCTTCTGAACAGTTTATCACATACATACATACATACAAAATCACTACATAGTATAAAACAAAGTCGCTTGCCACTGTCTGTATGCTTAAATCTTTAAAACGACGCAACGGATCCTGATACGATTTTTTTAATAGATAGAGTGATTCAAGAGGAAGTTTTATGTGTATAATACTAACCCGAAGCGAAGCGAGGGCGAGATGCTAGTAATAATAATATTTTTTTACAGAGAAGTACAACTTATTCAAAGACTAATTTAATTCTATGGAGGCTGGTACTGACTTGGGTCGAGATTTACTTACTGTCCCATAAAAAGGGTTAACAGGAAACCGAATTCCCTCAGGGAATAAAACTACTCTAAAAGTTAAACATTTATTTAAACAACCTGAGTTGTTGTTAAGTGGGAGGTTAATTTTTAACCGGCTTCAAAAAAGGAGGAGGTATACGTTTCATTGTATTTATTTATCGATGAGGTGGAATCCAATAAAATTATGGGTTACATCAGAAAATGTATTATTGTGCAATGTTGGGGGTGACTTCTTATGTAGCTAGTACTGTAGGTACATCACATTAACGTCTGGGCATTATGTATTTAGGCCCATGACCTGTCGGAGCGGGCCGGCGGCGTTGTTTTAAAGGCATAGTTATGCTAATCCACGGTCTGTTGGTTCAAAGTTTAAATATGATTACATTTCTAGAGTACTTTTTAAGTTCTAGTTGTTTTTAGAAAGTTTTCAAGTTACGAAAGATATTCTATAACTGTCTTTTTACATTGAACAAGTGATTTAACATATGAAAAAAGCAACCTATAAAACTTGACTAAATTTCTAATAACGTCGTCTCTATATGTTAAAAAATTAACCTTCCTCTTATTACTTCGATTAAAATATTACAGCCAAGCCAAGACGAATCTAGTAACACCTCGTATCTTAGAATCCATCAGGCCGTTTAGGCTGCAGAGCGTGCCAAAGAAATAAATATACAGCCTTTGCCAAAGGTTAAGCACCCCACGTTTTCCTTTGTAATTTATAAATGAAGTATTATTTTTTAACCGACGAAAAAACGGAGGAGGTTCTCAGCGGTCGCGTTTTTTTTATGTATGACCAGCACAACTTTTTACAGAGTACTTACTCCGATTTTGATACCTCAAAGTTGGTCCCATATAAATTTGGAAAAACATGCCTACCCTAAAGGTGGGAAAATAGGGCTGGTTTATTGTTACAGATTTTAATGCTGAGTTGTGTATTACAATTGTAGCCACAAAAAATATAAAATAATAACTTTTTAACAAAAAAAATAACCGCCGAAAACTTTTTTATTTAACCTTAATAAAATTATAGGTACCTAATAAGTCAATCCAAATCGGTGTCGAAATCGGTGTCCTACATTTTTAATCGAAAGCCGATTTTAGCGGCCTTTCTTGTTTTACAGCGGTTTTGTTTTTAATACACAAAGGCGTAAAATATAAAAAGCGTTTGAACTTTTGCAAAATGAAGTAGCTATTTGCGTGTGCAAACTGAAGCTAGAATAAGTCGGGTTTTAAAATAAAATTATTGATTGTATTTTTTTCCGCGCAATTTCCCTTAACGTAAATAAATATGATTATATTTTCCGATAGATTTACAACTTTCCATAATAAAAGATATAACGCACCTTTAAAGTTTTACTTTTATATGAAAAACGAGTGGGTGCTCAACATCTTTGGCAAGACTGACGCAGTCGGTTAGTGCGAATTTTTATGCATGAAACAAATTCGTGTCGGAGTTTTTTTACCCTGAATTTATACGGATTATTTAATCATTAAATACATTTAGCACTGGCGTCACGGCGTGTTCGTATCTCATACAACCGCAACTTAATTGAACATTTAATTTCAAATATTCCAGGCTTATAAAGGACGAGGAGTGCAACATCCTCCAGAACCTATCGCGGGACGAGTTCCGTGAGTTCCGCACCCTCGTCATCGACATGGTGCTGGCTACGGACATGAGCTTCCACTTCCAGCAGCTGAAGAATATGCGCTCCCTGCTGACCCTGGCGGAACCCACTGTGGACAAGTCCAAGGCAGCATCGCTGGTGCTGCATTGCTGTGATATCTCGCACCCTGCAAAGGTATCACATCATGTCTTATCTTATATTATACTAGCTTCTGCGACTTGGTCCGCATACATTTCGATTATCGTTATTCCTTCACACACACAAACTAACGCAATTATAATATCAGTAGCATAGCATTCGTAGTGCGATACTTTCCTGCTGATCTATAGGTACAAAAGTGTCAATCCACTACTAACTAGCAATAATAAGTGTTAACTAACACTCAGTATCATCGTTGTGGGTTGACGTTTTATTTATTGCGAATTCACATTATTGCGTAACAGCATCCTTCGTTAACGTCTATATTTAAGTATTAAGTATAACGTCAATTGGAGCAAGTGTATCTAAGGGGCTTGTGCAAACATCAATATTTATAAAAGTAGGTTATAGTAACATAGTATAAAATCATATTTGGGCGGTTTTCAAAAAAAAGGTACATCGTTAAGGACAAAAATTAAGAAACTTTAACTTTTCCATTTCGTCACGTAAACTAGTCTTACATTTAGATACGTTAATTTTCGTGACGAAAATGGAAAAGTTACAGTTTTTTTTGTCCTTAACGATGCACACTTTTTTTTTAAAACGTGCCATTATTTAATCTGGAAGTGGTAGGTGGGTAGGTAGTATGTACATTTTTTTATTTTTTCATTTTAATAATAGTTAATATAATAAAATATCGTAATTTTATCTAGGTATAAGTAAGTTAAAAGACTAAGTTAATAAAGGAGTAAGGGCTTGTAGTACTGTTGCTTGCAACCTATATCACTAATACGCTGCTAACCTTCTTGGCCTGATTGTGCAAAGAGTGGTTACAGAATTCTTTCAAATCTTTTTGGAGTTGTTGGTATTTCTGTAACTCTAACTATCCCACTTTGGGAATTAAGGCGTGTATGTATGTATGTAGGTATGAATAAGTTAAAGGAATTACTACCTCATAAGAAAAACTAGCCAGAGAAGGATCGACTCGTGTATACATCCAATATTTTTGTACTAAATTCACTGCATCTCCTACACGTATTTCTAAAATCTTTCCACTGTCATGGAATAACAGTAATTATCCCCATCTGCCTTCTTTTAACATTAAAAATCTTAATTTTCAGAGATGGGACCTCCACCACCGTTGGACAATGAGTCTCCTTGACGAGTTCTTCCTGCAGGGAGACAAGGAGCGCGAATTAGGGCTGCCCTTCAGCCCTCTCTGTGACCGGAACAACACCCTGGTAGCAGAGTCCCAGATCGGCTTCATAGAGTTCATTGTTGAACCCAGCATGGGGGTCTGCGCTGACATGCTGGAATGTATCCTGGGACCCCTGCATTCTAGCAGCAAGAGTACTGCCGCCCAGGAGCCTATCAACGAAGAGGCAGCGAAAATAGGTATTGTTGTTCAAAGATCTTATTCGTCCTATATTTTTTTTTGGTTGGAACGAGTAAACACCTACAAATCTTGAACTTGAAGCCAAAAGCACACTCGCGATTCCTCTGCTATTACAGTCGTGGTGATCATTAACTCTGATCCTCTGGGCCTCTATTCTACTGGATAAAAACAATATTGCCTTTGACATGTTACCGTATTGATCACGTTTAAATAGCTCTTATTTACTCGACAGAGGGCCTAGTCAAGTTGCTAAATACTAATTGTCGATTTTTTTAATTCGACAAAATGTATAGAGTTGACATAAGGGAATCGCGTCGACCTCTATCGGCCGAACCCTATATTCAAACCGGATAGATAAGGCTTACTTCGGGTTGAAATTTGACATTTGCCCATACAAAATGTGTCAAATTTTAATCCAAAGTAAGGCTATCTATCCGCGGTTTGAATATAGGGTTCGGCCGTATGTCAACTCCATACATGTCGAGTGATAGAAACAGAAACGTTAGCGGAATTTGGATCTTGGCTACACCTACATTAATGGCGGCCGAGTTAAAAACAATACCATAACACGTCTAAAGTTATATTAGAACTATGTTGAATAGAGGCTCAGATGACCCGTCTGCTTTGTTAATAATTCAACTTTCATTTGAAAGATTTTACTCATAAATGGAAGTTTATTTAGATCGTTTCAAAGTTGTTTCCAACATGTCAAACTCCGCTAGATGCAAAACAAGGCTGAGATTCTACACAGTTTCATAATTCTTATTTAGGCGTTTTCCAAAAAAAGTACCAAAATTAACTCTAAAGACTAAAATTAACAACGGTAACTTTCCATTACGTCACGAAAATTATCTATTACTGCTTTAAGAGAAATAGTGGCATTTAAGACAAAACTCCTGTAATAGCAATCTTACTAACAGGGGAGTTTTTTTAATCTGCTATGCTTATTAATTTGAAATACCGCCTATTGGCTTATGAGGGCAGTATATTAAAATATGACTAATTTTCGTGACGTAATTGAAAAATTACCGTTGTTAATTTTTGTCCTTAACTATAGGTACTTTTTTGAAAAAAGCCCATTTACGAGTAGGCACTCGACAGTAATGGCGGCACACAGACCGGTTCCGAATTAAAAACAATACTACATCACGTCAAACGCAGTATCGTTTTAACGTAGTGGAATAGATAAATAGAGACCCAGAATATTTAAAATTGTATCTGTTGGATTTCAGTAAACGAGACCAGTGTCAAGTTTAAGATCCGGAAGCCGTGGGTGACCTGCCTCAGTGACAACAAGAAGATTTGGAAAGAGCAGGCTGCCAAAGGTAATGTTTCTCGGGACAGTGATAAGTAAAGTAGCTGAAACGGCTCGGTATACCGGTGTAGTTAGGCTTTGCTTGAGTAAACATACCTATACTGAATTGACAACAGTCGCTTGTCATTGTCAGATCGATGACGACTGCAAACTGCATTTTTTTCAAACAGTAAATATTTCAGATTTTATTTTAGGACCAGCGTGAAGAACCCAATATGTTAGGTTAGGGTAGGTTAATGAGGGGGCGGGCGGAGAGTCCCACATAACCACCGTGTTCGCCCAAACGCGGTGGTATGCGCAAAGCATTTCCCCTCTAAACCCGATGAAATATAAAATAGGGAAAAAGGAAGTTTTTTAGGTCCATGTTAGTCGATGTTGTAACTTACCAACATTTTTTTCTGTACACGGTTGCCATTGTAGAACTAGAAGTCTTAACCGGAGCACATAATTACAGCGAAGGGTAGCGCGGATGGGTGAGGACCAAAAAGTTGGACCATAGCTAAGCGCAGTCAACCATACAAACAACGAAGAGGGAAGGTTCCGTTGTGCGACGAAAAGTGTCCTTACAATTTTACCCTTGTTCTTCGTACATTACTCAGTTACATTACTAGCAATGTACAAAGAAGAAATATTCTTCGTACAAAACCGGGTAATGTAGAAAGAAACTTTCGTTCCTTGCACATTACTAGTTCCTTGCACATTACTAGTTCCGCTAGCAGTTATGTTCAAAGAAGTAAATATTATTCCTTCATGGCCCGGTTCCGCACGAAAAAAAAACTGTTCTTACTACAAACCAAGGAGGTTTTTCGAGCAGTGTATTTAAATGATTTATGCGGGTTTGTCTTTTTTAGTTAATTAGTCCACTAGAGTTTTTATTTATTGCTTCAGCTATAAAAACAGAAATTTCTTCGTACAAAACCGGGTCATGATGAAGGAATAATATTTACTTCTTTGAACATAACTGCCAGCGGAACTAGTAATGTGCAAGGAACTAGTAATGTGCAAGGAACGAAAGTTTCTTTCTACATTACCCGGTTTTGTACGAAGAATATTTCTTCTTTGTACATTGCTAGTAATATAACTAAGTAATGTACGGAGAACAAGGGCAATTTTATTGTATGGCTTATTTTCGTCACATAATGGAAAAGTTTCATAGAAAGTTTAATTGCGTGAGTTAGCGTGGCCAACTTTTTGGTCCTTTCCCAAATATTTTTTATTGCCAGCATCATCCATCTTTGGATGTGTATAAATATAAGATCGAAAATTCATTAACGTATGAGACGTAAGTTTCTTTTTTATACCTACTGTCTCCAATCCGTAAAGAAGAAACTCTTGTAGGAATGTTATAACAGTTTGTACCTGTCTTCACACCCGTATAATTCCTAAAATCATATCAAATTAATTGCGAACGATACGACTAACTCGTCGTTTATACACCACCCTATAAAGAATATGTCCTAAAAGTTTATAAAAGTAATGAAACTAAAATGCATTATTTTTATTCTCAGATGCGGAGGCCAGGGCTAAGGCTGAAGAGGAGATCAACCACCCGCTTGCGGCAACAGAAGAATAGTATTTAGCCACATTTGTAAATAGTGTTAAATCTAATTGTTACAACCTATTCTCTTCACTCTTGAAGAAAAATTAAATATTTTCTGTTGTGTGTATAAAGCTTGGAAATAACGTCGCTGCATTCGAATTTTAAATAAATACCTGGCAACATTGAGGCGGTGAACGCACATTGGTGTTAATAACGGTGTTATATCTCTTTCTATCAAGCCTAGTGCAAGGAGACAAGTGATAGGCTAGCGCTACGCCCTGGCGTACTGTTGGCCGCTTAGCTTTTTCCTTCGTCATTTGTGTCTAGATAACTAAAAACAATGCCGCCAGCCTAACAACAGTGGACGTCAAAAAGTATTTATTTAAAAATCGCCATTCAAAGTCGTATTTTGTTACGCACAAATTTTGAATTAAAAGCACAATGTGAAAAGCCTGAATGTAAAAAGATACAATTTGGAAGACACCATAGTGAGCCAAATTCGAGACGGCGAGCCGCGGCGCGGCGCTAACGCCATTAGTTTATAAATTCATTATAAATTATTCGCGGTTAGAATTTTCTTAAGATTTAAGCCTGACAAATGGAATGGAACATTTTTCCAATGTCAAATACCCATTGTAGTTCGCATGCGTTTGAAATTTTAGGTCCTATTGATACAGTATGTTTTCATTTTACACCGGTTGTCATGTTTTGTGCATTGTGTCCGCAGCAGCTGTATTATACTCGTATCTAACAAAAACAACGTAAGCCAGAGCTTGCGAAACTTCAAAAAACAAATATGGAAGCTATAATTAGTTACGTTTTAAGAATATTTCCGCTATCTATATCTAGGCAACTGCGTGTCATATTTTCTACCATGATCAAACAATGTTGTCAATTGAATCAGCTAAAAATATATATGCATAAGTAAGTACCTACATATACGACAAGTTATAATACAGATTGTACAGGTATTACCACAATTAGATACCTTCGTCCACTGCTAAGATATAGGCTTCTAACCCTGGGTTCCTATAATCAAAACGTCTCGTTAAAACGTGACGACTCGTTAAAATTTGACATTTGCTACGTACAAAATGTGTCAAATTTTAACGAGAGGTCAGATTTTAACGAGACGTTTTGAATAGAGGAACTCAGGGTAACACTGCACAACAATGCAATTATTATGGATTGACGATATCAAAATCATAAAAAGTAGTATCGTTGATTTTCTCTTAATATAATTCCTTGCGAGCATTGAATGTCCTTGTCAAATATTTAATACTAAATAGTTATTTATAATGGTACCGATCCTCGATATTACAAAACTAGAATAATACCTAATACTTTCATAAGTAGTTTATGTCAAGTCCTTTCGTAGGTACCTATTGCGTTCGATTGCCAAGATTTTTAGATTTTATCTAGTTTTCGCAAATATTCAATTAGGTAATCCCCTAAAAATAGCGTAAAATGTATATCTTTGAAAATGCTGGTAACGGAGCAATTCATTCCTTATTGAAACTTATACTTATCGTGTGTACAGATGTACTCCTCTCAGAGAAACATCCTATATATAGAATAAGCACCTACATAATAAATAAACATGATCTTCTATTTAACAACTAAATGTAGCTTAACTAGTTTTAACTTATCCCGTAATATATAAAAAATACGCTTATTAATTTTAATGTTTCCGATTAAATTGGAGATTTGATATTCCTGACCAAATGTTATTTAAAAAGAGATCATTTTCTAAATAATATAAACCTTCTCAATAGATATATAAATAGGTAGATAGTTTATTGTTTTAGTTCGATAATTCAAGTTTCCTTACCCAATAAGACTTAGCTTTCAGGTTTTAGAGGGTCTGAATATTTTCACAAGTTACTCAGAAACATGAGTTACTAAATATACTTAAAAGTAGTCCACGTTTCGCTAAAATTCATGCTCAATCAGGAAGCAACTTATGCGTAAATGAATGAATTTAGACTGAATGGCACAAGGTTTAAAGGCTATTTTAAAGGCAGCCGCAGCGTAGGTAGACAAACTTGAAATTAAAGGAGTATGTATAAGGAGGACCCAATGTAATGTACCGTCCTTCCATTAGGATCTCTCGAGGCTTGGGAGAACAATTGTAAATGATCGGAAACCTTTTTAAACAAAACCCACGGTTGCCAAAACGTTTTGACATTTCAAAATTTGCTATTTTACAAAATTGCACTGATCTTTTACCTAAAATTTTTGGGTACCGCATCAGAGGCCTAGATTTTCAGGTACTTGGGACCATTCTCATTAATATCAGCATCAAGCAACCATAATCACAGTAAATTTTAGGTCCCTATAAAGATAGAATAAAGATTTCAAGAATGATGAGGATCTAGATGTAACCAACCGGTGACGCTTATGTAGTAAATTAACAATAGATCTTTTATATATTTACTATCTAAAAAATATTAGACTTATCAAAATTCTGTATATTATGTATGGTAGAGTACTTATTGTCTTTACGGTTAAGATTAATCAAAATATTACTTAGAATGTGGTTTATTAACGCCATTCTGATTGGGAATATAGCTTTATAAATTGTAGTTTAGAATATTGAGCCTTATGGACTTCATAGTAAATGTTGTTTCTGTAAAAATTGCTTGCGATGTCACTCCGTTTTTCTCCACAAATAGTCACAAGGTAGCCACTTATTTTATTCTAGAGCACTACAAAACTTCGTAAAGCAACCGTATTATATTTAACACTGTAAGTAACGTCGCTTTTGTCCTTATTAACTTTAGTTTTATAGTTAGACATTTTTTTTTAATCCATACTACTAACAGCAAGGAAATAAAGTTAAAATTTTGCTCTTTTATTAAAAATTGTAATAGATAAAACTTTACTTTATGAACATTAAAATATTGCCGTGATTATGTACTTCCTATGGAACACCAGGTCTTAGGAGGATAAGGTATTGCAAAGTTAAGAGGATTGTGATCAGAAGCTTAAATCGCGAAGCTGTAAAAAAAAAAAAAAACTCGTGCGATAACGTTTCTCACCCCCCTAAATCCAAAAAATAACTTCTTGAAAAGCGAAACGTACAGACCTTTATATAATATCTACAATATATTTTAAAAACGTAAAAATTTTACTAGGTTTAATGTAAGGGGAAAAAAACGTTATCGCGTTTTGTATGGAAATTGTTAGCTTTACAATGCGCCTAATTTTACGCTAGGAGATGCGTAAATGTTTAAATTCCGACTTCAAATCTATTCTTAGTTGCTTTAGCTTATCTTGCCTCTATAAGAAATATATTAATCATATTGTAGAGCTCTTTTTGTTCTTCTGTGGGCCGAGCACGCTGCCACGGGACTTAGTGTCAAATGACGTCAAACGGGAACTAGTTAGTGTCAAATATTATTATGAAATTATTAGATTGACACCCACCCGGGGATTAAGTTGCTCGGTAATAAAAGGACTCAAATCACACAAAACACACTTTTATTTTAAACCTTGGTTCTTAATACCAAAAAAAAAACGAATTTTAGTCCCGACCCTATGTCAAAAATAGACCCGTGGCAGCGTGCTCAGCCCACTGCTGCATTTTATTTGAATAACCACTTTATGATATGAGTTGGTAGAGCTCTTACCGTCAAGTTAATAAAAGCCACGATATAACGATATGATTACGATATAGGACCAGATGGCTAAAACAAAGTAAAATAGAGGCTGGCGTGTATATTTTCACGGATTGTACTGAAATTAATATCGTTTTGACAATGAGCATTTTTTAAATTTCGTTGCAAGGGTTAACCTCTCGTGTCGGAAATATTTTAATTAGGTAAATGAATATTTTTTTGTAAAAATCCACTAAGACCTTATAAAACTAAAGAACCTTTAAATAAGACATACTTATACAATGTATGGTAGCCAACTAGCAAATAACAGCCTAAATGTTGACTCGATTTGATTGCTTGTTGTTTTATTAACATATTTAATAACAACTACACTTTACAAACTACTCGCTCGCTCATTCTAACTGCTCGATGACAAACACGCTAGTAGATAATACCTGCGCGGAGGATCGACTCTAGGTACTTTAATATGAATAAACGCGAAATTAGACCAATATTAATTTGATGACAATTTAGTGTGACGAACTTGAGAAACTTTAAAGCTTAGAACTTACTTATTAACTGTGTTTTTCTGTAACAATATGTTCCACTTCGGTACATGTATTACCAATAATGTCCCATTAGATCACCTGTCAGTTTCTAATTCAATAAGGGAGAAAGGCAAGCACGCGACTTAAGGCGAGATTAAATTTAATAAACGCCTGAACAGTCAATTAGGTGACAGAGTACTGTAGGCTCACTTTAAGGTTCCAATATTCAATCTATCTCTTTTCTACAGTAGAAGATATTAACCTTTTAACGCCATGTCAAATATAAAAATCGTTACTCACATGCCAATTACAGCTAAACACCAGAGCTAATGTCAACTTTACCTCATAAACCACAAGGTCTATTTCACGCTGGATATATCCGTTGTTGGCGATACACCGGTGGTGAGGTTATTTCCGTCAATGGCGTTGAAAACGTTAAATTTAATGTCCGTTGCCAATATTTAAACCGGGGATAGATTTAATTCAGGTTAAAACTTAACACATTTTGCGAGTGGAAAATGTCAAAGCTATCCGCGGTCTGAATATTAGGAACGAATTATCATTATTATTATTGCTATTGCCATTCTCGTCGTCAGTGAAGTGGAAAATAAGGAGACATATCTCAGCAAGAGATTAATTGAATATTTATAAGAGGATTGTGAAGCGATGCTAAAATCGCGTAGCTCTCAAAAATAATCCATACAAATTTAGCTCCGGGCGATAACGTTTCACACCCCCTAAATCTAATCTAATTTTCCACGATTTATGAATATGTTTTAGATATTATGAAAATCTAGATTGTACTTGTACTGTGTGTTCAATAAATATTTTCTTAGAAAGGAAAACGTAAGGACTCTAGATTTTTATAATACTTACCTAGGTACAACATCTACAAAACGTTTAAAGAGAGAAAAACGTTATCGGGCGTTTTGGAAAAAAAATACCTATAGTTAAGGACTAAAATTATCAACGCTAACTTTTCCATTACGTCACGAAAATTAACTATTGCTGCTTTAAGAGAAATAGTGGCATCTCAAACAAAACCCCTGTAGCAAGTTCGACCATATTACTAGCAGGTGAGGTTTGAATCTGCTAAGCTTATTTAATTTGAAATACTGCCTATTGGCTTATGAGGGCAGTATATAAATACATATACGACAAATTTTCGTGACGTAATGGAAAAATTATCGTTGTTCATTTTTGTCCAACTATAGGGACTTTTTTTGGATGGATTTTTTTTGCTTCACAGTCCTCTTAAAATGATATTTGAACTAGTTGTGGCAAATTGTATACATTCGGTTGTAACTATTGAAGAAGAAAGGAAAGATACAGGGTATCCCACAGGTGATTACTTTTATTCGAGAGGTTAACTACGATTTTAGATACTACAAAGAAAAACTACTACCTACTACTACTTGCTATTTGATGATAAAGACAGACAATGGCATCCTCATTATTTATTTCTTTATATCTTACACAATAGTCCTGTTTTAGCTTAATAAAGCTTTTAATACTGTTGATAATAGTGTTATGCCACGCAACTAGCAAATTCAGTAAGGTGCAAATTCAATTAGAACTTCTAGATAAGTTGCGCAATATTGCACCTTACTCGTTATAGCAGGTACAGTCAAGGTTATAAATATGTATAAACTTTAGTACCTTGTCACTTTAATCGCTGTGACAATTTCATATGGCAGTTTAAACATGACTTAAATAGACAAGGTACTAAAGTGTATACATATTTATGACCTTGACTGTACACGGTATGCACTACCCCCGACGATGTCGCTATATTTTGCCCTAGTCTTGCTTTGCCCAGACAGGAAATGAAAGAAAGACAAGTCTTAAACGTTGGCTAACGAAATTTGTGATAGCATTTGTGTGATGAGCGCGAATATTTGTTCCCGAGTCTTGGATGTTTTTTACGTATTTAAATGTATTTCTCTACATAAGTATGTTTATCGTTGTCTAAGACCCATGGTACAAACCTAGAGCTTAGTTTGGGACTAGGTCAATTTGTGTGAGATTGTCCCCTGATATTTATTTTTATTTATTTATTTAATATTTCCAATATTATAATTCGAAATCCTGTATTCTTCAATAGTTACAATATCGATGTAAGGCCTACAGTTGTTGCTAGGCAGAACATTTAACCGTACTAATACATAATAGTTAATGGATGGTATTATAAAAATCAACATCCATTTACTAAAATTTGACAAAAAAAGTGAAAATGCTCTATGATTAGGTAATAACATTTTGTTTAATCTTATGGCCGACACGGTCAAGATTTTTTTCCAGTAACCAAGTAAAATATTTCTCAAGACGGACACACTAATGAATAAATTTCTTAATAATGCGTAAATTAAACTGTTAGGCAGAATACTTATAAACACTTGCTTAATCTGTATCTTTGCAATATTATTTGAAAATAATAATAAAATCAAAGACATTTATCTACTATAGCACTTATAATTATGAGCATTTTATGTGAAATCTCAATTTATGTGTATTTTTTTCTACATTTATGTAAATAGTAATAAACACCTGTATGTGTAAATTGTATGTAAAATAAAAATAAAGATTTTCGTAGAAATTGTGGTATTTTATTTATACATTTTGTTATGAAATATAAACATACAGCTAGGTAACATGTACATGAAGATAACAAAAAAGCAGCATCTTAAATAGATTTAGTTTGATCAGCAGCCGATATAACAAATGTCCTAATACATAGGTACAGATCAAGTACATAATCATACGAGATTGTATTGTGTCAGCTATATGTTTATCTTTGTCTTGCTTTCTCAATTAGCTTATCTATAGGTAGGTACTAAAGCTGAGTGAGAAAGCTAGATAAATACAAACTTTTCAGATTAAAGTAAATTTCATATGATTATTGACTACATCTGTACTAATTATTTACCAACACTACATGACCAATCTATGTATATGGTAAGCATTCCTATATCGTCACTACTTTGAAAAAACCTCGTAGCTCATATTTCGGGATGGACGATTTTAAACTTCAACGTGAAGAATAATAAGTTTAAAATCGTATAATCACGAAATATGAGATACGAGGTTTTTTCAAAGTAGTGACGATATTTTGTTTTAGTTACATTTTTTTTATTTAGGAGGTATCATTGCACAAGAAAAATATAGAGTATTTGGCAAATTGGCTTAGCACACTCTGCACAAAGTTGCAAAAATATGTGTACACCAACTTTATTGCCAAATTGTTACAGTTTGTCTGTATATGCCTTCTTCAGACTTTGGAGTATACATATTAGTGGTGATGAAATACATAGTAGAGCTTTCAACAAAAACGAAATTGAACAAAAATCAATATGTAAAATATTTAAATAGGATGCTTTACAAATAGAATCTTTAAGATATACACTAAAATGTAATTAATCCGGTTTTAAAATGCTGTCTGAATTTATAAAATACAAAATTCCTCTTACATAGTTCTAACAATGATAAACAAAACTAGCTTAAAATGTATTTATGAGTTTTACCAAATATATCAATTTGCACCGACAGTGCCCTAACATCAGTTTTTTGCCGACTACATATAATTGTCCCTTCAATTACATCTCCCTGTTTAACATCTTTACAATCCCTAAAATAAAACACAGTTTGTTTCCAATGTGTAGAAGTTGCATGTGGCCCGGTTGAGAAAGAAACTTTATTAGGAAGGTCAAAGAATGTGTCAAAGTAACCGACCAAGGATGTTAAAGTGCCATCACATACAATCGGTAGTCTAAATGTTGATGTAAAATCCATAACATTAGTATTGCAAGTATTAATATCAATTTCTTTGACGACACAAGGTTCGGACACAACATGTTTGGAACCGACAATGTCCACACTGGCTTCTCGTACTACTTCTGATTTCATACAATTCATTTTATATCCATAAACATCAGACCAGAATTCTATTAATTTTTTGTGTGTATCTAAATCCCCACTGGCAACTAAACTTATGTTACATCTATTAGGCAGTAATAGTCCTCCAGGTTTAAGGTAATTGTCTCTCGCATATATCACACTGTCCAACATCCCTTCAAATAACAAGAAATAACCCATCCACTCTGACACAATAATGTCAACTTTCTCATCTAACTTTGTATTTTCTAATCTACCTTTTACAACTTTAATGACATCATGTAGATTATTTTCTCTTATTATATCCATTGCATGGTATACTATTTCAGATTGGTCTAATGCATACACTTTCTTAGCACCCGCAGTTGCAGAGAACATGGAAAGGATTCCAGTACCGCATCCCAAATCCAAAACAACCTTATCCTTTAATGTTTCTTTGTTATTTAATATTGCGTCTCTGTAGCTTTCTGTACGTACTTTATCTGAGAGCATGTCATAGTGGATACCAAAGTGTGCATAAGTGTTGAAGTAACCTTCATCATCTTTCAATGCAACTTTTGACACACAATCTACAATCATAGTACCTTCACCTCCATTAGTGCTCATTGGACCGACATCCACAATGGTCTTCATTGAAGCTTGCATCTTATTTATATCTTCTTTCGCCATTTGCATATGCGTTTTACTTTCATTTAACTGTTCCGTCAAAACTTGTATAGTCCTTTGTAGTTCAAGAAAATGGCTTTGTGATAAGGTTACTAGGCCGTTTTCGACATTAGCGTGATAAGATTTTGGGGACCCTGGTAGCTCGGCAATCGATTCGAAGTCAAACATCAGCCACTCATCGTTTTCCACAGGTTTTAGATACTTTTCGTCGTTCCATAGAACTTCACCTGAATTTGTTATCGCGTCCGGATCAGGCTTGTGAGTCTTAATGTAGTTGATCAATTTGATGTATGAATAGCAGTCCATTTTAAACTTCGCCTTCAACGTGTTTAAATTAAAGTTATGCGCATTCTCGCAGTGTTTCACAGCGTCCTCAATAGATGTGGAAATATTAGTACAAAATAAACAAGATACCGAGTCGTCGCTGGATTCCATCTCCTGCCAATCTTCTTCCTCGAAGTGTTCTTCGTCACTACTTAAATCTGGCACGTCGGTCATGATAGTTTTAATAAAGAAATAGGGGAAAAAGAAGTGTTTAGGAAAAGCAGTGTGTAATGACCATGTGGTTAATTTACACTTTTTGTCAGTGTGACAGGTGACATTTATAGCAGTTCATGAACCTTTGAGGCATTTTTTCACAGTCAACTGCGTTCACAAACTATTCGAGTAGACGTCAAAACCAAATGACCACAGACGCGGGAATTTTGAAGTAGTAACCATGGATACAAGTTTTACACAACAAAAAATAGTTATTGAATGGCGGTTGTTGTAACATTAATGGAAAATATACATCATAATGAAGTTGAAATTATCTTCGTTTAAGGAGCCGAAGCACAGTGGAGTAGTGGTTTGTGTGAGTTGGAATAACACAGAAGACGTGTTTTCGTGCGGGTGATTATTTAATCTTAGAATACCAGTAAAACGAAATTTATGAATAATTTATTAACTACCAATTACTAATAACCGTTGTTGGTTTGCGTGTATTGCATTTAACGGGATCGAAACAATATAAATATTATGCCATTGACTTAACCTAACTAAACTTATCCTTACCTCAATAATTCTAATGTTTTTTTTTAGTGACGACCACAAGCTTCTCAAATGGAATCTCGTGGACAGCGAATGCATGGTGGTGACGACGTTCCCCGATGACTTTTATCCGACTGAAATGCACTTGTTCCCTAAAATCAACCAGGGTGTTAACAAGCATCAACATGATGTTATATTAATAGGGTCTGCTGATGGCAAGTTAGTTAATTCATTTTAAAACTTGGTTTTTTTCTTATTGCAATCTGATTGAGTATAAATTATTACTTTTACTATTATTCCTAGATTCCACATAGTAAATCATAATGGACGTATAGAAAAAAGCGTTGTCGCGCACCAAGGCGCCTGTCTCGTCACACAATGGAGCCCCGATGGGGCCAGTCTGTTGACAGGTTAGATAATTACAAGAATTCGTTGTTACGACTGGTTGTTTCTTCTAATAAATAGCAAAACCTTGCTTTTTACACACTTCAGAAAACATAGGTACCTCTAGCTTTTGCCTGCGACTCCGGACGCGTAGAAGTCGTTCGCTATTATCCGACGAAAAGTCTATAATTTATGGCACTTTCTTGAATGTAAACCATGTGTTCATCTAAACCCGTTCAACTACCCTGACAAACTTTCATATAAATTAAGACCAAGAAGGATACTTAACGTTGTATCTTTTTCTCTGTGTGACCCACTGGCCGACTGGAAAGGAATTCTTAAATGCACGAAATGTGTCTTTAATGTCATTGTTATTTATGCACAAATTTATGTAGGGCGTCCCATGACTATGCGACACAAGGATATTACCTTAAATGTTCTAGATAGGATGTTTTGCTTTATAGAGACAATATTTTATTTTTTAATATTCATAGTTTACTATAATAATATGTGGAAAACTTTTAGGTCAAAGTTGCGGTCAGTAAAGTGAGTTCAAAAGTCAACGATTGATATGAAGTTATAATTTTAACTCCTTTATTCATTATAATTTTTCAATGTTTTTTTTTTTCAAGTATCCTTATTAACAGTATTACTAGTAATACTTCACTCAGATTTTTTACAAATTGTTTGCTTTATCTGGGTACGGAACCGTTTATGGTCTTAAAATTAAGGAACACCTTGAAATTGGTATAGATCCTGGTAGAGTACCTATTAAGATAAGATTATTATATCAGAATATTAACCAAAATTCATCCACGTGGGCCCACCTTCTGGATTTGATATGATAAAGGCGTAATGATATCAAATCCAAAAGGTGGGCCCGCACAGAGATGAAATCGCCGCACAAATAGATTTCAAAGTTAGTCATTTTTCGTCGGTGAGCTTCAAAAATGCCCCCCCCCCTGGATGCACATTAGCCTTCTTTAAGGCCTCTATAGTAATAATTATAAAAAGTATACTTCTAAATGCGTTCTTATTTCAGCCGGTGAAGATGGCTTTGTGAAAGTGTGGTCTCGGAACGGCCTCCTCCGTTCCACCCTCGTGCAGTCCGACGTGTCCTGCTACAGCGCCGTTTGGAGCCCCGACAGTGGCGCTATCCTTCATACCAAGGGAGACTTCCTTGCTATCAAATTCTTGAACTCTGGCTCTAAGATTACTAAGGTTTGCTTAGATTATCAATACAGTATAAATCTTAAAAGCGTAATTTGTTGTACGTATGTAATTTATCCGTCAGAAGTTTTTGCTTCGTTTAGTCAAGAATGATAGAATACATTGCATTCATGTTTTTTTCTAAATTATCTGGTTTAAAATATTTCTATCGTGTTTTTTAAATAATTAACAAGCTTAATTTTGCATTAATTGCATTTATTATTTTACTTTCTCTTGTAGTGGAAAGCCCACGAAGGAATAGTTCTGTGTGTGGCATGGAACGCTAACAACAATTTGATACTATCTGGTGGTGAAGATGGGTTTTTTAAGGTAGTTCATTAATCTTCTTTTTTTATGTATTTTCAATAAATTGTCTTTTTTCTAAATATTAAAATGTAATTATGAAGCATAATCGAATAATCAACTAAGTTTTATTGCTTGACATTGTCATTTTTGTTAGATTTGGGATACATTTGGCCAGCAAATATCAGTCAGTGTAAAACACGATCAACCAATTACAAGCGTGTGTTGGGCGCCGGCTGGAGATCTTTTCGCTGTTGGTAGTTACAACTTGATACGATTGTGCAATGCTAATGGGGTAAGTACCACAAGTAGTCGCGTAACTCCTAGATTCGTTTCTAAAATCTACTATCACTTTCAGCAACTATATTTTCTGAACGGCCCTTACTTAGGGAAATGACCATGACTTTTATTTAATAAAAATAGATCACACCCAGATCGGTTAAATCTAGAATCTAACTCAAAGAAAGAGAGAACAAAGAGTCGCTAAGCATTTCTTAATCCTTAAATATAATAAAAATACTTATAATATCATCCGTATGATTTTGAGCCCATATAATTTATCTCTCTCGCGAGATACAATACAATATAACGTATTAATTTTCGATAGTATCCATGTTAAGACATCAAACTGAACGAACCTGCACAGGGTTCACAATCTGCCTGATTGTATCACTCGTAAAATAGTGAACAGTCCCAAATTCGTCGTGTCAATTTCACCGTATAATTGTGAACACCATCAGTTTATAATCTCTCTCACGATACTGATAAAATCGAGCAGATCATGAAGCGCAAACAACCACCACAACTTACCAGGAATAATGTCTGTTCATATTTCAGTGGTTCCATTGTCTAGACCGTCCTTCAACAGGGAGTATTTACAGCATCGCATGGTCATCAGATGGAACGCAACTTGCAGCTGCATGTTCTAATAGCCAAGTTCTTTTCGCTCATATTATTGACAGGTGCTTTACTTTGACTGTACATTTTTTATATTTTATACATTCAGAAACGTCATTGTTTAAAATAAACACACAGTTCATAAGACTTTTCCAGGATAAATGGATCAACCTTCATAATTACCTTATAATAATAGTATTTTAAATAAAATTATTGTTATTTTCAGGGAATATGTTTGGAAAACGTTTGCTTGCACCCAAGTGGGTCGTAAGGTCATTGCAATTAAAGAAATCATCACAGACCAAAACGATCAACTAGATTACCCTGACAGAGTTATCCAAATGGCTCTAGGTTTCAACCATCTGGTGATAGCAACAGTCAAGCAATGCTTCATACACAAACTGAGTTCCTGGAACACGCCAGTAACGTTCGATCTAAAAGAAGGCACCATTAGCATGATTTTGTTAGCGGAGAAGTAAATATTTGTTTCATGTAATCGCTAGAGTGAGGAAAGTTTGATGATGTTCGTAAACTGATTCGTATTTAGCCTTGGCTTGTCTATTCGTGTTATTAAAATCTAAACACACGAAAGTAACATTATTGTTAAAGAAATAATTGTTAAGAATAAACACCGTTTCCTACATTAGCAGTCGATCACTTTAAATGTGTATAAAGTTAAGCTGTATCTTTGCCTCAGCTAAAACAATGAAAATTTGCCTAGATATCATCCCAGAGAAAAAAAAATCAAATTCCTAAGCCAAAAAAAAACAAAAAGATCTAACGTATGCTATCGTTTGTTCGTCGTACAGTTGTTAGCTTTTAAAAGTTTTAATGTTTTTCAGATGTCTATGCATAGTTGAGCGGGCAGGAGTGTCGATCTACAGTTACATGGGGCGGTTGCTAGCTAGTCCCCGCTGGGGCGCCCGCCCAGAGACTGTAGGGCGGGCTGCCCTGTCTTTAGGGCCTGATGCGCTGGCTGCCATCGACCAGGCTGACAGAAAATGTAAGGGGCCTACTGTACGAGTAACAACTACTTATTTTTTCTATGCAAAAGAAAAAAAAAATTTAGCGTAATAAAAAAATATTACTTTTTAGATAATTCTTGACGCTGCGATAGAATACATTGTGTTGGTGAGCTAGAACCCAAAGATGTGCATTTACAGTGTAAATATGTAAAAATATGCGGATATTTTAATGATCACCGAAGAATATTCACTACAAGGCTTTGTTTCATTAATGCTTCGCCTACATCCTATACTTAATAGATGTTTTCTTCTTCCAGTGATTCACATTTTCGACCTACCCACTGGCCTTATCGTCCGCAGTTCCACAGACAATGCAGTCACTAAGTTGACCCACAAGATGACAGTGTCCTCTATAGCTTTAAGCCAAACGGGGCCTATTTCTGAGAGGCAGCTAGCTTTGTTGGACTACAATAGGGACTTGTATGTAGCCACTGTCAAGGATAACAAGCCAAAATTCGTTAAATTGGGTAAGTATTGCATCAGTAAGTGATGTGATAGAAGTTATTAGTTAGGTTAGTCTGCTATGCTATTCTAAATGCTGGTATGCAATAGGTAATTTTGTGTTTGAGTCTCTTTTCTGCTGTTTGATGGTTAGTTTAAAACTTCTCGCCTTTGTCACTTTAAGGATTACTTTGTAAAATGTTTTGACTTGATGGACTGAAGGAAGTTATCGTTTCCGATTGGTAATTAAACATTTAAAACTCTAGTTTGACCTTAATTATATCAACACGCCGCTTGTACGGTAGAGTATCACACTCTCCACTCACCATTTGATACTAACCCTCCCTAATATGTTTGGTATTCTATGCACTATTTCCGTACTATTATACTCTTTTTTTAAGGGTCTCAAATTCTAAGCATCGCATGGAGTGCTGAGACTGAACTCTTAGTTGGCCTTCGAGCTAACTCTGTGGTAGCCTGGTGTTGTCCAAAAGCTGCTACACAGCCAGACTGGCTTGCCCTGACTACTGTCAGCAAGGAGATATCGTAAGTGCTATCAAAAATTTGCCCTGCTAACACAAATGGCAGTATCTCAGAAAAAACTCCTGTAGAAAATGTAACCTAATTACGAAGAGGATAGAATTGAATCTGCTTTGGCCATTGAATTTGAGATACTGCTTATTGGCTTAGGAGGGCAGAAATGAGAATGTAAATAAACAAGTTTCCATTACAACAATGTATTAATGTAATTACACCACTAAACTAAGAGATCCCTTAAAGGGGTAATTTCGCCTGTGTACTTTCTGATTTATCTTCACTGTATTGGTTTTGTTTCTCTTTTTGTACAATAACGAGTTTACATACATACATTATTATAAAACTGTCTACTAGTAACTTAACTTATATTCCCGTTTTAGAAATGGTTTGGAGTCAATAGTTTGGAGTCAAGTCATTTACAGATTTGCCAAGTCTTAGGAGCAATGGATATGTCGATATATGAAATAGTAACAATTTTCAGGTTTTATACGCGTCTTATATCAATAAAATTGTTTAACAAAAGATCACAACAGACGACGGCCAAATTATATTTCCCGAACTATAATAAGTTCCAAGGTTGTGTTGTACTGACAATGATTCTAATGTTTTGAGTTTTTGGACCATGCAATGTCATGTTTCAACGTAATAAGTGTAATACAATGTAATGCAATTAGTATATTTAAGTATGGTACTCAAGGTCATTTCATAAAATGTATTTTTTGTAATACTTACTTATAAGACTGTATGTTGCCTAAATAATTAAAAAAAAAAAATACTCGTAAAATAACGCTTAACTTCCTTACTTATAAGTAGCACTTTTAAAATAAAATGTGTCTTTGTTTGCCCCCAATTGTATTATAAAGAAGGTTTAGAGACGTTTTGAAAGCTAACTATCTATACTCTCTACATAATATTATAGTTCAATAGGTCATCTTGTACATTCAAACCCAGATAACAGTATTAAAGAGAGAATGGTTTGCATTTAGTTTATCAATAGCTGAGCTGCGACAAGGTACCTACTAAAAAGTACAGCCACTTCTGAATTTGACCGAATGAACACACATAAATTCATATAGGTAGTGTTTGAAAGTATCGTGATTTTCTTTCTTAAAGTGATACGTAATGTTAAAATAGATCGAAAATAATTATGCTTATTATATTTTATAAACATACATGTGATTGTTATTTCGCAGTAGCGCGGAATAAACTTTGAAACATCATTAATATTATAAGTAAGTAAGTTCTCCTGTATCAAGAACTTTCTTCTAGATCTTGATCATCTGCAAACATATTTACTCCTACAGTGATCTCGGTCGCAACCCAACAATACAGAGCGTGGAAGATGGAGTGGTGCGCATTTGTCGCGGCAACGGCTCACTGTTGCACGTCTCGCTGGCAACATTTCCAGAAAAGTTGTTGAAACACGTAGCTGCGCACATGTGGCAAGCGGCTTTACAGGTAAACTGATAGTTTGAATCAGAAGACTTATACATGTATACTGCAACGATACGTATGTAGTCGCCAACAATTAATATTCAGTCCACAACGTTTCACTTGTAAAATATCTGACACACTCTTTTAGCTTCTGGTGATAGAGAAGTCAGCTATTTGAGGCTAATGTTGGATTTTATAATTAATTACTGGTGACTTCACATAAGGTATAAATAATAACAAAAGCTCTTTTTTAAATTTTAATGATCTATGTATAATATTCGCGAAAAAATATATTAAAGTGTCAAGGAAACTAAGTCATAAGATAAAACAAGATGAATGTTTGCTTCACTTTTGCCAGATTGCTTATTTTATTATGTAGAAAAGTGCAGAGATTTGGCCTTAATCATAAACTCTGCAAGGGCCACAGAAAGATGAAAAACCCAACTACAGTTTTAGGGCTGCTAGTAATGAAGTGTAGATAAATTGATATTTTTATTTTGAATAGCTATGCCGTACTGTGGAAGACGACACTTTATGGGCGTGTCTAGCAGTTCTAGCATGGCAGCATCATCAACTAGTGGTCGCGGAAGAAGCCTTCTCGCTAATAAAGCAGTACCATCAAGTTTGCTACATCCAACATCTAAGGGTATTGACAGACAGTTACAGAATAAAATCATATTATAATACTACACAATTATTATTTGCCGTCCTTTTGCATAGGCCATGATTTAGGCGAAGTATTATCTATCTAACCCTTGACGCAGACAGAGCGTGTTATGAACTTATGAGTTTAACTTCGTATCGTAGCTCCCTAACGAATGTAGCGATTCAAACGCGTTTAAAAAAAGAGCTACATAAGTAATATGCCACAGACAGACACACAGATACACACGTTAAACTTCTATCTGCGACGGGGTTTAAATAAATGCGCTTCGTTGGTCTAGATGTGACACCCTTATAACTATTTTTTTTTGGTAAAATGAGATTTTGATTCCCAAAGTTTCAAATACCTATTATTTTCGGTGTTAATTCGTAAATGTCTCCTGCATACCAATTCATTTTGAGGGCAAAAAACGACTTGAAGTGACATCTCGTAACAAGCATAGATAACAATCGACTGGTAACTTGTAAGATTACTAGTGACCACTCGTAATATTAATATTACTACCACCAGCAGTACACAATTTTGTTAAGGAGGGAACTCGTAAGTTTTCAAAGCAGTTAAACGCCACTCCTTTAAAGTTTATCATTTTACATACATGAGGGCTCACATGTAGACCGACAGCTTATACGTTTACGGCACAGGATGAATGTCACAAAAATGCCTGCCTGCGATACCGGCAGCGGGTGTGTGAAAACAACCTGCCTTTGGTAATGCCGTGTCGTGTCTATATTAGGTGCATATCCTGGTAAAAACTCTATACATGCATCAGAAATGTTAAAATTGCATCCCACAGTAATAATAGGCCAGTGAGCAAATGGACAATGGCGCACCGAACACCTAAAAAGAGCGCGGGACTTAATCCGGTTACTTATAAACGACTGAAATAAAATTATAAGACCGCATTATTAAAAACAACCTGAGGTTCCCCTTAAATCCTTACGAATATAAATAAGCGGCCTGTCTTGATCGTCCCATTATTAATAACATATAGTATATTTTCCTTACACTTCTTTTTTTCTTTTTTTTTTATTAATGGTGGTCCACCGCGATATACTCGTACGCAGTGATTTCGCCAATGTCAAGTCCCCGTTCCTTACACTTTTTATGCTGCCGGCAAACTTCTTGAACATAGAGTTTTGTAGTAGGGGAAGGTTGGCGCATATAAATAGAGATCAATTTACTGTGAAAAGTCAAGGTCACATGTTCAAGAAGTTTGCCGGCTACGTTTTTCTACAAACTTACCATGTTTTTTTGATTACAGAGCACAACTCCGGAACGTATGCCCATGAAAGAAATATTGACCAAGTAGTATTTAGAAAAGTGTTGTAATAATATAATATAGTGATTGATAAAAAAAATTGTAAAAATAAAATATTCAATCATAAAATTATTTTAAGTTACTCTGTGCCTCCAAAATGAAAAGTGTATTTGTGTAAAAACGCCTTAAGAAGTCGAAAATCGGTCGGAACCGTAGCGCGAATAACTTCGTGTTGGTCTATCTCTCTTTGTTTACAGAGAACTACCATAGTTGGTCTCGCTTTTATTGTCCACTCTTCTCTGTTACACAGTACACGTTATTCGCTCCTCGCCTCGGTTCGCTCGCTGCTTCATTCATTCAGTAAATTATTATGGGCGTGAGTGTTGGACGTGTGTTGTTAGGATTTGCAAGTTGTATTGTTTTGCGAAATAAATAAAAATAAAACTCAACACAAAACCCAACTTTGTCACAAAAACAGTTACTGACTGATCATCGGAAACCTGAGTCTAGTGCCGTTCTAAGAGTTTCTAAAACTAGCGTGCGTGCCCCACATTTTAAAACGACGAAAGTTGTGTTTTAGAAAGAAAAGTTGTGATGTCCATTTTAAATTACTGAGAAAAATGCGTGTCGCTGATCAGTATCTAGTGGTAATCAACATTCTTCTGTGTGTTTGTGGAAAGAGCTATGAAATTTCAAATGAAATTGAGCCGAATAATCACTCGTTAGAATTGACCCAATCCTTGAACTTGGCTCGTCAAGAGCTTATTCAAGATACTTGTTCCCGATTTCCGCCGCGTCGGAGCCTAAATGACCTGCTGCCTAACCGCTTAGAACACATTTTAATAGATGACGACCGTAAACTCCTATACTGCTATGTGCCAAAGGTGAGTTCTCAAGGCAAACTTGTCTGTTGTTTACTTAAAGTTATTTAAAATATTCTTAGAAGTGTTACCTAAAATACCTAGATGATTTAAACTATTTCTTAATACATCAAGTTTTGAAATATTATCATAATACGTGCACATTGCTTTGTATTTTTAAGCGAATCGTAGCTTACTATCAAACCTGGATGACAATTGAAACTTCCGTAAAAAAACGATTGAAGTTAGAGTCTGGCAAACGAAAGCTGTCCCAGAGAAAGAGCGGCAATTTCAAGATTTTCAAGAAAGCAGCAGCTTTTAACACTGACTGTACACTGAATAAACGGAGTTGATATTCCAACACTAATGTGAAAAGATCAAGAAATCAAATAGTATCAACTCCGTTTATTTAGAGTACATACAGTGTAAATATCTGCTGGTTTTTTGAAATTGCCGCTGTTTCTCTGGGACAGCTTTCGTTTGCCAGACTCTAACAACTAATTGTGCAAATTGGAAATGGATAATTGTTTATAAAAGGATACTGTACTTGCTTTTCAGATGATAATAATAGATATACCTATTCATTAATAATTTTCGTGAATTATGTTTTTTATTCTCTTATAAATAGTTTCAATAGTTAACCAGGCGCCAAACTAAGCCCTAGACTGTTACGAAGAGTACTAGACAACAATAATTATATGGAGCCCTAGATAAAATCAATTTGAAATAAAATCCAAGACTGAGAAACTCCATGCTTCATCAGCATCACACAACACTTTGAACTGACCAAAGATGTTTTTAAAAAAAATATCTTTTAATTATACATATATTTCTTAAAACATGTTAAACAATATATTTTCTTTGTAGGTGGCTTGTACAAACTGGAAGAGGCTCCTAATGATACTCGCTGGCAAGTGGAACAACACAGATGTTCTGTCCATACCAGGCAATATTGCTCATCTACCAGGAATGTTCCGGAACCTCAGTGCTGTTTCAAAAAACGAGAGAGATTATATGCTGGAGAATTATCATAAAATGATAATAGTGAGGAATCCGTTTGAACGGTTGCTCTCGGCTTATAGGAATAAATTAGAAGGCGAAACACCAAGCGCTAAGTATTTTCAGGTATGTTTCAATTTGCATAAATATAATAATTTTTAGCGTTTAATTGTTTTTTTTTTTCAATCACTGACCAGTGATTGCTTCTTATATTCTTTATCACTTTAAAAATGGTCAAAATGACAGACCCATGTTGTATATTCTAGTTTATTTATTTAAAGTCAAGTTGCTGCTTAATTTAAATTGATAACAAAGCATTGTTTGATGTCCAAGTTACAGCAATGTTAATTGTTGGAAGCAATAATAGATAGAGGGTACCTAGTTATAATTAAAATGTTGTTAAAATGTTTGCTATTGAAAAAAAAATATTTATTGCAAATATTGATCATAGATACCCACTAGGGCAGACTTGGGTTGATTAGCTAGTTATAGATTTGTCAACAACTTAATTGTTAATTCATCATAGAACCTTGTCATAATGACAGCGTGAAGTCACGAGAAAGACATTAGTCATCATCATTAATAATGTGTTCACTGCGACAGGGTTCTCAAGGGCCTCAACAATTGACGTTGGTGTTAAAATGTGCTTCAGTAAATAAAATAATTTCGAGACAAGCTTTAGTTTGACTGTACTTTATTTGCTTATCAAGACCAAGCTAATGAGTCCAAACTAGGTGGGTCTGCCTATCGACTTGATCATCACACCAGCTCGATGGTGCCATATTATAGTATTGTCATCAAACCTACGTAACTATACCAAATTTCAGCTTGATCGGTCCCCGCGAAGTGGTTTATATATTCTTGTAAGATTTGACCCGAACATATACTTACATACATCCATACCTACATTGCTAGTTTATAAAAAGCTTCTAATAACGTTAAGACTATGATTCTGATGTTAGTTCCACGAACGGCGTTGCCGGTGGCGCGACACGCTCTTGGTAGGAATTTATACGCTAGCTTAGTTGGTAGTGATCCTGCCTTCAAAGCTAGGGGTCCTGGGTTCAAAACCCGGTAAGGGCAGATGTTTTCTATGTATTTATGTATATATTTCTCTATATAAGTAAGTTTATCGTTGTGTAGTACCCATAGTACAAGCCTAGAGCTTAGTTTGGGACTAGGTGAATTTGTATGACATTGTCCTGTGACAGTGGCGTAACTATAGGGTGGCAGTGCTGGCAAAATGCCACGGGCCTCCGACCCGAGAGGGCCCCGGCTCAAGAGGCACCCAGCTCAGAAATAACAAAAAAAAAATGTAGCTATTGTCTGGGGCCCCATCCAAAGACATTGCCACGGGCCTCAGAAGGTATAGTTACACCACTGCCCTGTGATTTATTTATTATGCCTATGGAGTCTTATACCGTACATGGCTAAGCAATACAGCAGTGAGAGAAAGAGACAGCCGTGTAACTGCTATAGCTCTGTCTTTTACACTCATCCTAAACTGAATTGCTTAGGCATGCCATGGAAACCAACGCAGGCGACCCGGTCGCGCAACGTCCTAGTCGCTTGGATTGGTCAGCGCTGTATATAGATCCATAGATATACTGAACAGTGGGTCGCGGTCGCCAACATCGGAATCTTTTCAGAGTATCTTAATAGGTACAAATGAGTAAAAAATAACCGGAATGCCCAATTTAAATATTTTTGTTTTTATTATTTTTTGTTTGTTGCTGTGAATAAATGTTTTTCTTTTTCTTTTCTTCTTTAATTAAGACAATTTTAACGATAATCTTAGACCTTGGCCAAATGACGTCCAGTGTCGAATATTGTTCAATCTTTGCGATTACATACATACTTAGTCTAGTTAAGTATCTCAAAGTGCAGGGATCGTCTTGATCTTACCAAACCGTTAAACAGAAAAAATGGTTATCACAAGTTGATTATATTAGTTACTGAAAATACAAACATAAAATTATATGTTTTACCTATCTACATACCAGCTTTTTTACCCACCACTCCTGCCGCATAGAAGTCGTGTGCCACTGTTTATACGGCAACTATTTATTTTTCCGGGATAAACAGTATATTATGTTCAAGCCAGCCCCGCTGCAAATTTCTGACTTGACAGTAACAAACACAAAAAAGAATTAGCGAAATCGGTTCAGCTGCTCTCGAGATTTCCGCTTAGCAACATATTCAGTAATTCATTTTTATTATATAGAGATATGTTCATCGGTTTAACTGTGAAAGTGTCACAAACAAACAAATAGAGTTATCATAAAACGAACCTACAAGTGTTAAATACCTACGAAACTATAGTCATCAATCTTAGCGTCTCGAATTGCGGCTGCTATAATTATATCGTTACTACATCACTACTGGTGCATATAATAAAACCCGTCGGTTTGTCGTTGCGTGATTTTTACTGGACTCACTATTCGGAACAGGGACCGGTTTTTACGCTTATGTTTAAAATTGCTTCTCAAGGGTTTAGTGTAATTTATGCATGTGCGCGAACACGGGGAAAATACGTAGTATATCGAAATGCTTGCATTCCTGTGTAGGTTTAGGTCGGTATATGGGATATCACAAACTGTGTTCACAAATAGCGGACGGACCCTACATACCTACAGGACACACAAACATATCGAACACAAGCGCCCTGTGTTGATAATCGAAGTTCGAAATGTATGTCCATCCCATTCTCCCGATTTAGTCTTCAATGACGAGTGAAAAGGATAGGGCATCCGATTTCGAGTTTTTTGAGTTTTCAGATTCTTTTTTGATTTGTTTGCTCCCATAATGCTCTAATGCCTCCATCCACGTGGAAGTCGTTTATTGCTATTCCCTCGAGAACAGTCCAATGTTCCAGGCTAAAAAGTACCTTTTGCCCTTCCAGCTATCCCCATACCAAATTTCAGTTTTATTTTCTCTGACATCATAAGCATTAGCTATTGGGATCAAGGCGCATTGTTAAAAATATTTTGAACTTCGTATGACCTCGCGTGGCATCATCCGTTAGCCTGCTTTAGCCTGGGTTACAGTTCGTTGAACTCTGATACAAACTATAATTATTAAACCATAAACGATTTATGTCATTTTGAGATAGCACCTAACCATCTACGTAGGTACTTATTGTTAGCGCTTGGGCAGTTTTGACTTATAGAAGATTGTGCCGTGGCAGTGACCTCCTCGATAATAAAGACCGTAGAATATTTTTGTGTGAAGATAAGATATGAGTTATTACTTTGTGGAATAAACATTTTTTTATAGATTGCGAATATTTAGAATATATTAAGGAAACAGCATAATCGAATGTGCCTTGTTTACAAGGTTTAGGTGCCGCTATCGGCACCTATAACTATTTCTTCGAACGATTTTTTATGCTGTTACTAAGAACCAGCCTTCCGGATGGAATGCAAAACATGTAGACCCTATTGAATGCTTAATTTAGCCGGCCACTGATACAGATATTTTGTTTTAGACCGATTTGTGCCAAATTTCTGATTAGGGGTCAGACATTTAAACATCTTTACCGACTTTTACATATTTAATATTATGAGGATTCTTCAATTAAATTTGGCCAGAAATCTACCTACAAATCAATCCAGCGTGAAAAGCAATAGGCACACTTTTTTAATAAATATTTTAAAAAACAAAAAACCGCCTTCAAAAACGTAAAAAAAAACTTCTTTTAAAATTGTAGGCACTTACCTAATAGGTTAGTCCCACTAAAGTCGGCTTTATTGGTGAAAATATTGTGGTCGCCGACTTCAGTTGGACTAACCTATTAGGTAGGTGCCTACAAATTTAAAAGAAGTAGTATTTTACGTTTTTGAAGGCGGTTTTTTGTTTTTTAAAATATTTATTTTATTTTATACTTTTTAGTGATCATAATACGCTGTTCCGTAGTCCCACTTACTAGTTGATATGAAACTTTAAGTTTCAAGCGCGCCGCAAGCAACGCCGCCGGAAAGTCATAGTCATATTTCAACAAGTTAATATTCTTCGTTGTAGTCGCTCAACTATCTTAATCGAGATATCTGATCGCCACTCTTGGAATAGGTACCGTTGAGAAGTTCCGATGGCCATCTGTGGTCTTCATCATCAGTTCCACTTCCCCGAATGATACTTTCTGAATGCAAATGCTAGACTTGTTACTAAAAATACTAAAATCGCTGTATGTTTTGCCTACAATATTTGAGGAGTTTCCTCAATTTCTCACTGATCCCCTCATCAGATTCAGATTTGGTGATAATGGGACCACCTCGGAAGTATGCTCTATCAAACCAAAAAATAATTTTCAAAATCGGTTCACAATTGACGAAGTAATCGGTGAAAATACATAAAAAGCACAATGGAACATGTAACCTCCTCCTTTTTTGAAGTCGGTTAATAATCACGATATTGTTTTAATAGTGCTCAGTCAATAATGTATGCTAGTAATAAGCAATAACCGTATAATGGAATCCGGGAGTCTGCTAAGCTGCTTAAATAGCTGGGGTTATAATGGAAGCTAAGGGTCTCCCCAAAGCTATCGACGCGGAATCGGCGTTAGCTGATCGAAAAACTCTTTATATCTACGCAATAAGAGCGAAAAGACGTCGTTCAGCTCCGCCGTCGCCGGCCGACGTCAGCCGAGCCGATTCGACGTCTTTTCGCTCTTATTGCGTAGACATAAAGAGTTTTTTCATCAGCTAACGCCGATTCCGCGTCGATAGGTTTGGGGAGACCCTAAGGAGAAGGGTTTTCCGCGCTGAACAGTACCAAGTTGACCCCCACGTACTCGGTAGATAGGCATACCTTTATCGTTTAAAGTCGACCCTGTAGCTATTATTTAGTCCCACAAGCTAGTGTAATCAGAAGCCTCAAGTTGTTACTAAGTATTAAAATCACCTATCCTTTTTCAGAAACGCGTCGGCCGTCGCATCATTAAAGTATACAGACAGAACCCCAACAACGAATCCTTAGAGCACGGACACGACGTAACCTTCAAGGAGTTCGTCCTGTTTCTCACCAACAGATCGGAGGAGCTGGCTGACGTAGTCAATAATGAGCATTGGCAACCCATCACCAACTTGTGCCACCCTTGCCTCATCAAGTACACTTTAGTTGGTAAGTGCAGTTGTATAACCAAGTTTAATCAACTTCAAAAAAAGAGGTTCTCAATTCGACAGTTTTTTAGGGTTCCGTAGTCAAACTAGGAACCCTTATAGTTTCGATGAGCCTCGCAGTGAACTTGCCATCAGCTTGCTTGCAGCGTGGCAATTAATTAACAATATGATAATAAACGTGTACAAGCATTACAAGACGTCAAAAACCATGCATCCAAACTTAGTTGAATTCCGAACTACACCAAGCGGTTCGCCATTTCAAATTTTAATTCAAATCATTTATTACCTGTCACATTACATTATAACGGGTGGAACTACAAGTAATGAAATTTGAAACGCAAAAAATAGATTGTCCTGATGTATTGTTGGGTCTATAGGTATAATCTTCGTCTTACTTCCTTCTAGGCTGAAATAGCAGAATCTAATAAACATCTTTTGTGTAGATTAGTTAAGTTAGGTAGGTTAGGTTAGTTTTTTTACAAGAATAAAAAAAAAAACAGTTTCAATAGTAAAATCCGTTTTTGACCAAAGAATGATTTTGCCACTCGATATAGACCCTCGGTATACATGTGACGACCTGCAAGGGTAAAGCAACTTGAGAGGGCTAGCTGTTTAATTGTCCTTATTCTGAATTATTTTCAATGTTTTCCTTATTAATCAGCCTCTTTATTTGATAAAAAAAGTAAGAAATTGCAACGTCTGTAATTTTGCAATCCTTTAACATCAATATCTTTATAATCAAGGGTGAATAGGCATTTTCTGAGTAAGGGTGACTAATAATATCGACCTCGTTATCGATACGAGGTCATTAGGGGTGACTGTGTTTGAGTTTATGCCCGTTATTAGTAAAGAGTTTAAAATATAACCGCGTCTACATTTTTTAATATGGCGGGTCTTACCCCATTAAGACACTTTTTACCCGTCTGCCCGAAAGAGAGTTGTGTTGTATGTATATTTCTGTAGTACGCTGTGCAGCCTAAACGGCTTGGTGCATTTTAACAAAATATGATTTAGATTTAGCGGTGGTAGGACCCTGTGCAGGGTCCGTCCGGATCGCTACCACCATCTTATCCATTAACCACCCGCAAAGCAACAGTGTTCGCGTTGTTGTGTTCCGGTGTGGGGATAAGACTACCGGTGAAATTACTAGCATAGAGGCATTCCATCTTAGTCCTCAGGGTTGGCATCGCATTTGAGGTCTTAGGATTATAGTCTTGAGAATTCAAATGTCTATGGGTCTCAGATTCCACTAACCATCAGGTGGCCTGAGTGCTCGTGTGCCTTCCCCTTAACATAAAAAAAGTGTGGTTTCATTCGATTCGTCTAAACTGTCAAAATGACATAAGGTAATATTTCAATATGGCGTTCGCGAAAAAAAAAGTAACGGAATATAAAAAGCTTTTTATATTGTCAGTAGGTTCAAAGTGGGTATTTTTCAAAGAAATTGTACCTAATTAAGGACTGAAATTAAGTTACAGTAACTTTTACATGTGAGTAACAAAAATTAGTCGTCCATTTATAGTTAATTTTCGTTACTCGCATGTAAAAGTTACCGAAACTTAATTTCAGCCCTTAATTAGGTACAATTTCTTTGAAAAATACCCAAGTACAGTTTTTAAATTATTTAAAATTAAATTTTTAGTGGTTTTAAAATTCGAAGTTAACCTAGTTTTTATTCTTTCTAAAAACCGCAAACATCAAACAACACAACCAACTTTGACGTCAAAAGCTGCAGGATGTCCCATATACTAAATATGCAATATTTTAAGATTTCTGTTGGCAAAACCATATATGTTCCCAACTCAAGCTAAGCTTGAGACTAGTTAGAGTACAGTAACGTGTGATATAATATAATACTACAAACATGTACGCCTTAACAAATTTTAATAGACACTAGGCGAATTGCGACATGACCGCGGTGGAGGCTGTGTCACATGCAGCCTGTTACAATTGTTTGTCTATCATGATGACAAACAAAGCTGAAGGTTTTTACGAGGCTAATTAGGTTATTAAATGCAAAAATGTTAAGAAGGCCTTGACTTGTCAGGATGTTCTGTGATATATTTTTAAATGTTTACCAACAGCCCTGCACGTCTAATCATGTCAGTGGAATATTTTGTTGACTAATTAGTTGTTGACACAGTACTCTTAATTTGTATCAAGGTTTCCTTTAATCAAACGTCGAAAATGCCGTTGCCAATGATTATCATCATTCATGTCAGCTGAAACACGTTCTTGCAAGACATACGCCTTCCCCAAAGACCTCCGTTCTAAATGGTTCAGTGCTACTCGTATCCAGCTGTTTCCCGAGGTCGCCGGTCCGCCTTGTTGGAAGCCTGCCAACATTGCGCCCCCCGGTAGATACATGGTCGCCACTCCAGAACCTTTCCCCAAAAGCCCTCGGTTCTGAGAGCAAATGCTTCGCCTACTGCCAACAGGGAAATGGAATGAGCTATTCCTCAATTTCTCTACGCATGGAATCAGAAATGAAGAGATCTGCAGAACTAGTTACCGACATAGCTCTGCGAATAGTTAACCTTTAGTACCGTGAGTGGAATTCTTAATCAATGCGGATATTTTGCTAAACTTATTTTTGCATTATCATTCAGTATGGCTCTTAAAACGGGCAGCGAAGCGTTCGAATTATTTTACTTAGGTACTGTTCATGAACAGAACACTCTTTTCTCATTGATTCTTGTTCGGATTAATCTTGCGTCGGTTTCTAGTTAGAATTTTCCTTTGGGTGGTGTGATCTGAGGGAGGTTTTTGCCCAGAAGTGGGATAGAAACAGATAATAAAAGATTATATAAGACGAGAATGCATTTTTCCTTTGAGATAAACGGGCTGATCCAAACTCGTAAAGATCAAGGCAACATTCGTATCTTGCAAAATAATCTTTTCGGCTTCAAGTACTTTACAATTATCCCTTAAAATATTTATGACTGACACACCTTTTGTCAGCGTGCTTTCGTAAATTTTTCGTAATCCTCTGGGTAATTGCGTCATGACTTGTGGGCTGACCTTTTAATGCTAATCTTCAATGAGTTGTTTATATGATTTCAAGGTAAACTCGACTGTATTTGTATTGAGGTTTGTTCCTTTAATCTTTGTGTTTAATTTATTGTAAAGTATTAGATTACTTGGGGTACAATGTGCCGTTCATTTAAAATAACTAGCACGTGCCGATATTGGCTGCGGGTGGGTATTTGTATTAGTCTCCCTTCGTATAGTTTATTGACGTTCACTATCCTATCCGCGTGTTGACCACAAGCTCAGTTAAGTCTTCTCTGTTAATATGAGCGTTCAGGTTAGTTTTTTGGATTGAGAAATCCACACATGTTATGACTTTCCACACATCCACACATGTTGAATGATGAATGTGCGAGAAATCCGTTACAAACGGCTTACAGTGAAATATGTGTTTAATTCCGCTCATACCTATTAAATGCCCTTTCATGGATGTATCCGCGTAATAGATTGTCCTCTAACGACCTGTTACGGTTGACAATGCAAATATTTCGTACAATGGTATGTCTGGTCTGATCACAATACTCCATCTCGATCTCGTATTTATCTAGCTTTCTCACTCAGCTTTAGTACCCCCCGAAAAGCTAATTGAGAAAGCAAACTATCTTATACAAATATGCATATCACTTGCATATGTGCATCTTTTCGCGCTGAACTTTATTCGTCATCGGGTTGGAGCCTATTTTTGCATTTGACTCAGCTTTTCAAAGGGTAAAATATTTAGTTTGCGTTATTTTTAATCACCAAAAAGTGGGGCTTGCCTTGGACTCTACTGCATGGTTCCATTTTATATATTTGTCCTCAGTTCAATTTAGTCCAATTTAGATCATTAACAACTGGTATTGTCATTAAAAACGTGAGCTTTTCTGCTTTGCTGGTGAAGTGTTTAAGTTAATATTTTATTGTTTTTCGCGGTAAGGACCATCCATAAAGTGCTTCACACGTTAGTCGGTTAAGTGTGACGTATGTCAGTCGAGTGTTAAAATGCCAAATTTGAGTCCAAACGAGAACGAAGTTACTGCTATGCCGATTATAAATAATTTGAAGGGGTGGGCTCAAAGTCCAAGACTCAAGATGACTAAGTTTGTAACTTCCATTAATGAAATGAAAATAAAACTGATTTCCGAACTGCTGTTTTATTTAATAATTTCTAGATGTAGGTAAAAGTGCAAAATATGACACTTCACACTTTTTTTAATAAATTGTTCCAAATTTCATCGACATTGGTGGAGCCGTTTTCGAGAACGTGATATAAATATATATATGCAAACATTGCTCGTTTATAGGTTAGGACACGGAGTCTTCCTGTTACATGTCCAACTTTAGTTGGTGGTTTGAGCGTGTAAGTTTTGTTACTTGTTATTTATCAACTTGCGTATTATACGAGTATTTATCATTAAATATCTGTTGTGACGTGTTACTTGCTATAAACATTATAATTTAGCAAAATAACCCGCGAGCCAGTTAGTCGAGTAAAACTTGATTTGCTTGTACTCGTAGTATATAGTACGTGACGTAATACCGTACGAGGAAAAATAATCAGCAATGGTGGCGGAGTAAAAAAAATACGATAACATGTTAAAAGCAATAATAGTTTTACCGCGTAGAATAGAGGCCCAGATCGCTTTGTTGACTTTGATGACATAGTGAGGTATTCGTAATTGAATATTTTTTTTTTTTTTTTTTTTTTTGTTTATTCTTTATCATTGATGACAAGATAAAGATTAGGTAGGCCTAACATAACCTAATGTTTAGGGGACTATGTAGCGACTACACAAATATATATTGTTGGATTGATTTTTGAATTACTTTAGCTGTAAATATTAGCAAAGTTCTACTAAATACAGTTTACATTTTTAACTTACCGTTGGTAAGTTAGAGAGAGAGGACACTATTGTAACGGCTTTTGGATCCCATGGTCAATTAAAGAAAAAAGGAACTCTTATACTATCACTATGTCCGTCTGTCTGTCCGCAGTTTAACTCGGAGACTCTTGGTACCACAAAGCTGTCATTTGGCATAGTTAAACCTTAAAATTCCGCCGGCAAAGCTGTTAAATAAAATCCATTACAGCTTTGTACCAAGAGTCTCTAAGTTAAGCCGCAGACAGACGGGCATGGCGAAACTATAAGGTTTCCTTGTTGACTACGGAATCTTAAAAAGTGTCTACCGTATCCTTCCGCGTGATGTATTTTCAGCAGTTTACTGTTGTTTTCAAGGTAAATACGAGACGTTACTGGACGACTCGCTCCTCGCTCTCCACACTATCAACGCGACCCACGTGGAGTTCCCGCGGCTCGCCCACACTTCAGGTACCGCCGACAAGCTCTACAGATATTTCTCACAACTAGAATTACCCCTCATCAGGAAACTCTACAAGATCTACAAGTACGACTACAGAATATTCGACTATGACCTCGATAGTATAGTAGGATTTGACTTAGGATAATTTACTTGGGTGATTGTTTGAACGTGACAGTTTTGATTTGGCGTTTTCAAATCCGACTATGCGATGCTAAGAAGAGTAATGAATTTGATATTGTACGTATGGTATGTATGACTATTAGACCGCTTTTAATAAATCAAGTCATTCTTGTTTCCTCAAGAACACATTGTAACATTTGTAAGTGTCATAGGCCATATTAATGTTACATCTGTGCGTCATCGCCAGTCGGGTTACAGTTGTTTAACTTTGAATTTAGTTTGTGCTCCGATTTTGTTCTAAACAAGTACAAGTGTGCCGTTTCTTTTGAACGTTGCTCATAGATTTGTTTGTTTATATTTCGGCACGTTGCGCTGTGGTGCTATTTCTGTCATACATTTTTTATGGGTTATTAAAGTACCTAGGAATTGTATGGTTGTAATTTTTAAGGGATTCTGTTTTACATATCGATTTAGTTATACCCTCTTATTTATTCGCATATAAACGTGGAATAACCGTGGGGTAGCTTATGCCATACTTTGTCACTTTCTGTCAGATGCAAATGTTACAATTACAAATAAGGACACAGCATGGCATAAGCTACCGGGTTATTCCACGTTTATAAGTAATGGGGTTAGTCTTTACTTTGTTAAAAATTATATTTATATGCAACCGATTAATTATTATCAAGGTTTTAATTCCTCGAATGATAATAATCGCTGTGCCGGTCAAGGCAAAGACAATTAGAATAATTAACGTTGCGTTCTATTTTTTAATTTGGTTTAAACTGTTTTGTTTCCTTCTTTATAGCATAGCACCTTAACACTCAAGGGTTATTTTACGTTTGATTCTAGACGAATAGAATATTATATCATTATCAATATTGATGTTTGATAATGAATTGGTGCTACTGAGAGAGATGGTTGATAATTAATTCGAAGGCACGGACTGTGTTTGTTAAAGCATATAACCTTGTCACAGGAACATTATTAAAATCAAAACGTAATTTCTTGATTTTGTTGCGAGTTGCGGCTCTATGACAAGGCTCCAAGGTTCAAGTCAACAACTCAAGTCCGTGATGGGTACAAGGTTGTAAATTAGAATTAATAAGTTATATTATAATTATAAAAAATACATCTCAAACATACGCGAATACTAGTCCTTATTCTAAAATTAGATATAGTTTTATCTTGTACGGTAGTGAATAAACAAACGACATCGTATTTGGTCGGAGAAGGTCGTATTTGTCTTGTTTTCTCAGAAAGCTCTTGTATCCATCAAACTAAATGAGAAATTATCCGATAAAAGACTGTTTCGTATGAATGTTCATAACAATCAGCCTTGTTGGTTAGAATAGTAGCTGATAATCGGGGTCCTAACTTATGGCGATTAAAATGACATTTCGGTAGTAAAAAATTTTGGGTTTAAGATTTTGCATTACGTATCATTATTGAACTTTTTGAGTAAACGAAGTTGACATTAAAATGTACAATCACCCAATCACAGCTGATGAAGACCAATGAAGATAAACAGAGAGAAACTGTCTTGGTCGTGCGCATGAGATTCTTATGTAAAATCTATATTCATCTCTTTCTACATTTTCTCACTTCCGTCTTTAATGGGCAGTTAATTGTGTGGCTGTTTGTACAAACAATTATTGATCAGTGTTATATAAAAATAAAATTGCAGTGTTGTCAATAATTTAAAAGGTTTATATAGGTATGTACCTACCCAGCATATTATGTATGGGAATATTGACAAAAAATATTTTACTGTAATTTATCTCTAATTTTCCCGCGCGCCGGCAATTAACGGGTGCCTGGTTATACCAGAGCATCTGGTCTGATATACACTCAGGAGTAATGAAAACGGATCACTTTCACTCTTGACTATAAATATTTTGCAAAATATCCTCATTTTAACGTCATCGGCACCAAAAGTTTGGGCCCTACCCGGTTGTTTTCCTGTAAAGAAAACCAGTTAGGTATTTCTGTTGAACTGCAGAACAAAATATATTGTAAGTATAATAGAGAGCATGCGTGAATATCAGAATTGAGTTTTATTGATACGATTTAGGAGAATATGTAAAAAAAAACACATAAATCGCAATACATTTAGTTTAGACCCGTTTATTAACATTTTATATAGAATCAAAACTTGTAAAAAATTTAAAAATTTTAAATTTTTTTTAATGTTTAGATTGTTTTAATTCAACGATGTTGGCTTAAACATAGTTATTAACGAAATAAATGCTAACCGAAATACAAAATATTATAAAAATGGAACACTAGCTCTGACGTCATTCCTGTCGTCGATTTTGTGTTTTTGCAGGGGGTCTGAATTAAGTATGCATTGTGTACAGTTATTCCTCTCTTTCATAGCACTTTCCAGAGAGCGTAAGAAAAAAAAATGCAGGTTCCCTATTAAATATTTAATATTTTTGAGGAAACTTAAAGAAAAAAACTTCATATGTGTTTTTTTCCTTAAAATGGGGAATTGATAGATAAGGCTTACTTCGGGTTGAAATTTGACATTTGCCCATACAAAATGTGTCAAATTTTAATTCGAAGTAAGACTATCTGTCCGTCTGTGTCTGTCTGTATAGGGTTACCAGACGTCAAGCATTTTTCTAACATGTCGGGAATTTTGGCCATTTGTTAGAAATGCGGTCTGAATATCAAAATGTCAAGAATGTTTAATGTTTATTTTTTTAATGTACCTTAATACAAAACAAATTAAAACCCCTGATCTGTAAATTATATACTACTTATATTTTCATCACCTGGAAAAAGACAATAATGTACGTTTGCCACTTAACAGTAACAGTAAGCAATTTAAAAGTCCTTTCCATCCCCGACCCGAGCTCAGGACTTCTATTCGAAAATCAGGAACCGTAAAACAGGGTGAAGAGGGACTAAGGGGTGGATAGGTACACAATCTAAAATAAGGCATAACTTGTTAATAGTAAATAGTTGTTAATAGTCTTGTAAATAGTAAAATTATGCTTAATTTTAGTTTGTGTCCCAATTCACCCCGTTTTACGGAGTTTTGTTCAGAATTTGTATCTGGTAACCATTATCATCACGAGATTAAGGAGTTATGTGAGTGTTTGGTTTCTGTAAGTACTTAATTACCTAAAATATCAGATTGTTCGAATTGAATCGTTTGCACTCAGTGTAATAATAACATTGAATTAACCTATTGAGTCACATCGAATAGATTAATATTCTCAATGTTGATTGTTGTTTTGGGAATTTTAGGTTGACTTAATCCAACTTATTTGTCTAACAGACATCGCTAAATCATTTGATGGGCATATTATGATCTTTTGTAATTTAACTTTTGGTAATATTCGTGGTTAATAATAAAATTTTACTTTATTTTATTGATTTATGTGAAAGTAAATATCGATAGGTGCCTACTTGCAGTAATGAAAATAATTTCCTATTCACGATTCACCTACAGTCGTTTGCCGAGTATTTTTTTCATTTAATTTGTTAAATTCATTTATTCTTTATATAGAACGCCCATTTATCATTATTTAGTTACATTGACGTCGATACCATGAAAAATACCGGCTGCGTTAATTATTTATATCAACGCATTCCAATAAATAATGTGCGTATCGATAGTTATTCCAAAGCTTTCTGTGATAAGCTTAGTGTTTCGACAAATGTACAATTGTTTAAATTTAATTAATACCTAAGTTAGTGTACGTAGGTATGTATGTACCTATATTAAGTACGGCCAAAACAGCCTTACAAAAATGTATATATTATTATTGCGCACAATATATTATTATACAATTTGCAGGAATTAATGTGTTTTTTTTTATAATCATTATATTAAGTACTTCCCTCGTAAGACTATAAAAATCTGAGTCTATTTTAAATGCACTTTTTTGATATCCCCTTGAAACGCTTAATTATTGTTTGTCCTAATGATTGTTCGGGCTAAAATGTTTTCGCCTAATATCCTTTTAGCCTGAAATTACAGAATCTATAACCAGCTAATATGTAGGATAGTTCATTTAGGTTAGGTTAGTTTATTATGATTATTAAAAAAATAAGCGTTTCAATCGTAAGAACTATTTCTGATTTAACGTTTTTCGACCAAACAATCATTAGGAAAAGCAATGAAAGCCACTTGAATAGACCCATTTTTAATTTAGGCCAAAAAAATGGAACGTCACGCAGTAAGTAGGTACGGTAAAGGACTTTAATTGTTATGCCACTATGGAACCCTGTCATGATGACAGCGTTCATCATTAATGTCAGCTTTCTTCCATGTGGTTTGACGCTGTTATTATGACAGGGTTTCGTAGCGGCATAACAATTAAAGTCCTTGACTGTACTAGGTCCTCTTTTTCCTGAGATTATGACTACAACAGGCTCAGTGTGAAAGTGTAGTAAGTTCACGTATAATCATATTTTATGTGTCATATTATATACCTACAAATATGATTCTGGTGTTGCTGTCCTCGGTAAGCTGTAAAAATTATATTTGTAATGTGAACCAACTATAGAGTACGTAAATGTGCTTTGGTAGGTATAACCTATACCAACAAATTCCAAGTTTTGAAAAAAAAAACTCGAAATCGAAAAATAGAAATAATATTATTGTATAGTTATTGCGTATTCGATGGTTCGACCTTTGTATCCTCAACTTCCACCTTTCAATGCAAGTCCTTTATCTATTATTATATTAGACTAGCGGTTGCCCTCAATTCCGAAGTCGTTTATGTCTATTCCCTCGAGGTTTGTCTATTTTTCGAAAAAGTTTTAAGCTCCATACCGATTTCCATTTAGTGGTTCAGTGGAGAGACAGACAGATAGACAGTTACTTTCACATTTAAAATGTTTGCATATCCATACTAATATAAATGCGAAAGTGTGATTATTTGTCCTTCTTTCACGGCTAAGCCGCTTAACTGATTTCGATGAAATTTGGTATGGACATAACTATAGTCCCGAAGAAAGACAGGATACTTTTCATCCCGGAAAATTGGAGTTCCCGAGGGATAAACGATTTCTACGCGGACGGATTCGCGGGCAACAACTATCAATCTATTAACTATTAATAGTATTCCTGTATAAATAATCTATAGTGCCGTCTCTATTCTCCTCCATTTGAATCTCTCTAAATCCAATTTTCATACTGCTGATGTTTTTATTCTTTACTCTGCAAGCTCAACATCCATCCTCGGTGAGTTCTCTGATTACAACTCAATTCCTATAATATTTTGTGATAGTTTCAGTTCTAAGAATCTGGGGACTGTTGTGGTTTAGGTACGGTAGACATTATAAATAGCTGTACGATTAAGTGCTTTGTCTCTTTCACGTTATCGTTGAACTGCTGCACTAATCTGTGAAAGGCGTTTAAGCGACAAGGTGCTAAAGTGTGCATCTAATAATAAGATCGACTGTATTTGAAGAAAAAACCAGGCAAGAGCATGTCGGACTATGCTCAGTGTAGGGTTCCGAAGCCGTTAAGTACTTAGGTTCTACAAACATAAAAATCAACAAGTAATAACTAACTGTAGGGGGGAGGGGGGGGACACTTGACTTTAACAAAAATAAACGCTTTAAAGCTTCATATTTCATAAACGGATCCCTTGATCGAAAAATTGTTTTCACATACGCACAATATTTTTCAAAGACCTTTCAAATGATACCCCACACGATGGAGTAGACGAGAAAAAAAGATACGTCCCCACGTTACGTGTAGAGGAGATACAATTTTTTTTTTACATATTGTATCATTTTGTTAGCGTGACTTATATTATATGTAGGTATATTCATGCCAAATTACAGCTTTCTAGTACTAAGAATCTCTGCGCTAGGCTGCGGACGGACGGACGGAGGGACATGGCGAAACTATATAAGGGTTCCTAGTTTGACTACGGAACCCTAACAATGCTTAGTCATGTTTTTCATGCTAATGGTAAATTTTCTGACCTTTGTACCTCGACCAAATGTTGCTGTTCCGTCACACTGATAGTTGTATCACTCGGCCCACATAACAATCGATTGCTGAATTGACACCTGTCATTTGAAACTATTTTCGTTTCGTAATCCACGTGTGTGATCTTAATTTAACTATTGCTGTGCTGGTATATGATGTAACTTTGTATTTGTTTCCATTAGGAAATTGAGCCAGGGTTTGTTTGTGTAGGCCTACCTAGCTAGAAACATAGCTGGTATTTCAATAGGTACCTTATAATATATTATGCATAATGGTATTAAAATCTTCTTCGAACCTTTAGAACGACGATGAATATAATTTCGGGAGCCTGCCGTTTGGCCAAATATTTTTGGTCAAATGTATAATTTTCCAAATTTTTCATTTGCCAAACCAATGTTATTCAATTTTCAGAATTTATTTTAGTCTTCTTCTTCTCTTCTTAATGTGCCTCTCCGACTAGCGAAGGTTGGCAGTCAGCTCTGAAAACTTTTCTCTGTCTCTCGCGAGGCGAAACAGATGGGCAGCACTCGTGACACCAGTCCACTCCCGGAGACCCTCCTCTTTATTTTAGTACCATCGTGTATATCCCTATAGGTCAGAATAGGTTAGCTTTTATAAAATCCTGAAATATTTACGCTTACAGAAAACAAAGCTGGTTGACAAATTAAGGTTTGGGTAATGACATTAGACCAAAAATATTTTGGCCTAACGAAATAGACCCTATAATTTTATTAGCTAAATGGAAAATGTATGCTGATGATGATGTCTTCCTGTGATCTTCATCAGGAACATAGGGCTCGCAGAAGGGTTTTCCATTGTTCACGAAAAATTAATGGTGTAGAATAATTTAAGCGCTAAAATCAGCTGAGTCTTCCCAACCACGTTCAAAAGGTTATTCCAGTTATCCTTGTGAGACCCAGTGTGCTTGAGGTACATAAGCAAGGCAATTTAGTTTAAGCTATATTTGAATGAGCATAAAGTACATCTTTATTTGTTTCTAAACGGCATTTAAGAGCAAACGTATTTGAACTTTATTTCCTTGCTGGTAGATTCAAATTCCCACTCACAAAAATCCCGTTGTAGTGTAGTGGATCTCATGAGGTTTTAGCGTGCGGTCACAAGCGTAAATTAAAGACCCATTTAAAAAAAAACTGCTTGAAGTTGGCAATGTCCTTAGAGATGCCAAGTCATTTGAGGAAACTCAACCTTATTGCTGTAGAATGCCAGATTGACTTTGGACCTAAGGTGGGTCACAAATTTAAGTCTGACTGTAACTGTGTGTATTGTGATTGTATTGTGTGCTTGTTAATGTCAATAACGTTATTATCTTGCAACCGTATATTGGCTTAATTATATTAAGATTTCTTCCGATGAACCTTGGTTTCGTCTTCATTGGCATATTGTCTGTATTATAAAACATTATTATCTTTGATCTTCTTCTTTATAATTTAAAAAATAAGGTGTTCCAAATTTGTATTTGCGACGAGGCAAAATATTTCGAGTTAAGTATCTCTTTTTGTAGGTATGCGTAACAAGGGCTGTTTATTTATTTATTTATTTATTTATTTATTTTATTTATTCAATAAACTGTTAAATAAAAAGGTTATTATAATCGAGCATTACAAGTTAATGATCTAATTTAAAATATGAAACGTTTCCTTGTTTATTTGAATGTGCAGAGATTATGAATATTTTGATACACTGTACATTAATTATTATTATCAGCACGGCTAGCGCATGACGGCGCGCGAGTTATGTCGCCCGCGAGATAGACTACTTACCTACCTGTCTTTTTCTGACCGTTCTAATTAGACAATGACGGGTAGTCTATCTCGCGCGCGACGTAACTCGCGCGCCGTCATGAGTTCATGACATGTGCTAGCCGTGCAGAGAAAAGAAAATACATTTTTTATAGTTTTTTATTGTTTAGGTAGATACAATGTATTTTAAACACCTTGTTATACTTGACAAGAAAATTAAAAAAAAAACTGCAGATAGGTAGGTACTTACTTGTTAGTTTAAGTGGTCAAGTATTTTTCTTATTCGACTAGAAATGTTCGCGGAAACAAGCCTTAATCACGAACCGAGGGAAAAATATTAGATCAACGCATTCACTGCCGGCAACGCAAATAAGCGTTCTCCTGACTTTCACTCAGTGCCTTAAACGAATAAGTGCATTCTTGAATTACTTATGCAAGCTCAGTATAACACAAAAAATGCCTGCCTGGCGAAATTTCCATAAATGAACAATATCGGCAGTGAATGCGTTGATCAAACACAAACAAGAGTAAGGTGGGCCCTAGCCAAGATGCAAACATTGCAAACACTACTAAAGTTTTTCTTTTTCTGTCGCTCAAATGTATGGGATGACATTCTCGTGCGTTGCGACAACGCATTCACTGCCACCGACGCATATATGCGTTCACTGTCACAGGTTTGTTCCTTGGCCACGCCCCCTGGCAGTAAATGCGATAAACCACGTGGTAAATATACATTATATAATAATTTGTGCGATAGAAAATAAGAACGTTAGGAGCGTTTGCATCTCGGCTAGCGCCTCTGAGCTAGGTACAGTCAACCAATTTGATTCCTAGGCCACTTTGGACTATGTCAACGTGACGTTGTCAACCAAATCATAAGAAGTCTCTAACGTTTTGGTTGACAACGTCAGTTTAACATAGTCCAAAGTGGCCTAGGAATCAAATTGGTTGACTGTACATATATTTTGTCAGTTTCGGACAATCGCTCACAATAGCCTCCTTGGACTCCATTTTTTGGCAGCGGGTTCGTATGCGAACGTTATTCTATACCTTTGCTGAATTGTCACACTGGACTGTAGTTATATTAACCCTTTACCTGCCAAAGCCGGCCAATCACGTCATCGGATTTTAGTGCCCGGGGGGGGCGATTTTTGAAGCTCACCGACGAAAAATGACAAAGTTTGAAATCAATTTGTGTAGTGATTTAATCTCCGAGCGGGCGCACCTTGTGGATTTAATATCATTACGCCTTTATAATATCAAATAATAAATCGCTGCACAAATCGATTTTAAAATTAGTCTTTTTTTTTTCGGTGAGCTAAAAAATTGCCCGTCTGGGACGCCGGGCGCTCGGTACCTACGTATTATGTATCGGCGCCGCTGCGGCATTATGACGTCGTTGGCGTCAGGGGCACAAAATATAGCAGGCAGCCGTGGCGGTTAAAAGGTTAACAAATAATTAAACTTAATTTTGTACCTATTGGAACAACGACAGCTTGAAATCAGTCCTCCGCAATACCAACAACAACACAAGGACAACAAGGTCTACAAGGACTTGCTTTTGCGTTTTATTTTCAGAATTACGCAGTTTTGTCATTGATCCCGCCGGTGTTCTCTGAGTCTGTTGTAGAAACAGGTTGATTGATTGTGTATCATCATCATCAATCATTACAACATCACATTAGGGTTCTGAGTTTTCATAGCACTGTAAGATTAAAGGGAGGCATGGAGTCGACATTAATATTAAAACTAGTCTCAAGTATATTTATGGCATTCCAAAATTTGTTTTTATCATTAACAATGACAATAACATTATTTCTATGTATACAAGGTGTATCTCTGACCATGAGGTTTTAAATGTATAGGTATCGATTCTACTCCTCAAATGGAACTCCTTTTTGTGTGTTTGTCAAGAATTTTATTTAACAATATATTTTCATAAGGTTTACTTGAACGCAGCCAAGTATTTCAACATTTTACGTGGATGATTTAATACAAAAATAACACAGTAATTTAATAATGAATACTATTTTTACCACGTATTTGATTTATTATGTAAACTAACTAAGAAGATATATTATTTAATTATCTATTCATTGCTTATATTGTTTTATTTTTGCTTGTAATTCACATTTTTCAAAGATATATGGCATAACATGGGCCATGACATTTTAGTATGGGAATATTTAAATTTCAACAACATACTAACGAAAATAAATATAGCTTTGTTTTGCATCTGTGTGGGTTCTGCACCAATTCACAATGCAACCTGGTATTTTCGCAGCATTATTTAAATCCGATAATCATTAAAATCTATTTTTTTTGTTGTAATTATTAACAACTGCTTGACACAACGTCAGAATTAATTTCGATGGAGACACTTTGTATAAATTTCTTGATGGTATATAACACTTATGAAAGCCATTATTCCTTTGGATACATGCTTTGTGGATATTGGCATTTAGATACCTACCTACAAATGTATAATAGAATAAAAAAAACTTTTTTTTTAAATCTTATAATAAATTGTAGAATTTAATAAATAGTTGAGTAAGACGCAAGTTTTAATATAAATATCGACTCTATATCTCGCTGTAGTCGCCCCGTGCTATGAAAACCTCTAACCAGACATTGGAATATTGAGAGCGAAATTGCATGACATGTAGGGGGTTCCTATATCGATAAACTCACTCTTACAGGGCCTCTATTCAGGTGCGTTAAAACGATATCGTGTTTGACACGTTTAAGAATCGTTTATGTCACAGTCGCCATTATTGTAAATGACATAAGAGTTATCAAAACGTTGACAATACGGAAACAGGTCAAAAACGATATCGTTATAACGCAGTTGAATAGAGGCCCTGTATAATGTCGTTCAATTACATACATAGCATCACGCCTTCATTCCCAGTGTGGCAGAGCTACATAAATACCACCAAAATTTAGACTTGACTCGTTCAATTTCGCTCCCAATATTCCGATGTCTGCTCCTAACTTTAATCATCGCTTTATCATAATCATCATACCACATCATCGTGTGTCACACGCCCGCGGGCCGCAGGTAAGTGTGCCCTATCACATCTGCGGGTAGTTTGCAGTCCTTCCACGGCGCGGAGCGAATCGTGAAAGGGCCGTCTCCGGTAAGCGTTACTGAAAAAAAGTATATTGAACTTGCGTTTCTTTAACACGAGATGGCAAAAATGATTTCGTTTTTCTGAGAGCTGAAACACAAAAATATTTTGAGGATGTGGAACCAGTAATGGACAAAGACCCATGATGGACACTTAATTTTACAGAAGTTATGGGTTTAAGATTTTGGCCCTAAGAGCCTGTTTCACTATTGACAGTAAATTCATCTGTTAAATAAAGATACCCCTTTCTTTGTTTATTTTCAAATGTAGATTTATTTGACAGTTATGCTTTACTTGACGATTGTGAAATAGGCGGTAAACCACATGACGCACATACTTTTAGCTTCTACGAAATGCTTGTCTCATTTAAGTTACTTGTAATCTTATCGGTTTCCAGTTATAAAAAATGAACGCAGACAGTATCGCCATATAAAGTTATTTGTGTCAACTTATATCGATAACACAATAATCATTATTGATTATGGGTAAGGACCAAAAAGTTGGGCACGCTAACTCAAGCAATTAAATTTTCTATGAAAATTTTCCGTTGTGCCACGAAAATTAGCCATACAATTGTAAGGCTACTGTCATCGCAGAACGGAACGTATTTCGTTGTTTGTATGGTTAACCACGCTTAACTTTGGTCCTCACCCTTATGGAATTCATTTGGCAAAAGTAACATTTCACTATCAATTATCATGCAAAAATCAAGACGGGTTACTCTCAAAATTCCCTTTTCGCCAAAGGACCATTTCAGCTAGACGACATAAGAGTAAAATACACACTCAGCAAAGAGTCAATTCAGCTGAATGACATGAAAGTAGAATACACAGTCAGCAAAGTGTCAATTTAGCAGGACGTCACAGAATTGAAATGAACAAGTAGCCAAACGTTTGGACATATAAATAGTCCGTGTGATTAGAATACCTAATTAACCAAAAGTAAAATTAGTTGATTGACATGAACATAGAAGGAGTTATTAGCAAAACGTCTGGAAATTAAAATAGTCCGTATAATTAGAATATTTTAATTCGTCGAAAGTAAAATTAGTTGACTTATGACCACAGAACGAGTGCCAGAGATTTAAATAATAGGTAATGATTGATTGTGTGGCAAGGAGTTTGAAATTATCAAGTGTCATATCAACACACTTGCCATTTGAAGATCCAGACGTTTTGCGAACGGGCTATTTGGCGTTCATGTCTATTTAGTAATTAAGACATTTTGAGATACAAACTTTTCGCTACCGGGCCATTCAGCTTTTATGTCTATTAAGTAATAAAGACATTTCTAAGATAAAGACGTTTCGCTACTAGTGTATTTTTAATTGCAACATTCTAAGATCCAGACTTTTTGCTAAAGATACATTTAGCGTTCATGTCTATATTGCAACAAAGACATTACACAATCCAGATGTTTGAGCTATATTGTCATTTGGCGAAAAGGGAATTTTGAGAGTAACCCATCAAGACGGCTAAAAGCTTTTGCTAAAAATATTACATCTTGATCTGCTAGGTACAGTTGATGGAATGATAAGTAGCTCAACAGTTTTGAACCTGGTCACTTTAACGTCTTTGAGAGATTAGTGCAGCAGTTCAAACATAAAGAAAAAGCATTAAAATGTGCAGCTACTTATGTATATGGTCGACCGTACGTTGATTATGATTTTATATTGGGACTCAAACAACCGCGCATTTTTTAATTTCCAAATACTTCCAGTGCCGCTGGCGACTCTTATAAAGTAAGGATGCATATTAGATGGGCGGCAATGAAGGCCAGAACGGTATTGTACGACCCAGCACAATTAAGTGCAGTAAATAAGGTAACGTACGAGTATCGTTACAGCAAATATCGTTATTATTATATTGACATGAAGTTTATATCGTTATGAAGAATAGCGCTATGGATCCGAGTTGTACTCGTATAACATAATAACGTTATAGCGCGAGAATTCCGAAATAACTGGTAAAATAGTCCCATTTTAAGGTCTCATGATGAATGACTAAGACTTCTCACCAGTCACGCCAGCCGCCAGCCTGATGCTGTTCTTGCCGTCGTGGTACGTGAGCGGCCAGTTTTCGTCCACCGCCGCGACGAACAGCCTCGTCTGCGACTCCTGGATGTCCAAGGTCAGGTTGGCGCCGAGGTACTTCAACCCTGATATTAGAAATCTGGTTAACATCTAAAGAGGAGGTAAACACGCCTCAAAAATGGGATCCCTTTGACTGCTATACATTTTTTTTTTTTTTTTTTTTTTTTTTTTATGGCTTTGCAATGATTAGCCAATGTCATGCTATACATTTATTGTTTGGATTATTGAAAGTCAAACTTTTGTACCGGTTACAGTAAAGTGGTGCGCAGCCTATACGCGTAGATACCTATGTACCTCTTATTCTAAATCTGTTAGCGCCCGGCGGTAGCCGTGGCCTGTCAATTCGCAGGTGATCCAGCCGTATGCTGACGCCGCCGTAGCCGAATGCGAGGGTCTGGAGGAACCCGCCCATCCCCGTGAAGAAGTTCGAGGCTCCGTCGGTCTTGGGACGACGGAGTTCCGTCCACACCTGGGTAAAATCAAGCTCTATCATTTCATAACCAAAGTTTCACAAATTATTCATTTCACAAACATCATTTGACAACCCGCGTTTTTTTCCGAAACTGTGAATAATTCTGGATTTATTTCAGGACTTTCGTGAACCCTATAGGTTAGGTTAGGTTAGTTTTATAAAAATCCTGAAATATTTGTAGCTACAGAAAATAAAGCGGGTTGGCAAATGAATAGGTTGCGAAACGATGCATTTGTCAAAGATTTGTCGGCGAAAAGGCAGAGAACCCAATAGCATACATAAAACAATTGGGTGCGCTGCCATCAAAAACAGTACTGGAGGTCTACTCAACTCCGACAACCATATTGCTTTTGATATTTTATCGTATTGTCAGCGTTACGATAGCTCTTATTTACTTGACAGTAATGGTGGCCAAGTTAAAACAATTCGACAACATGTCCAAAGCAACATAGTTTAAGTCAGTAGAATAGAGACCCTGTTTTCAGAAAGCTTTCTTGAAATCGAGACTAAACTTTACAATAAAGTGCCAAAAGTTATTTTGAAGGCTAAGTTATGATTTTTGTATAATTATTTTACGTTATTATGTTAATTAAATGAATCTGTTTAGTTTATTAGAATACTTTGTACGTCTCAGGGGCGAAACAAGTCTGAATAAGTTAAACCATGTCCAACCCTGAGGCTCACCTTGTACATTTATACCCTACCTTTATCTCTCTCTCCCTCTCTCTCTCTGTCTCTCTCTTCTCAGTACATACTCGTCCACTCCTTGAGGATTTCCATGAGGTCCTTGATGTGGCAATTCTGGTACTTGATTTAATTTGAATTTGAAAATCTGTCTACCTTAAACGGTTCCCTGACGTAGCCCTTGTAGCTCTTATTAAACATGTGCTCGGCCCTCTCGGAGTCCACCTGCAGGTGCCCCACGGTGTGCATGCTCCAGGTCATCGCTGGGCCGCTGCTGCGGGTCACTGACTCGTAATAGGACAGGTCGTTGGTTCGCGTTGTTCTGGGGATTTTAATCAGGCCCTTAGTGTCATCATCGTAGGTATGTAAAAAGTTCATTAAATAACTCACAGAAACTCAAATAGAATGGTTTACATAATAGGAATTCAGAAGGGCGAACTTGTCCCTTTAAGAAATTTCTTCAAGCTAACCTTTGGGCAACGATTAGATTAGACATAAGTACAAAGCAAAGCTTACAGAAACAGCGTGATCATGGCCAAGCCGTATCTAGCGACGGCGACTCCATACGTTCATCATGGGTCGTTATTGTGGTGGGCTCTGAGGCCCTACTTTGAAAATCGAAGTTCAAAGTTACGTTTCTACCATCCCTTTCTCTCGATTTAGTCTAGAGTGAAGAGTGACAGGGACTCAGCACCCGAAATTTCGAATTTAGTGGTTCTTGGTACCTAACCATCCTGATGTGACTAGCGAAGCCGATCACATGGCACACAACTAAGCTGTCCAGCCGAGTTGAGTTTGTAGTTGTAAGAGGGTTTCGGTCGAGTCTTACGTATTTCGCGCTTTGCGTCAAGATCTAGACGCTTTCCTTCATATAAACCCACACATGGCATGGAAAAGTAAAATGAAAACACAGAACCAGGGACATTCGTATTATCAAGGGCGTTGCTAACCTTGAGCTAGTCTTAACCGTGCCCCAGAACATATCTTTGCAGAACATGCATGGTAATCTAAAATATGCCAAACGACACAGAATGGCTATAACAAATTGAAAGATTGATTAAGTGTAACGGTTTCAAACAAGGAGTAAATTTTAAATAACATTTTTTATTCGGTAAAGCCATATTGCTTTTGTTAAGTAAATAAGATCTATTATAATCTTGACCATACGATAACTGAACACTTAGCGAGATAAAATATTTAAAGGGATTTTAAAGATTTCGTCGTTTTTAATTTGCATCATTAACAAACCGAAAAAGTTGAGGAAGGGTTTAAATCTTATGATCCCCCCTGGCTACGGCCAGATATCATGTCAAAGTAATATGGTTTTACCGAGTGGAATAAAGACCCTGACCAAACGACAATAGCAATCTATCAGGCACTGCATGTTGTAACGCTATCACTAGGCGTTTTGATTCGGCTCTCTGTCGTGAGTTGAAAATCTCTGGGACGACACTGTTAAACGCCCAATTCTATCAACCTCCTTAATGAATGGCGCTTTTAATAGGCATCACATCGTGTGTGATGCCTATTGGCAAATTCAATAGGCATATTTTGTCTCGTACGGTTAAACTGTGGAACCAAATACCCTTTGTACATCTAGAATAAGTTGTGTTTTATCGCTTGTCGCTCAGTGGGTCTCTATCGTTACAGACTAGATAGAAAGGGAGATTCAAGGGATTTCCTTAAAAGACCGGCAACGGCAACTCGTGTTGGTGATATTCATTTGCTTGTCTTACTTGTTCATAGGATACTGCAGCGGGAACCCTAGCAGCACTGCATCAGCCTGCTTGATGTGGTCTCCCCTGCGGTACCCTGAGTACTGTGGGTGGTAGTCAAACTCCTCGTCATATGGCAGTGCGAGGCTCCAGGCTATGTCCGCCCATAAGTCGGTGTTGTTGGTCAAGAAGTAGGACTTGCAGAGGCAGGAGACGTATCTGTAGATAGGTTTGTACAAGTGAATTAAAATAATTAGAAATGCAAAGCTTAGTTTATGTACTTTACAAATGCTTACTAACTTAAACATTAAGACGACAGGTAGGGTAATCGTATTTGCATAAGCATTTCAAAATCGATATTACCATCTCGGATATATTTAATATCTCTTTAAAAAAAAGTTAGTAATGAGTAACGTTGCTCTACCCGTGGCCTCAAGTTACTAGGTATATGCTTGATTGTGTAGTTTCATTCTGTTTTCTTTTAGTGCACATAAATGGAATACGACAGTTATATCAATGGACGCTAACAGTGGGTCTATTTCTACCCAGTGAAACCATATTGCATTTGTTATGTTATGGTAGCGTTTTTAGCTTGACCGTCATTACAGAACTAAGAATCATCATAACGTCTCGACCGATGTGATAAGATAAAATGTCAAAAGCACTATAGAGAGATTAATTACATAAAATTTATTTATGATTTAACTTCCATTCTAGTTGATGTATATCTCCTTTAAGGTGTATTTGGAATTAAGTCTATATTTTCAGAGAACAGTGTCTTGGAGTTCTAGTTTCACTAAACGTAAACAAATCATACCACATGTTATAAACAGTCAACCCAAATGATTTATTCGAACTTACGCGCATCAGTATTCTGCTTCTTTTGACTCGCGAAATATAACACGTGGGTGTATTGTTTACATTTACATTTACCTAATCAAATGAAGAAGAGTTTGGATTTTTGTTTATAATAGCAGCTTACTGGGCTAGGTACAGCGAATAACCGGCGACGACGTTTGTGAACGCAGAGTTGGTTATGTTCTTGTGATCCTCGTCGGGACCCATCACATCTTAAAAGTAATGCCAATTATTCATCGCTGTACTAAAAACCTGCAACACTTAAAGGTGGAATAGAAATTGAGGAAAAGATATGAACTATTTTTCTATTGTTAATAGAATATAAAACAGGGCCCAGGCCCGACCCTTGTGGTAAAACTTGGGGGAGCTCTGCGCAGCAGTGGACGCCTTACGGCTGAAATGATGATGATGATGATGATGTTGTGGTTGTTAACTTACTCGGGATGTCATGGTACCCCGTCATAAAGTTAATGACCGCGCGAGACGCCCAGAAGTCAGCGATTCCAGTGACCAAGGAACAGCCGCCTTGCTGGAATTAAAAAACATAAATACTAGTTAATTGATCCATCTAGTCCCAAACTAAGTTCTAGGCTAACATACAACGATAAACGTAGATACTTGTGCAAACGAAGAATGTTAGCCTAGAAAAGCGATTGAGAGGAAAAAGCACTTGATGTCAAGATAATAGTGATGGTGTGTGTATTTGAGTAATGATACTAATGATGAGTTAATCGATCGATAGCGATAACTTTAGTTATACATAGGTACACATACATATACATGCATTGAATATACAAAAAATACTTGGACATCTTTAATACGTATAAAATTCTAACGTCGCTGACTGACAAATAACGCACAGCATAAACTATTGGACCTGGGATCTTGGATTATGGAAAAAATAATTCTTCGATATTTTTTTTCTGAACGGGAAGATATATGGGAATAAGAAGCGGGGAATTTATGCGTAGATTCCCGCTACTGAATTTTATGTAGGACCGATGGTAGAACTCTACTGCACGATGCTAAAGCAACTTTTGTATTTTGTTAATGTTGAAATACAAATCAAAAAATTGATTCAGCCTATCTGGGCCTCTATTCTACTGCGTTAAAACGATATTGCGCTTGACGTGTTTTAGTATCGTTTTTAACTCGGCTGCCATTACTGTCAAGTATATAAAAGTTATCAAATTATACCGTGTACCTCAGCCCTGTCCTATAGGACTATCTTGCATCCTAATAGAACTTTGATTGAATGTTCTGCTAACTAATCGCAGGGGTCCTTAGTCGCTATAATATCCATCAATGAATGCCCACCTTCAGCCACTCCTCGTCCCGGGTAGTGGCCAGGTATTGTCTCGCCGCGAAAGCGATGCAGCCAGAGATGTGCTGCTCATACTCCGCCACGTCAGGACAGCATGGCTGCGTCACCTCGGTGCCTGTATACGCGCTTTCCCATGGATATCTGAATACATTTTAATGATCAGGTACGAAAAATTCATTATTGAAACCTATTAAGTTTCAGGCATTAAAAGAGACTTTATGCAGGGTCTATACTATCTTATTCTTTAACCATCGCCAAGCAGCTGTTTTCGAATTGTATTGTGTTCCAGTGTGGGGATAAGACATAGGCAGAGCGTGAAATATTTTGTTGACATGCCCACTGCATGACTATAGCTAAAATTCAAAACTTTATTAAGTTTCTCCTCAATATTACGTTGAAATATATGTTCCTCCTTTAAACTCAACACTAAATCACGACGCAACGCGGTTGGCTTAGTTGCCTACGAAGATAACAGTCCCGGCTTCGAATCCCCATTTTGCGCATAGGCAAATTTTGTGTGAGGAGCGAGACTATTTGTTCCTGAGTCTTGGATGTTTTAAGTACATATTTATTTATATACGTTAGTTTATTGTGCTATAGTACCTATCCATAATACGGTGGCGTGCGGAGAGGGGTAACCCCCCGTGCATAGAAGTTCTACCTGCCGCAGGAGGTGTTACTTTTCTTTGCATCTGACTGTACGGGCTTAGAACTTAGTTTGAGGTCGGGACAATTTGTGTGATGTTGTGCTTTAATAATATTTTATTTTACAGTCGAAAAAGTAACCGCGGTCAAGCTCAATCCTTCAGACAATATTTCTCCTTAATTACCTATAGCCCTTATGTCCGGTGGTTTTAGCCAGGTCTTCGGCAGCGTAGGCGGTATCCAGTCGGTACTGGAGCAGCTTCTTAGCATACCCAGGGTACAGCAGCAGGATGGACGGGAACATCCAAGTCTCTGTATCCCAGAAGTTATGCCCTGGAAAAAATATTATTCTCATGGCATGGAGAAGTCAAACGTGCTGATGGAAAGGAAGCTCTGTGATCCATATACTGCCCTGCTAAGCTAAATAGCGGTATCTCAAATAAAACTCCTGTAGGAATCACAACCTTATTACTAAGAGGAGAAGACTGCATCTAATTTGCCAGTTGAATCTGACATACTGTTTATTGGCTTAGGAGCCGTCCGAGCATATGTCACATTGCTAGATCAAAGCCGTATCAACTCGAAACACAAATGTATTTTAAAATCAACTTTAATACTTACTAATTTTATGAATTTAAAACAAGACAGGTATGATTTTTTTATTGAAGCAGTTTTGATCTAGCAATCCCAAATCTGCAATCTTAAGACTATGTAATACGTTGCTAACCCTAAGGATTTCAATGGATTGCCTCTTTACTAGAGATTTTAAAACCTGCCGCCAAGCAGCAGTGTTCGCATTCAAATCCTTAGGGACAATTAGACAAGATGCAGAACTCTGTTAACGTTTCTATTTTCTATCGAATCGAAATGTATGGAGTTGACAAAATTTGTCATCAGCTTACGTCAATCCTATACATTGTCGATAGTCGGCATATGGCTGTCCTGTGATCAAATATACCTATTTTATTATAAAAAGCGTAAAACCTTCATAGTCTTCAAAGGTGCCTCCCCTGGCGAGGCCGGTGGGGCTGAGCCCGTAGAACCTCTCCTGCGGTTGGTTGCTGGACTCCGATGGCAAGGAGCTCAGGAAGTAGTACCAGATACCGTTTACCATCTTCGACTGGAATTAACAATGCGGCTATGAAAAGACGTGAAATATAACTACTTATTGACATCAACATGTTATTTAAATCCGCACCTAATTTGGTAATTAATTTGGTTACACCCTGTATAATAGGTACGATGATGATAATATTGATAATATTATTGTTATTGTGATTCATGTTTGTTTCATAATTAATAGTTATTTACATTTGACTACAAAGAACGTATACGTGGTTTATGGAAATGAAAACAACACCAGTTGGCCAAGATCGTTAGCGTACGCTAACGTTTACTTTTCTATCGACTCGAAATGTTCGACGCGATCTCATCTGACGTCAATCGTATACATTTTGTCGATCGCTATCGTAGCGTTATATAAATCTTGACTAGGCCCCCTGAGATCGATAACTTACAGTAACCTTCCGCCTGTACTGTTTTGAAACAGACTAGGATGTAACTAAGCCTTTCTTTAATTAATTTAATTCAATTTTTTATTCTTTATGTCAAGTGCCAAGGCTTAGATGATTTTAGTAGGTATAAAAACTTGAATCGCCTGTATCTCAAGAACCAATTTTGTCTACATAGTCGTAATAGTTTTCCTTTAAAATTTGTTATATGCTCTTTCATTTAAGATTTTTTTCAGTTTTTTAGTGGGCTATTGGGGGGTGAGGACACTTGAGTCTAACAATAATTTGCGCTTTAAAGCTTAATATTTCATAAACGGATTACTTAATCGAAATACTGTTTTTACAAACCTGTAATGTTTTTGAAAGACCTATACACACTATATGATAGAAGAGAAAAAAAAACATCCCCACGTTAAGTGTAGGGAAGGAAACCTAAAAATAAAATTCTTATATTTTATTGTACCACTTTGCTGGCGTGACTTATTTGCATATTCATGGCAAATTACAGTTTTCTAGTACTAAGAGTCTCTGCGCTAGGCTGTGGACGGACGGACGGACAGACGGACATGGCGAAACTATAAGGGTTCCTAGTTTGACTACGGAACCCTAAAAAGCAGGTTAAAGGATAGGCGAACTGGACAGACCCTGCACAGGGTTCTATCACTATGGCTAATTCAATGGAGAAAGCATTAATCTATAGCTTCGGAAAAGTGTTCAACATAATGTTTTAACATGGTTTTAACGAAGCCTTAGCGACTTACCAGCCTGATGTTCCCCTTGATATCCATCCCAGCCTGCTCATAGAGCGCGTGCCATTCTCTCACATGCTTCTGGTACAACGCTTCACCGTCTTCCTGCAATACTATCTAGACTTTACTATCTTTGCCTTTTGCGTTACCAAATAGACACTTAAAGGTCATGCAAAAATTAAGCGTGAATACAGCTTCGTCCAAAACATAAATACGTAGAATAAGTTTCCAGGTCTGCACGATAAAAGATTATGAACGTAACTAATTGTTTTAAGCTTGTGTTATTTTAAAACATATACGAGTACCTAGCTAAGCAAAAGTGACTTGCCGGCTCTCCCTAGTTTTCACCCTCAATCGGGGTTGTAGGTATATATGTTGGAAATATATTCTGTGATTTTGTCACAGATTTGATACCTTAAAAGAGATTGAAATATTGGATTTTGTTAAAAAAACCTGCTAAATGAAAACCAGAATAACTCAAAACGTATAAATAGTACCAACACACGTTTTTTTCTAAATAAGCAAGTAATTCACCACCAACCTTTAATCAGCTCTTGTTTTGCAACCGTTCTATTTCTATCCACCGTCATTGCAAAAGTGAACACCCTGGAACCATGCTGTGGTACAACTAAATGATCCGGCACTGAAGTCCAATAAACACACACATCCACAGGCAACGGCTGGTAGGCCAGGTCTTCTGACTCCCTGGTCTTCCCACAAGTGGACCAGACAGTTCGTTCCTCTAGTATTTCGGGGACTGGTGGATCGAAGGCAATGTCTTCGCTGTCAGCGCCTGGCATTAGTGTCACGGCAATCCAAATATCGTGGTGTGATAGGTTCGGATCTAAAATAGGCGCTTTGGTATATTGCCACAGATATTATTACACATCACGATATGTTTAAATTAACGAATGAAAAGGATTTTATTACAGGGACGTATCTACGCATATTCCTGATTTTATACAGTCATCAGAACATAAAGGATGTTTTTAGACAGAGGTCTACCAATCCATGTTCGTTTAGGTGATCCTTTTGTTCTATCTAAACAGTCTAACAAGGGTCTAGTAAAACTCTGCCCATAAATATCAGTGCTTGACTATAATATTTATACAGGCGTTAGAGCGAGATATTATATTTGATTGAGCACCCTGTGTGTACCAAATAAGATCCTCATTGAGACTAAGAAAAATTAAAATCATAGGTAATCATTTAATAACACCCTAAGTACTTCCAAATCAGGATTAGATTATGTTGGAGACAAAATTGCAAATACGCCCTAATTTGTCAGTTATTAATAAAAAATCGGGCAAGAGGATGTCGGACCATGCTCAATGTAGAGTTCCGAAGCCGTTAATTACTACAAATATAAAAATCAACAAGTAATAACTAATTTCCTATTAAAAGTCATTTGGTGCCGTCTTAGATGATTTTAGTAGGTACGAGTATAAACACTTTAATCGCCTGTATCTCAAGAACGAATGATGTCTACTTAGTCGTGATATTTTTCCTTTTAAATTCGTGATATGCGCTTTCATTTAAGTTTTTATTCAGATTTTTAACACTTCTATTTTTGGCTTTGGGACGACGACGACGACACTTGATTCTAACAAAAATTAGCGCTTTAAAGCTTAATAATTCATAAACGGATCACTTAATCGAAAAATTGTTTTTACAAACCCGTCATATTTAAATCTCCACGTTACGTGTAGGTTAGGGACATGAAAAAAAATATATTTTTAAGATTTTTTTTTACCACTTTCTTGGCGTTACTAATATGTATAATTATGCCAAATTAAAGCTTTCTGGTACTAAGACTCTCTGAGTTAGGCTGCGGACGGACGGACGGACAGACGTACGGACATGGCGATACTATAGGGTTTCTAGTTTGACTACGGAACCCTAAAATAATTAAAATAATAGTTACGTGTAAGTACACATTTTTTTGTGAAAGACCTACTGGGCAAATTGGCGTCATAAACAGTTTTTAACTAGTTGATAATTAGAAGCACTTAAAAAAAACTTACGTTGAAATTCGAACTTTCCTAATAAAAAGATGAAACTCACTCACAGCACAGGTAACATGAATTTTGTCTAGGCATTTCTTATGAATCAACCGAGGGTTAACAAGCTATTGACCTAATTACTCACCGGCATAAGACTTCGAGTACACTTCCACTTGGTTCACAATAGCTCTTGTATAGTACCTATGCGCATAGATCCTCTGCGTCACCACGGACCGGTCTCGATCGACTCTCACTTTGAACACGCCGTCTTTGGTCTCGAGGCTGTAGACTGGGGCGAAGGGGCGGTGAGTCAGGGTCGAGTTGAGTCTGACGTTAGCCCAGGATGGAATCCGGGCGCGGTGGCTCTTCCCCTTCCGACCGTTGTAGAGACCGTTGAGGTAGACGGTGTCACTGAAGATGTTTGTTGCTATGTGACCGTTTCCGATAGATGGCATTAAGCGAGGTTCGGGTAGGCTGAAAAGGCGAGAATTCTCGTGTGAAATTATAAACAAATAATAAACGTTTTTATGTATTGAACCTTAACTTTGGCGGAATAAACGATAGTCTCAATGCCGCTCATACAAAAATAGCTTGTTTTTTTATAAACGCTTTAGTCCTTATGCTCTATATATATACCAGTTGACCAGAAAGTCTGAAAACCACACGAGCGAAACCACAGGTACCTAACAAACTAGATTATTTACAAAAAAAAAATAACACGACTAGAATAAAAATATTAACTGAAAAGCCAAAAACAAGCGCCATCTATAGAAAATTGTAAGAGCAATGTACTTATGCACCATTCAATGGTTTTTTGTTCGATACCTCGTTAACAAATAATACAATTTATACTATTACATGGACGAAACTTGAATATTTGAACAGACGACTAACTATTTTTAAATTCAAGGTTTTGTAATTAATTGCTTGCGGTTAACTTACGGCAGTAAGTACACATTGCATAATTTGTATAAGGGTTAAACCATCATTGCCAGAATTCTGAGCCTATAGCCAAGGTGCGTTCACTAACTAGCGTTTCTATTCGTTTGGTTTTTAAACCAATCGAAACGCTTGTTAGCGAACGCATCTTGGTTATAGAGTCAGAATCTTTGGATAACTCAGTTTTGACAAAAAATTCAAACTATATATTATATGTGTACTAATTGTCATACAGGCAGACAGGCAGACACGCATGGCGAAACTATAAGAGTAATTAGAAGTATGGATCACTAAATATGGTTGTAAGGGTGTTATAGCAGAAAACTTCACTCTCAACTTAATAGGTATTATTTAAATTAAAAATCGATTCGATAATAAATTCCTGGAAGTGACTCACGGCTCTTTGTTAATTGTTATAAACCATTCCAATACGTAATTACCTTTTTTATTGCATTGTGACATCTCTTTAAGTGGACGAAAAGATTCAATAGGATTAAAATTGACGATGATCTTATTTACGATGACATAAAATAAGAAAGGCCTGCCGCCAAAATATTTTCAAAAGTGCAGATGACAGTTAACAGAATAATGTTTATCGCTTAAAGGACTACGGTGTTAGTCATTCGGTTTGAAAACCAAAAAGTTTTTATTTAAATTAACAAGTCCGTCGGTGACTAGAAATGTGTTATAGTTTAGCTTGCGGTTTGTTATTATTGAAAGAAGGTTAAACGACTTAAATAATGAATAATTTAGGATGAATGAAAGAAGATTGACGAAAGAGATATAGAGGGCGAAAGTGAGTGGAAGGGTCGGAAGGGGCTAGGCGTACTTTTTATCAAATACTGGAAAAGGGGCGTATCTTAAGTACCCTGTGGAAGAAGCGAAAGAGATTTCAATTCGTCAGGATCGTAGCAGACGGAAAGAAGTGGTCTCTGCCTACCCCTCTGGGAAACAGGCGTGATTTTATGGAAGTATGTAGTGTGTGTGTGTAAATTTAACACATCAGTCAATTTTAAATGGCTTTTGCAATAGTTTACATATACAAATAACTTTATTTGTAAAACATAGGTGTAAACATACATGTGATGGCTTAATTAGGATCACTTTGTTTTGCCGTTAGGCATACAAATAACTACAATTAGCATGCAGCATGCATCCTTACAGACAAAATATTTTTTTTTTGATTTACACTTTATTATTGAAATATTCTTGTATGGAATAAAAAGCCTTATTAACTAAAAACCTATACAATTCTTTTTTAAATAACAACATATTATCTCGAAGATTTAATGCAGTTTTCGGCAATTTATTAAAGATGCGCACGCCAACGCCATTCCTAATATACTTCTTGCTAGAAGTGCGGTTTTGTATGGCTTATGGTTTATTTTTCCATGCATGCGACTACTAATAAACTTCGGGAACTGGTTTATGTTGCTTCTTACATAAATATCATTTTCGTAAATATAGAGGGACGAGAATGTCAGAATATTAAATTTAATAAAAATGGATTTACATGGTTCCAATAGCCCTAAACCACAGACAGATCGTATGCATTTTTTCTGACCTTTAAAAACTAAATCTCTGTTTGTAGAGTTACCCCAAAATATTATTCCGTATCTTAATGTAGACGTGACATAGGCATGGTAAGAAGTAAGAACTGCAGTTTGGTCAACTACTTTACTAAGCTGGTATAAGGCGTATGAATACTTGTTAAGTTTTTACATATGATGTCAATTTGATTGTTCCAAGTCAATTTATTATCTAAGCTTAATCCTAAAAAGCTTAAAATGAGCATGGTGAGTTAATATGGAATGCGTTCACTTCATTGTGTTACAAGTAATTCCTCAGTAATACAATGACCTCAATTAAACATACCTATGAGTAGAAAATATATGTGGATCATCGCTCACATCCTTCGGGTCCTGGTGGAGGTGAAATTCATCATTATTATTACTACTACTATGAGTAGTCAGCGCTATCACAACAACGGCTGCGATCACCAAAACTCCCAGCATCGCGGCAACCTGCTTGTTTCGCGCCAAAAAGGTCCACATTCGAACGCAAGAACGCAACCGTCAATTAAAAATAAATGCCACTTAAAATTGCGCGGCAGATAACTTTTTAAAACATTCGGATTTTTTGAATTTGGAATTGTTTAGATAAGCGCGAGCCGCCGGCCGCTCGTCGCCGTGTCCGAGCCGATATACGACTCGCCTGACACGACATGACACACTTTATTGTTCTAGTAACAAAGATAACAAATGTCATTAATAGGGTCGCCACTTTCTGAAATGCAATTAAATCATTCATAGTAGTCTGCGTTAATTTGTATTTTTTATTGTTGACGTATTTCTGGAACTACCTTAACACCTACAACTTGAAATACTGATTCCCCAATTTTCCATTTCAATAAGAAGGGAAAAACTGTTTGCACGTAGTCTCTTGCGGAAATAAAACCTAAATTTTAGAGTAAAAATCATAATTATTTCTAAGCATTTCCTGTTGAAACAACACAAGATTAGCAAATACAAGTGTTGTGTAAGACTTGTAAGGTATAAGTAGTCAGCAAAGGTCAAATAGTTCGAATTGAAAAAAAAACTGTAACTGGATACTATTTGTGTCTATGATTGGCAACCCTCGCCGGTGTGGTCTCATCTAGTTAAACCTAATTCAATTGTCGCTTCCTCATTGCATTAACTCCTTAGATGTACCTACACCAACTTATCTATACGGGTGGTCAAATATGGAAATAACGTCGCCCGATACAAAATTACTGGACATGGTCAAAAACAGCGACAATCTTGATGGAAAGTGTAAGTTTGTAGTGGTATAGTTGTAGAAAATATGCAGATGAGTCGATTTAGACGACGGTCCGATGACCCTTGTTAAGTTTTAATTACGTCAACGTGGCAATATCTGTCCCACACACAGGGTAGACGTAATTTAGATTATGTTGTTTACTTTACGATTTATTTACAGTCGCTATCGAATATCCCCTTGCAAAGAAAACGAGCACTTTTGATTTTGTCAAGTAGTTTAAAATGGGGGTTGAAATTATTGTTTGCCTGATCCATTGTCAGACAAAGATAGAGATATGCTAGGGGTCCTGGGTTTAAATCCCGGTAAGGGCAGATATTTGTGTGATGAGCACGAGTATTTGTTCCTGAGTCTTGGATGTTTTCTATGTATTTAAGTATTTATTTCGCTATTTAAGTATGTTCATCGTTGTCTAGTACCCATAGTACAAGCCTAGAGCTTAGTTTGGGACTAGGTCAATTTGTATGACATTGTCCTGTGATTATTATTATTATTATTATATCGCCAAACAAATGTATAAACTGGCTGCAGTAGGCTTAATTAGAAGATACGATAAGTTCTGTTAAAAAAATAGCAACATGGTCACAATAGTGACCAAGCTCTTTAAATAAAGATAAAAAAGGACTTTAAATAAGGATAAGGGGTGGAAGGGGGGGGGTAAGGGGTGCAGTTTAAGGAAATGAAATTTTATGCTTCATAATGAACAAAGTATTATTTACGATGAAAAGCCATAATTTTACATAAATTATTGATTTAATTTTGTAGCACAATTCTTTTCTTACACAGGTACTCGGAATAATCGTAAGTGCGCTTTTTCCTTGCAAGGGGTTTTATATCGGAGCAGATAGGTGACCGAGTGGTTGTCGACTCATCAGAGTAAGGTACCTAGTTCGAACTCGAACCCCATTGGTGGACTAATGAGTTTATCCAACTTAAATACATTACTCTATCTCGAATCCCAGAACACCAAAAATCCCGGAATCCTGGAATTACGTTTCAAAAATCTTGTAATCCCGGGATTGAAAACATGCTCGGGATTGTATTCTCTAGTGTCAACCCACGAGACAAGCCTAACCTAGCTTGGGGATTCAAAGCGTGTTACCCTAGTTCGAAGATGATCTACTGGTTCATTTATACCGTGTTTCAGATGACAGCCGTTTGTCCAAATTGATTGGTGGCCGGCTCGGTGCGTGGACGCATCAGACCGTGGCTCTGGTCGCGCTCTGGTACCTCCGTGGACACTGTTCCAATGAGTTCCGACTGCCGAAATACATGATGACCGATTTGAAATGAATTAAATTAGAATGTTTGCGGTCGATATAGTGATTTATTTGTTTTTTGTAGTCAACGGGAATCTTAGTTCAAAATTGGGCTTTTTATGGTATGAGAAGGCAAATGAGCACACATGCCACCTGATGGTAAGTAGGTCCTGTAACTCATAGGCATTTGCATTCTTAAGACTACAATCTTAAGACTGCAATCCTAAGACCGCAAATGCGTGGCCAAACGTGAGGACTGTGCTGGGTGCTAGAAATTTCACCGGTTGCCTTATCCCCACACCGGACACAGCAATACAAAGTGCGGACAATGTTGCTTTGTGGTGGTACGAGTATGGTGGTAGCGATCCGGACGGACTCTGCACGAGGTCCTGCCACCCTAACTAATTTAAAATGTAAAAAATAAGTATCGGGCTAGCGTATTAACGCTTCAATCGATCGATGACGAAAAATTGATCAAACGTAGTTTATTGATTCACTCTTTATAAGCAGACAGTTAAGTTGTAGTTATGAGACTTATGAGTATAGTATTTTAATGGGTAACCCATCTTTTAACGAATTTCACTTCATCGATTACATCATTTTATCGAACGCAAATTTTCTGCTGAAACCATAATGTTTTCAGAATATCTTAAACATTTAATTACGTTAGGTTAGACTTGCAACTACCAAAAAAAAAACTCATGCGGCGAAAAATGCCTTTTGTTGAAATAAAAATCATCAATAGTTAGTGATTCAAGAGGAAGGTTTTTAGGTTTAGGTAGTCAAACTAAGAACCCGTAATTTGGCTTGAATATGCATATTAGTCACGTCAACAAAGTTAAATATTTTTAGAGTACACGTAACGTGGGGATCTATTTTTTTCTCGTCTACCCTATAGTGTTGGGTGTTGTTGGATAGGACTTTCAAAAGTATTACAGGTTTGTGATAACACTGATAACAGTTTTTCGATTAAGTAATCCGTTTATGAAATATTAAGCTTTAAAGCGCTAATTTTTGTTAGACTCAAGTATCCCCCCACTACAGCCAAAACTATACTTACTAAAAATCAGAAAAAAAATCTTAAATGAAAGAGCATATAACAAATTTTACAGAAAAATTATCACGACTAAGGAGCCATCATTGGTTCTTGAGATACAGGCGATTAATGTGTTTATACCTACTAAAATCATCTAGAAGGGCACCAATTGACTAAATAAAAAATAAGTTATTACTTGTTGATTTTATGTTTGTAGTACTTAACGGCTTCGGAACCCTACACTGAGCATGATCCGACATGCTCTTGCCCGGTTTTATGTATAGTAATTTGTGGATTATGTGCGAATGTGACAACAAACTCACAGAAACCGAAGCGGAGCGAGGGCGGGTCGCTATAGTACATGCATAAACAACCGCAAGATATATTTATTTCTATTACTTATGACGTAGCACAACAGTCGACGGCATTTTCCAAAATCAAGATGATCATAATCGAAAATACAAGTGGATGATATTGTATATTGTTCTTACGAGTATGTAGGTACTGATGTTTTTTCAAGTTAAAATGTAACTACGAAGTGCATACATAGAGGATTACAACGCGGCATATCACCTTTATCTTGGCATTAGATTACTAACAATAGGAACGTTATGAAAACCTTTAAGATTATTTTACGAACGGTGAATAATATATATTATGTAAAATTTGTCTCTCGCGTCAGTGTTGCCGAATACTTTTAACTTGTCCGCATTTAGTTCTAACAAACCCTATGCAAGTGATTGCTGGTCCTTAATGGCAAGGCTGTGGGAAAATGTTAATATATTTTCTCTGTTGTTAATTTGATGTTTAAAATGGACTGAGGAGAATAAATACTACACATGTGCCAGTCGACGTGGATCTTTATTCCAATTCACACTTCTTCTGTTTCTACCACATTATGTTGGTAAACACATCATGATTCTCCAAGCTTCGCACTACTTATCCTCAAATTCTATTTACGAACTCCGCAGTCAGGTGAAACTTTTCAAGTCACACCGAACAAGAACGTTCTAATTGTCAGGAACAGTGAGATATGATTACTCAAAAAACGATGTCATTATCCCGCGCGCGCAGCGGAGCGCGGCGCCCCCCGTTCCGCCGTGTGCGCCGGTCAGCCACCTTGCAAGACGCTGGCGTGAACGTTGGCGCCGCGGGACCAATGTTGGAACCAGTGATGGTTAAGGCTTGACGAGTGTGAATCTTGGCAGTCGTGTGAAAATAATGAGAGCATATTTTTAATATATGATTAGCTATTTGCGAAAACTGTTGACTTAAGCCGCCATGCGATAGGTAGTCAGCTTACGTCAATCCTATAGGTTTTGTTAGTTTTCAAAAATTGCTATCGTTAGCTTAATGTACCTATTTTGTTTATGCCTCTCATGATGCATTAAGAGCGTCCTCATTGAGAACATTCGCGTGTAAAGAGTACCTACATTAATGCTCGGCTCAACGTCCACACAACTCGAATATTACTAATAAACAGATCTCGACTGTAATGCTCGTCTCAAGATGCGTCAAAAATGACAGCGTTCTATGGCTTGACGTTTACTTCGACGTATCTTGTGACGAGCGTCTCAGCCGTGACGGGTTTACCAATACGGCCTTTAGTTCTCCGAGATATCAATGGGTCTTAGAGTTCAATTCCCATCAGGTCTGTGCTTTGTTGTCTTCTTCATATTTTCAACAATACCAGCGGAAAGTTAGTAGTGGTTCGATCCCAGCACCACGTTTAATCTAGTATTCGCATTGTTGGGAATAAAACAACCGGTGAAACGACTTGCATAGAGGCCTGCTCTCTTGGTCCTCAGAGTTGGCAGCGCATTTGCATTCTTAAGATTGCAGTCTTGTGATTGAAAATGTCGATGTGTCTCAGAACCCACTTTAAGTGACTTGTGGGCTCGTTTACCTTCTCCTTATGGTTAAGAATAGATGCATTATATTTTAGTCCTTAAAGTTAGCGGCGCAATTACAGTCTTAGGATTGCAGTCTTGAGAATTTAATTATCTTAAATTGACCTGTGTGCTCGTTTGCATTCATTATATAAAAATTTACAATACCTATGTCTTCACTGTCTGTTATCGCCACGGCACACCACCAACATTGGCGGCCAATGTCTCCCATCGCCAGTTCCTGTGATTAAACATAACAATCCGTGGGCAGCCATGAAATAATAAGTGTGGTCAAATGGGCGCATGCGCGTAATTAACCAAGATTGATGCGAGTTGCCTAGAAAAGGCTTTTTATTTAATTCACTGTGCTTGAAAAAGTACTTAGTACTTACATAGATTTCAACTATATTACTTATTAATATTTAAACACATGCTAATTGTATTGCAATTTACTAAATTTATTGAGTTGACCCAATTGGTTAGGTTTTTTTGGGAGAATTATTATGACAATTATAGTTGAAGACAAAATAAAAAGCTGGCAAGAGAAAAATGTTGTAATATTTTTCATGTATAATTGTCAAAAAAAAATGCAGGCCCGGGTATCTGACCTAATCACCAATAATATACAAACTCGACATTACCAGAAAAACAAGAAAAAAACATTATTTTTCTATTTTTTTAAAACGATAAAAGTTGAATTGGGTGTAAGTACTAGGCATAATATGGGAGCTAGATTGGAAAGCCAGTATACATATACAAATAAAAAAAAGAATAAAACATTACTAAGGGGTTTTTTTGACATGGCTATAAAGTTCAATTTACGGCAAGCGTAAAGGACAAAGCTATAAGCTGTTAGTTAGCAGCTGTCCTTTTCTCTCAGCGTAAACTGAACTGCATAGCTATGTCATAGTAAACCCCCTGGTTTAATAAAACTAAATTTACTTTTCATCTTCCCAGCCAGCACTTCTTTCAGCCAAAACAAAACAATTGAAAACTGCGCACAATTACAACCGCAATCTAAATTCAAAATTCGAATGCCGTTAGCGCGTTCCGTTACGCAAATTGCGACGCCACAAGCGTCTATGAGATATTAAAGCGTAAAATACAGCCAGGGCTTAATAATTGGTCTAAAATATCACCTATTATTCACCTGTCTTCGCCCTGAGATAGTTGAGGGCTTAGGAGTTAACAATATCGTTCTGATGACGATTTAGTAGGGCGCTGGCGGTGCGTTGCAATTATTTTAGTTGCGTATAGCGAGTACGCGGAATGGTTCCTACTATACGATCGTCATGACAAATTACCTCGATGTAGTGGAGCCCCAAGGGTCTATGTTCGATTTGTGTAAGTTAACAAGATTTTTAGCCGTAATTATTTTTTTAGTCCACTGTTCTAAACCACTGTCGAAAACGTAGTTCGCAACTATAAAATTGCGTATTTAATTTGAAGTAACTGAATCTCGACGACCTTGTTGCTAGTGAGTGTTCGAAGCTAGTGGTCCCGGGTTTAAATCCCGGTAAGGGCCGATTTTTTTGTGATGAGCACGAGTATTTGTTCCCGAGTCTTGGATGTTTTCTATGTATTTATTTCTCTATATAATTTTATCGAGTGTCTATCATTTCTTAGAAACACCTTTCATCGAGTGTATCATTTCATCGAACGCTATTTTCTGCTGAAACCATAATGTTTTCAGAGTATATTAAACATTTAACCTAACCTAACCTACGTTATTAATGTTTAAGATACTCTGAAAACATTATGGTTTCAGCAGAAAATAGCGTTCGATGGAATGATGCATTCGATGAAGTGATGATGAGTTACCAATTTTATCGTTGTCTAGTACCCATAGTACAAGCCTAGAGCTTAGTTTGGGACTAGGTCAATTAATGTGTCATTGTCTCTTGATATTGATTTATTTTATTTATTTAAAAATGGCGTCTTAATATGAAATAATAAAATGCACATCGTTAGCTACAACAAATATAAGATTTGTACCAAAACGAATAGAGAAAATAATCAAAAAAAGCTAACTTAAGAGGCCGTTAAATTTCATTTTTCATTATTTTTTTTGACGACACGTTGGCTTAGTTGGGGGTGACCCGGCCTCTGAAGCTAGCGGTCCTGGGTTCAAATCCTGGTAAGGGCAGATATTTGTGTAATGAGCGCGAATATTTGTTCCTGAGTCTTGGATGTTTTCTATGTATTTAAGTATGTATTTCTCTATATAAGTATGTTTATCGTTGTCTAGTTCCCATAGTACAAGCTTAGAGCTTAGTTTGGGACTAGAGCAATTTGTGTGAGATCCTCCCGTGATATTTATTTATTTTTTATTTATTACTTACCCAATGAAAACGAATAATCGAAAAACCGTTCGATATTAGTAGGCACACTTGACTCCCGAAAAGTTACACGTTATCTATAAAAAATAAAACCAAAACTAGTTCAATTTCCTGTCGTAACTTGGTTTTTAATTAGAAGTATTACTTATTTAAAATTTAACACGAAAATGTGTCCGACCAAGGTAGGTAATTAAAGAAGTAAGGATTCCTAATTCTTGCTAACTTTACCGCCCGAGCGATAAACACGTGACGGCTAAAAGTTTATTCACTTCTCAGGCTTTTTAAAGTGACTCATTACAGTTGTTTTTTGGCTAGTGATAATTTTTGTCTCAGGTAATTTGTTTTCCTTAATATTTTTTTTACTATATTCATGGCGCGGAAATGTCAAACCATCTCGTAGACAAATAGGCTTAATGAGTTAGGTACCGACCCTGAGGACTATAAGCCAATCAGCGCCCGAAGGGGTATCTAAAAATCAATAGCCAACGCAGATGATATCCTCTCCCGTTATAATAAGGTTGCATTTGCTACAGGAGTTTTGTCTGACATAACGCCGTTTGACCTCTATTCTACTACGTTATAACGATATCGCGTTTGACGTATTTTAGAATCGTTTCTGACTCGGCCGTCATTACTGTAAATGATATGAGTTATCAAAACGTTGACAATATGGAAACACTTCAAAAGCGATATCGTTTTTACCGTGTAGAATCTCGGCTCAGCATGCTGGGGGTGATTCTCTCAACACAGCGCTGCGTCGATCTCAAAGGTGAAGTTTTACCCGGCAAGTTTAAGAAGTCCCGTCGGAGCGTACAAAACACATTTTAGCGCGTGCCTTCTCAATTAGGCAGCAGGCAGGTGAGTCGAGTTCAGTGTCGTATAAAGCTGCTCATTTCACTGGCTCATCTATTATTTAACTCGAAACAGAAACACAAGAGAATACTGTTGCTGCGGTGACGGAGGGGGCGAAAAATCGCAAGCCTTCTGAACGAAGCCTGCACAAGGTTTAGTGTACGGACCTTTATTGAAATAGTTTCAGCATTTCAGCCTATGTATTCCCTAGAATGCATATGTATTCCGCCCATGAGATGGACCGACGATCTGGTCAAAATAGCCGGTAAGGACTGGATACGGAAGACCCAAGACCGAAGGAAATGGAGTGCAATGGAAGAGGCCTATACTCAGCATTGGGTGGCAACAGGCTGAAGAAGAAGAGAAGAAGAGATTCCGTAGAAGTATTCAGCCCTTTAAGGCAAGATTAAAGATCTTCAATCATTTAAGTACATATCATCAAAATACACTTTCAATGTAAGGGTATACCGGGTGTCACCTATTCACTTTTAGTGATTTTGGAATTTAATAAGACCGCGGAGCGTTACAGCCGCTCCCCTTTTGTTACCAAAATGGACATAAAGACTTATTATCTGTGGCACCTAATTTCAATTATAATAGATAACTGTGTTTAGGTTTAAGAACCAATGTTTTTCCAGGTATCATGTAACCATGATACATGGAAAACAAATGCTTTTTGTTATGTTTCAAGTATTTTTAGTAACATAAAAGCGGGGCTTTAATTACCGCTTGGTAAGCACGGTTTTAAATAAAACGCTAAGCCGTAACTCGTTAAAATATACCTATAGGAACTATCTCAGTCAAAGGTGAAACATAAAACAATTGAAGCAGGACAGCTGGCCACAAAATTGAGCAATCCTTAAGGGCACGCTTCCGCTCCCGTCAAATTAATATTCCTCACAATTAACAAGGATAATATAAGTTGGTTTGGTATTGCACCTGTTTACTGGGCACGCTCGGCCGAGCACGACTGGCCAGCCAGCCGTGGCCGGCGAAGAAGCTGCTTTAAAAATAAAATAGATTTAAAATTGGAACGTTATGAGGTAAATGGTGAGCAGTGTTAGTAGCGGCAAATTAAATAAATTACGGCATAAATGATTCCTTCAATCTGGTCCAGAATAAAGTGTAACATGCCTGCCTTGTGAAACTATTTTTAAGACCTTAGGAGTATTTAACGCATTTTAGTAAATAAATTGATTGGTTAAAACTTTTCAATATGGTAATTATACCTAAATAGGATTTATTAAGGTTTTATTTATACTGTTAATAAACTGCTTGCGGTACACATTCGGTTCCCTTAGCTAAAACTTGCTATCGCAATACTTGATTATCCTTAAGAGGCCGTATACGAAATTTTGCTGGTTTTGCTTCTTTTCGTGACTTTACAGTTGAAATACTGCTTTTCTATAAGTTTTAAAGCATAACATGAAATATCATTTCAGTTAATAAATGAGTTACGTATGAATGAGCTTATTTTTGTCGAGTATTGTAATGCGGGATTTAGGTTGTTTTAAAACATTATATTTTGGTAATCTTTTTAATTTTGTGGATATTTTTTTAGGTAATGGATTGATTTTGAACTGAAGTTTATTACTGTTGTTTTAATTTTATGAACGAGTTTAAAGTAGCCGAAATGAAATACCTTTTTTTGCCCATTTTCTATAAAATTTAACCAAGTTACAATACAATACAAAACAAATACTCTTTATTGAACACCAAAAAAAAAAAAAAACAGAACACGGTACAATAACAAATTATTTTTTCCATATTTTTTATTAAGGTGGTAAAAAGTTATTTATTTATTTTTTTGACGACTTTATAGCAATAAATTGTAATTTTTTCATGATTTCATACTTTTTAAAACGTCAAACCTATACGTGAATATGCAATATCCTAAACCTCTTACAGCAAAATTCATAAAACAGTCGCCGGTTTCAGGTTGCTTAATCAAAGTTAAATAATTGCGCATTAAAATTTGTAGAATTAAAGTATTTTAACTGTAAAATCACCTGTGTTAAATCACGTAAATCAGCGAAATAGCCAAAACTCTACGGCCTCTTAATAATAGTTTAGCTATGTACTAAATTAAACTATAATACCAAAATATCAACATATTTGAAATAAATCCATATTACACATAATGTTTTTTATCACATTTGCGAGGAAATAAATAAATAATTAGACTATTAAAGAAAACAACAATCAAATCAAACAAACACTCGACTTGTACTCAACTCGCTAAAAAAACAATAATATAGTCTTCCACAGGCCCAGGGCCTCTATTCAACTGCGTTATAACGATATCGTGTTTGACGTGTTTTAGAATCGTTTATGTCACAGTCGCCATTATTGTAAATGACATAAGAGTTATGAAAACGTTGACAATACGGAAACACGTCAAATACGATATCGTTATTACCGTGTAGAATCCCAGCCCAGGTAATGCGTAGCGTGCGCTTATAGTTTATAAACTTGACAGGCCACACTTTCACGTTGTACCGATTATCAAAATGAAATTTAATTAAATAATTGCAAATGGCTCTAATAGTTTAGTGGTGGTAGGACCCTGTGCAGGGTCCGTCCGGATCGCTACCACCATCTTATCCATTAACCACCCGCCAAGCAACAGTAATCGCGTTGTTGTGTTCTGGTGTGGGGATAAGACAACCGGTGAAATTACTAGCATAGAGGCATTCCATCTTAGTCCTCAGGGTTGGCAACGCATTTGAGGTCTTAGGATTATAGTCTTGAGAATTCGAATGTCTACGGGTTTGTGACTCCACTTACCATCAGGTGGCCTGAGTGCTCGTGTGCTTTCTCTTAAACATAAAAAAAACACCGTAAAGGGGAGTTGTTTTTACAAGTTCATTAACTGAAGAGCTATGCTGTTGTCGGTGGAGCAAGTTTCATTGTATTCACAAAGCATATAAGTGCCTAGTAAAAGATACGGTAGAAGAAAGACATTTTCTACTCTAGACGGGTAAATGGTTGAGCTTCGCGGTTAGTAATAATTTGAAAAATCATTTAGAGGGCGTTTTCCAAATTAAGTACCTATATTTAAGGACTACAATTAACAACGGTAACTTTTCCATTACTTCACGAACATTAACTTACTGGCTAAATAGTGGCATCTCGGACAAAGCAAATTCAACCATACAACTAACAGGTGAGGCTAGAATACTCAGTCAGCAAAGTGTCAATTTAGTAGGACGTCACAGAATTGAAATGAACAAGTAGCCAAACGTTTGGAAATATAAATAAGTAGTCCGTGTGATTAGAATACCTAATTAACCGAAAGTAAAATTAGTTGATTGACATGAACATAGAAGGAGTTATTAGTAAAACGTCTGGAAATTAAAATAGTCCGTATAATTATAATATGTAATTCGTCGAAAGCTAAATTAGTTGACTGTCATCACCACAGAACGAGTGCCAGGATTTAAATAATAGATAATAATTGATTGTGTGGAAAGGAGTTTGAAATTATCACGTGTCATATCAACACTTGCCGTTTAAAGATCCAGACGTTTTGCGAACGGGCTCTTTGGCGTTCATGTCTATTTAGTCATTTTTATATACAATCGTTTTGCTACCGGGCCATATAGCTTTTATGTCTATTAAGTAAAAAAGACATTTCTAAGATAAAGACGTTTCTACCGAAATCTAGACGTTTCTAGACGAATCTACCGTTCTAAAAAGTAATTTGCATTATTTGCAGTTGGATATTTTTCTTTTAGCATCACTTTACGGCAAAGCTCTTTCACCAAATTAATTTCTTGTGCTACATTTTGGTTAGATCATTTACCTATAATTATTCTTATAAACTTAATTGCGGAAGCGATGCTAACTTCTAAAATAATATATTTTAGGGAAAATAATGAAAACACCACTTAGAAAACAGCATCACGTTCGTACATAAATGCACATACATTTATAATAAATATAATTAAAATACTAAGTTGTAAGTAATTAGGAAACTTAAAAAGAAGAGATTTTGATAATCGCATGCTTGCGGGTATATAATTATGCCGCTTATGTAGTCCGAAGCTCTTACAGTCCCACTCAACAGTCAGTTGATGAGGATTAAGTCGTTTTTTAACGACGATTTTTCATACGCACGTTAAGTAATCGTCTCTAAAATGTCTCTGAGTGCTGTGGTTAACCTACCTAACCTACAGGAAAATTAAGACTCGGAAGTCGGACTCACGCACGAAGGGTTCCGTACCATCTATAGAACAATAGATGAAAAAAAAACGGCAAAATTTCACGTTTGTTGTAGTATGGGGTTTAATTTTTATTTTTTGACGTTTGTCATTTTTTATTGAATGAAAAGTATCCTTTGTTACTTCTAGTACCTCCCAGAATATGTGTCACAAGTTTCATGATGATTCGTCAAGTAGTTTTTGCGTGGAAGCGTAACAAACATCCACGCTTTCACATTAATTAGTAAGGATTAATTATCTATTTTTGAAGTGAATATACAACTAAATATTTTATGAATATTTCATGCGTCTACCTGTTGCCGTTATTAATTTCGAGCAAAAACGGCAATAAAATCACGTTTGTTGTAAGGGAGCCCCTTAAATTATTTACTTTTATTCTCCTTTTAGTATTTTGTTGTTATAGCGGCAACGAAAATACATCATCTGTGAAAATTTCAACAGACTAGCTATCATGGTTCATGAGATACAGCCTGTTGACAGTTTACCCCTTGGGTACGGAACCCTAAACAGGAGAGCACAAATATGCCTCATAAGCGAAATAAGCAGTGACTTTTCAGCGCGCAACTACAATCGCTTGTGCTTTGCTTCATAACGTCTCTAGTGTAGTTCCTAAACTCCTAATGTGACAACTGCAAGTGTCCACAAAGATGTTCCTTGAAGCGAAGCAGCGACTCCGGCGCAGCGGTACAATCGCTTGTGTGCTTTGCTCGACAGGGGGTGTTTAATTTAACCACCTGTCACACCGTCCTGTATCTCAAACCAAAGTGCTCTATTTCTCTTTAGTAAGTTTTTTCTTGGGACTTGATAATTTATGCATTTATACATGAGCTTAGCACACTGCCACGTTAACTAGTGGCATCTACGTGAAACGGAAACTATTGTCAAATTTATTAGGAGTTTATTAAAATGACAGCCTCCCTGAGTTTAAGTTGCTGAGTAATAAAATGACTCAAGTCACACAAAACACTCTTTTATTTTAAACCTTAACTCTTTATTGTTACGTTTGAATATGGAATAGACGAATTAAAGTCCCAAGCCTGTATCAAAATCTTGTCCCGTGACAGCGTGTTAGGCCCACTAGCCCTAGATCTAAATAAAAAATATTTTACATACATACATACATAACATCACGCCTTCATTCCCAGAGTGGGATAGGCAGAGCTACAGAAATACCAACAACTCTAAAAAGACATGTTAATAATTCTGTAACCACAATTTGCACAAGTAGGCTGAGATGTTTACTAGTGTATTAGTGACAGGTTGCAAGCCCATCGCCTAACAATACTACAAGCCTATATTCCCTTAGTCGCCTCTTACGACATCCACGGGAAGACATGGAGTGGCACTATTCTAACCCGGCAACCACACGGGGGAAAAAATATTTTATTTCCATAAATTTAAGTCTACATGACATCAACACGGTTGAATAGTACTCATTTGCCCTTTCAGTGCCTTTAGGTAAAAATAGTTAAGTATACAAGTTGTTTGCACTTAGTTTTGTTATTGTATATTTAGGCACTGAATAAATGATTATCTTTCTTTCTTTATCTTTTTCTTTATTTGGTGACTCTTTTAGCCAGTTACTGAATAAGGAGTCTCAGTTGTCCCGCGATCTCCGTTTAAGCCTACCCCGTCAACGTCATCTATCTTTTGGCATCCGCTTGGTGACTACGCTAGGCTTCCGTTTAGATGTCCCGGCCTCCGTCCCGTGACCGGCCCAACCTCACTTGACCCTGGCGGTATCATCACGGATGTTAGCTATGCGTATTTTACTCGCGGATCAGTAAGTTGTCTTATTGATTCGATGGTTCAATGGTAGGTAGTGTACTGCTTACTGCGTCAAGACTATCGAGTATCCAGGGTTTATATTTTCCCATCTTAGCGTAATGACTCCAGTCATATAATGTAAAGATCCATCTACTATATTTTGGTTTGGTCTGTATATATATTTATCTTTGTATGCCGTGTACCAGTACCTACACTCTTTTGTTATTTCTATCAAATGAGAGTTTGAATAAAACTCTAAGGTTTCTCGTTCTGTTACAGTCCGGTGTGTATGCCGCCCTTGAAACATGGCTGCGCGCGCGCCTGCGCCGCTCGTTAGGCTGGTAATGAGGCGGCCATATTTACGACCCCACCTAACGCTTGTCCGGATTCGATCCACATTACCCACCTTGTAATTTACTTGCCTAGGCTAAGTAACTATCTATTAGGAAAGGTTGTAAATTATGCCAGCTTCCTGGGCCCCTATTCAACTTGGTAAAACCATATTGCCTTTGACGTGTTATGGTATTGTTTTTTAATCGACCGCCATTACTGTAAAATAAACAAGAGCTATCAAAACGTTGATAATACGGAAACACGTCAATAACAACATAGTTTTACAGTGTAGAATCTCAGCCCTCCTGTTGCTTGTACAGCCAACCAATTTGATTCTTAGGCCACTATGGACTATGTCAAAAGGACGATGGCAACGAAAACATAAGAGACTTCTATGGTTTTTAACGTCACGTTGACATAGTCCGAAATGGCCTAGGAATCAAATAGGTTGAATGTACGTTGGTTTCTTAATTTTGATGCGTAAGGGAGTGACACCGTGCGGAAACAAAAGAAAGGGATACTAATTACATGGCGTTAATTTTGACGGACCGTAATTTACGCTCCGTTAAGCTCCGGTGTGGTCGCTCCCTTATTCTGGTTTTAATTTGAACTATTCCAATTACCAATCATTATAAATAGCCTATACTTTTGGCATAGAACAGACGGGCCACCTAATGGCAAGTGGGCTCGGCAAAGACATTAGCTTTCTCAATACTACAATCTTATAAGGCTGCAAATCCGTTGCCAGCCCTGAGGACTAAGATGGAATGCGTCTACGCTAGTTATTTTACCGGTTGTCTTATCCCCGCACTGGAATATAACAATGCAAGCACTGCAGCTCAGCGGTAGGTTAAAGGATGATGGTGGTAACTGCCCGTACGCACCCGGCACAAGGCCCTAACACCACTAAAACACACATAGACATAAGCCGCTCTCATTGTAAGCCAACGAGCTCTTTTTTTTAGCTTTTCGCATCCAACTCTACCCTCCTTTCTAAATAAATACGATAGACCGATGAACCTTTTTAATACACTTTAGGCACCAGGTTCCAGACATGTATCAGAGCCCGCATTTCGCCAATTAACTGAATAAATATATATTTTCTTTAATTTGTAATATTTGTTTACGTTAACATTGATTTCTGATAAGATTATTTAATATCAAGAAGCTTACATATGACACTGGAGATTGCACGGCGAACAACGAATGGAAACCAAGAAAAGTGACCTTGAATGGCGTCGCTTATGTTATTGTCCCTTTCTTTTTATCCTAAAGAAAGGGACAAAAAACATAAGCGACGTCATTTAAGGTCACTTATCTACGCTTTTAGGCGTTGTTCGCAATCTCCAGTGTCACTAAGGAAAAATGTGACATAATGGCGGTCAAAAATTATAGTAAACTCCCACCGGCTTTTCTAAATTTGCCGTTTCCAAAAATCAAGTGTACAGTACTAAATTGGCTCTCATTAAATAACTTTTATAGCTTGCATGTATACAGTAACTACCAATATGTTTAATGTATATTTTAATACGTATAGTGTACCTCTTAAAGAGTAACGACCAAAATGCAATAAATGTTCATAGATTAAGTTTTCCCTGTATTTGCATGCCTACTATTATAAGGTATTAGCATTATTGGAACCTGTACTATCTTAGCATCAGCCCCCTATTTCACCATACTGACAATGACAGGTGACAGGTGACTTGTAAGTGTACATGGCGCAGCTTATATGAAAACCAGTGATGTATCAGCGTGTTAACTTTGCAATGTATACCGAATTGTCACCTGTCACGTGTCATTGTCACGATGGTGAAATAAGGGGCTGATTTCACTATGTACCTAATGTTATGCAAATGAAATAAATAAATAAATAAGCTTCTTGTTTAATATCGATACTTACCTACCTCCGATATAATTAGCTTTCGAGCTGTTGGGCCAATTTTAATAAAAGAGGTGTCAAATGATTAAATTTGTCAAAACCGTGTAAGGACGTGTACTATCACTGTTATAAAATTAAATTGACAATATTTAATAACAATAGTCAAAAGATGTATTTTGACTTCGCCGTATTTCTGAACTTCCATTAATTCCTATTTTATCTGCTTGCATTGACTTATGTAGGTAAGTATGTAAATATACTCGTAAAGTAAATAACAAACAAACGTACAAACGGCTAAACTATTCTATTAGGCGACTTCCACAAAAGAAACTATCCCGTTTATAAACTTATTCCTTACTCGTGCCATTGTATTCGAAGCTTAGATTTAACATCGCGTATAAAAGGCGAACGATTTGTTCACGTTGTTTTGTGGTTATGCACAAACTATCTCTAAGGTGTTATTCTCTTAACCTCGTAAGGCCCGACGTGCATTAGATGTACATAATCAAGGCAATTTAATTTAAACTATATCACAATGGGAATAAAGTTCATTTTTCTTTGTTCAGAAATTGAAATTGGTAGTATAGAGCAAACTTATTTGAACTTTATTTCCTTGCAGCTAGATACAAATTCCTATGCACAAAAATCTTCCTGTTCCCACCATACTACGGTGGGCCTTACGAGGTTTAAATTAATTTGTCGCACAACGACCTCACATGATAAACTCTGTAGTGTTCTTTTCTATCGCTCAAAACGTATGGGATGACAGTCGACCACGTGGTTTATCGAAACGCATAAGAATGTCATCCCATAAATTTTGAGCGATAGAAAAGAAAAACGTTAGGAGCTTTTGCATCTTGGCTAGGGCCCCTGGATCTCAATGGCCTATGTGTCTTTTCATTGGATATTTGAGATTGCTAGTTTTATTTTTCAAACATGGCACCTTTTTCACTTGTTTTAATTTGAATCCTCGAAACCTTTAACGATGTTTTTTTTCTTTATCCCGGTAAATATTTTTTTTTTATAAAAGTTGTGGTTTTAACGTAAACAGCAATCTTTTGAATTTGATGCTGCCAAATTGGGGCTAACTATCTCCATCTCACGTTCTTCGCGCGGAAGCACATAAAGCTATCCCTTTCTATACTTGTGTGGGCGTGGCATCATATGTGGCCTCTTAAGCTACTAATTGAATAATGCACGGACTGGGGCCATATGTTTTTAATAATCATCAAAAAAAAAAAGAGTTATTCCAACTTTGACAATACTATAACATGCTATAAATAAAAAGGTTTTACCAAGTAGAATAATACTACTTTACTCCCCCTCCCTCCCTGGGCCTCTATTCAGTTGCGTTAAAACGATATCGTGTTTGACACGTTTAAGAATCGTTTATGTCACAGTCGCCATTATTGTAAATGACATAAGAGTTATCAAAACGTTGACAATACGGAAATAGGTCAAAAACGACATCGTTATTACTTTGTACAATTCCAGTCCAGAATTGTTGCTGTGATATGACGGGACAACTCAACGGTTAATAATTCATCCGTCGAATTTAAAAGTGAGTTTCTTAAGAGAATAACATGGCTGCGCCATAACCATACGGAATATGGTATCTAATCTCGTGCGCAGTGTTTCTCTATGAAAACTACGGACAATATTGTTTTATGTTCCGCCCACCTCTCGCTATGTGCCCTATTAACGTACCATGTTTCGGTGTACCAACGTTTGTAGGTTGGTAATGGCCCCCCCTGGAGAAGTCATTTAGGTAAGCAAATTGTAGTAGTTTTGTTCTTGTTTGTGGGTAAACTGGAATGTTTTCTCGAGGAACTCATTGTCTGTGGATGCGACTGGCGCAGTTAGACCCATCTCAAGAGTTAGATATATTGGTCGTCAAGGCTGACGTGGTCTTGACATTGAGATTTGGCACACAGAACTTGATTTATGGGTTAACAATTTAATAGAAACCGTTTTCGATTATATAGTAGGGAGAGCGGGGCTGAAAGTGCCGGGGGTAAGTTGTTCCGATGATAATAGAAATGCAAGTAAAAAACGGAGCAATCTGTATGATGTTTGACGCGAAACATTATAAAATTATGCCGTTGCAGGAGCCGTTTAAGTTGCTTCCATTATGGTATAATAGTAGTTATGGAAAAAAAAACTAAATCAACGGAACAACGAACCCCACAAAATAATACCTTTTTGTCTTTGATTTTTTGTTAACTGAGTTGATAGTGCACACAACATAAACACATATTTAGACGAACTACAAAATACTCCTTTAGCGTGTGAGAACTGAGTTTTTTTTTTTAAGGATAAGTTTGTATTTCAAAAGGATGGAACAATCAGCCCCATAGTGGGGTTAGTTGTTCCGTTCCGATCGATCTCATAAAAAATGATTTTATTTGAAAACTGTTTAACGATGCACAAAACAATATCACTATTCAGAAATTCCAATAACCATTCTTTAAATGTGTGAGTAAGCCACACAACATATACACTATTTCATAGCTCAATTTTGTGTTTTATGAAAATCGGCACTTTCAGCCCCGCTCTCCCTAAATAAACGAAACACTGCCTGATCCTACAACACTCACTTCAAATCAACTCTTCCAAAGTCGTAGGTACCTAACACCCCATAATGCTTATACCTAAGCACACGAGTCACGTTATGGTTGTTGATGAATACATCGACAATGAGTTTCTTTAGAGAGTAACATCTTAAGATAATGTTATTCCAATATTTTTACTACGAACAATGTTCGCACAAAATTATCTACCCGTGTTTCAGTGCCATGCCATCTGAATTTCATACAAATCTGACTCTTTATCGTGCCTTTAACATGTGTGAACTCTTACCTTGTTGCAGGAGGCAATACACACTCTTTTATGACTTATGACCCATACATAATAAGGCGCATGACGCACTTTACATTGAATCATATAATATACCTGGCCTTTTATGCATTGACCTCTATTAACAGTTTAACAAGGCGGAAAACGGCATGTTCTACAACAAGTAGAATATTTTCATGTTCAGTGCCGAAGTATATACATGTGGTGTCAACTTTGTACGTTTATCTGGAAGCGGGGCAATACATTGAAAGATAGTTTATTGGAGGGTAATTACTTCGCGGATTATGTTTAGATTCTGCGCGGATCCGTTCCCGTGTGAATAGGGTTGAACTTTAATTTGTTAGTACTTCGTTTAAACAAGGTAATTAAGATTGAGTCTAAATGCACCCAGCACCCACTTCAAATAACTAAAACCTTACTTTAAGGTTTATGAAAAAAATAAATGCATTTGCAACATAATTCTCGATATCATGCATCTTAATGGTCCATTTTGTTACCAAGAAATGTATTTGGCAACAAAACGGACACCTAGAGACCACTACAACACACAATACACAATCCGTGCTAGTTTATTGAAACCTTTTTAGTCGGACAACTGAGACATAAACTGTATCAGCATTCTACACAACTTAAATTCAGTAAGTAGTTTTTTTAAGGTTTAGTAAAGCGCTAAATTTAAAAGAAAAAGCTGGCCCGCTTCCACGCTTAATTTAAATTCAACCTTTAAAGTTTTAGCCAGACGTCCGTGACATGTTTGTAAATAACTTACCAAAAAACCTTTTAATTTCATTAACTGCAATCGAATGAGCGTTCAAGTCAAATACATCAAGATTATTTTAATTTCATTGGCAGCCGAATGAACGCGTCCAATCAGTTGACACCGCCCAATTACGAATATGTCATTTGAACTCATGTGGAATTCTTATTTTAAACAGAAATTAAGATGGCTCCGTTGTAATTGGCGGAAAAAAATCGTATAAAAAAGTGGCAAAGGCTACATAACCCGACGGCCTATATGCTAATTTCGCACTGGCTAAAAGCTCTTCGCGGCTCAATTAGCCAGAATGTTCGGTAAAAGATTCTTTATTTGAATTTTAATTGATCTGTCTCATTATAGTAACATAAATAAGTAATGGGCTTTGTTACGGTATTCATAATTAATAATAATAAAAAATAACATGATTTCGTGCTTTGCTGGAAAATTACTGTAGGTAATTTTGCAAACAGCATTGCCGAATATAATTATGTAGGTATACAAATTAAGCAAGTTAAATGTTACACGTTGATGGTAACAACGGTTAATGAACTCAACTAGGAGCCTAAATTGGTCGGTGAACGCGTAACTTTATGCATGTTTTTTCCGTGGTCATTTGACGCAACTTTGCCTAAAAACGAAGACAGGTTCTTTGGTTCTTTTTTCAAAATATGTCTGGCATTTCATATTTTTTTCGACCATTTCAATGAATACTTTTACTACAGCCGAATAAGGCAGTGGTGTTAATCGTCGAGTGAGCAAGACCCCAGACATCAAACTCTTGTCATAGTTTCCACAAAGTAAACAATCAGTGACGCTAACATGGCACGAGGGTAAATTCCAAAAATATTGTACGTAGTATAACGTTGTTACGAAAATTTACTATAATGATATTATGATTGTACGCCTAATTTTTGTAACACGCAGTGGAATAACGGTAACGTTGTAACAATTAAGTGATTTTAAAGTGTAATAATCATTCATTGATTGGTTCAAAAGGTCATTGAATTATGTTACATAAACCATGGTCAGATGGCGCTCTGTGCAAAAAAGGGTCATAAATCTGTCTCTCTCGGCGCCCGGCGGTCTGCGCGTGCACTGCTTATACTAGGAACAGTTTAAAATGTACTTATTCATGGCAATGAGAAGGCATACGACTGGTGGTAGGTGGGATCTGAGACCCATAATTATATACATATTTCAACTCTCAAGAGTATAGTCTTAAGACTGCAATCCTAAGGTTTAAAACGTGGCGTAAAAACCTATAAAATAATTCTAATTCTAATTTACATTAATGTCTTCCACTCCTGTTAAGATGTATGTCATTAAGGTCGAGTTATTTATACACATTCCCATGGACTTGTTAGAGAAGTAAGTCCATGGATGCACGCCAGGACAAGCAAAAGAGTAATTTCTACATACATACATAACATCACGCCTTCATTCCCAAAGTGGGGTAGGAAGAGCTACAGAAATACCAACAACTCTAAAAAGACTTGTTTATAATTCTGTAACCACATTTTGCACAAGTAGGCTGAGATGTTTACTAGTGTATTAGTGACAGGTTGCAAACCCATCGCCTAACAATACTACAAGCCTTTATTCCCTTAGTCGCCTCTTACGACATCCACGGGAAGACATGGAGTGGCACTATTCTAACCCGACAACCACACTAGTTTATAAGAACTATTAAAACGTTGACAATACGTTAATAACCGTGCATAATTTTAGCAATAAGCGACCGACTGTGGCGCGGGTTGATAGCGAGTTTTCCAGTAGTTTCTAGACTAGAACGAGATCGTATAATAGCGAGTGAATAATTTATCTTGCGGACTAAACAGGAACACACGGGGTTAGCTCCACGCGCTTATAAGTCTATAACAGATATGTGTTGCTAGACATTTATAAAATTTAGGTGATGTGGAAATGTCGATATTTCAGTATCGACTCGATCAGCACGGTCAAGTTAGAATTATACTCTTACTGTTCAAGTATTCATATGTAAGGTTGTGATAATTATCGTAATAAAATGTATACATATATATATATATATAATTTGTATACAGTAAAGTAAAAATAATCATCAAAACTGCATGCCGTTAGGAAGAAGGAAAAGAATACATACATACACATGCATAACATCACGCCTTCATTCCCAGAGTGGGGTGGGCAGAGCTACAGAAGTACCAAAAAATCTAAAAGCTTGTTGATAATTCTATAACCACATTTGCACAAGTAGGCTAAGATATTAGTGTACTAGTGAAAGGTTGCAAGCCCATCGCCTACTTCAAGCTCTTATTCCCTTAGTCGCCTCTTACGACGTCCACGAGAAGTCATGGAGTGGCACTATTCTAACCCGGCAACCACAAGGGGCAAGGAAAAGAGTGTTTGGTTAAATTACAAGAAACATATGTTTTATAAGTAAAAGCATGACTCGATGACGTCTTACGATTTTTAAACTTGAACATGTAACAATTGTCAAAGTTCGAGGTACAAATGTTCATAAAAAACCTGTAATATTTTGACACCAGAATGTGGATCAGTAACGTTGTACCTATGAATTGGTGTAAAAATGTCTATAAAATGCACTCGTGATAATTTCCCTCTTAACACTAAAGTCTCCAAGTCCCGTAATGACATCATCATCATTATATACTTGAGAGCTATGCTCTTGTCGGTGGAGTCATTTCCATTCTTTCCTATTCCGAGCCTTCTATTCAACATATTGATACGTCATGACGCCTACAACTTCTTTTTTTAATAATTGGTTTAGTTAAGTCCTTTCTGGGCTCGAATTCTACACGATAATAACGATATCGTCTATTTCCGTATTGTCAACGTTTTGATAACTCTTATGTCATTTACAATAATGGCGACTGTGACATAAACGATTCTAAAACACGTCAAAAGCGATATCGTTATAACGCAGCAGAATAGAGGCCCTGGTCTCCCTCTTTTCCTTTTTCCTTCAATTATAATCTTGATGTATCTCCCTCTCCCTCGTCTATTTTCTATTGTCTGCAATAGATTTCTCTTTTCCTCCACTATGCTTAATACTTCCTCATTCGTCATCTTTTCATTCTACCTAATCCTTTCCATCCGTTTCCAGCACCCCATTTCGAAGGCTTCCAGTCTTTGTCGGTCTGACGTCATTGTCCATAATATGTATTCTTGCCATATAGAGAGAACACAGTCTATTCTCCAGATGGTCACTTTAATAAGCCTGTTGCGTATTTGACGTATACTCGTAATTGTAAATAGCATTTGTGCCAGAAAAGCACAGGGAGATATTAATTATCTAAATCTCTAACTGGTAAACCGATCCGAGTAAAAATTTGGTTTGTACATTGAATTAATTTTGAAATGACTCAAGATGCCTGATACGTTACCTACTTTTTAGTAGATGTACCTAGCATGTTTACAGCTTAGTTTTCTTATTGTAATGCAACTACGTTTAGGATAAATGGGCCCCAGGTGTCCTGAGTTTAGAATTTTTCTTGGTAAATAATGTTTTATTTATCGACACCAAACTTTTTAACATTCAAGAATCTGTTACGACGCAATGTTTAAAAATAAACGACTCTGTATTTGGATTTTGCTGTTTGTTGTCATTATGTGTATTTGTCCTGTCAGTGGCAATCTATAAAATCCTAAAGTTATTATTAAAACTGCATTTGAATCCGTACTGAATTATTAGGGTGGTCCATTTTTTTGCTATTTGCTCCAGTAAAAAAATCATTGTAAAAAAATCTGGCATAACGTATAGGTATAACAACGTAAAACAACGTCATCAACATAAGTTTAAACAAAAATGAAATGGTCTTCGTTGGTAAGCGCATCACTTGAGAACGACTAGACAGTAAACTAATAGTTTTTTAATAATAGTAATATTCCGAATAAGGTTTTTACGAATATATCACGGGACAATGTCAGATAAATTGACCTAGTCCAAACTAAGCTCTAGGCTCGTCCTATGGGTAAAATACTACGATGAATTTACTAAAAGTTACTTATAAAGAGAACTTACAAATACTCGGGCTCATCCCACAAATATCTAGCCTCCCCCTTATATGAAAAAAAATCCCTGCTGTTTTTTTGACGGTGCAACTTCTGTCGGCTTATCTTGTTCCAAATAATTTTGGAAATCTTAGATAATATTGACCTTAAAATTCCGATCGCCGATTAATAAGCTGAAATTCCATTTTTTCGGAAGATATACATACAATAAAAATAAAAATAAATACATAGCATAAAACGGAAAGTTTTGACAATTTGAAATGAGTCATGTGTTCATTACTTCGTAAAATAACTTTACCCCTATCATGAGTTACCTACAGTTACGATACTCGCTAAAGTTTCTAATGCTCTGTCCCTTTCAATCTACTACAATACTGTGAGGGACAGAGCATTCGACTCCCTAGGGAGTGCGGTAATTGCAACTCATGGTAAGAGTCCTAGGCATCTATTCTACTGCGTTAAAACGATAGTGTTTACGTGTTATAGCATCGTTTTTAACTCGGCCGCCATTATTATCAATGACATAAGAGTTATCAAAACGTTGACAATACGGAAATAGGTCAAATACGATATCGTTATTAGTTATTTCCATGTAGAATCCCAGCCCATTTCCATGTAGGTCGTCAGTTCGTCTTAGTATCTACTCAGCAACATGCAATTTACTTATTGTTTTTATGCTTTGCATGGTTTCTTAATATTCTAACCAGCCAGTTGGTTCTCACATAAATCGCCACAATGTACAGTCAAGGGCAAAAATATGTATACACTTTAGTACCTTGTCTATTTAACGTCATGTTTAAGCTGTCATATGAAATTGTGACAGCGATTAAAGCGGCAAGGTACTAAAGTGTATACATATTTTTGCCCTTGACTGTACCTTGCTGTTACTTCACTTATAACTTCGCCTCTCATTTTAGCGAAGTCAAAACTTATTTCAACTAAATTTGACATTAGGTTTACTTGTAACTAACAAAAAATGTAATCAAATCTTGGAAGTAAATTTTACCCTACATTTCATTGTCAGATTGACCTGAATATTGGCATGCTTAATTTATGCAATTCCGGTGATATACCATCGAGTTGGTATGATGATGGAGGCCGCAGGGGGGTGATTCTCTCAACACAGCGCTGCGTCGATCTCAAAGGTGAAGTATTATCCGGCAAGTTGAAGAAGTCCCGTCGGAGCGTACAAAACACATTTTAGCGCATGCATTCTTAATTAGGCAGCTTATACGACACTGAACTCGACTCAGAAGGCACGCGCTAAAATGTGTTTTGTACGCTCCGACGGGACTTCATAAACTTGCCGAATAAAACTTCACCTTTGAGATCGACGCAGCGCTGTGTTGAGAGAATCACCCCCCAGGTGACTATAGGCTCAATGGCTCATGGTATAGATCCATCGAGTTAGACACATTTGACTCGTTTTTTTGTCAAGTACTTACACATACATAACGTCACGCCTTCATTCTCAGAGTGGAGTAGGCAGAGCTACAGAATTACAAACAAGTCTAAAAAAACCTGTTGAAAATTCTGTAACCAAATTTTGCACAAACAGGCTAAGATGTTTACTAGTGTAGTGTATGTGTTTTTGTTAAGTATATTATATGTATAGTGCTGCAGAGGGTAAATAGAACGCGATTATGGACGAGTCAGATAGAGTATCTACGAGTCCATAAATTACACTTTTCTGCTTTGCGGGTTTTTTTTAAATTATGACTTACGTAATTAGTATAACATGGGTCAAAAATATGCAACGTGATGTCATAAAAGTGATGTTTTGACCCCAAACCAGCCCATTTTTTTATATTCCGAGATGTTTCTGAAAAGTGTATAAATAGTCGGCAATAAAGTGCGTATTCAAAATGAAAATTTTGAAAAATCCTTTGTTAACGACATACTTTTCAATTAAAATTATTAACCAATAAGCCTAATTTGTGGAACGTTATGGAGTGTTTGTAGCCCAGTCGCTTCAGCCTTATGGGCGCCCAAGACAAACAGTCGGACTGACATCCCAAGAGGGACCCAGCCATCTATTAGAATGATGAAGTTACAACTCTGTTCTTACAGACTGTGTTGCCCGTAATATTTCCATAATCCCACTAATATTATAAATGTGACATTTGTGTGTGTGTGTGTGTGTTAGTTTATTACTCTTTCACTCTGCAACGGCTTGACGGATTTTGATGAAATTTGGAATGGAGATAGCTTATACTCTGTTTTAGCACATGGCTAATTTTTATCCCGAAAGATTTAAAAGTTCTAGAGGTAATAACGATAATTGGAATCTACGTAGATGAAGTCACGGGCAGAATCTCGTACATAATATGTCCGAGTTTGTCTTACATTCACATGCACACAAACATTCAAACCCGCACATCGACAGTAGTGTAAGCATGCGCATCAATTTAGTCCTGAATCATTGTTACGAGTATGTTGGCAATACACCTTAAGGTAGTACAATTTACTACGTTACAAAACAAAGGTTCTCCCATGCGATAACTACCTAGTTGTTTTATGAGGTTTACAATTGACGCGCTGGATTGTACATTATACTTACCTCGTCTCACCAAATGTGGCAATCGCAATTACTAAAATATGCATGGATGCATTTCGCTTTCGATTGCATAATGACGTTATTCAATGTTTGTTTATTAAAATAAATACAGACTAAAGTGCAACAAAGCAAAAAAAAAATGCTGCATGCGAGTAAATAATGACGATGTTTTGGCACGTCGTAGCTTTTATTTAATCTGTGGTTTTGACTCACAGTTAGCGAGCAAATGCCATAGTTTAAAGTTTTAATCCCACTAGCTAGACGTATAATAAATAAGTATTTCGTACAATTCCACTTTCAACATGCACTAGATACTATCATAATAATTATAAGTCTATTTAAAAAATATCTATATTAGAATAACTTACGTATGTATCAAAATGTACATTTATCCCGGACTGCTACTCCACAACTAGGTCGTGAATAAAACAAAGTTCATCACTATCTACTTTCAAAGCCCAGCTCCTGTTTTCAATTCAAAATCGACTCGATCGTGAAGTCGTACGTACTGAACATGTTAACGTATTCACTGCCACGAACTATCATTTTCGTGTAATTTGACAAAGCCAGGCGTGTCGCTGGCGTGGAACATTTGAACAAAACGCCCGAGCCGGAACGCAACAGTTACTCGCTCCTCTGGCTAACGGTGTTGCTGTTTGCAGTACTTTTTCTTTGTGCGATGATGCGGCTTTACTATTGGTTAACATGAAATCGCATTTTTTTATTAATTATAAACAATTCTGCGGGTGAAAGGACCTTCTTTATCCTTCTAGACTGCTATATTCGTCCTTCCCGCTAAAGTCTCAAATATAAAACACTGAACAGTAGGTTTACGTCGTTTTTTTCTTTCTTGTCTTATCCTCAAAGTGCCATGTGCAATTATTTGCGTGAAAAATTGTGTATTCTTTTTCTAGAATATCCTGCTATTGTTCTAAGTTGCAAAAGTTAATACTCGCAAAAAAAATATGTGCAAGTAGAAGGACATTATTGAAACTTCGAGTATGTCAAGTAATCCGTTGTTTATGATCGTTTTTAAAGATTCATTAAATAAATCCGTGCATGGCGTGAATAAGTTGATAAGTCGAGATGAAAAGTTAGTGAAATTTGTATTTAGAACAAATTGCATATAATTCAAATTACTTCATTCTTTTTCAACGAGTTATCAACGTATTCACGACAGCCACGGAAATAAAGAAATGAATCTAAGTCAACACAATTTTGTATGACGTATAGATGAATTATTTATCATTCGATATCCAAGATCAAATAGTTTCCTTAATTTTTATACTCGATGGAGTTCATTACTATAAAATAGCCCAAAATGCTACATAGATTTTTGCAATTTTACTGTAAGTGGGTAACTGCCAAACTTAAAGTGAAATCAATATGACTGATTGAAGATCGAGTGAGCGCAGGTACAACGGTAACGCAGCACGAAGTGCATTTATTTATAGTTTATAGTGTTCAGTTATTGCTTCTAAGACAATTCGAGATTGTTTTCATATTGTCAGGGAATAAAATTGCTTCTAAGAACCTCTTGTTTTACCATGAAGTTTGTGTCGTTTGTTTGTTTCTTAATCACGCAACTGTATGTACATGATAATATGTACTGTGTATGTAGGTATGTATGTACTGTATGTAATGATTTAGTGGTGGTAGGACCCAGGGTCCGTCCGGATCGCTACCACCATCTTATCCATTAACCACCCGCCAAGCAACAGAGTTCGCATTGTTGTGTTCCGGTGTGGGGATAAGACAACCGGTGAAATTACTAGCATAGAGGCATTCCATCTTAGTCCTCAGGGTTGGCAGCGCATTTGAGGTCTTAGGATTATAGTCTTGAGAATTCAAATGTCTATGGGTCTCAGATTCCACTTACCATCAGGTGGCCTGAGTGCCCGGGTGCCTTCTCCTTAACATAAAAAAAAAACTTTTATGCGTTTTCAATCCACGAAGACACTCCTATTTTATTTTTCATACATTTACGCAGGTATTTAAATAATCCATTGGTTTCACTCTGCTTGCGTTTGGCGGCCGAATAGAGCAAGCACACAATCACACAAGGGATAAATAAAATAATGCCTAAATTAAATAGTCTAATTATGGATCGCGTATTTCCCTTATTTTCTCTTCCTCAATTGGATCGATATTAATAATTACATCAAAAATAAACACGAGGGCTATAGTTATGTGTGGTTTATTCCTGTGTTAGTTATTTGTTAGTGTTGCTTGCTGGATGTTTTATAATGGCGTTTAAACTGTTTTTTTTGGTGGGTTTGAACATCCTCCCGTTTTTTAGGTAATATAAAAGGCAAAAAATACACAGACATGGCAGCAGTATTACATTTGCTACTGCGAATGGCTGAGATTTTACACGGTAATAACCATAATTGCGACAACTATTACTGTCATGTACTCGTAAATACGAGCTATCCAAACATTGACAATACGGAAACACGTCGAAGGCGATATGGTTTTAAATAGAAGAATAGAGGCCCTGCCATGTTATTATCTGGAAAGTAAACGGGAATGGGTCGTTCTACTTTTTTACCGACAATACATCGTCATTTTTCTATATTTTGCGTTTTCCAACTATTGATAATTATGGTTTCAATTTTTGATTTTAAAATACGTTGCATGAATTTTTATTTGGACTAATTAATGATTATTTCGGTGGCGATAATTTTTATTTCTTTATGGTGGTTTTTAGAATAAACTGTGACAGATTGGCCGTTTTCAGAGGAGACTAAATTTTGTATTACCACTCTGTCACGCGATTCTATGAAAAACAAACTTATAAAAAAAACTCTGGATAGAGAAAGTGAAAGATTATTTAGTACTAATAGATGAATAAATGTTTGGACGTATATTCAAACACTAAAACATTAATATTAAATACTCTAACTGATAACGTATGGTAAAATGAGGACAGGCAATTGTCGGTAAAAAAGAAGAATGACCCGAATACGTTTGCGTGAAATAAACGCCCGCATATCCTCTTAAATTGATGTGGCTGAGGCGCGTGCTCGCGAATTGATTGATCAGAATAACTAGTGGATATTCTAGATCAATCTCGTAATTAAGTCATTAGCCTGAGCCATAAATAATGTGCGATCGATAACCATGATCATACTGTATCGTAAATAGGGATGTCACTTACTTAATAAATAGTGTCCCCGGATCAATTTGTTAGTTAATTTTATGAAGTTATTATGTGGCTGTCGGCTTTGGGTGTTTATAATTTGTTTATTGGGTTTCGCTGGAACTACTTTCAGGGATGTTACGTGGCATTGATACATGTCGGTTCAATTTGGGTAAAGATAATCAGTTATTTTATCACTTTTAATCATTAAAATTAAACAATTGCAAAAACCAAGAAAACACTACAATGCGAGTGCATTTTCAAAACGCTGACCTTTTATAACGCTAACGTATATAATACCTAAATAATTAAAAAAAAAAAATGTTTTCTTTTTAATTTCGTGTTGATAGAAAAACCTTACGTACCGAACGACATCCTTTTCGCTCTCTTTTCAACTTCAACTTTTTATTTTATTTATTTATTTTATTTAATCTTTATTGCACAAAAGAATACACTTAGTATACAAAATGCGAACTTAATGCCGTAAGGCATTCTCTACCGGTCCGTTAGTCAGTTTTTACCGACTATCAAATTCCACATCAATAATTATGTCACTTGAATAAAGGCAATCAATTAAATTTTCTAAATAAACCTGAATTTATTAAATTACGAGAATAATAGCCGAATTATGAGCTCTTATAACACCGACCGTTCCCATCAGTGAAAGAGATAGATATGTACGAGTTATATATCTGTCCCTTTCACTACCTGCGGACTATTATAGTCTTGTTTATCGATGTAGATAAACTTGAATAAAACATCTGTCACTTTCTGATCAGTATGTAAGTGCGAGAGTGACGGATGCTTTATCCACCGCGATTTGGTTCTAATTGTATTATTCTCAGCACCAACCTTGTATTGTATCTGTTTGGCTCTTTGGTTGACTGGTAGAGAATGCCTTAAGGCATTAAGTCCGCCTTTTGTACCTACTTGTGTATCGTGCAATAAAGTGCAAATAATTTAAATAAATACTATAAAACAACTATAAAACGGGCCCTCAAACTTGTCAGGGTTTTGACAGCTCACAAAACACAATATCTGATCAATTTTGTTTTATGGAACAACAACAGTCTTCATAGGAAATTAATTATTAGATTGTTCTAATAATTAATTTCCTATAATTAGCAATCAACAGTAACATTTGCAACCCTAGATATAAATAAATCAGCGTATCATAATATCTTTGATACGCTACCATTCCGTTACTTGTTATCTATTTGAAACAAAAAGGAAGTATGAGCCTATGGACTGATGGAATATATAGACCTTTCTTATCAAGACGCACTAAGACCTAGTGAAAAAGGGTCTAAGTCTTCTAAAGATCAAGTGACAAAGGGCATAAGTCTAGTATACTCTGTATAATGATTTAAACCGTTTTTCATTACGAGTTAAGGCGACTTACCTAAATCTTCTCAACCACAGTTAACGTTGGTAAATAAAGTGCCGTGTTTACAGACGCCAAGGATTAGCCGACGGTTGATAACTAAACCTGTAATGGATGAAGAAGTAAATTCACAACTTAATGTAATTTGAAATCTAATGGTGCTGCCACACTGTGGTTATAAAACGTCATATAAAGATAAAAAGTTATATTTAAAAATCAGGGGACAATGTTACACAAATTGACCTAGTCACGAACTAAGCTCTTGGCTTGTACTATGGGTATTAGACTACGATAAACATACTTATATAGAGAAATACATACTTAAATACATAGAAAACATCCAAGACTCAGGAACAATATTCGCGCTCATCACACAAATATGTGCCCTTACCGGGATTTCAACCCAGGACCGCTGGCTTCGGTCGGAGGCGGGGTCACTCCGAACTAGGCTAACGAGTCGTCGATACTAGCGGTTTCCCGCGACTCCATCTGCGTAGAAGTCATTTATCGCAGCTCGGGAACTGTACAATTTTACGGGATAAAAATTTACAAAATCCTATGTCCTTTCCCAGGACTCGCACTATCCCCATACGAAAAATCATCTTAATTGGTTAAGCGATTTAGCCGTGAAAGCGTAACAAACAGACAGACAGTCAGTCAGTTACTTTCACATTTATAATATTAGTATGGATTAGTATAAACAAAAATGAAACATTTAATTTAAAAAAAACATGAAAATATTTTTAAATTTAGTACAATGTTGTAGTATTATAAAATGCTTCATAACGTTACATAACATTTTATAGGTAACCACTGTGTGGAAGCACCATAAGCCTAGCTACTATGTAACAAAGAAAGTGAAGTGTCATCCCACCTGACCAAAGAAAACACAAGATCGGTATTGCAGCATCACTTATAATATTTATGTCTTTAGTAGGCCTAGCCCAGATGCAAACGCTGCATGCTAGATCTCTATCGACTTGAAATGCATATAGTTGACTTCAGTGGTCGACGTAATCTATCATCAGGGGGGTTATTATTATAACATAACTATGCAGTGAGGCTAGACAAATTGCATTCGACTATCCTTAGCGATTATGTTTCGACTGAAAAATATATGAAATTGACGTGAGCCACCGAGAGAGTATCACGTGACTATCTCGGAGGCTTTCGTCAATTCCATACATTTGTCTATCGAAACATAATCGCTAATAATTGTTAAGTGAGCTTGTCTAGCCTGACAGTTCTGTTTACGCTCAGAGAAAAGGACAGAGCTATTTAACTGCCATAGCTCTGTTCTTTACACTCATCATAGTAACCCCCCCGGGCCTCAATTCTACAAGGTACATAATAATTATTTGGAGTTCGTACCACTTACTGACAGATGGATTGCTTTCATTTAATTTTCAGCTTTAATCTCATACAAATAAAATAGTAATTACTAAATCGATAGACGTGGGTTACACTAATCTGAAAATTGCGTTACTTGTATGAATTTACACTCACTGTCAGTGGTAAACTTACAGGGCCTCTATTCTGCTGCGTTATAACGATATCGTGTTTGACGTGTTAGAATCGTTTATGACACAGTCGCCATTATTGTAAATGACATAAGAGCTATGAAAATGTTGACAATACGGAAACACGTCAAAGACGATATCGTTATTACCTTGTAGAATTCCAGCCCTGGGCCTGTTTGTTTGTTGTTTGTTTTGGTTCTGTGTTTGAGGCCTGTTTCCGTATTGTCAACGTTTTGATAACTTTTACTTCGTCTTCTTTTTTAAATAATGGCGGTCCACACAGTGATTTCGCCAATTTCAAGTGAATAGAGTAAATCAGTGAACAGAATGTGAGTAAATCAGTGAACAAAGAGGCCCCCCGCGCCGCCCCAGCGGAAGGATCGTTCCGTTGAAGCTCCGCGTTTGTAAATAAAACAATGTAGTAATTCTTTCAAAAAACACTTCGAGTTATATACCATTTCTTTTCTAATTATCTCAAGTTTCATAAAGTGTAAAAATATTCTCAGTTATACTCAATAGTGAAGCACAGTGATAAAAACAAAACAACAAAATTAAATTCGAGTAACAGCGGTCATTTCGGGATTGCTGTTGACGCGCGGCTACCGCGGTTCGCCCGCCTACGCATGCGCGGCGCGCATCACGTGACGGCCCGTCGCCTCCACCAAAGATAAGCTCGCACAGCGCTGCAGCGCTGTTTCTTACTCGGACGGTCTATATTGCTAAGCGAAAGTGTGCGCGAATCGCGCTAGCTTATCGAAAACATGACTACAAAATGTGAAAGATGTCGCCGAGTAATAACAAATCGTGAGTACCTTACTTGTTCACAATGCAAAAACAATTATGATCTGCAATGTGCAAATGTTTCAATTCATAGATTTCAAAAAACTATGACCCGGGATAACAAAAGCGAATGGAAATGCTTATGTTGCAAAAGCAATATTGTTAAAACGAATAACGCTAATACTACAATCCAGCAACCACAGCAGTTAAGCAAGCTGGATAAAAACAAGAGCTTTTGTTATGTAAACGAGGATGAGATCCCTTTTAGCTTGAATAACGTTAATACTAGGAAAAGAAGACCTAATGTGGCCAAAACCGATACCCCGATATCAATGTCAGAAGACGACATCAGTACACTAGGGGATACAATGCTCCCTGAAAATATGAACCTTAATCATAGTATACCTTCACAATCTACCCCAATTTCCTCAATCACGATAGACCAATTAGAAGCGCTGTTAGATAAAAAAATGGAATCTATTAAAATGTCCATACTTACCGAGCTAAAGTCTACCATACTTTCAGTAACTGAGCTAAAACAGAAACTGTCGCAAACAATGGAGGCACTGTCTTGTCAACAGGATAATATAAAGGAAAGGATGGGAAAAATGGATAACACCATAAAGAACTTGCAATCAGAGAATCTCAAACTGCGATCTGAATTAAAAGATATACAGAAACTACTTACAGAATTCGGCAACGGAAACGAACACCAAACTTATACAAGAACCACGGAAAATAATAGTCGAAAAATTGTTATATACGGATTAAATGAACCTGAATATGAAAGAGAAAGTGACCTGCATGGTAGATTACTGCACATTTTTCAAGAAGTACTTAATGTCAATCTATCAGGATACATTGATGACCTGAAACGTTTGGGTAGAAAAGGGAACCGTAGGCCCCTATTAATAGAAGTAACGAGTAAGAGTGTTGCTCGATATATTCTCCAGAACCGGCGCTATTTTAAAAATACCGGATTAGCAGTATCAGAACAGCTTGCACCAGAATCTTTGCAGCACAGGAAAAAACTCATAGAAATCCTTATCGAAGCACGAAAAAATGGCCGGCGAGCAAACATAATAGATAACAAACTGATAATCGACGGTAAACATTACATTAATAACAATCAAAACTCCCCAACGGTTTCAAACTCTCCCTCGAAACCTAACTTTGCTACATCCGACGACCAGGGAGGTACCTGTAACCCAAAATTTTTTCGAGAATAAATTAAACTGTTTATACCAAAACATGCGGAGCATAAAAAACAAGCGTCATTTATTGGAAGTAACAACTGATAAATATAAGAACATTCACGCACTTTGCCTCTCGGAGACATGGATAACACAATCAAAACTGGATCTTCTACGCGTCGAGGGCTATAAGCTGGCTTCATCCTACTGCCGATTAAGTTGTGAAGGGGGGGGAGTTTGCATGCTACTTAAGGAAAATATGGACTTCAAGGAGTGCCGTGATATCGTGAAATTTGTTCAGTAGAGGTCCAAAAATTAAACTTAGTTTTAATTACTTTGTATTGGCCAGATTGTAAGCGAATGCCAGATATTTTTTATAACTCCCTAACTAAACTAATGCAGCACTTGCAAACAAAATACAAAAAAAGAGATATAGTAATCGGTGGAGATTTTAACGTAAATATACTTAAACAGACTACAAATTCAACTTCATTATTAAATTTAATGAAAAGCTCTAACTTCCAACAGCACGTTCACGTTCCCACTAGAGTAACTGACACTACCGCAACTTGCCTTGACCTTATTTTTACTAACTTTTCTAGTCACCGGTTTATGGTAAATGTAAATGAATATGGCTTTTCTGACCATAAGGGAATACTAATAAATGTACCTTTAAAAAATAAAATAGAACAGCCGAATAGTTGGATTACGGAAAAAAGATTATATAACGATAAAAATATGGATCACTTTAAATTAGAAATAGGTAAAATAGATTTCAACAGAGGTATTTCTGTAAACCAAAATGTAAATTTAAACTATAAGTCTTTTCATAACATTATACAAAATACACTAGAACTATGCATACCAAAAACAAAAATAAAAATAAAAACTAAAACCAAAAAAACTTGGATGACAACCGGGATTAGAACCTCCTGTAAAAACAAACGATTATTAAAAATATTCACCTCCCAAATTAATAATCCGATATTGGATAAACAATACAAAGTTTATGAAAAAATATTAAAAAAGACTGTTACAACATCAAAAAGACTGCAAAATATCAAACGAATGAAAAACTCTGATAACAAAATAAAAACAATGTGGCACGTGGTAAAACAACAAACAAATAAATTACGTATAAGAAACCGCAATATTACACTGAAATGTCAAAATAACCTTACAGAGGACCCTGTGATCATCGCAAATACCTTCAATGAGTTCTTTGTGTCAGTGGGTGCCAACTCGACGGACGGCAGCGTTGCCTTGCCGGCCGGCCGGCCAGTGATTGCTCCAACAGAGAACTCTATGTACTTACACCCTGTCACTACTAATGAAGTTTTGAAAATAATCCGAAACCTAAAAAACAAGAAAAGTTTTGGATATGATGAAATACCACCTACCTTAATCAAAAGATGTGCGGAGGAACTAGCGGGTCCTTTAACATTTCTGATAAATCAATCTTTCGCTGAAGGTATTGTCCCGGATCTATTAAAATTTACTATTATCAAACCCATTTATAAAAAAAGCGATAAGAGCGACATCAATAATTATAGGCCCATAGCACTATTATCAGCGTTCTCTAAAATATTTGAAGCAGCTATGTCTAGTCGGCTTTATTCGTATTGCGAAACTTTTAATGTATTTAGCGACTCTCAACACGGCTTCAGAAAGAGTCGATCTACCACACTTGCTGTATATAAATACATACAAGCGGTGTTAGACATTATAAACCAAAAGAAATATGCAGTGGGTATTTTACTCGACATGAGTAAAGCCTACGACAGAGTTTTGCATAATATCCTACTGAATAAATTATACGGCGTAGGTGTAAGAGGCTTCACACATGATTGGTTTGTCTCCTACCTTAAAAACCGTACTCAGTGCGTCCAAATAGAGCACTTCAATCAGGACACGGGCGAAATCCAGCTCGTTCGATCACAGATAACTAAAGTTGTTCGTTCGATTCCGCAGGGGAGTGTGCTAGGATGTATCCTTTTTCTCATTTATGTAAATGATTTACCAAAAATTGTAGATGGCCCGTGTTCTCTTTTTGCCGATGACATTTCACTAGTATTACCCTGTAAAAACGAGTCTAACCTTAATAACCAATTAGACAATGCCTTATCTAACGTAGTTACTTGGCTGCAGGACCATAACCTTCAAATAAATTTCCTCAAAACTAAACTAATCCAATTTAAACCAACCCAAAAGCCATCCTTAAATATAAATTACCATTTTCAAAACACCCAATTAGAATGCGTAAACACTTTTCCTCTTCTAGGCATAAACATTGATTCCGCGCTAAATTGGAAAGATAATATAAATAAAATAAAATCAAAACTCTGTAGTTTTACATACGCGCTACATGAACTTAAAAAATGTACAGACATTAAAACAGCCACCTGCGCCTACTACGCGTACGCGCACTCCTGGCTGCACTACGGGATAGTCGTGTGGGGCAATAGTTCAGACGCTGTACACTTGTTTAGGTTGCAAAAACGCTGCATTAGGATAATAGTCAACATAGGTCAAATGGAAAGCTGCAGATCACATTTCGTCCAACAGGAAATACTGACCCTGACGTCTATTTATATATTAGAAGTTAGTACTTTTGTTAAAAATAATATGTATCTCTTCCCTCAATATTCTCGCCCACAAAATTTACGACCAAGAAATAGATTAGCAACTCCCTTTTCAACTCTACAAATGATCCATTCTGTCCCATTCGCAATGTCAATAAAAATTTATAATAATATTCCTAGCTCGATTAAAAATATAGAAAACCCCAACCAGTTTAAATTACATCTCAAAAAATTTTTATTACTTAAAGCATACTACTTCAAGAGTTTTTTAATAGTTAGAATTACTATTTAATTTAGTTTATTTAGTTTTTAATAATTTGTGCCATGCATGTAAAATATAAGAATATAATTATAAAATTTAGAATATAAGATATTATATTTATAACTTTATTACACATTATAAGATTGCTGTGCCCTTGCAGGGTTCATGTTGAACTATTATTTACTTAAGACCTTTTGTATACAACATGATCGCAATAAACGTTTTGATTTTGATTTTGATTTTGATTTTGAATGAATCAAAAGTAAAAGCCGGGCATTTTTCAATCGGCCATCTTCCCTCCCCGAAGGTTACCCGATTCGACCAGGGCTGGAATTCTACAAGGTAATAACGATATCGTTTTTGACCTGTTTCCGTACTGTCAGCGTTTTGATAACTCTTATGTCATTTACAATAATGGCGACTGTGACATAAACGATTTTTAAACGTGTCAAACACGATATCGTTTTAACGCACCTGAATAGAGGCCCTGGGCCTCTATTCTACAAGGTATTAACGATATCGTTTTTGACCTGTTTCCGTATTGTCAACGTTTTGATAACTCTTATGTCATTTACAATAATGGCGACTGTGACATAAACGATTCTTGAACGTGTCAAACACGATATCGTTTTAACGCACCTGAATAGAGGCCCTGATAACTCTTATGTCATTTACAATAATGACGACTATGATATAAACGATTCTAAAACACGTCAAATGCGATATCGTTAAGTATAACGCAGTAGAATAGCGGCCCAGTAATCGTACTGAAAAACATAATTGTTTAATTGTCTTTGGCGTGTTATGGTATTGTTTTTAACTCAGTCCGTCAGACGCCATTACTGACAAGTAAACCCGAGCAAGAGCTTGACGGACCATGCTCAGTGTAGAGTTCCGAAGCTGTTAAGTACTACAAACACAAAAACAACAAGCAATAACCAATTTTCTATTTAATTTGGTTCCGTCTTAGATGATTTTAGTAGGTATAAACAATTTAATCGCCTGTATCTTAAGGACCAATGATCTCTTCTTAGTCGTGATAGTTTTTATTTTTAATTGGTTTATTGCTCTTTCATTTAAGATATTTTTCAGATTTCAAGTATTTGTAGTTTTAGCTTAATATTTCATAAACGGATGCCTTAATCGAAAAATTGAGTTGACAAACCCGCAATATTTTTGAAAAGCCGACGACACCCCACTCTATGGGGTAAACGAAAATAAAAATACAGCCCCACGCTTTGTGTAGGCGAGGTAAACAAAATAAATGTTTTTCAATATTTTATTTTACCACTTTGTTGGCGTGACTAATACCTACGTAGGTACATACATGCCAAATTACAGCTTTCTAGTACTAAGAGTCTCAGAGCTAGGCTGCGGACGGACGGACGGACATGGCAAAACTATAAAGGTCAACTATAAGTCTAAAAATCGGAACGTTGACAATACGAAAACACGTCGAAAACAGTAAGGTACCCGTGTAGAATCTCAGCCCAGCCAACATTAATTCCAGAGAGGTGCCAGTGCTTCAGCCTTGCCCTTGACTGTACACGGATCTTGCAGCACGATAGGTACTGGTGTCAACTGCTAAAGTTGATGATAAATTTAGTACCTTGTCACTTTCACTACTTTGCCGCATCCCAATTGTCGCAGTATTGTTACTTTAGTGCGATAAAGTACTAAAACGATCATCTATTTTTGCTGTTTGCCGTACAGGTAGATATTTAACATAAGAACTCTGAGCCCCAAACAAAGCGAAAGCCTGTATTTTAGCGTTACCCTGCGTGGAACTTGGACAGTAATAAGTAATAACGGTTTATACGGTCTGTAAGTCACTTACCCGATAATACCAAAGTCACTTAATTTAACAGTTGAATTCAGATGAATCTTAAAAAGATTTATTATAATAGGTATTTAACCAAATCGTCACTTAGGACGAATAAAAAAGACATAATTCATTAATCAAATTAATTAGGCGACATAAAAACATACTCACATTTGCAGGGACTGGTCCGATAAGGTAACGGACCGTTTTTTTGACAAGAAAATTGTTAGCGAATTGCAAATTGTGCTGGTTTAACAACCAGGGCCTCTACTCTACTGCGTTATAAGTATAACGATATCGCGTTTGAAGTGTTTTAGAATCGTTTATGACTTGGTCACCATTATTTTAAATGAAATAAGAGTTATCAAAACGTTGTCAATACGGAAACACGTCAATTACATATCGTTATTACCGTGTAGAATTCCAGCCCTGGGCCTCTATTCTACTGGGTTAAAAGACTATTACGTTTGACGTTTTAGTATTGTTTTTAACTCAACCGCCATTACCATTACTAGCAATAAGAGTTATCAAAACATTGAGAAACACTATGTCATTTTTGCCGCGTAGAATCTCAGACCTGAAATTAAAAAAAAAACCCGGAGTATTTGTTCTTAAACGGCCCAACCTATTTTCATCAAACCTAGCTAAGTACGTTTGGGAACTACAACGCCATAGACATATCCCGCATCAATTTATGTGATATCGTCCCGTATGTGCTGCCACACCTGCACAAGAAAGAAAAGGAAACTTTATTTATCATAAAGTTCATTCGTAACTAACAGCAAAGTGCCAAAACATTACAAACTTAAATCTAGATTATCATTATTAATTATCCAGTCGTCCATCTTCTAACGTTCGCCTACTTTCATCGATCACTGCTCTTGATCGTAACGCAAAAGGATCGCAGCTTTATACGACACTGAACTCAACTCACCTGCCTGCTGCCTAATTGAGAAGGCACGCGCTAAAATGTGTTTTGTACGCTCCGACAGGACTTCTTAAACTTGCCGGATAAAACTTTACCTTTGAGATCGACGCAGCGTTGTGTTGGGAGAATCACCCCCCTGAGCACAGCGTTGAGAGTGTCGAGGCACTCACCGCCAACAGCCGAGGGTTGCGGAGCCTTCCCCGTACGCAATCTATCCTACTGCCAATTAAACCTAGTATAAATTTTACGATGGCGAGTGACCTCCTTAGCTCCAGTGACTCGTAGCCCAACTGTCCCAACAAAAAATAGGATACAGGTAGGGGCAATGTCCAAACTGCTTCTTATATAAAGACCTTAGAATAGAATACAATACAATCATTTATTTCAGGCTATTGCCCATAATAATTTATTAGATACAGAATACTTCGCCTAGGTTATTGATTATAACATAAGTAACATAACATAACACAAAAATACTAAATGAACGAAGATAAAAGGAACACAAGACAACACACACCTATGTGTCTTGCCCCTTAAAGATACTTTACTTGGGTTTATGCGCTTCCCCGCGCGAAGAACTTGAGATGGAGATGATCTACGCGCGCCTTGATGGCAGCGTCAAATTCAAACGATTCCTTTTTTCTTTCAAACCACAACATTTATTAATAAAGTTAATAAACTATTATCTATTAGTCACAGGAGACCGAAGAGCAGGCAGCATTTCCTCGCATTAGTTTAAATATTCAGCGAGGAAATGCTGCCTGCGTCTTCGGTACAATTCCACAAGGCCCTTTTTTAGACTTAGCCTTTTAGTTTAATTTTAGTTTTACTTTTAATTTTGTAATGTAAGTTTTTTTAATTTTGTCTATTAGCATTTTAGTTGGTTTCTCTTTTAGGATTGAAAATACATAATGTTTAGTATTAACTTATTTAATTAACACGGTAGGGATATAATTGTCATATTCGCGCGTTTCGTTAACGTACAATCGACTGCACTCTCTGAAGCGGGGACACACATTATCGATCTTCTACTCTTTTATTTCATCTTCATTTGGAGTACTATATACTCGTACATAAAACCAGTATATGAAATCCATCACATATTTAAGCTTTGAATCAAAACTCATCGTTAAAGATCGTAGGATTTCAAATGTTTGAAAAATAACCCAGGATTATATTTCTTCTCAGCAGTGGTCTCCTCTTAGAAAGCGCAGGTAAAATTTTGATGAAGTACCCGTGGGGCCTACTTACTGAATAAACATATTTTATTTGTTTCAATATGACTGTATAACAATTATTGAAATCATAACTTACGTGTAACGCACAAACATTCCACTGTATTTTAATTGAAATGTTTAACCCATTTCAAAACTGCGCTCGTCCAATTATAGCACTGAAATCTGATTTAATTGCATCTGCACGAAACGTCTCAGTTCCATCGTTACGCTTCATTAAATCCTAATTCATTACTTGATCAACACGGCTTGAACGCGATACGCACTTGTTTTCTTCACAAAAACAATGGAAAACGAAATATTTATAGTAATACTCAGCTTAGTGTGTTTCCATACTACCAAAGGCGGGGTTACAGGCAACATAGTCGGCGGCAGTGCATCGAAAATAGAAGATTTTCCTTATGCAGTGTTTCTAAGCGTACAATGCCGTACGCAGAACAAAGTTTATCAGTATATATGCGGTGCGTCGATATTGAATCAAGCTTTACTAATGACCGCTGCGCATTGTCTGGAAGATTGCGAGAAAGGATCTAAAATAACAGCGTACGCAGGGAACGCGCATAAATTCTCTGGTAATGCGCGGCCGGCTATGAGATATATTATTCATCATAAATACGACCCATTCCGCATTATATACGATATCGCTCTTATTAGATTAAGGTATAATCTAGAGCTTGGAAAATACGTTCGTAGAGTTGCGGTGTCGCCAAAAGCGCCGTACTTTGAACTCGCTGTGGTTTCGGGGTGGGGGTTGACGGACGTAAGCTTATTTTATATATCCTAAGCACCTGATACGAATGTAATGGTATTTCATAATTAACTTGAACCTTAAAAGAGTGCTGCTCTTTTATTTCTTATTTATCTCTTCGGGTAACAAATGAAAAACCGTGCAAGATCATGTCGGACCATGCTCAGTGTAGGGTTTCTATGTCGTTACTACAAACTTACAAGACTATCCCAAAAACAAAAAGTAATAATTTATTTTTTATTAAATGTTAGCTGGTGCTATCTTAGATGATTTTTAGCAGGTATTATAATAGTAATTTATCTAATTGGTACATAATTAAGCTTCTTAAGGTACGAGTACGGGTGACGAGGTTGGAGCGCGAGTGAAATCGGAGCGAGCGCTCTAATGACATGCACGAGTATCTTCAGAGCTAGTTATTTACGAGTATCATTGTATACATAAGTTTTTACACAAGCTTAAAATGATATTGACAAAAGAAAAACAATGGTTAACTTTTCTACAAAACGCTATTGTTGATATCCATATTCAGCATCACCATTTTTTTTTTTTTTATTTATTTATTAATCACAAAAATACAGTAGCTAACTTATAAATAATGTCCCGCAAAAACCGATTGCACGGTTTGACTGCGGAACCAGGAAGATGAGTCTCTACAGCTCAACTATAAATATGCTCGAGTAACATTCTATAAAGACTTAAATACTAACTAACTAAAACTAAGTGACTTAAGTATAAACTATGGATAAAGGAATTTAAATAACTTACGTTTAAATTTAACTTTGCTGGTTTCGGATCTTAAATCTGCTGGCAAGCTATTAAGAATGTAAGGCAATCGTTTCATAAGGCATCTGTCACCATAGTAGTTAGTGACTCTCGGCACAACATACTTTCCAGCAGCTACAGATCGAGTGCCAAATGTGTTGTCTAAGAGCGACAGATTGCCTTGAGCGCCATGATTGGCTACCGCTAACAGATACTTGTGCTTAAGTTTTACACAGCGGCATGACAGCGTGGATGTAATTCCGGATCTCGAACAAAAAAAAACGGAATTAAAAGTGCACCTAAATTTCGAAATTCCGGAATTGTTTTTTTTTTGTAAGGTGGTAAACAACGGATCAAAGTCCAGCATCCATATTTCGATGGATTACTTATTTGATGGATAAAGTGTTGGCAGATATGTTTCAAGGAAAATAATTGTGCTACGTTTTACATAAATTGGTCGTGTTACATTTCCCGGTATGACTCAAATTTGCATTATTATGTCAAACAACTAAATAATCAAATACCTCGACGGCACAAAATGTAATGTGACGAGGTGAATGTCCTCTGTTGAGTATTGAACATGATCTGTCATATATCCACATTTATTTTATCTAAATTATACTATAAAATACTATAATTAGTTTTAAAACCATTGGAAAGGTCAATTTATACTAGTTGTAAGGAATTTTAAATATACTACATGATATATTGTATATAGTTAGGTACTGGCCTCTCAAATTATGTAATTTAGTATGACTACTCTCAGCGTCAGAATTTCCTACCATTTTCTTTTCTCAAAGCAACTCCTCTGATGCTGCAAGTATTGCTTCTGCCTTGCCTTCCCATTAAAATAGCTAACACACTGAGATAACTTTCAAATAATAACCTATTTTTTTATTTAAAACTTTTTTCCGAGTGTTCTTCTCACACTGATGATGAACTTGTAAAGGTATACTAGATCTTGCGAATGCGTCACTCTGGACCCGCTCCTGCGCCGCCCGCGCGCCTCTCACGCGCAAACCTACGTGCTGTCCACGAACGGCGTAAAAGCCGCGCGCGTGCGCCCCGTGCGCGCACCTTTTACTTCTCCCCTCCCGCTAAAATGATTGCGTGCAAACTACGCGCGCGCTGTACTCACGCCGCGCGCGCCCGCTGTACCTTGCGTGAACTACACTAAACAGGCTCACCAAACGATTGCAATAACTGTACGCGTGCAGAGCGCGCGATTCGCGGCCTGCGGCAGGTCTGGAAACATCTTTACCTATTTAAAGACAATTGATACTCATGGGATCCTCTATTAGCTATTGAGGAATTCCTATGCCCACCTTCATCATCATCCGATCGACGACCGCACTAAAAAGATTTTTCATACAAACAATTGAAAAAGGAGCTGGTTAATTGCATAGACTCATATAATGACTTCGTATGGACTAGCCTCCAGGACAATAAATCTGGCCAACTCAATGGTGTAAAAACTATAGGCTCTGTAACTGAATTTTGTCACAGTGACATCGAAGTCTCGTGCCGACTTCAAACCCGCGAGGTCGTCAATTATTGAAAAGTTGAAATGCCGAATTGAAGTGTTTTGAAATCTGTGAGGCACGTTTGTTCTTTGGCCAAACATATGTAATTTTTGTTTGACCTTATCCATTTGTTTATATTAAAGTTATTTATTTGAGCACGGCGGTAAGTGCGTTAAAATAGGCATGACGATTGTAACGAATAATAAATGATCGGAGTAGATAATACGTTGATATTTAATAGGAATTTACTTAATAATATATAACGCTACTTTTAGGATACATATAAAAAACCGACGCCATTTCTGAAGCACGTGAACCAGAAGGTTTGGACCCACGATAAATGCCTTGCCCTGATTCCTAGCATGCACCGATCAGCCTTCTGCGCGCATGGCGTAGGAAGCGAAGATCATGCCGCTGGGTATGTTGTTTAACGCAGAAAGCGACGTTGTCTTATATATATCTTATGTTATCTAGCCGTTTCTGTCCCACTGCTTGGCAAAAGTCACCTTGAGGCCTTTCCACAATTCCCTCTCCAGTGACTACTGACCCTAGTCTTAACAGAACTGGTCCAGTTCGTCTTGCAATCTTCTTCTTGGTCTACCAATTTTTCTCTCGCTGCTTATATTAGCTTAATGGAAAGCTAACCACCCTAAGAAAGTATTTTATTTAATCAAATCGTAAGAATTCTTAGACAAAATATCACTGTGACTTAAATCTAAAGTGTATGAGGATTCCATGTCGCTGATTGTAGATACAATCTCGAAATGAAATATTCTTTCAGTCTAGAGAAGATAGAGTCAAAATTAATGAGACAGATACAGTGCGATAGCTCTTAAAATCTCATTAACTATTATAGACAGCTTAACCCTTAAATTGGTAAAATAAAAAAGTCGTAAATTAAAACCCTTTCAATTTTGAATCAGTTTTTTTTTAAATATAATCTTAATGGGTGACCCAATTTTGACAAACGATGTGCCGTTACTCGTAGATACGTTATAGCGTCGCTAGTGTCATTGGGTACTTTAATGTTAAAAAATACCTAAATGGCGGATTGAAAATAATTTAACATGGACATTAAACATGGTATCCTATCGCAAACACTAGAAACGTTTGCCAGCTGTTTCATTTGCCAAAATTTTCATTTCCCATAATTTTGATTTTATTCGGTACCCAATAACTTTTTAAAAAAATTAATTAGATATACTTACAGAACGTGTAGGTTAGGTTAGGTTTATTTTATAACAATTCAGGAAAGTTAAACGGTTTCAGAGAAAAATTACTTTCGGACAAATGAAAATTATTGCAAATGAAACAGCTGGCAAAGGTTTTTAGTGTCTCAGATAGGTAACCATTAAACACACATTGACGACAGTATCCAAATTTGCAGTTGGGTTTTGCTCTCGTTGATTTTTATTCAGCGTAAAAAATGCAACAAAAACCCTAATAAATAATTGAATGTAACTTCAAATTGTGTAACTGCAGAACAATAATTTTCTTTTTGCGTGTTCCAGAGGCGATTCGGGCAGTGCGCTCGTAGTTCGCAAGTACATACAAATCGGGCTAGTCTCCTACTGCGTGCCCCAAGTCTCCCGGAGTCTCGTAGTCTACACCGACGTCGGCTACTTCTTTTACTGGATACGAACTAACGCAGCAAAAGTTTTTTGTTAAAATATCAGGGGCGTAAACAGAACTGCATTGTTATGTCATGGTAACCCTCCAGATCCAGTGTGAGATATTGACAGGCACATTGACTCCGCACAAACCTCAATCATGTAGGCTATATTTATCATAAAATCACAGAAGTTCGAATTAAATATCAGTGGGCAGTCTGGCACAAATGTACTTTGAAATAAATCGACCAAATAGAAAACTACCCTAAAAAACAACAAGTATAAACTGATTTCTTATATAAAGCTATCTGGTGCTGTCTTAGTTGATTTTTAGCAGATATAAACACTTTAGTCGCCTGTATCTCAGGAACCTATCAAGTCAGACTTGTAACGTATAAAATTACACTTTTTGAGTTCCATAGATCCTAAACGGTGACATTAATTTATTTTAAAGTTTAAATGTATAACTATGCCAAATTACAGCTTTGTAGTGTTAAGAGTCTCTGAAATTACCCGCGGACAGACGTACAGACGAACATAACAAAACTACAAGGATTCCTTGTTGACTGCGGAACGCTAACAATAACTTAAATAGGTACATAGAAAATGACCAAAATCTTGAACCAAATATCGCGTTCATCACACTAAATGTTCCCATACCAGAGTACGAATCTAGAACCGCGTTATTATTTCGAAGATAGTCACTACTAACTGTCCCAACACCAGAATACTGCTGCGGCATCCTCCTGCCTGTCGTAGAGGCCTCGGGATCGTGGGCAGTAAAGTATGGACTTACTCCACTCATTACAACGACCCGGTGTTGAGTGTAGTCACATGAAAAGTGCACGGTCAAAGTGAAGATGTTCCTGGTTCCGGCACTTTGGAGATCCCGGGGCTGGCTGCCACCGCGTGCGCTGAAACTGGAGGGGTTTTAGTAAGGAAACATCCGACTTAACCTTCTTCCCAAGACGCTAGGTATCCAGCATAACATTTTCCCTCGATAGCAAAAAAACAGACGGCGTTGTAAGCATCATTGTCATCATGATCATCAGCGCTCCAGCAGCTGATAGTATACTGCCCTCCTAATCCAATAAGTGGTGTCTCAGATTCGATTACCAAAATAGATTCGATCCTCTCCTATTATTAATGAGGATGTGATTGCTACATGAGATGGTGCTATTTGGCTTAGCAGGGCAGTATACTAGTCCACTGATGGACAATCAATCAGACATAGACCTCTCCCGTTGTTCACCACACGATTCGCGGCCATTTTTGAATGAGCGGTCTGGAGAAATCATAGGCCACAATTACACACAAGCAGCGTAAGACTAAGGAGCGACATTTTGTATGAGTAAGCCGGTTTTCAAAAGGCCGACACCTTCCGCTTATGCAAAGTGTTACACCTTGCCTTGCACCCTTTGTGTGTAATTTAAGTGTGCCCTACACTGCATTTGCCGATCTGCATGTCTCCGCTGAAGAACACTTTAACTTCAACGGTTATTAGCAACGTCGATGACTATGGTTATCTGTTGGATCAATCGGGTCTGATCCTTCAGAGAAACTGCCTGAAAACATATTTCTATATTATAGGTAACTATCCACGTTTCGGCTCCCTATATCCAAAACGTGTTTGACACGTATTCGACGTCACAAAGTCACAGTTACCTACAAATCATTTCGCACTTCTCAAAAATAGGTATGTTGCAGATAACAAGCGGGGTTCCCTTCATCTGGCATAATATCGATTGTCTAAATACACTTCGCACAACAGTTATCGCAGAAACAAAAGCCGATGATACTTTAGCATAACTGTCATAATAACGCATAACATTCATTTGGCAGAATTTTGAATAGCAGAATACTAATATCGCCGACTTACATTTCGCAGAATTTTATGTCGAATTGATATGGCATAATTGTACCATAGCATAATAATTAGTAACGAATTGCTGCCAGTAAAATAGGTTATGTTAGGTTAGAAGTTCTACAATAACAGCCAGGACCGAATTGCAATTGGAGCAGTGGGATAAATAAAATTAAAAAAATTCAATACCGAACACAGAAATGCAATTTCATTGTTTTATTTTGACATGCAAAATAATCATTACTTATAAAGACAATTCAGGATTATTCCAACTTTATAACTTTATGCCAACTACATAGTATGCCATAGAAAATTCGGCGAAACAATTATTCTACCATAGGATTACTATTCTAATCAACGTTATTCCAATGTACTATTCTGCCAAAGACAATTGTGCCAAATGACAGTAAGCAAAGAAATTTATTCCAAAATTAATTATGCTAAATGATTTTTCTACCAAAGGTTGCTATGCAAAACGAAATTATGACAATAAGTTGTATGCAACATGAATGTAAACCCAATAAGAGAAATAAAACAAAAAGTCATTTGACGTTAAGTATGACGGTGGTCATTAATTAAAATTAATATGGTACTAGCAAATTATGATTCTAATATTTCATTAATTTTGGAGAAGGTTAAGAAAACAATTTTGGATTAAAAACACCATGTCAATATTTAAAAATTACTTGCCTTAATCACGTACTTTCAAAGCATGCAAGCATGGTCCCATTAATGATTTAAATATTTTAAGCTTAAAGGACTACATAGATATTGCCTATTTATCTACGGGAAGTACGAGTAATACCAAGTTATACTCCATACAACCACCTAATACCATCCAAACCAGCAACCAATTCATATCCCCCTAAGGTTAACTCATTGAATGAATGAATGAATGAATGAATGAATGAATGAATTATTTATTCGCTGTAAGTGTGGGTTACAATGTTGTCTTAATATTTGCTATAGATCGCACACTTAGCTGTGTCCAGCATGCAAAAATTTATTAACTTAAAACTATACTTATTATTAGCAATTATATATAAACATGTCATTTATAGAAATTACATACTACATTCAAACATGGAGTACCTATTCCTTTGTTTATATTTTTGGCATGGCCATAGATTTCTTAACATTTCTTCAAAGCCGCATACATTCGCAGTAGATTACATCAACGCAATCACGAGAAATTATTTTTTTATGACTATACCTATTTTCGTAATTGATTTCACAAACGCAACTCCAACCCAGTTCAAACATGGTAGCCATTGGTTTTACAAAGCTATCCAAATAAAATATCAAAGTAAAATCTCAATTTGAATAGGAATACTTTCGATCGACTAAATATACGTAAACTGAGTAATATTAAAATGACGTGTTAAATTAACGTTAATCATCATAAACCAACACGCGTTGATACAGCCTGTGATTTGCATTGTAATGATTTTAACGATAAAGAAGCAATGACAGAGGAAATACTCATAGTGATGTTGTTTAGCGTGGTAAAGGATGTAATAGCAGACATGGAAGGCTTTATCGTCGGCGGCCACAGAGCTAAAATAAACGATTATGCACATTCTGCATTTCTTGGCATCGAGTGCAACACGGTCGACGGCCGGCAAACCTACAGCTGCGGCTCTTCAATAGTTAATCAATTGATCCTTCTTACCGCCGCGCACTGCCTCGAGGATTGCAAAAGGTCCACCAGAATAACAATTAACGCCGGGCACGCAGACTCTAGAAAAGGTCAGGAGAGGCTGGGCAAAAGATTTATGATTCATGAAAAATATGATATGCTTAAGACGTGCAACGATTTGGCATTGATCAGGTTGAAGACGGGCCTTGAGTTTGGGGACACTGTGCGAAGAGTAGTGCTGATGAGAGAACCCCCGTACCACGAAAGGGCTGCGTTAGCGGGATGGGGGTTCAATGACGTAAGTTCATCGATAATACTCGTATTAGTAGTTTTCATTCTTATGTAATATATCTGTTTTGTAACCGACAGGATATGTTTGAGACACGTGACGTTTTATCTCAAAAACTAATTCATCGATTTGTAAAATTCTCCTCCTACTTCTGAGATAGTTCTTAGATGACAATGATTTTCACACGACGCTGATTGTGGCAAGCTTATAGCATTCTAGAGTCCGCGTGATTAATTTATTATGCTTATTTTCGCGATATCAATATGTACGCTTCTAGTTTGAATTAATACCGTCCTTCTTTCTTGTCAATACCGAGTAAAGCAGAGACTTACCGAGTAGACAGAGTTAGTTAAATTGTCTGAAAGAGATCCAGGCTGCATTTTGTGGTGGAAAGTTAGAACATTTCCAAAATAACAGCCATAAATGAATTCTATGAGAACTGACTTAACAAATTTATAAGTATCATATCTTGTATAGGTTAGGTATAGGGCCCTTTGAATACAATTTGACCCTGTGGGATCTTTTGGGCAGTTACCCCTCTTACATTCACAGCTGTTCCAATATGCGTTTCATCATATGTTCTCCTTCACCCCATGATATCTGATAAGCATTAGCACTTTATAACTCTATAATACATATAATGTTACTTATGAATTTCTACTGTGTTTAGGACAGTGGTATTAAAAACACATTTTATTTGAGATACATAAATAATCTGCAAGTATGGAGCCGGGCGAGTTGCAGTACCTCATTGAAGAATATTCCTAGAGGCACTTTCTGCGCTGGAGTGCGGAACAGCAAGAACTACGCTTCCGTGTATGTATAATGTTAAACCAATCCCAACACTAGCCTTATTTTCTACTAGCTTTTAAGGGTATCCCTTCATCCTTACTATCCATACTAATATTATAAATGTGAAAGCGTGGATGTTTGTAACGCTTTCACGCAAAAACTATTTGACGAATCATCATGAAACTTTGTAACGTATATTTTGGGAGGTACTAGAAGTAACATAGGATACTTTTTACGAAAAAATATGTAACATTTTATTACAAAAAAAAAAAAACTATGTCAAGAAAAAAAAATGCAGCGTGCGAAGCCGCCGGCGGGTCGCTAGTTTTCCATAATTTTATTTGTACTAATTTCATTTGCCGTAATCGTCACTGGTTAGTATAATCTTTATTTTCCCTATCAAATACCATAATTTTTGCGCGCCATTATACTCTAGTGTCATAATCATAATGTTTAACCTCCCTTATATAAGATACTATTGATACATATGGACCAGAATCAACTTATCAGTCAAACACGAAACCCAATAACGTGGGTGTTCCGCAGGGTAGCATCTTAGGGCCATTATTATTCCTTCTTTACATAAATGACCTACCTCTTGTTACTTGCCACCATTGTACTCTATTTGCAGATGATATTTGATTTGTAATAGAATGTAAAAAAAAAGAAACTTTTCAAGACGATATTAATAGTACCGTTAAAGATATAATTAATTGGCTTAAAGAAAATAATTTAAGAGTAAAGCTCAATAAAACAACTTTCATACAATTTACCAATAGACATAAAATTAAAGAAAAAATACGAGTAACATATGAGAACCAAAAGAAAACCGAGTCAGATGAAGTTAAATTTCTGGGTATTATTATAGATAGCAAATGCTCATGGAGACCGCATACTCAAAGTATTTGCAATAGAATAACACACACACGCACGCACGCACGCACGCACTTTGGCGTCTTATTAAGATCACGAGTGAAAAGACAGCACTAAAAGCATACCATGGATATGTTAGCTCTATCCTGAGGTATGGAATTTCGTTGTGGAGAAATTCGGTCAAAATTAATAGTGTTCGTATGACAAAATCAGTGCATTCGTGGTATATGTGACGTCACAACTGTTACATCTTGCAGACCATTATTTAAAGAACTTAATATCTTGACTGTCCACTGCATGTATATTTTTGAAATGGCATGCTTTGTATAAACCCACCATTCTTTATTAACAACAAATAATCAAATTTGCCACCTTAATACCAGATACCCAGCAAGGCTTATATGCCCTAAAAGTAGAACTGATTTGTACCGCAGAAACTGCTACTCAATGGCAGTACGAATTTTCAACAAACTGCCAAACGGTTTAAAAGAACTGACATTGAAAAGATTTAAACTTAAGTTATTCCAGTGGCTAAATAATAAAACATATTACTCTATTAAAGAATTTCTAAATGATAAGTTATCATTTAGAAATTCTTTTAGGGCATATAAGCCTTGCTGGGTATCTGGTACGTACTACTTTTATAATATCCTACTTCTATTTTAAGAAAGGTTTCCGTTAGGTACTACGACGAGCGAAGCGAGAAGGAGTGTAAGGTAGATCCTTGTAGCGTGTTAATTAATTGAAAAAAAAATTTTTTTTACGTATTCTAATGCTACGTTTTTAAGCTTTCGGTTGTTTAAATAAAACGTTAAATTAAGTAACAACTATTTATTAACTTCCGAACGCCGCTAGCACACGAAAAGGTCGTAGGGATGGGGTACATAAATGCCCGTCTGATTTTGCTTCCGGTATTACGGGTGTTGCTGCCACCACGCTAGTACTCCCCTGGTTCCTGGAGTAGCGCCGTGAAGATGAAATGAGCTGAGGGACGTCAGCTGAGGCAGACCGACAATAGCGTAGGCACCTGAGCCGTAACGTAGAACCCTGGAATATAATGTTCGTCCAGTCTGAATATATTTATTCTGTAAATGGCTCCGTTGACTTGTGACCGGCATTAAGCAGAAGAAATGAGGAACAAGTACTGCGCGATGATGAAATGGCTTGGTGAAGTGCGGATGTCACAATCAGACGGAGTTTACAAAAGATGAAAATGGAAGCGATAGTAAATGATCACTACTATTATTTAGGTTTATATTACAATAAAGAAATGATAAATGACTAATAAGTATGTGAATGTTATGAGATGCGTGATTAAGCATTTATCTATTCGGCAAGCAAAATCGAACAAAGTATATTGTAACGGTAAAACCGTTACGTTAGGCATACATTCAAAAATACCTGCTACTTATTTAAAATATAAGATGTTCAACACTTACCCAATATAGGGGTATAACCACTGACTTTAATTAGGTACCAGTATTAGTACTGCACGAGTGCAAAATACTGAACATAAACTGTGCCTTGGTAAAATATAACACGAGCGTAATTATCACCGACGCGGCGACGTGTGATGTCACTAGTACGAGTGAACGTGCGCCTGCGTTGATAGCTAAATCTGTCTGTCTGGCTGCGCGAGCGCTAGGGCGAGAGCCGCTGCGCGGCCGCGCGGGGAGCGGAGACGCCCGACCGGTTCGATTAAAACAAAGGTGATGCGAGTCGAGTACAGTGCGTCGCGGATATAAGTAACAAGTAGCGATGTACAATCAACCTAGTTTAGTATAGTTTAATAAGTTACTCTTATTTATTTTTTTATTATGTTCATTAATTGTTGTTAGGTAAGTGTTGTAAATATGTTGATTTTAAATTTCTTGTTATTTTATAATAATAACCTAGGTTACGTAACGTATATACGTTACAATACCCCGGCGCGTCGGGAAGGATTTTATTACGTCTAAATGTAATAAAATCCGCATAGTTCAGTACCTGTAGATACACTTTCATAACTCTTCATTCATACTTCACGCTTACATAGTCACATCAGCAACTGTTTAAAATATGTTATATTTAAAACTGAATTACCGATGCAAATCACATAAAAAAATGAGGTATCCCGTTACAAGAACTTGAAACCTTACAAGTACAAATGCTTAAAGGTGTCAAAACGCAAAACAAGAACAATTTTGTATACACTTATAAAATTATGAGGTGGTTCCGACAGGAAAAATAAATTATCTCTTAAGACCAACCAATTTGAGATCCTTTATGTGCCAGGTGCCCAAATCTTTTCCAAAAAGGTCCTGTAATACATAAACTAAAGGGGATTTCTTGACGATAATCCTAGCCTTAATATACTTAGGTGCCAACTTTTTGGTGAATTGTTTACCTTTGTCACTTAAGAAGTAAGTGCGCTTCATAACTATATCACCTACTTCGAATTCAGCTGGCTTACGTCTAAGATTATATTGAGACGTGTTCCTTACATGGGCATGGTATAGTTTGGCTTGGACATCATCAAAAATTGAAGCCATACAACCTAAGTTCTCAGCATATAAGTCACGTGGTAGGAACAACACTTCCTTCCCTAAATCGGTTTCCGTATAGTGCGTCCCACAAGTCACTAGCTCCCTTCCGTACACCAAGAACGCAGGTGTAAAACCTGTGGCCTCATTAACAGCGCTATTGATGGCAAATTGAACCCGTGGAATAAACATGTCCCACGACCTATGGTCATCCTCAACAAAGGTGGAAATACAAGTTATAATAGTCCTATTGTAACGCTCTACTAAGTTAACTTGTGGTGTGTATTTAGGACTGTAGTAGACGTTAGGGACATTATAAAATTTATACAAACCTTCCATAACCCTGCCAGTGAATTGAGTACCGTTGTCCATCAACACTGTTTGTGGAACACCATGTACTAGAAAAACTGACTCCTCCAAAATTTTGGCTATAACATCTGCAGTAGCCTTTTTAAGTGGGTAAATCAGGCAATACTTAGAAAAACAACATGTGATGACCAAGATGTAGTTATTTCGCCTCCTAGTTGTTGGCAAAGGGCCCATCAGATCCATCGAGATCATTTGGAACGGTCGTGAGCATTGCTTTGGTCTACCCATTTCCCCTAAGGTTTGATGGTTCTGAGATTTATACGACAGACACTTATCGCACGTTCCAATGAACTCGACGACTTCCTGGTACATACCTGGCCAAAAAAAACGTAAAGCAAGTCTACGGTAGGTTTTGAAGATACCCATGTGCCCTGCAGCAGGTTCTGAGTGATTTTCATGGATAACTTTTTGACGCAACTCTAGTGGAACAACCAATTTCCATGAAAATTCCGATGTCAGTTCATGCTTGTTTTTGGACAAACGGTACAAAGAATTATTTTTAATAAAGAAATTTGGATAATCGATTGGGTTATGAAGGCATCCATTATAAATATTAGTATACCAAGTGTCTTTAGAGACCAAATGAGAGTTGGAAGTGCAAATGGCACTAACTGGTAAGCGAGACAAGGCATCCGGAATGACATTGTCAACACCCCGGCGATGTTTAAGAATGAAGTTAAACCCTGACAAGCGAACACCCCAACGAGCCAATCTTCCAGTTGGGTTGCTAATGGACAGGAACCACTTAAGTGCACTGTGATCAGTGTAAACCGTGAAAGTTTGTCCATTTTCTAAGTAGCAACGCCAGTACTCTAATGCGGTAACTACGGCTAAGGCCTCGCGTTCAGTTATGCTGTAATTTTTCTCAGCTGATGACAAACTTTTTGACATGTACGCGATCGGGTGCTCCTTACCTTCGACGGTCTGCGTAAGCATTGCGCCAATTCCATAATTACTGGCATCGGTATGTACCTCGAACGGTTTTGTATAATCCGGACAACAAAGAACTGGAGCAGAGACTAGACGCTCCTTGAGTTTTTGGAACGCGGATGCAGCCTCAGGAGTCCATTTAAACGGAGGTGAACCTTTTTTTGAAGAAGTTAATTTATTTAATGGGCCTGCAATAGTGCTAAAATTAGGGACAAACCGCCTGTACCATGTCGCAGTTCCAAGAAAACGTTTGAGATCTTTACGACACGTAGGTGTTGGGTAATTTAAAATAGCCTCTACTTTCACAGGATCAGTGCGCAGACCAGAGCCATCGACTACATAGCCGAGGTAATTAAGCTGGTGGCTGAAAAAATGGCACTTGTCCAAATTTACTGTCAGATTGGCTCGTTTTAATTTGTCTAAGACGCGCAAGAGTAACGTGACGTGACTGTTAAAATCTTCGGAAACGATGATAATGTCATCCAGGTATGCGAACACTTTAAGGTCGAACTCAGAGAACAACAGGTCCACTAATCTTTGTTGAGTAGCAGGAGCGTTGGTCAGGCCGAACGCAGTTCGCTTAAAGTGGAACGTTCCCCTACCAGGTACATAAAATGCTGTCTTATTCCTGTCTTCGGGAGCGATTTTAATTTGCCAGAAGGCTTTGGATAAATCGATGCTGGACAAGTATCGAGCATCCCTGAGGTTATCCAAAATCTCCGAGATATACGGAAGGTTGTAAGCGTCACGTTTTGTTACTGAGTTGAGCTTACGGCTGTCGAGACAGAAACGAGGCTGGCCGTTCTTCTTGCTGACGAGCAGGACAGGCGATGACCACGCGCTTTCGCAAGGCTCAATCACGTCCAGTGAAAGCATCTCGTCCACCTGCTCGACCAAGATACGCTGTCTCTCGGGTGACAATCGGTAATAGCGTTGACGAATTGGACTGGATTCTCCAGTATCGATTCTGTGTGTGATTAAGTCAGTGACACCTAAGCCTTTACGTTGAGAAGAAATGTCCTCAAACTGTTTTACGACGTTATCGGCTAATCGTTTTTGAGATTCGTCCAAATTGTCATAACCTTGAATGAAAGCTTGTTGATTGGGTTGAACGACACCATTAATGACTGCAGCATTATCACCCAAAACAATACTGCTGAGGTATTTCGGGCAGATTTGAAATGCACGCCAGAAGTCTACTCCTAAAATGAGATTGTTTTGGATACCAGGCACGATAAAAGCTCTCAAAATGTGGAACTTGTTGTCAAAGTATAGTGGAATCTCCATATAACCCTCACTTTGTAAAATTTGCCCCCCTGCTGCGGTAACCGAGACAAAGTCATCCTGAATTACTTTCAACCCACTATCCACAAGTACTGAATGAGCACCATTGCCAAGAATTGTTACCGCGGAACCTGAGTCCAACAGTCCCGAGATTGTAATGCCATTGATCTGCACCGTAACATAGGGTCTATCGTCATTTTCTACATGTCCTTTCAGAATTGTACCAATTTTGTAAGTTTTGAAAAACAAATTTAATGTACGCAGCCAATTCTGCCAATCATTTATATCAAATTTACCTACATTACCATTGATACAATTCTGAGCTATTAGTTTTTTGAATTCCGCTTCCTATTTTTGTTACAATCAGGACAATCCGGTGTTTTCACATTCTTACGTCCACACACAAAGCAAACTATGACGTCTTTATTCGCCGTGCACTGTCTCAGGTTGTGACTGTCCACTCGACATCTAGGACAAAAACGTGTCTTGGATGTAGAAGGAGCTATAGCATGTACATAGTTCGGGTTTGCTTTTTCTGTTAAATTGCTGTTATTGTTACTATGTGAATATAATTTACCGTAATTGTTATTGTTGTATTTGTATTTATTATTATTATTAAAATATGTGTTATTATTTAAATTTGTTTTATTTTTTGATGACCCGCCTGAATAGGCAAATTCAGGTGCCAAAGTATCAGTAGTCGGTCGTGGAGGTTCTTTGAATTGAGAAAGACGCGACTGTATACTCTCGTAGTTACGACACAAGGTCTTTAATTGCTCTATAGTTCTTATTTCAGAAACGGAAGATAGAGTACTCGCGTAACATGGCCGAATGTTATGTAGGAGAATTTCGAGCATTTCATTTTCTGTCAAGGTGCTTGTCAAACGCGAGAAGAGGCCGGACATGACCGATAAATAAATAACTATATTTTCCGTTTCTCCTTGCGTGCGAGACCTGATTTCGGAAAGCAGTCTGTAATCAAAGTCAGCTTGGCCAAAATCCTGTCTTAGAAGCACCACGAGGTCATCCCAACTTGTTACTTTTTCCCTAACACTTCGAAACCAGTGAATCGCATCACCTGTGAATATTTCTGTTGCATTGTGAAGAACCCTGCTGCTCGAAATATTCTTCGCTTTACAAAATTCGGAAACACGTTGAATGAACGCCCTTACACAGGTTTTGCCGTCATATCGTAACTTTGACAGTTGGTTAGCATTACTGCCGTCACAAGTCACCGTGACATTAAGTGGAGATGCGGAAGTGGCTAGAGGAATTTGGATGTCAGTACCAGTGGCTGCAAGCGGATCCAAGACATTGCTGTCCAAAAGCAAAATAACGCGGTCTGAGCAAAGCTTATACAAGGCGACACACTGATCATAAGCTACTTTTTGTTCCGGCTTCTCACAAACAATGCGGCGTAGCCGATGGAACAGATGATGAGTCAAATTTTGCGCTCGTAGCAAGGTACTTTTATCCAATGGCTTAGAATCAAGAGAGGAATTTACCTTTTCTACCACATCTGCAATGCCATCCATATCATCTTTCACATCAATAGGACTTGTGAGGATGTCCTCGGATGGAAATAATGGCCCACATTTTGCAATTTGCTTACGCAGTTCCTGCACTGTGGAAGCCGGAGTCTCGCCCCGAATAGCAACCTCGTACTCTAATTCGCTCTTCTGAAGAGACATGAACTTAATGGGATAAGCCATTGCAAGATGTTTAAGAAAGCACAAAATTCAATTAAGTTAAAGGAAATTAGATAAGTGTTGAACAGAAAGTGAAAAAAAATAATAAAAAAAACAACAAAATACTCCGTCTGTTACAAAATACTATTATTTTTTATTAACGTTTTGGTTGTTTTTCTTAAATAATAAACAAATACGCAAGTCTAAAAATAATAAAAAAATAAGCGCAAAATAAAAAAACAATAAGCGTTATAATTGCAACTAGTGTGTACGAAAACCAGTTCACAAGTATAGTACTCTGCACAAAAAAAAATAACTTACAAACAAGAAATACAAATTATTTAAACTGACTGTACCAGTGGACGACGACGACGTGAGTAAATAACGTTACTTTATTTTTAAATGTATCAAAATTTAAATCATAGTTTTGTTTTTAAATAACATCAGAATAATGTATCTGACTGTACCATTAAAATGTCGTACACAATATAATAAAATTTGCATTACATCAAACAGATATATGTTTCGTACACCTTAGCTGCTTGCAACCAAAAATAAAACTGAAAAAACGTTTCACAAAAAAATAAAAAAAACCAAGCGCACAAACCACAACTACCCACCTAGGAGCAAAATCAGACCTTAAAATAACCACGGATAGGCGCCAGTGCTACGTTTTTAAGCTTTCGGTTGTTTAAATAAAACGTTAAATTAAGTAACAACTATTTATTAACTTCCGAACGCCGCTAGCACACGAAAAGGTCGTAGGGATGGGGTACATAAATGCCCGTCTGATTTTGCTTCCGGTATTACGGGTGTTGCTGCCACCACGCTAGTACTCCCCTGGTTCCTGGAGTAGCGCCGTGAAGATGAAATGAGCTGAGGGACGTCAGCTGAGGCAGACCGACAATAGCGTAGGCACCTGAGCCGTAACGTAGAACCCTGGAATATAATGTTCGTCCAGTCTGAATATATTTATTCTGTAAATGGCTCCGTTGACTTGTGACCGGCATTAAGCAGAAGAAATGAGGAACAAGTACTGCGCGATGATGAAATGGCTTGGTGAAGTGCGGATGTCACAATCAGACGGAGTTTACAAAAGATGAAAATGGAAGCGATAGTAAATGATCACTACTATTATTTAGGTTTATATTACAATAAAGAAATGATAAATGACTAATAAGTATGTGAATGTTATGAGATGCGTGATTAAGCATTTATCTATTCGGCAAGCAAAATCGAACAAAGTATATTGTAACGGTAAAACCGTTACGTTAGGCATACATTCAAAAATACCTGCTACTTATTTAAAATATAAGATGTTCAACACTTACCCAATATAGGGGTATAACCACTGACTTTAATTAGGTACCAGTATTAGTACTGCACGAGTGCAAAATACTGAACATAAACTGTGCCTTGGTAAAATATAACACGAGCGTAATTATCACCGACGCGGCGACGTGTGATGTCACTAGTACGAGTGAACGTGCGCCTGCGTTGATAGCTAAATCTGTCTGTCTGGCTGCGCGAGCGCTAGGGCGAGAGCCGCTGCGCGGCCGCGCGGGGAGCGGAGACGCCCGACCGGTTCGATTAAAACAAAGGTGATGCGAGTCGAGTACAGTGCGTCGCGGATATAAGTAACAAGTAGCGATGTACAATCAACCTAGTTTAGTATAGTTTAATAAGTTACTCTTATTTATTTTTTTATTATGTTCATTAATTGTTGTTAGGTAAGTGTTGTAAATATGTTGATTTTAAATTTCTTGTTATTTTATAATAATAACCTAGGTTACGTAACGTATATACGTTACACTAATTATATCATAAATAGTTTTAAATCTTACTAATATTATCACTGAGAAAGTTTGGATGTTTGGATGTTTGTTACTCAATCACGCTTCAAGCACTGAACAGATCCGGATAAAACTTAGCACACATAGGTTAGGTCCTGGGGTAAGACATAGGCTACTTTTTACCCTGGTAAATTGGCCAGTTCCCGCGGGAAACAGCTAGTAATTAATAAAGAGTGACCAAATCTTAATTCATAAAAGAAGAACTGAGAGTGACTGAGAGACTGACGGACTGGCATATCAACGCACAGCCCAAACCGCTGGGTCTAGAGACTCCAAGTTTTGCATGTAGGTTCCTTATGCGGTCTAAGGGTCCACCAATAAACCATTTCTGATAATTCACCCCCTAAGGGGTTATACAGAATAATCTTTATTCAAGTAGGTTTACAAAAAATAAACTCTTTTGAAACGTCATAACGACTTAGCCTAAATTGACTGCAGCAGGTTCAAATCGCGACCGATCAGAGAAGAACCTGTAAGAAACTCTGTCGGATGTCTTTTTTTTTCGACGTTCGCAACCTTTTGTCATAAGGACTAAACATTTTATTACAAGCAATTCAGTCCCAAGCATTGTTATCATTAATATAGTCTTTAATACTATAATATGCTTTAGAAATTAGTTTACGCTTAACGTAACTCTTAAATTAATTTAGTGATAGTTCAGTAACATTACTTGGGAGCTTTTTATAGAACCTAATACAATTACCCATAAAATAGTTTTTTATTTTATGGAGCCGCGTGAAGGGCTTTGCGAGCTTATGTTTATTTCTGGTATTAACATTATGTATGACACAGTTCTTTCTAAATTTAGCGATGTTTTTATGAACATATATAATGTTTTCATAAATGTATTGACTGTGCATGGTCAATATATTAATTTCTTTAAACTTATCTCTAAGCGAGTCTCTCTGGCCCATCTTGTAGACAGCACGAATAGCCCTCTTCTGCAGAACAAAGATGCTATTTACATCATAGGAGTAGCGGGAAACTAATTCTACGCGTATGAAGTCTCGCGCGTCTTCTAGTATTATCCTTGTAAGGCCCAACGGCCTAAAGGACCATGGGCAGAAATGTCCCCACCAACAGAAATGAAACATGTCTCATTTAATAGATCTCAGCAACATTATGTATTTTTACTATGGAGACGATCACCAGATGTATGGGGTTTTCTTGGAAAACCATAATCGTATCGTATGGAATTAGTTTGAAAATGAACACATATATGGATGATTTGCCTTATTTGGCCCTTGTTTTCATTAAAAAAATCCCATTGATTTTGCTACCAAAATAAGTATTTTGTCTTTTTTTGGGTCCTTATAAACATATAGACATGCGTCCCGTTACTGTTGGTGGGGGGGGACAGTGCCCATACAAATCTGCCCATTGTCCTTTAGGACATTTGTCAAAGTGACTTTAAACTTTAGTTGACTTACACAAGGTTATTTTTTGAACAGTAAAATTTGACGTGGGCCTCACGAGGTAAAGCATAATATATCCCCAAACAAAAAAAATGTGTTTCAGAGGTGACTCGGGCAGCGCTCTCGTCACTCGCAATTTCATCCAGATTGGGCTAGTCTCTTTCAAGTACCCTACAATCTCCCAGAGCCTGGTCATCTACACCGACGTCGGATATCACTATAACTGGATATCATCTAGCGCTAAGAAACTTTATTGCAGAGCCAAATAATCAAAAACTAATGTATTTTGTAATCAATATTAAATAGATAATAACATTAATAACTAATAGAAAGAAATCTTAAAAAACCTGACTTCATTTTTTGATATTGTCGTTATTTTTTTAAACCTTTTTATTCTTCTTACCCTCATTACATTAATTAAAATATTATTGTCTATGTCACTCCCACAGAGCAAAATCAGTTGAAACGTTTTTAGACAACATGTTCGGAAATGATGGCTTTTCTTTTGAACAAAATACGAGCAGCCTCATTTCTTCCTAGACGTAAAATAAACTTATGAAAACGAATTCCTGTTCACTGTAATTTATTTATTTTAAATTCTGTGATTAGTATACAAAATCGACAACTACATAAGAGGCGGTGGCGACTGCGGGCGACGGCGGCGGTGGCGACTGCGGGCGGCGGCACATCGTGCTTGACTTTGTTATCGTAATAAACCATGATATATCTAAAAATTAGCCAAGTGCGAGTGGAACTCGCGCACGAAGGGTTCCGTACAACATATAAAATATTATAACCTTTTTTTTGTATCACCTGACCCGGTGTCTGTCTGTAACCACAGTGTCTGTATTAAGATCAAGAAAAAAACAACAAAAAAAGTTTGTCGCATTGTTAAATATTTATTTAATTTTAATTTAATTACTTATTTTATACAATTAAATATTCTGCAATTATTTTAAGCGTCTGTCTGTTGCCGTTATTGATATCGAGCAAGAAACGGCAAAAAAAAATATTTTATTCTGATTTTAATGTTTGTTGTTATAGCGGCAACAAAAATAAATCATCTGTAAAAAATTCAACTGTCTAGCTATCACGGTTCATGAGATACAGCCTGGTGACAGACAGACGGACAGTGGAGTCTTAGTAATATGGTCCCGTTTTTACCCTTTGTGTAGGGAATCCTAAAAAAGAAGAGGTTCTCAAAAAGTAGAATACTTTTTCACAGTTTAAGGTTAGCGCAGACATCACGCTTGGCAACGGACCGGCACCGCCTCAATTCGAACCGTTCAGTATTCTTTAAAACTTAACTGCAACGCACACTACTAATCAGCACCGTAACGGCATCGCCGCGCCTTATATAAAATGAGGCGAGGTGGAGCCGGTCCGTTGCCAAATGGTTGTCTGCTCCAACCTTTATGCTGTACGTGAAATGCAGGTAGATTTTCCCGTCACTCCAGCCTTAATGATGTCATCCATCGGGCTTTTGCTAGCGCCAACTGAGTGGCTATTTTGAAAACAAATTGCCTGGTGTCAAACCTGATGGCATAACGCTTGTTCCATGGAACTTGGGCCAGCAGTTGAACGGTCCGGATCGCTATGAACTTCTTACTCTTTAGCCTGCTGCTTTTCTCTTCGTTCCGGTGCGGGGTAACAGAACCGGTGCAATGGCTAGCATAGAGGTGTAAGTCCTCACGGTTGGCAATGCATTTGCAGTCTAAAGATTGACATCGTAAGATTACAATCTGGAGATTGCAAATGTCAAAGGGCTTCAGATTCCACTTACCGTCAGGTTACCTGTGGGCTCGTTTGCCTTCTCCATCTCCTAACAAATGCATTAGCTAGAATATGTAGAATATAACAAAAAAATGTTTATTGACAGTTTCGCCTTAAAGCTGTGTTATTTGGCATAGTTATACATTTAAAATACGATTCGTCTTTAAAAATAAAATAAAAAACATTTGACGTAAAGCATTTTTACCTCAAGATATATATAATTTTATTTACACCGGCTAATATTGAACTCTAAAAGTGTCATTTTCGCTAGAATTGCGTTCCACGCTCGTTAAAACTGCAGAAATACAATAAAATATATAGGATTAACATACGCTGTCGTGCGTTCGCCCGTGTCGTTTCCCCATTTTAACAGATTTGTATTTTAAAAAGAATTTCACAAATTATTCTATTTTTGTGCAGTAAAGTTGTTCAGCGTGTTTTTTGATCCAGTTGTAGAAGTAGCCGACATCGGTGTAGACCGCGAGGCTTTTTGAGAGGGAAGGGTACTTAAAGGAGACCAGCCCTATCTGGATGAAGTGGCGGACTACTAGCGCGCTGCCCGAGTCTCCTCTGAAACACAACAGTTGCGATTAAAAGCTAAAGAGCTTAAAAAAATGGTGTAGGAAAAGAGGTTAATAGAGAGATCTCTCTCCAGGTGGGTTTTATGCAAAGGGAACGAAGTCTATTGCCATGAAGGTGGAAGTTGTATCAACTGACTGGGGAAACTTCGACACCGTGATGCAACGCACTGTCAGATTTAGTTGCCCTGTCTGACGCTGGTGGCGTTGTCATTGCTGATTGTAAGATATCGCTGGGTAGCTGGGGACTCGAATGTTTGGTGGTTCCATAAACTTACAAAATACTTCTGCAAAAACACAGATTAAATTTCGGCCAATGGTGCTCCTTTTTCACCAGAATATTTCCACATTGATCATTAGTTATGTGGTTTCCCTTCTCCTTGCTATAAAAATATAATTTTAGGGCTTTTAAATTATAAACAGTAAACATTAATATTTTCAGCAAGCGTTGGTAAACTGGCAAATTGCATCAAGTTGCAATATACTCCTAAACAAGACACATTTTGCAACTTATTGAACATGTTAGTTATGCGGTATTGCAATTTCATCGACGATATTCACCGCGAATAGCTTTTGCTATATCGTGCTTCACGATATTTCAAAGCAGTTTTATAAATCTACTAAATATTTTAAAAAGTGTTTAAACTTCTAGAAATAAATGCAAAACTAAAAGGAATTTTAAATGAGTAACTGTTGCAACATTGTACATACAAGGCAATATAGTCCTTTCCTTTGTCCTGACCAGCGCAGAAAGTGCCTTTGGGCAAACGACGCAGTAATTTGCGGCATTGCTCTTGGCTATACACTGGTACTTTCGTTAGGTGCTTCAACAAGTATGTTCTCTCTTTTTTCACATCCTAAAAACATTGCAAAATTGAAAACAATTGTTCGAGTTGTTGCACTTATGTCTATAATTGCCTTATTCGCATCTTGCACACATTTAACGGATTTCTATTGTAAAAAGCATATTCTTGACCATAAGATCATATTCTCATTACAAAAGTATATTCTTCAACATAAGGGTCTAGTCAGTTGGCTCGGCTAGCCAATTCGCACAGGGCGCGCTGAACCACGTCTTTTTCGCTATTATTGCATTGACATGAAGACTTCTTTCCTGACGCCAATTGTTGCTTAAATTTGCCAAAAATAAGACTGGACCACCAAAAAATAAAAAAGGAAAATGGTTTGGTCAAGTTCGTACACGCGTACACGCGACGTACAATTTTTTAGACAGATAATATGTCCTATTGGTGGTCACCACTAAGCGACCTGTGCACGGAAAATATGCATTAATTACTAAAGTAGATGTGACGTACTGTTTTAACCTGGTATACGGTTTTTGTACAGGTTTCCCCTGTTACATTCTATGTTGTATCACTGCTTCATTACAATATTAGACGACGCCTAGAATTAGTTTCTGGTAATCACCCCATTTTAACCCCTTAGGGGAGTAATTTCCAAAAAGTTCTTCCTAGTGCATCCCCAAATATTCTCTCCAAATTTCAAGTTCCCAAGTCCAGCGGTTCCAGCTGAGCGTTGATCGATCAGTCAGCCAGTTAGTTTCTCCTTTTATATTCATAGAGAGATAAAGCAAGGACCTCAGATCTTGAGCTATTCGTTCCGTTAGGGTGCTTACACAATACTTCCAGTACGATATCGCATCGTGAATTCTCCAAAACCGCGCCTCATATGACATGACATTGTGATTTTTACGAGTATATAGTAGTGGAATGTTATTTTACGATGCGACATCGCATTGCAAGTATTTTATAAGCACTGTTATATCCAATATCTTACGTCTACCAAACCCCATCCAGCTACCGCTGCTTGTTCCTGATACGGAGGTTCCTTCATCAGCACCACTCTCTGCACGTTCTTTCCCAGGTCGAGGTTCTTGTTTATTTTCACTAATGCCACATCGTTAAACAACTTCTTTGTGTTGTGTTTTTTATGTATTAAGTACTTTTCACCGATCCTCGACATTCCGAGCTTTTTGTGCACATTCCCCGCGAAAACAGTAATTTTGGTGGAATTTGAGCAAGATTCGAAGCAATGAGCAGCGGTAAGCAGAATTGCTTGGTTTACTATCGAGGAGCCGCAAGCTAGAGCCGTTTTTTTCCCATTGTGTGTTTTGCACTCGATAGAAAGAAATGCTGAGTGAGGGTAGGTTTTTATTTCAGCGTTAGCGCCGCCGATTATAAAGCCCTCCAAAACGCTATCCGCTAAGACATTCTTTACCAGGCTCATCAATATAACAAAAAACATTTTTTTCGCTGTTTTATTCACTTTGTTACCACGTTTTAGGTTGCTCGGAGTTGTGTTCGTGAAATCAATTACGATAACGCAGTCATTAAATGAAATTCCTCGTAATTGTGCTATTACAATTGAGTACTTATGGGAAGTATTATCGGGGGACCAGCACAACTGGCGACATCTTTCTCTCGCAGTAAGCCCTCCTTTGACTAGTTCTAAATCACTCGGCATAGAAAAAGGTAGTGTATTAATGGTTATCGATAATCGCAATAAATATAACTCAACTTGGTACTATCAGCGACACAGTTGACTGCCCATCTTATCACCTTAATATTTTAAACTTTTTCGATTAAAACAGTCATTGAGTTCGTTTTTGGAACGTTGTATTATTAGATTTACTAACGAGGTATGTATGATATGATTGATATGTAATCTTAGCACCTTACAATAAGGCTCACGTAAATAGAGGTCAGTTAACAGTGATGTTGCTAGTGCTACAACAATGTGCAAATGGAAATACCGTGTGGCGAGGTGTTGACAGTAGAGCTTTCTTTCAAAGTAATAATGGGGCATGGTCGTGATTTCATAGTGACAGATAAGTAACAGGGCCTCTATTCAGGTGCGTTAAAACGATATCGTGTTTAACACGTTTAAGAATCGTTTATGTCACAGTCGCCATTATTGTAAATGACATAAGAGTTATCAAAACGTTGACAATACAGAAACAGGGCCTCTATTCAACTGCGTTATAACGATATCGTTTTTGACCTATTTCCGTAATGTCAACGTTTTGATAACTCTTATGTCATTCACAATAATGGCGACTGTGACATAAACGATTCTTAAACATGTCAAAGACGATATCGTTTTAACGCACCTGAATAGAGGCCCTGGTCAAAAACGGTATCGTTATAACGCAGTTGAATAGAGGCCCTGGAAGACTAAACGTCTACATCGGATCAATATAGTTTAGAGTTATCAACGTTTCCACGTTAACTATCTTAACTTAGTTAACTTACAGTTCTAGAATTTTTGAATAGCAATAGTCCTAAACCGTTATTAATAACTTAATACTTCTCCATTTTTTTCTTTTTCTAGAGCGGGTACAATCGGGTGAGCGGGTGTGCGGGCAAGGATTTCAAAACCGCTTGTCTTTATTCCGCGCTCAGGGCCTCTATTCTACTGGGTTAAACCATATTGCCTTTGACATGTTATCGTATTGTCTCTTGCTCTTACTTACTTGACAGTAATGGCGGCCGAGTTAAAAACAGTACCATAACACTTCAAAGGCAATACGTTTTTACTCACTACAATTGTTGCTCATTCTCTTAAAATAAATAAATATAGAGTAAACTTTCGAAGTAAACTTCTTCCAGCAATACACCACAAAGTCCTTTATTTCAAATTTGAATCTCAAGGTGGATCAATGTCTTCCCGTGGTTGTCGTGAGAGGCGACTAAGGGAATAAATGCTTGTAGTACTGTTAGGCGATGGGCTTGCAACCTGTCACTAATACACTGGTAAACATCTTAGCCTGACTGTGCAAAATGTGGTTACAGAATTATCAACAAGTTTAAAGTTGATGGTATTTCTGTAGCTCTGCCTTTCCCACTCTGGGAATGAAGGCGTGACGTTATGTATGGGTATGTAATCTCAAACATGTGTGTATTCGAAGATTCTATGACTCTTGTAAACTAAATTCACAGGATCTCAAGATACAGACTATGGTTAATAAACATTCTTATTCTTATAGGATTTGGTTTGTTTTACCGTATTGATTTGATAAACGCAGCGCCAACTCACCTAACAGTGTTACCAAGAAAAAAATGGCAGAAGAAATTTTAAGAGTTATACTGTTGACGCTATTAAAGGATGTCATAGCGAGTCATATGAAGGGCTTCATAGTCGGCGGACACGAGGCAAACATAAACAGTTATGCCCACTCGGCGTTTCTTGCGATTGAGTGCATCACAGACAAAACGCAATCGATTTTCGGTTGCGGCTCCTCAATTGTAAACCAAGCTATTCTGCTGTCGGCTGCGCATTGCTTCGAAGGTTGCGTCAAATCCACCAAAATTACTGTTCACGTCGGAAATGCGAACAAAAATAAAGGGTTCGTGGGTATGGGAAAAAGTTTCAAAATACATGAAAATTACAAGGTTAAAACAGTCACAAATGATATAGCATTAGTGAGACTGAGTATGGAGCTCGAGCTGGGAACGAACGTGAGGAGAGTAGTGTTGATGCGGACGCCCCCGTATCAGGATTTAGCCGCGGTAGCAGGATGGGGCTTGACGAACGTAAGAAAAAACCAAACACTACCCATCCTTACTACCTTAGCATTATTATGATACAGATTTTTGGTTGTTTTCTTTTGCATCATCATTATTTTCATTTATTTCTACGCAAGTTATTTTTTATAAAATCTTAGCGAAAAATCGAATTCTATTATCGTTCATTGCACGGCTGCCTCAGTATTCGTTTATTATATTTATTTCTGAAAAAAGGGTTGTTTGGAAGAAATCTTTATGTACAAGAATACAAATACTTCAACACAAATAAACTTAAGAATTAAAAAGTAACAATAAGAATGTAACTTGAAATAGCTACATTCTATGTAGCTTTTAGATGAAATTTCACAAATAGCCAAATAACTTTGAATCTTTGGGAATGTTATGGATAAGTAACAGACATGTACTTTTTCTTATTTTACGCTACAACTGTCTAGAGCCTAACTGTCGGAGACAAAGCAGACTGATCTCGACTTTCGATTACTTACTAGATTCTTAGATAGTTGGATTCCACCTCAATCCCATTTAAAATTAAAATTACTACATAAAAATGAATCATATACACAAAATTACGTACCTATCGAGTTTTCAAGAATCTCAAAATACACCAAACATTAACCATGGGACCCAAAAGTGTACCACAATTGGTTCTTATATCACTACACATAGTATAAAACAAAGTCACTTTTTCTGTCCCTATATCCCTATGTACGCTTAAATCTTTAAAACTACGCAACGGATTTTGATGCGGTTTTTTTAATAGATAGAGTGATTGAAGAGGAAGGTTTATATGTATAATACTTTAATCCGGAGCGAAGCGAGGGCTGGTCGCTAGTAAGTAAATAAAATGTTATTATATCATAGACCGTAATTATATTTTAACGTTGTGAAGTTGCGGTAGCCAACTGTGGTTTTCATCATCATCATCCATTTCACCAAATGAGACTTATTAAATGAATTTGAATTTGAATGACTGAAAATGCTAAAATCACTATACGAGTATGTATGCATATTATATTTGCTCCCTCGAATTCGCTGTGACCCCATCATCAGATCCCGACTTGGTGACAATGGGATCACCTCGAATGAGAAAAAAATGAAACAAAAAAATATTTGAAAATAGGTCCACAATTGAAAGAAAAATTGGTGAACATACATAAAAAGAAAAAAACATACAGTAGAATATATAGAACCCCCTTTTTTTGAAGTCTGTAAAAAATGCTTTCGTATCTGTAATACCATCGCTTAATTTAAGGACATCCTCTATACCTAGTAATTTTGTAATTAGGAAGCCAAACACACGGGGACATTTATCCTGAAGGATATTACGAAACTTCACGTGATGGACCGGCAGAGCTGCCTCAAAGTGCTGAAGAAGATCCCCGACGGGACATTCTGCGCGGGAGAGAAGAGATCCAAAGAGTACATTGCTAAGTACGTACGTGCCGATTATCACGTTTCAAAAAAAAGAAAACGGAAAAGAAAATTATAAATTTTCATCTCAGCACCTCAAAAAGGGTGGTTTTGCTGTTCAAAGACAGTGAGCAAAATGAGATTTTGCTGCGAGCGTGAGACAAAGTTTTTTTTTTTTTTAAATTGAATAATGGTCGTGGTGCAGCGCGCGGGCGGCTGGGGGCTGTCGTTTTATTTTTACCATGTTTTCTTTTTGTTCACCTTAAGGTCATATTTTCTCGCTGTTGAGGTGAAAAACTGTATGTGCAACACGAGACCAAAGTTATTTGCATCTCATGTCTTTTAGTCCCTCGCTGCACTCAGTATTCGAAAAACGTGCATCGATGGATTTGAAAAACGTGAATTGATGATATTTTGAAACATGGCGACAGGCACATTGACAAAGTGGTTATCTCTCTCACTTCCTCTCACCATGTTGCCCTTCGGTAAAGTTAATAACCATTACGTAGATAAAACCCCTAAAAAATGGCGACGCCTTCTTTTAGAGCTCATATCTCTTAAATGGGCCAAACGATTTTAATAAAGCCTAGTTCAAAACCATCCTGATCACACCAGGTTTCGTTAAAAAAAAATGCTACTCTGGATATTTTCTTTCAATTTTATTATTCATTTAACTATATATTGAAATAAAAACATTTATATTTATAAATGTTTATATTCATAACAATAACACTGAGATAAAAAATATAGAAATAATGGAAACGCAATGTCAGCTTAGATAATGTCACCTTAATAGGCTCACTACTGGTCACTTAACGGTGACCTGGTGCTGTTAGTTTAGTACAAGCCGAAAGGTTAGTTTGGGAGTAGGTGAATAATATTTACTTGAACGAGTATTTAATAACCCAATAACCAACCCCAATGATTGCACCTTTATGTTTCAGAGGAGACTCGGGCAGCGCTATCGTCGTCCGCAAGTTCATCCAGATAGGGCTGGTCTCTTTCAAGTACCCTTCCGTCTCCAAGAGCCTGGTCATCTACACTGACGTCGGCTACTTCTACGACTGGATACACACCAACGCTGAAAAACTTTATTGCAGACAGAATAAAGGAACAGATGAAAGCAGTGAAATGGAATCAATTCTATTAGTTTGATCTTGCTGTTCAAATTTTATTTGCGCAACGCTTTCCAATTTTCTCGTAACCCCGAACTGATAACTTACTAATCAAGATAGGTAATATTCGCTTGTCGATGGATACTGAAGAACCCCCTACAGCCAAAACAACAAGTAATAAAAATCTGAAAAATATCTTAAATTAAAGCACTATACCTAATGAATTTTAAAGGAAAACTATCACGACTAAGTTGACTTGATTGGTACCTGTGTAACAAGCGGCTAAAGTGATCCCAACCAAAAATCATCAGTCTACGACAGGACGAAATAACTTTGATTTTTGTGTTGGTAGTAACGGCTTCAGCACCCTACACTGAACATGGTTTGACATGCTCTTGTCCGGTTTTTTACTTAAGCGTTTGTCTTTATTTAAAGTTCCCGACTATTTTTTTAATGATTCTTTAAAAAAAACATCTATGTAAATATTGTTGATGTAGTTTAGCTTAGCCGTTCTACATAATGATGTTTGCAAACCGTACTACCCCGTAGGGGTAATGCCTAGTGAGGGGATCAGTCTAAACTATCGTTTGTATGTTTTACTTTGGAGATGAACACTTTTTCGCTAAGATTTTATTAAAATGTCAAACAAGTTAATAATACACCTTAACCTTGGAATTTGGTGACACCATCAGTATCCATATAATTTTAGCATCAAAATGGTTACCACATTTACTTAGCTTCGATTATATAGAATTCATATAAGAGAAAAACAAGGTCTATTCTAGAATTATGCTTGATTTAATGTTAAATAAATAATTGCTGGCGGGGACTAGTTGGTGACTTTTGGTCTGTACTCGCCTGTAATAATTTAATTAATATTAAATCAAGCGTAATTCTACATTAAGCCCTGTTTTCCTCTTTTCAGTTACATTAATAATAAAGCCATAGGCAGCTAATAAAGCCAGCAGTAACAGTCTGGTTTTGATTTTTAAATAATTTTTATTATTTGAAACTTTTTAGTTTGCTTTTTAAATTGGGTTAGCGGTCAAATGATTTAAGTGAATTTCGATCGTGTCGTTGATTTAAAATAACTTTTGAGGGTGAGGAGAACAGACAGCTAAATCTGAGAGAGATCTGATCCTTGGGTCACTTCGACTTTCGAGGTAAAAGTGCTTAGAATGGTTCAATTAATAAAATCAATTGCAATTATGACTTATGAAGGTTTGATCACTTTTTAACATTTTTCATTTTGATACCCTATTGAATTAATCTGTAAACAATATTTCACAACACTTACAATCCGCCATTTTGTTTTTTAAGTAAAAATTATTTATATACGCTCATCAGTTAATATACGATAAAATAACTGATTAGGTGATGAGGGTATATAAATAACATTTACTCACCTTTTTATCTTATCTTATACTTAAAAATTTAATTATTTAATACTGCCCACACGCCATTTAACTAGGCCACCTATTTGCAATGTGTCAAGTTGAATATTATCTATCATACGTTCGTACGTTTAGAATTAGTTCCACCTCTCATATCTTAACCCGTTAGGGGATGAATTCCAAAAATCCTTTCTTAGTGTACCCCTAAACCTCAAGGAACCTACGTGCCAAATTTGGATACTCGCAAAAAATATCACACTTTTTGGCAGTTGGGCAAAAAAACAGGTAGGTACTCCGAGAGTTGAAATGACAACTTAAAATAGGCATGAGATTTATTGAACAGTTTTTATTTAAGCAATATGTTGGCTCAACCTCGAAAAAAACTTTGTATACTATTTGTTTGTAGTTTTGGCTACGGATAAGGACGGAACCCAACATAATGGCTCGACATTCTCTTAACCAATTTTTACAATTGACAATATTAAGCAATTAAATTCACATGCAACTTTAATCCAATTTCAGTTTTATCGTGTAGTAATTAATTGACGAACTTCACTTATCGGTGCATTTGAATTTTTTTAACAAAGGCCACGCAACGGCAGAGATGTTATTTTTGATAACATTAAGTTTCATCTTTGTTATAGTAAAGGGACACTTCGGAGGGAATATAGTCGGAGGCGAGTATGCTGAGATATCCGATTTCCCGCATTCAGCATTTCTCACTGTGGAGTGTGTCTCCCACGGGGGTGGGGCAAGTTATTTTATTTGTGGCTCATCCATACTAGCTGAAGAGCTCCTGCTCACTGCCGCGCACTGTCTCGAGGGCTGCTCAAGATCCAGCAGAATAATTGTCAACTTCGGCAGCAAGCACCGGGAGCATGGCAGTGTAAGGTCTTCGAAAAGTTTCCTGATACATGAACACTACGATATTTTTGACATCTCAAATGATATAGGCCTGGTGAGACTGAAATCTCGTATGAAGCTTGGGAGGCGCATCCAGAAAGTGGTGTTGATGAAGAAACCTCCGAAGTATAGTATAGCTCACCTCGCAGGATGGGGTTTAGTAGACGTAAGATATTATTTATTAATTTTTCGTCTGATTCTGATCTGTTTTTCTAAAGCCACCGATTTTTCTACACGCTTACCATTTTTCTTTCCAGGAAGAGCTGCAAACTGGTACATTTACGTTGAAGTGCATAGACCAGGTAATATGGACCCGATCAAGATGTGGTAGTATACTAAAGAACATCCCCAGGGGAACATTCTGTGCAGGATCACGGAAAGGATACGACTTCGCGGCCGAGTATGTAAAAATTATTATGATATAGGTATCAGGGTAGTTGACGATATGTATAAGGAAATAAGCTGGTAAAGTCCCTTTCATTCACCCTTAACGGAACTACCTCAATATGCATGCTAGATAATTCAGGATATCTAAGTAATGCGAGATTTAATTCGGTCTTCTAACTTATCACCAGTGATCGGAATTAGGTGAGCTAAAATACCTATTCTTTGCGAGAGGACATAATATGGAGTGGTTTCAACCGGATAAAAATAAATCTTTTTTGGATTCCGGGTATTTGATATTCATGCGGGCACTGCGAATACTAGCCGTAATGTTGAACATCCATTCTTTTCTTTATAGAATGTTTGTAAATTTTGTAGTAAAAATGGTAACATTCTTGCCATAAAGTTAAAATCATAAGGAATCCGAAAATGTTAAATATATTAATCTGTGCTTTCCTATTAATTGTCAGTGCTTGTCAGATTGGCGTATTAGCGTCAAAATAGTGTAAGCTACTAGTACTAGAAAGATAAGAAAGCACGTATAGGGTTATGTACATATTTAGGTAAGCGGGTGTACTCACTCGCTTCTGAAGGCACAATATGTGGTTGTACATGTTAAAATAGTTATTATCTCCCTTATCTTTTGAACACTAATTGTTTAGACCGCTTGGCTCTAACACGCCCCTTTGCAAGTCATAAACAAACAATGCGTGGGAAAACCCATATTATTCGTCCTACAACTACTTTTTAGAAATCTTGTAAGTACATTCCTTCTTTTGTCTAGCCCTTTTTACTAAAAACTAACATTAAACATGCCGTACTTTAAACAAAACATGTCATGATTAATATTACGACAATTACCCGAATAAATATCAAATACCCGGAATCCAAAAAATATATTTTTATCCGGTTGTACCACTCCATATTATGTCCTCTCGCAAAGAATAGGTATTTTAGCTCACCTAATTCCGATCACTGCTTATCACCTATATAAATGTCGATGAAGATTCCCTATTGCGGGAAGAAGATATACTCGTAGGTACATGTTACATTGAAAGTGTTTTATTTTATATCAACGGTGACTTTTAACTTTATATTGCATTTTATGGTGGCATTTACAATCCCTGAGACCCTACACAAATTGACCAAGTCCCGAACTAAGCTCCTTGTACTAGGGGTACTAGACAAGAAAATATGTAGGTTTTTTCTTACCAGAACATCTTAATATAGTAAATGAAAATCTATTGGTACCCGTCTTTATTTCTACGAGTGTAAAAACATGGTTTCAAGTAAATAAATATCCTAAATGAAAATTGCTTGAACACATAAAAAGTCATCATCACTTAAAATCCACGGTTAGCAAGGGATATTTCAGTGACAGTTAACTCTTAACTAAGAATCCCTTACTCGTAACCACTAGCTTCATACATACAAAGTAGGCTAACCACGGAAATTGAAGACAATGTGCAATGGGCAAATTGAAATTGAAGACCTTGAATTACCAACAGACGGTTCATAGAGTGCCGTGTCACTGAAAGCTATTTTCTGCCTACGTCACTGTTAACAGGAGATTCTGAAATTTATTACTTACTTAGGTTACGTTACGTTCGAATTATGACTATAACATTTTTTTACCTCGAAGATACATAGGTACGAAATTATCGTCAGTGAAAAAAAAATCATACAAATGATACATTAATTAGAATCCCTTGTTATTCAACCATTGAAATTATGTTTCGTTATGTATTCCAGGGGTGACTCAGGCAGCGCCCTCATCGTGAACGACTACATCCAGATCGGGCTGGTCTCCTACAAGAACCCCTCCGTCTCCAAGAGCTTGGTGGTCTACACTAACATTAGCTATTTCTACGACTGGATAAAAAGCAAAGCGATGAAACTTTATTGTAGTTCAGGAAAATAATAAATAAACTATCATGTAATCATCGCTCAGCCTCCAAATACTTGAAAGAATGGAAAATAAGAAACGAACCTTACCCATCGGTAAGGTGGTTGGTGAGGAGGTAATTGTATGTTTGTCTTCTTTCTCCAATCTTATAGTGGAAAGTGACATCTAAGGGCCGTATTAATGAAATGATCTCGGCTATCACTGTCTTTTTAAAACACGTCAGAAAAGTCAGTTTTTTAAAAACTGTTGGGCATCTCAGGCAAGAACAATTTATTAACAACGGATAGGAAATTTAATGTTGTCGGAAACAAATTACCATCGGCGCCACTATGTCTTAAAGAAGAAAACAAGGAATAGATGTTAGAAATAATAAACCCCGTTGATAAATAATCCCTGTTCATCTTACTCAAACATCGAAAAATGCATCTAACCCTTCATATCTTTTATTATTTCATTATTGTCTATTATTGTAGAATTGACATAGATGAAACCTCCGCATGTGACATAATGACGTTAGCACGAGGACTATAAAAGAAAACATCGAACTAGTATGAAGATGGAGGAGAAAGCGGCAATAGGAACTTTTTAATCCATCCAGATCCAATCCACCCACTCCAAATCAAAATGTAGGCTATAATTGATTGTTTGGTAAGCGTGGAAGCAAGCTAGATGAGCAGATAAAAAAACATAAAAGTTGTTTATAAATTGAGAAGTGCATAAACAGCTATAATCTACCAGCGCTTCCCAACAGAAGACCACTGCTGAGACGAGGCTGCTGCCACAAGAAACTGAACAGTCAGTCACTTTGCAATTCAGTCCAAACGATATAAATAACTTTTTTAACTCTAGAAAATGCACGACCTTAGAAATTCTCGACAGGTGTTTGGTTAGTGAAAATAAGTACTCAAACATGCTGTAGATATTTAAGATAACAATTCCGTTACTGACTGACAAACATCGTACTGAAATTCAGAATTGCTCGAAGGCAGGATTTTTCAAATTCCACCCCTGACAGGAAGATATAGGGGAAAAACAGGAATAAAACAAGAAATTATACGCCATGGTCCTTGTAGTCTTTTAACATCCATTATTAGAACTTATACCTGCCTTTCAAATTTTAAATGCCTTGTCTCTGTTTTCCAATCGTTTACTTAAATAAACTATTCAGTTTATAATACAACCCTAACATGATTAATCCATACTCAATATCGTAAATGCGAAAGTACCACGGCCAATCCGAAAATGATTCAATTAAATTTAGTATGGAGATACTCGTAGCTTGATCCCTGGGAAAGGGTTTAGAACACTTTTCATCCGGGATAGGAATAGCGATAAACGACTTCTACGTGGACGACATCCCCGCTAAAAGTATTTTTAATTATAAAAATTTAAACAAATTTACCACAAAAATACTGACAACCATAGTTTTTGTCATTACAACGAAGGTAAAAGGTAAAAATATATTCAAACGCGACCATGAATTGACAACAGGAACAAATTCAAGGCTATTTCTGCCCTGCTAGCACAAATGGCAGTATCTGAGACAAAACTCCTGTAGCGAAAACTTTATTACCAGCAAGATATAATTGAATCTGCTTTGGCCATTGAATGTGAGATACTGCTTATTGGCTTATGAGGGCAGATTTTTACAGTAGACATATTTCTAAACCGACTTGAACTTAAAACTACTGAGTGCCACACACCGACACAGAAGCAAATGCACCAGAAGTGAAAAATAGTGAAAATGGATTTATTTCTGCTGTATAGCATCCAGTAACGGTAGCAAGTTAAAAAGCACAATAACACTACACCTAAATAAATAAAGCACGCTCAATTAAAACATTTCGCTGTCAGACTTCGCCTCACAGAAGGGATCTTACAATTAAATATATCTAAATCAATTTCTTTTACCAAAACATTCAAGTCTCTGCTCGCACGGGTTAAAAAACTATTTTTTCTATATTTAGAGGATGCAAAATTAAGAGATATGGGGGGATTAATGTCTCTTGTTCCGAGAGGGGGCATTAAATGCGAGCTTGGACAGCAACTCAGGAGAATCTAAGATGCCGCTGGTAATATTTAAAATATAAGTAATATCGGCTATTTCGCGACGCTTGGCCAATGGGAGAAGATGGTGTTTTTTACACATGTTGAAATAATTAGAAGAAATATATGGACATTTAAGCTTCAAACAAAGAAACCTTATAAATTTTTGCTGCACACGCTCTATTCGGTCGACATAAGTAGCATAACAAGGATTCCATATTTGAGAAGCATACTCAAGTTTACTCCTAACGTAAGAGCAAAATAGCACCTTTAATGTCTTAGCTTGAGTGAAATGGGTGGAACTACGCATTATGAAACCTAGTGCTCTACATGCACCACCTACGATATTATCGACATGCTTATCAATAAGAAGTTTTGAGTCATGGACAACACCGAGATCTTTCATAAACGGCACCTTAAGTAAATGCTGGCCTTTAAGGGTATAGCAAGTAGGAATCAATTTATGTTGACGCGAAAAAGTCATTGAAAAGCACTTAGACGGGTTTTTATTTATTAAACAAATTTCTGCTAATAGCTTAAACGCCAAATGGTCTTTTCTAAGTCAAAGCTAGGTGCTAGACTTGGAAAAACAAACACGGTTGCAAACAAATTGACGTCATTCTGACCATTACTCCAAAGCGGGCGTAGAAAACACTGTTAATATTCAATTATTTTCGTCTCAGTAAATAATAATAAAAATAATAATTAAATAGTAAGCTTTGAAAACAAACAAGCATGAGTTTTTTAGAACACCTTTTCAAAGCAATTCTGTTTTTAATTGGTCTCGCTTCCTTTCTGTTTTTTTATGTTGGTTTTCAAATACTTTAAAAAGCCTTGAAATGGTTAACCAGAAAATACGAGTAATAGGTTATCCAATACATTGAAAACCGTAAGTAACGCTTAATCTACTTAACCTATTAAATTTATCATCCGTCTGATCATTAATCTCTGAAGTAATTGTTCAAAAAACCATTTGAGTGATTAAAAACGTAGTTTGATCGTTTTAATCACGAAAAATTAGGTATTGATCAATGATTGTGATCCAATTCTCTTAACATAATGGATAATAAATAAGATCAAAGCAATGGCTAAAAAGGTTTTTTTATTAATAATAGCAAGCCTGGCCAAAATCATTGCGCGTCCGCAGATGGAAGGTTTTATAGTGGGGGGCGTATTGTCCCGAATAAGCGACTTTCCTCATTCGGCATTTCTCAACATAGAATGCCACACACGCGGTAAAACAAGTAAATTTATATGTGGCTCCTCAATATTGAACCAGGCGCTACTAATCACCGCTGCGCACTGCATCGAGGACTGCAATAAGTACAGCAAGATCGTCGTCCACGCAGGGCATGAGCACAGGAAGAAAGGACAGGTCAGGGCAGTCAGAAGTTTCATAATGCACGAGAAATACGACCCTAGCGTGATTGCAAACGATATCGCCTTGTTAAGGTTGACAGAAAATCTGGTGTTTGGGCCAGACGTCAAGCGAGCTACTGTGATGAGGAATCCACCTTACAATGAAACAGCTGAAATTGCAGGATGGGGTTTGACGGACGTAAGTTGCAAATTTATGTTTAAACGGTGCACAAAAGGCACTTCAATGATGATTCACAATTTACAAACCTCATATGGACAGCGCCTTAAATTAATATAATTACTTAGTGAACAAAAAAATCGACGAAGTGCGAGTCGAATTTGTAGAGTTCTATACAATCTCGTAGGTGTGTTAATATAATTCGTCCATCACGGGAACCAAGATCTTTGAAAAGTATTTTTTTGTGATATAACAACGAAATTACGTTATTTGGATTTCTCCCTAGTGCTATAAGACGTCATTTCTTGCTAAATTACATAGATTATGTTTTTTTGCGATTGTCAAAATATGCGGCATATACGGCTGTATCTTTTCATTGCGATGACTTACAAGTTTGTTTTTTTAATAGCTCCAAGGGACTGCAGGCTTGACTTATACATTTCAAATCGATACATCCACGCCTTTCTGAGAAGTAGGGTCTTGACACACAAACAGACAGACCTTCAACGAAATTATCGTATAAGGGTTTTTTTTTTTCGTTGATCCAATTATTTAGTTTCAGTCTCATTAAGAGTTATTTATTAGAGGATGAGTGTAATTTAGCCATTTTTCCATTATAATAAACCATGTCACTATAAAGTAAAACTTTGTACTCACTTTATGTATCTGTTCGTGAAAAGATTTTGTTTTATTTCCTAGCAGTAGTCGTGAAAAGTAGTACTTTTTGTCTGCTTAGTCTGAAACTGCAATAGATGGACCTTATTACATAACTCGTCTATCGATTGCCTTCTTCCTACGTAAATCACCAAAAAAAAAGTACTGCAAAAATATTTACTTACTTGAAGGAAATAAAGAAGAAAAAATCAAAGCTCCTGAAGCACGCTTCCCAGAGACTGTGGGACCGGCAGAGATGCATCACCGCACTGAAGCAAATACCAGAGAAAGCATTCTGCGCGCAGTCGGACAGTGTGACTGACTACGCAGCACAGTATGTATTTGATACAATGTTTACTCTCCTCTCTCTCTGTCTCTCTGTCTCCCTCTTGCTCTCTTTCTCTATCTCTCTTTCTCTACCTTTCTCTCTCTCTCTCTTTCTTTAACAGCCAAATAAATTTATGAAATTGACATAAGCGCTCGACACGACCATCAGGCAGAATTATCATCCTATCTATGTTCGATAACGATTACGTTTGTAGAAGTCATCGTATCGTAGGGCAACCTGTCTTCTGTCAACTGCTTGTGCAGTCGAAGTCATAAATGAGCATTTCTAAAAAAGTTTGTACATTTAATTCACGACTTCAATTTGCAAAAAAAATTGCAGGTTGGTAGAGTGAATGAAGCTGAGCCTAAATAACATAGTCTCCCAAAATGTCCTCATACATTTGTATGAAACTTTTCTTTTTTGTTACCATGAACCAAAGGAAGTTAGTAACAAAAAAGGAAAGTTTCATACAAATGTATCAAATATGTTTTCACCTCAGCACCTCGAAAAGGGTGGTTTTGCTGTTTAAAAACAGTGAGCAAAATACGATTTTGCTGCGCGCGTGAGACAAAGTAACTTTTTAATTTTTGTTCCGTGGCCGTGGTGCGGCGCACGGGCAGCTGGGGGATGTCGTTTTATTTTATCATGCTGTTTTCTTTTTACCTTATTGTAGTTTATGTGACTGTTACATAATAAAATCACACGAGTGTTTTAATGCCTAATTATGTACAGTTACAATCTACATACATATATTATTAAAAAAAAAACAAAACATTCTAAACTATTTTTGCGACAAGACAAATAGAACGTCAATAATGGCGGCACCCGTAGTTTTTTTTAATTCAGAGACAAACTAGAGTCGGCCTCTACTATCATATCGTTCGATATCAAGTAACAAGCGAGATTTGTCAAAATTGTATGCAATTGACTTTCCATTTCGAATAAAATGTCATCTCGAGTGATATTAGAATCGAGGTCAAATAAAATTGCGTTTTTCAAAGATGTTCGAAATTTGAATGTAATATTGATATCGAATTTGATGTTTAAGCAATAACAACATTTTCACAAGTAAGAAATGTGTTCTAACAAAACAGTTTATCTTTATGCTGGTCGTAATTTGCGGTTTTTGAGCGCATCATAGAGGGTTCATGATATGTGTGTATATAAAGGTTATATTTTCTCGCTGCTAAGGTGAAAAATTATGTGTGCAACACAAGACCAAAGTTATTTGCATCTCGTGTCTTTGAATCCCTCGCTGCACTCAGGATTCTGACATAGAATCACTCGCTACGTTCGTGATTCAATTCTATAGAATCCTTCGCTTGCTCGGGATTCAAAATCAACACTCGCAGCAAAAATCAACTTTGCTCTCTTGTTGCACTAATAACTATTACACTTTAGTACCTTCTCACATTCATTCACTGAGACAATTTCATATATTACTTCTTGTCAAAACTACAACTAGTACTACTAGTAGATGAACATATTAGTACCTTGTCACAGCAATTGATATACTAAATATAAATATTTAAATTATATCAGAGGACTATCTTACACAAATTGACCTAATCCCAAACTAAGCTCTAGGCTTGCTCTATGGGCAGTAGGCAACGATAAACTTACTTATGTAGATAAATACATAGATAACATCCAAGAATCCGAAAAAATACTCGAGCACATCACAAATATCTGCTGTTACCAGGATTTGAACCTGGGACCGCTAGCTTCGTAGGCAGGGTCACTACCAATTAGGCCAACGAGTCGTCACATATTAAGGCAATATAAGGTAAATAGGGAACATATTTTCATTTTTATTTTCTGTCGGGTGTGTTTCAGAGGTGACTCGGGCAGCGCTCTCATGGTGCGAAGGCACATCCAGATTGGACTGGTCTCCTACAAGAACCTTAATATATCGAGGAGTCTGGTGATCTACACGGACGTCGGAGCCATGTATAGTTGGATAAAAAGCAGAAGCAAAATGATTTACTGTAATAAACCGTATCAAAAGCAATTAAACCAAACTTTTTCATAAAACAAACGTGTTTTGTACGTGTCCAATAATACCCTCCGAGCTTTGAGCACCCCTTGCTTGCAAAATGAGGGTAAAATGTATATTCTACTTTTTGTTTGATTACCCACGATTTTTTATTAATTTATAAGATATCTTCAAGTAGAATTTTTCAATTCGCTAAGTATGACGGTATTCAAATTCCGTACCCAAAGGGTAAAAACGTAACGTAAAAAAAAGTTTTGTTTTGTGAGAGACCTCTATAAGCATGCTTTTTTATTAAAAGTTTCACGTGTGTATCTGTGTCTATGTGTCAGTAAGTTGCACTATAGCTCCGAATCGGATGGACGGATTTTAAACGGACGGGTTAAAAACTTGTAAACTACGTCACACAGCGTTGAGAGAATCATAGTTATTAATCATCAGTTTATCATACTTTAATACCTAAAAGTGATCTAAGTTGTTGAAATTGATGCTTATATTTTGTATTAACTGTATTTTGTGGACATCTTTTATTGGCTTACTGTTTTGTATCATATGTAATTGATTCTATAACAAGTATCGCTGTTGATGCCCCGAATAAATAAAATAAAATAAAACAGTAAAAATCAAGCTGATGAACGCTAGCCAAGAAGTTGTATTGTACTGCGTTTAAAGTTGGAAAACTGGCAAAATCTTACCCAAATTGATAAGATAAAGGAAAAAACAAACACAAAAGACCTTGGACTACTACTGGAAAACTTGTTCAAGACCTGGGGTTAATATGACATACCTAACCAATTCAGTTAAGGATGAGTATAAGGAACTGAGCTATATCAGTTACACGGCTCTGTCTTTTTCGCTCACCGTAAACTGAACTGCTTAACCATGTCATGCTGTATTTTCTGCTGAAACCTTGATGTTTTTAGGATATTTAAGGTTAGGTGGGGTCAGAATTGTAATTACCAAAAAAAAACTCTTGTGGCGTGGAATGCCTCTCGATGAAATAAAAATTCTGCGCAACTGATACGTTTGTTGAAAGGCGCTTCGCAAAAATAATAGGTATCCAAGCAAAAGATTGATTCATCGAAGTATTACAAAATACACTTGCGGTCAAATACTACGGGTCAGAGTGCGTTTTTCATACAAACGAGGCATAGCCTTGGTTCCTGGCCAGGGGTTGTTTTGAGTTTGGTGGATACTCCGAGGTATAATAGAGGAGGTCAAAAGTTCTTAAGATACCTATTTGATCGCACAATCAGTTAACACCACAGCGAGACTGTTTGGGTCAGCATTTGGATTTCCTTTAATTTTATTGCCATTTTAGATGTTTTACTGAACATGCACAATTCTAGCGTTAACCGCAGATTCAGTCATCCTAGGCACTCTGGAAGTCCTGTATCGATGCTCGGGGTATTCATTATCAGATTTTACTAAAAGCATCCCCTGTTGAAGAAGCAAGGTTTCGAAATCGCCACTTTAGGTATGAAAAACACACTCTGATCCGTATTACTCTCTCTATATACTCTTATCCGTTGTTTAGCATTGACTTTGCTTTGTTTAGTTTACATTTATTTAAGCATCTAAACAACTATAGTAAAGAGATTCAAGTTTTCAAGTCTTCGAGGCAATTAAAACTTTACCTAAATATTGAATAATCATTTCAACCGTTTGGGAGTTATTTTAGACAGCGAGAATAAACCTATATCGATTGGAACGCGCCTGTGCCTCGCATCGCCAGGGGGCATGGTAATGAGGTGATAAGCGCCGTGCGGGAGCTTCCGGAACTGCCAACATTGAAAACACTTTTAAGCAGGATACAGTCAGCAAAATACGTAATTTTTACACGATTACAGACTTTAAGTCTTTTAGACGTTAGGGTGATGGCACCGGTATCGAACCCTTTTAGCTGACAGGGACCAATCATTATGGGAACATGCATGAAAAACAGAATTGAGTTACATTGATGCGATTTAAGAGAAAATGAAAAAAAAAACATATAAAACGCAATACACTAAGTTTTGACCCGTTTGTTGAGATTTTATGTAGAATCAAAACTTGTTAAAAATTTAATATGTACTTCTTTTATGGTTAACATTGTTTTTTTCGTTATATTTTAAATTAACATAGTAATTTCTGATATAAATGCAAAATTCTTTATAAATAAATAAATAAATAATAAATAAATAAATAAATATCACGGGACAATGTCACACAAATTGACCTAGTCCCAAACTAAGCTCTAGGCTTGTACTATGGGTACTAGACAACGATAAACATACTTATATAGAGAAATGAATACTTAAATACATAGAAAACATCCAAGACTCAGGAACAAATACTCGTGCTCATCACACAAATATCTGCCCTTACCGGGATTTGAACCCAGGACCGCTGGCTTCGGAGGCAGGGTCACTCCCAACTAGGCCAACGTGTAAGGTATATATATATTTTGTATATCTATTTTAAATCAAAAATCAAAATCAAAATCAAAATGTTTATTCAGTAAATAGGCCCCCATGGGGCTCTTTTACACGTCGGTAATATGAAGTGAATTTACTAGCGCTTCAGATAAGACCATCATTGCGGAGAAGAAGCGCCAAGAAACTCCAGCAGAAGGTCATTTTTTCAAACAAAAGTACAGATATACTTAAAAGTAAGTTACATTACAAGTACTTAATAAAGTAATAAATAATAATGATTAAAGCTTGAACAAATAAAATCAATACAAATGTAAGGCTAATAACATTAAACTAAAAATAATAAGTCTAGGAGAACAACACGACGAGGTCTCTACGTCAAAAGCCATATCTAGAATAATAAACTGAAGAACCAGTCCTTGCAAACGTGAACAGACCGGACCCCACAAACAGCACCCGTTCACGAGTATGACGCGTATCTCAGCCATCGCCTCTCTCAACCATGTGTTCGGGAAAGTGGCGACCCGATCAACGACGCCGCCGTAAGCAAAGACCTTTAAGCGAGCATGACTTGCTCAAGCTGCCGGACAACATAGAAGTAATTTTGCGTGAAACAGCTGTCCGGCGAGAAACATCACAGTGTGTTCTCATAAAAGCGTCACGTACGTACAAGAACTAATAAAGATAAAGGACAAATACATGATAGTAAACATAAAAAGTAGTGTTTGAATACACAGCTTGCTTAACGGCGTGTTTAAAATACAAATATTATAAATATGCTTAGCTTACGAAATGATCTTACTTTAATAATAGCTTACATGATAGATACTACTTAAATACATCTCGGTCACCAATGAAGTCGTTTACAGTATAATATGCCCTACCCAACAAGCAGCGCTTGATGTGAGATTTAAATTCATTGAACGGCATATTGACGATATCAGATGGTATCTTGTTGTAAAAACGTATACAGTTCCCCGCAAACGAAGTGCCTACCTTACGGAGACGGTGCCCTGGAAGAGCAAGCTTATCCCTATTTCTAGTATTTAAATTGTGAACGTCGCGGTTATGCCTAAACTCATGTATGTGTTTACGTACATACATGATATTCTCAAAGATATACTGAGACGCGACTGTAAGAATATTAATTTCTTTAAATTTATCCCTGAGTGAAATACGAGACCCCAATTGATAAATGGCTCGTACAGCCCGCTTCTGTAACACAAAAATGGTCTTGATATCTGCCGCTCTTCCCCACAGCAAAATTCCGTAACTCATAACATGGAACAACAGCAGTCACGTCATTCCTGTCGTGGATTTTGTATAGAGTGTTTTTGCAGGGGGTCTGAACTACGACTTTATAAAGCTTCCATATCTTATGAAAAATAATACGTCAATTATTTCGCGTATACAGTTATCCTTTTCTTTCATAGCACTGTCTAGAATATACACAGAAAAAAAATTGCTTACATAGAAACATAGCTTTGTTACTGCTTGTTACACTTATGTACGCAAATTTTTTGTTAGTGATTGCAGTCTCTAAAAACATAAAGTGGGCAATCACTGGTCGCGGGCATTAACTATATGGTTTAACGTACGATGGAAAATAATGTCGGTCTTCTTTGACAATTTAAATAACTACTTACTCCTGGCAATACTTCAGAGTTGCAGTAGTATAATATTATTTTAAGGACACTAAACATATACTGATTCAACTGTACCTGGTGCTTGTACTTCACGCATAAAGGAACACTAGTAAATAAAATTATGCACAGTATGGGATAGAAATGCGTTGATAACACACCACTCGTTCTAGGTCAACCTTTATATTGAACGAACCTACACGATCTACCGGAAGTTGCCTGTAATAGGAGCTATAAATTTAGGGATCGTTTCCACACCACAAACATAACAACACTAATTATTCTACAACTTTTGAAAATAACTTGTTGTTTACTAAATATGAATGAATTTAGATTTTCCAAGCCAGCAATGTATTGCGAAAACTACGAAGTTTGCAGGCTGACAGTAGATGTCAACTAGACTATTGGATGGAGTACATTGAAAATGCTATTTAGTTTGTTCGAAAAAATCCCAAATAATAAATTACATATTTTGTAAAAGTTGTAGAACAAATGTTGCTACGTTTATACAGTAGAAACGATCCCTCAATTTATTCCTCCTATTACAGGCAACACCCAGTATAACTTACACATTTTCTGTATTTTACAAGCTTTATACTTGCAATGTATGTATGTAAGTATATATTTCCGTAAGATATTTGAACCACTTTCGTGGGACCGATTGAGCTGGAATTTGGTATACCTACGTAACTTCGATGACAATACAATAATATGGCATCATCGAGCTGGTCTGACGATGGAGTAGGAAGGTGGCGATGAATCTCCGCTATACCTACTTAGCGTAGATCCACCAAGTGGGAAACTGAATAGGTTGGTCTTGATAAACAGAAAAGACTTTGCAAAAAAGTACAGTAGGCAACAAAAGCTTTATCCAAAATTGATTTTTTTGACAGAAACTTGTTATGGATAAATCGGTTTTGGCTTTTTCTATAAAACTAATCAATCTCTTCTAAAAAAAAATTAAATGTATTGTATGTTGTTTTCTTTTTTTATATAATAAAGTATTGTTACGAGTGTGGGGCTGGACAAGTAAAACTCTTGTTTTTAAACCGTTATCTTTAATTAAAAAACACAATAGGGCAAATTACAAGGCGTCGTCGTAGTGCTGAGCTCTCGAATGGCCATCTTGGAAAAACCTTCCAACTTAAAAACAAAACATCCGTCTCTTTCACTCTCGTTCACACGTCTATCTTACTATCTCTGTTTCTCTGTCATACGTCATCTGTCAATCCGTTTCACGCATTCCTACAGTCGGCCGTCCTGAAAATCAAGTCTGGCCTCAGACTTTAACTTTACAGCTTAAGTTTTTAGTTAGTACTAATATCATCATAACAACTTATCTAACGAATTGTTTACACAGCTAGGTCGACAGATCTAACTTATTTGTAAAGTTAATACAACACGTCTTTATGTTTGGAGAATAGCAGATGCTCTCCGGACATCTTCAAAATAAACACAATAATACATCTTAGAAAAATAACAAGAATAACACAAAAATATTACAAACAGTAATGAGGTAAGGCACAATCAGTGCAAGAGGCACACTACTGCTACGTACCTCATTCCTCAGCGCAGGAGGGCCACCGTTTCATATGGTCACATGAGCTAGATGTGTTTCGGGGACCCTCAGTGGAGTCGTCAATCTTTTGTACATCGTACCGGTCTTTTCCTTTAACCCTCACTACACGGTATGGCCCCAGGAATTTTGCTTTTAATTTCATTCCTACACCAAACTGGGTTCTCTTGATTGCGACTATGTCGCCCTCTTCATATTTGCTGCTTACTTTCCTCTTATTATTAAAGGTTCTTCTATTTTCCTCTTGGATTTTAAGGATTTGTTCCTTGGCTTTATTTCTACTTTGTTCTCGATTCAGCACGTAGCTATCTCTACGTTCCTGATCCAACAATTCATATATCTCTGTATCCTCCTTAAGTTTCATTTTCACACCTATGAGTAATTCAAATGGTGAGGTGTTGACGCTTCTTTGGAAAGTACTGTTTAAACATCTTTGGACATTGCTGACATGTTTGTACCATAGGGTAGGGTTGTCAATACACAGCTTTGTCAGTACGGATATAATGGTTCTATGCATACGTTCTACTTGCCCGTTTGCCCTAGGTACACCAGTGGTTATTTTGATGTGTTCGATACCTTCATTGTTACAGTACTCCTCGAACTCTCGGCTGGTGAATGCAGTACCTCGATCCGTTATTAGTCTTGAAGGATTTCCGAAACATTGCTGATGCACTTTCAGCTTGTCTAGGGTTTCTTTACTGGTGGTGCTCTTCACCGGGAACAACCATGTGAACTTTGTGAACCCATCTACCATGGTCAATATATGATTGTAGAGTTTCTTCGTGTCTGTCATAGGACCTATGTGATCCAAATGCAACGTGTACATAGGAATTTCGTCTTTATATATGGGGTGCAAAAATCCTTCTTGCTTGCCCTTTTTCCGTTCTGCTAACAAACATGGTATGCACGCGTTTATGTAGTCATCTACCTTCTTGGAGAGGTTCCTTATGAAATAGTCTTTATTGATCAACTGCAGCATCTTATTTTTCGAAAAATGGCCATTGTCGTGCGCTCTCTTTATAATCTCGCTGTCCATGCAGGATGGAATAACCAGATGCCTCTCAGTGCCTTTGTAGAGCAAACCATTTTCCAAAGTGTAATCTTGATATTCAGACCCATCATGTAACAGCTGTATGATTGCTTTCAGCCCTTCATCATTAGCCTGAGCAATTTTCATTCTCTCCTGAGTAGGAGTAATTCCTAGCATGGCCACATATGGACATCGGCTTAGTGCATCAACATGTTGCATCTTACTGCCTTCTCGATGCTCTATATCAAAGTCATATTCTTGTAGTAGCAGGATCCATCTCGCCACACGCGTCGACATGACCAGGTCCTTCTTGTTTAGGGTCATCTGAAAAGCTTTGCAGTCGGTTATTATCTTAAAACGCCTACCATAAAGATAGCAACGAAACTTCTTTACTCCCTCTATTATCGCTAATGCCTCCAGTTCGTAACTTGTGTACCTACTTTCTGCCTCACTAGTCTTTCTACTTAGATAATGGACAGGGTGGAGCATCCCATCGTCCATACTTCGCTGCAATAAAATAGCTGAATATGCTTTACTGGACGCGTCGGTGTGCATTTCAGTTTGTAGATTGGGGTTAAATATCTTGAGAACAGGTTGACTAGCTAACCTCTTTTTCAATTCATTATATGCCCCCTTACATTGATCATTAAAGTCAAAAGCATTTTCTTTCTTTAATAAGTCTGTCAAAGGTTTGGCTATGAGTGCATAATCTTGTATATACTTGCGAAAGTAAGAGGTTAATCCTATAAAACTTTGCAGCTGTTTAATGTTAATAGGTTCTGGGAATCTTACCACAGCGTCCGTCTTTTCTTGTGAAGGGCGTATTTCTCCATCTTGTATAATATGCCCTAGGTACTCAACTCGTCTTTGTACCAGCTGTGACTTTTTCCAGTTGATATCGAGACCATACTGGGAAGCGACATTCATTACCTCCTCCAACCTTGAGACTGCTTCATCTTCAGTGACGGCTGGAATTATCAAATCATCTATGAAAATAATCACAACACCTCGTGCTACCAGGTCCCTGTAGATAATGTTTATAAATCGCGTGAAAACTTTAGGACAAATTGACAGCCCAAAAGGGGCTCGTAAAAACTCATACTGCCCTGACTGTGTCACGAATGCAGTGTATTTTACTGATTCTTCTGCCACAGGTAAATGAAAATAGCCGTTTTTCAAATCAAGAGTACTGAAAATTTTAGCCCCTGTTAGTTTATCAATGTGATCGTCAATCACAGGTAAAGGATATTCGTCCTTGACAATTTTGATGTTAAGCCTTCGATAGTCGACACAAACTCGAATGCTTCCATCCTTCTTTTTCACTACCACCACAGGCGAGGCATATTCAGAGTAGCTTACCTGGATGATCTTCTCTTCTAACCATTGGTTTACCTGCTTATCCACTGCTGCTTGTTCACAATGAGCCAACCTTCTAGGTCTTAGAGCCACTGGATGCTCATCCTTTAGCACAATATTGAGCTTGATTGGGGCCTCCTTCGTCTTTTGGGGTACATAGTTTTCCATCAACTTTTCCACAGCCTGTTGGACCGAAGTGCTTACCTCATTACCTACAACAGAATCAGAAACACATATTTGGTAGACCCACTTGGTTACCGGCTTCAAAATAACCTCATTACTACTCATACACATTACACAGTGACGTAAAAACTCTTGGCCTAATAACATACTAAAAGGCATAATGTCTCTATTAACTACGTAAAACTTAATGCCGTCGTAGCACTCCCCGTCAATTTCAATGTTCAATGTTATCACACCGGTACATTCCACTCGAGTCGCGCCTAGTCCGGATAGGTAAATGTCACTTTCATCGAGCTCCGGCGCTCCTATTTCGTCGTATAAGTCCGTAGATACTAAGTTCACATCACTTCCAGAGTCAACAAACGCTTTAATACTCTTTCCGCACACTAAAACACTCGTAGTTGGCTTATCGGGTTTGTTTACATTCATCGTACCGTTCCCACCATCGTTTGACAGATGACAGATGCCAGCTGACGCTCCGTCGTCCGCCATCTTGACATTCCTGCCTACATTGCCAACCTCATCACTCGAATCATCCATAGTGTAGTAATCGTCTTGAGTTTGAGCGAAAAAACTTCGTTTCTCGTTGCGACTAGTGGTGGCGCCACTGGTACCACTCGTCGATGTCGATGGTCTTGCTGTAGTCTGTGATGCCACCGGTGACTGGGTGCATTTTGAAGCAATATGGCCGAAATTATTGCATCTGAAACATTTCAAGCCCTTTTCTTTATGTGGACACTCCGCTGACGCATGATTTGTTTCCCCGCAGCTAAAACATCGTATCTTCCGTTCAATGTGCTTCGGCTTGTTTTGCTCCTTTCTAGCATGTGTGACTTTAGTTTTCTCCTTGAACAACTCGTATAGCTTAAACTTTTCTTTTAAATCACTGTAGCTTGTTGCTCCGTACAGCAGTATTTTGTTCACTTCGTCGTCCTGTATGCCTTCTATAATATATTTTACGGCAACGTAATCCGGCATCTTGCCTCTTCTGCCTAATTCCTTCATTATCAACATGTAATCCATGCACGATTCTCCTGGCTTCTTACTTCGCGCACTCATCATTTCGTGGATGGTCTTTATATCCACAGAATCCGGAAACTCTTTACAAATATTAGTCTTAAGCTCTTCCCACGTTTTATAGGTTTTTTCAGCTCTCAACCATAGCGCCGCCGTTCCTGACAACGACTTTCGCGCCATAAGTAATTTCTGCACTGGGGTCCAGTTGAACACCTCCGCATTATCCTCCACGTCCTGTATCCACCTGGTCGCAGGGTATGTCTTGTCCTGTCCTGTGAATCTGGGGATAACTCCTTCTGTAAGGTGCAACCACGTGCCTTCGCCACCGTGGCGCTGTGTTTCACCAAACTCCTCGTCGTAGTCCGCCTGTCTAGATTTACGTCTTGCGTCCTTCGACGTTGACATCTTCGCGTTTTCGTGTACGTGTACGTCTTTACTTTACACGATAAACCGTCGTTTCCTCGTCTAACCACCACGTGCCACGTGAGGTTATTCGTTCACCGTCGTCGTTGATCCGAGACCTCCGTCGTATATAATTTTACTCAATCCCACGTCTGACACCAAAATTGTGGGGCTGGACAAGTAAAACTCTTGTTTTTAAACCGTTATCTTTAATTAAAAAACACCATAGGGCAAATTACAAGGCGTCGTCGTAGTGCTGAGCTCTCGAATGGCCATCTTGGAAAAACCTTCCAACTTAAAAACAAAACATCCGTCTCTTTCACTCTCGTTCACACGTCTATCTTACTATCTCTGTTTCTCTGTCATACGTCATCTGTCAATCCGTTTCACGCATTCCTACACGAGTATAGACAAAATTAAAAGGCCGTGGAAAGAAAAGGGCTCATCTATCATTAAAATAGAGTTGTCGCTTTAATTCGTTAATCAATTTCGTATGACAGTTTAAATGTTATGTTATCGCAACAAGGTAACAACAGCAATCTCTCACTTTATTTTATTACACACTATTAAAAGTGCGAAATCTCTAAAGATACCTACAGTTCGAAAGTATATACTTCACACAGAAATAGATCAATACTTGTACTAGACTAATTTCATCCATTTTGCTCTGAAATAAAACTACATAATTATCCCTTTTTTTCTTAGTATTAATTATGTGGCAACGCTGTTTACTCTTGAAGTCTTTTGCTCTGAAAACCTGACAGGGGCCGGGGAGCGTTAAAACATACAAGTCCAGTCCAGTCCCAAGCAATATAAGGGACACAGCTCTGCCATATGACTGATATAACTCTGTCACTTTCCCTTGCTAGATATTGACCAGTTTTAACAACTTACTAGCATAGAGGCATTCCATCTTAGTCCTCAGGGTTGGCAACGCATTTGAGGTCTTAGGATTATAGTCTTGAGAATTCAAATGTCTATGGGTCTTAGATTCCACTTACCATCAGGTGGCCTGAGTGCTCGTGTGCATTCTCCATAACATAAAAAAAAAAACTTAAAATACGGCCTCTGGTAAAACCAATGTCCAAAGCCGAAATGTTCAACTTGCCAAAAACACAGTACCTAGGTACTTAAGTCTATTAAAAATATGACAATTCAATGTGGGCTTTTTATCAAAATGGCTATAATGGCCATAAAACATTATAAAATTATGGTGAATCTCATTATTTGAATAACAAATTAATAAATCGAACAAGAAACATGACATGTGTTTATAAACTTCAAAATATATACTATTCAGGGTGCTGATTCTCTCAACACAGCGCTGCGTCGATCTTAATCTTAATGGTGAAGTTTTATCTGGCAAGTTTAAGAAGTCCCATCGGAGCGTACAAAACACATTTTAACGCGTGCCTTCCCAATTAGGCAGCAGGCAGGTGAGTAAGTTCAGTGTCGTATAAAGCTGCCTAATTGAGAAGGCACTCGCTAAAATGTGTTTTGTACGCTCCGATGGGACTTCTTAAACTTGCCAGATAAAACTTCACCATTAAGATCGACACAGCGCTATTTTGAGAGAATCAGCACCCAGATCCGTGCAAGATTCAGAAAATAGGCATTAATATACACACACATATAGGTCAGGAAATATGATTTGGCCGCCCGTTATCTACTTTGCGATCTTATGTTCTGCGATAACATCATATCCACAATGCGACTCTAGTATCAAAACCTTTCAACCCGCTGTGCTGGGCCTCTATTCAGGTGCGTTAAAACGATATCGTGTTTGACACGTTTATGAATCGTTTATGTCACAGTCGCCATTATTGTAAATGACATAAGAGTTATCTAAACGTTGTCAATACGGAAACAGGGCCGAGATTCTACACTGTAAAAACGATATCGTCGATGAAACTGCAATTCCGCGTAACTAACAAATTGAATAAGTTGCAAAATAGGCCTTAACAAGTAAGTCAGTAAGGTACATTTTGCAACTTATTGGATTTATTAGTTACGCGGTATTACAGTTTCATCGACGATATCGTATTTGACGTGTTTCCGTACTGTCAACGTTTTGATAACTCCTATGACATTTACAATAATGGCGACTGTGACATAAACGATTCTAAAACAAGTCAAACGCGATATCGTTATAACGCAGTTGAATAGAGGCCCTGGTCAAAAACTATATCGTTATTACCTAGTAGAATTCCAGCCCTGTTTAAAGAACGAGGGCAGTTTTACGATTGAATTTTGTTTGATGTTAGCAAAAAGATCTAAGTGAAAATTACAGACGACCAATTTATATTTCCTGAACTATACCTCCACAGAAAACTATAATTAGCCTTCAATACTAAACCGGCTTGGAAACGGTATGTAAAAGTTTGTAAGGATTTAGGTGCCTATGTTTGTGTTTCAATTACCTACTCATAGATGACTAACGGCCGAACCCTATATTCAAGCCGCGGACAGATAGCCTTACCTACTTCAGATTAAAATTTGACACATTTTGTATAGGCAAATGTCAAATTTTCAACCCGAAGTAAGCCTTATCTAGAGGCCATTTGCAACGTTAAAAGATGGCGGACGTGTGATTTGTTTTAGACTTTAATTTTTGGGTAATTAGGTGTTCAAAGTTCTTTTCTGATAGTGATTTGTACTTTTTATGCCTTTGTGTCGCACAGTGATTGAAGACTTGGACTTATTTCGTGTATCTGGCATCTTTCTTCTCGTTTCAAGTGGACTCGCAGTGGTGCAGAGGTTAAAACTATCTTGACCTCTGACCTACAAATCACCGTACAACGTTGCCCCCAATCTTCCTAGAGAAGATTGGATTGTGTTTTATTGCTATATTGATTTATAATTATATATACTTACTTGACACTGGCGAAATCACTTCACGTGGAAACGCCATATCCCCGCGGTAGTAGCTGTTCAAGTCGCCGCGGGGGCAAAGAAAGAAGAAGAAGAAGCCTTATCTATCCGCGGTTTGAATATAGGGTTCGTAAAGGTTAATTTTAATGATATTGACAGGTGCTTTTTCCAAATTAAAATCCAGGTCATGGTATACGCATTGAATTAAATCAAGAATATCTTTTGAAAATTTGATAATCTTTCAACCTAACCTAACCTCAACTTTTTTTTTTCAAATCGTTCCAGCGGTCTTTGTGTAATCGGGGATTGTACACAAAAAAATATCCCGACGAATTGAGAACCTCCTCCGTTTTAAGAAGTCGGTTAAATTATAAATTTATTTTGTAAGTGACTACAATTTATAATCCTCTAAAATTTTAAAACAGGTACTGCACATGCCCACGAGGTTGACAATCGGCCATGAGGCTCAAAAAACCATGCGGGACGCGACCTTGCTCAAAGACAAATTGACAGCCGCCATTGTACGAGTACCTACCTACTCCGACGAGTATGGTGTGCTCTTGCGCACGCTAAATGTTAGATTTACAATAATAATAAATATCAGGTGACAATCTCACACAAAATGACCTTGGTACTAACCAAACTTAGGTCTAAGTTTGTAAGACACCTTTTTTTTGACAATGAGAAGACCCTCGGGCACTTACGAGGTAGGCCACTGATGGTTAGTGGGCTCTGAGACCCATAGACATTCGATTCTCAAGTCTACAATCTCAAGATTGCAATCCTAAGACCTCAAATGCGTTTCTAACCTTGAGTCCTAAGATGGAATGCATCTATGCTAGTAATTTCACCGGTTGTCTTATCCCCACATAGGACCACAACAAGATGAACACTGCTGCTTGGCGGTAGGTTGATGGATAAGATGGTGATGATGATGACCAACTTACTAGACAACGATTATACATAATTTGAAGAGTTTCAAGCAAGACCCAGAAACAAATACCTACCTACTCGCACAAATATTTGCCCTTACCGGGAATCCAACCTAGGACCACCAACTAGACTAACGGCGATTTCAAATTAATTTAAGAGGCCACATATGTTACAATTAGGAGTTTTCCATAATCTAAATCTCAATTACCATGCGTCTGTTCTTTAGATATATTATACTAGGTCATACTCATATTTCCTTGAGCCTGTTAAGCGTGAATACATAATTAGGAACAAAATACTCGTTTTTTTTTTTTTCAGACATGACATGTGTTTTGCATGTTTTTGGTTAAATCTTCGCAGTACGACGAAAAAAAAACGATACAACTTTCGATTTAATAGTTGAGTATTTATAACTTCATAATCCTCGTTAACCATTTTTATTAATAAATTTTGTAGTTTTAAAGCAAACAGCAATTGTTTGAACTATCTTCATCTCGCGTTATTCGCGCGGAAGTACCGTCCCTAAGTGCCATCCCTTTTAATAATTCTTGTGTGGGCATGGCAGCATACCACGCCCTCTTACCACCAAGGCGAACAGTTGAGAAACAGGCGACTGTCAGCTGGAAAGGTACGTAGACTGCCCCTTTTGGATATACTTCGACCTTCCAGGATCTTTTATAAAATTACCCTTCTTACACACTCAGCACGTGCAGGTTTCCTCACGAAGTTTTCCTTCACTGTAAGAGCATTGGGTATTGTACCACTGACGTTCGGACTTCAGTACCTTACGATTCCAAGTCCTCCTAAAATAATTTTCGACATAACATCTAGCTTAAATCTAATTCCTATGACTTACACCGAATACAGTACCTACAAACAAAAGAAAACCGTTTCGTATGAATACGCAAGTTACTTGCGCAGTCGCAACATGCATTGCGCAGTGACAGTCGCATTGTATTCCGTTTAAGAACCCCTCGGGGGAAAACGCAATGAATGGATGCGCCCATTTGGGTTGGAAAGGAAGCACTTTCCATTCGGGAATGGAATCTAGTAAAATGTAGCAGTACTAAATTTTAAGTGCTGTTGTGGCTAAATTAGGAACTCGACTCGCTTTGTCTTCGGGCTAGAATATAAGAAAGGAAATTAAATAGGTTATGGTGTTGTTTCCGATAAATTAATGTTAGTACGTACAAACTGTCGCATCCGACTAGTAGTTTTGAGATATGTATACAGTTTTGCACCTTATCCCATTGACATAAGGTTCGAAATAATTTTTATTTTGAGTATTATTATTTTGAACACAAGTTTGCACCAAGAACTATAGAGTCCTGTGCATCTCTCAAACGTCTTGCGCCTCTACTCCACTCCACTGTGTTCTATCTTACATCTTCTACACTAATATTATAAAGAGAAAAGATTTGATTTATTGTTTGTTTGAATGGATAATGGAAAAATCACCGGTAGAAGGCCGGTTTTATTTTTGTACACAGGGGCAACCGCTAAATGTTATAAATAAAAAAATACAAATCGGGGGACAATCTCACACAAATTGACCTAGTCCCAAACTAAGCTCTTGCCTGGTACAAACTTACTTACATATAGAAATACATACTTAAATTCAAAGAAAACATCCAAGAGTCAGGAACAAATACTCGCGCTCATTACACAAATATTTGTGCATACTGGGAATCGACCCTGCAGCAGTCTCTGTGCAGGGTCCGTCCGGATCGCTACCACCATCTTATCCATTAACTACCCCCCAAGCAACAGTGTTCGCATTGTTGTCCGGTGTGAGGATAAGACAACCGGTAAAATTAGTACCATAGAGGCATTCCATCTAAGTCCTCAGGGTTGGCAACGCATTTGAGGTCTTAGGATTATAGTCTTGAGAATTCTAATGTCTATGGGTCTCAGATTCCACTTACCATCAGGTGGCCTGGGTGCTCGTGTGCCTTCTCCTTAACATGAAAAAACCCAGGACCGGTAGCGACGTAGGCAGGGTCACTATCAACTAGACTAACCGCGTCAATATTGTAATCATATCGTTGGTTATATGGTAGCACTTATTTACTTGAACATCATCATCACCATTCTTCTGCTTTTATTCCAACTTATTTGGGCACACTTTTTAACACCACCGTAAGAGGTTTTATAAATTCAACAGTATAATTACGATTAATCTTGATAAAGGATTGAGGCCTTGAGGTCAGGTGGCATTAGATTGTTTAAGATGAGGTGCATATTTCGAGTCATATTTAAACTGCAAGTATAATTCCGGATTACCAGTAACTTTTCTCTAAAAAATAACCAAACAACAGCAAGAATTACTCACTTTGCTAAATCTGTCGGCCACTTGTACTGTCAGCCATCATAAATAGTAATAAACTTTACCACCTTGTCGCTTTAACGACTTGTTAGAACTGCCACATGTAATTGTTCAAGGCGTTCAAGCGACCAATGACTGAAGTGTAAAACTTTATGATTCTGACCGTAAACTAAGGGCACACATCCGGGGCATTATCTAGGATCCCCAAGGTAGCCCTAAGAATTTCTAGACTTAAGTGGCAAAGGATAGGGCACAGTGCACATAGAGCAGAGGTCCTGCCAGTTTCTCAAACTCATAGCCGATAGCAAACGTTTTAAATAACTTTTGTATTAAAAGATAAGGACGTTTTATATATAAAAAAAAGTTAATACAGTTACAAAAATCCGGGCAAGAGCATGTTGGACCATGCTCAGTGTAGGGTTCTGGTGGTATTATGACAGCAATGCTGTCCAGTTTACGCTGGGAGAAAAGACAGATCTATATAACTGCTATAGCCCTGTCCTTTAAGCTCACCGTAAAATCAACTGCATAGCGATGTTGTAATAACCCCCCTGAGGCCACTAAGTACTACGAGTACATTCACAAAAAACCACAACTTTACATTTAGTCACTTGGTGCCTTCTTAGATGATTTTATAATAGATATGCTTAGGTGGATTTGTATTCTTTTAATAAACATTTTTTTTTACAAATAATCACTTTAATCGCCTGTAGGTATCTCAAGAATCAATGATGTCTACTTAGTCGTGATAGTTTTCCATCCAACAAACCCAAAACATTTTTGAAAGACCTATCTAACGTCATCCACTTTACGTGTAGGAGAGGTATCCTAAAAAAACTCGTTTCAAGTTTTTTTTACCACTTTGTTGGCGTAACTAATATATATTTAGTGGTGGTAGGACACTGTGCAGGGTCCGTCCGGATCGCTACCACCATCTTATCCATTAACCACCCGCCAAGCAACAGTGTTCGCATTGTTGTGTTCCGGTGTGGGGATAAGACAACCGGTGAAATTACTAGCATAGAGGCATTCCATCTTAGTCCTCAGGGTTGGCAACGCATTTGAGGTCTTGGGATTATAGTCTTGAGAATTCAAATGTCTATGGGTCTCAGATTCCACTTACCATCAGGTGGCCTGAGTGCTCGTGTGCCTTCTCCTTAACATAAAAAAAAAAAAAAAATATATATATATATATATTTATGCCTAATAACAGCTTTCTAGTACTAAAGAGTATATGAGGTAAGCTGAGGACGGACGAACAGATGGACGTACGTGACGCTACTATAGGGTTCATAGTTTAGCCCCCTAACAGGACCTGGTGAGGGTCGCAAGAGTCTGCTAGATGTAGGTAGCACAGGATCGATGATTCTGGACCTTCACCCTTCAAGAAAAGAGCGTACTCTCATTTGGAAGGCCGGCAACGCACCTGTAACTCCTCTGGTGCTGCAGGTGTCTATGGGTGACGGTATTCGCTTACCATCAGGCGATCCGTATGCTTACCTCAAATTCCATTTAAAAAAAACCTAAGTCGAGCAGTCTTTGGACTAATACATATAAAGACTTAGATGATGATCTAGGTCCTCAACAATTATTCTATTAGCCAATTAATTAACCGCACAATTACTTCCTCGCTGTAACCAACTTAAGAAAAGACAAATCAAACAATCAGTTCTAAACAATCTTCGCCACTCCATACCCGTCCAACCTGCGCCAGAGGCGACCTCTACAAATAACGAATTAATCTTTGACTCCGTCGCCTGCGAGGAATTGGTAGCTATCGGAGTAATAAATAGCCACGTCAGTGCTTTAGAGGCAGGCGACGATAAATAACCTCTTATCGACCGAAGTGCAGACCGACTTGTTAACACGTGTCCCGGCCATCGATAAACACTGATCGATAGGGGCGAAAACGGCGCGAAAGTCGAAAGGTGCCCGTCGGGCGTAACGAACGCTTTCTAGGTTTTCGATACGCCTGTCGATTGTCCTGGTGTCGTGATAATAGTCTTACAAATAGCTTTCCTATCGCTTATCGCAGTGTAGGCTTCTTGATTTGTAATTAGCAAGCTTCGAGCCTATTTACGTCTTGAAAACTGAGACGCGATATATCATTAAGTATCGGGCGATAAAACCACTTGCAGCATTGTATTGGCGCTTTGTGAGGGTCGTTAAAACTAACAGTTCTCATAATATTTTCCACCTGAGGAGTACTTTAAGCTCGGAAAAGCATACGCCCACGTAATCTTGGCTTGTGTCTATAAATATAAACTTTTTACTAATAAATTCTCGAATACCACATAAGTGGGATTTTAGTTCCTCAATAGTCGCTCCGAAGTATAATTTCTCGTTAAAATTGGATCTAACAGATTAAAAAAAAGCAAATACAACGGGCTTACTACAAATCTCACCAAATTGAAGCAATAAAGCTACTTACTTACAAGAAATATCGGTTTTTGTTGCGAACTGGGTTGAATGTTGAATGCTACTGTGGTTACCCAGAAGGGGCAAAAAGATGATCGAAAACGTTTTATAACGGTCCCTGCGGATCTAGCCGTTTCGCGAAACTGCCCGATTTCTCTCGGGCGTAAAAACTAATCGATTATCGAAACGAAAGAAAGTTCGAGGTCTCGTTGGGCTTTTTGTGGTCGTGAGCTGATTTTTGGGTTCGATTTAATTTAACAAGATAAAACAAATTTGATTCGCTCTTACAAAATCCAGCAAATGTTCGGCCGGACATTTCCATGAAACAAATTGGTTTTTTGTGTTGAAAAAAATAATATTAATACCTACTTATATTTTGCTTGCCGTTAATTAACCCCTCACTATTCGGAATGGTGGTCCTGGTGGTCACAGAATGGACCCAGCAAGATATCGCAAAGGCAGATCGAAAAAGAGATGGCGGAATGACTTGGACGCGTTTTAAGGCAAAAACACGTGGCTGCTGACCTATTTAACCAAAAGGCGGCATCTCCTAATAATTATATGTAGTAGCTCATTACTTGCCAAACAGAATCTGCTTTAGCTATTCAGTTGAGTAACCACTTTTTGGATTAAGAGGACAGTGAGGGCACCCTGGTGCCGAGAAAATCAAGCTGTTCCCCAATCGTTGTTATAAAGAAAAAAAAGACCTTTAAATTGTTTATAATGTCAAAGAATAACAGCGGTTTATTTTGCGATTCGAGATAACATAGCGCCTTAAAGAGATCGGCGGGAACATGTATTCAAAAGGGACAAACGGCGAGAAAGATAGGCCTTTGCCCAGCAGTTGGAAACACAGGCTACAAAAAATATAAGTGATGCTGATGTGATGATATAAGACAAACAATAAACTTCCTTAATATAGTTATCATCACCCAAAGTATTGCTGCATTGGACATCATGAATGCTATCCCCTAATCGCCACAACATCCGGTTCAACCAATATCCACACATTAACATATAACTTGGAATCAATGCCATTCGTAATGTATAAACCAATAATATATCATATATGTGACAAAGAGATTGATCTAAAGGCGACCATAATGTGCTTCAATGGCATTCCGAGAGGCTGTCGCACTCCATCATGGAGGCACCATTCAGCCATCAAGTCGTTATAAGACATAATACGAACTTTTTTATTTAACTGCAGAAGGTAAGAAGCAAAAAGTTGCACGGTATTATAATAGAACCTATATTGGAACTTTCTATACGTAGAAATAGCTTGGGAAGCTGAATCTGTTGTTTGGGCATTTGTGCAACGATATATCCCTCGGAGGGCCCTTTCTTCTCATATATTTTTGAGTCCTAAAGTACTTTACATAATTATTGAGTCATAATTTTAAATCGCAGGTACCGTAAATTTTTCAAAATATCTTAATTAGTTAACGCGTAAATAAGGCAGGATTAGGTTAGTGTTTTTAAATACTGACAAACTAACAGGTTCGTCAAAATAACACGTTACGACTTGCCTACCTCTACTACCGACACTTCTCTCAGCTAAACTACATGGATAGACTAATTGGTAGTTTAACTACTTTGTAGTTAATAGTATTGAAGAAGGTTCTAGAGATGAGAGAAAACAATGACTGAAATTGTAGTTTACTTTTAATTAATCTTCTATACCAACACATATATCTTCTATATCTCTCAACGCATAGCCGAAACCTTTGAACCTAGGGACTAGAAATTTGGAAAAAAATATTCCTTGGATATCCTAGAGGTAAATTTCCAAAAGTCCCTTCTTAGTGACTTTTGGAAATTTATCTCCTAAATTAAACGAAACGAGTAGTAGAAAACTAATTTTACGCGTATCAAGTCGCAGGCGTCTTCTTTCTAGTAGAATAGTACATTATTGGCTAGGCGCGGAAAGTAAGGGATTGCCTGACGAGGTGGTTAGCAGGCCGAGCAATAGCGAGGCCTGCTAAAATACGAGTCAGCCAATCCCACTTCCGCCGAGGCATATATAATGCTTTTCTCATTAAATGCGACAAAATGATACAAAAGCATAATTAGAAGTATATGTAAAAAGAATATTGACGACTCGAGAGAGAATCTCCTTTGGAAAACTACACGACAGTAAAGAGAATTCACAATGACTTGCCGCCCGCCGCCGCACTGCACCTTATTTTATTAAAATGGGTGTATGGAATTCTTTTCATTGTCAATTTGATTTTACAGGCAATAGAGATCATTTTTAAATAAAACTAGCTACCCGTCAGCGGCTTCGCCCCGCTGCAAATTTTTGACTTTCCCGGTGGGTTTTACATTTTTTCCTTTTCATAAGAACCTTCTCCTGATGATAACAAACACAACAAAAAAGAATTAGCGAAATCGGTTCAGCTGCTCTCGAGATTTGCGCAACACATTCAGCGATTCATTTTTATTATATAGCTATGGACATGGACGGAAAGTGTTTTCATATGTTTTTTTTACTCCTAGGAATAAAATGAGGCACTTTCAGTCCTTGTGTTTCAATCGGAAAACGGTTCATTCCGAACATGTTTGAGAAAAATAAATTAATAATTTCTTCAGAGGCTTACCGCGCGGGTGGAGGATGTGAATTTGTAAATACTCTTATTTACTCCAGCATTCATTCTAGCAGTTTTGGCAAACCAAGTGGGCACTGGGATATGATAAGTGAGTACTTGTTATATGCCGGTGCCCACTTGGTTTGCCAAAACTGCTGAGAGGGATGGGAATGATGGGATATGTAGTGCCATTTCGAATGACGTTAAACATTGTACATAACATGGATAAGACTAGATATTCCGCGACTCGTATTTATTCACAGATTTTTTCTTGACATGTCAGTAATTGAAGTAGGTAATATGTATAAGAAAACGCAAAAATAAAAGATTTTGTCAATGTAAATAATGTTTTAAAGCAACTTAAATATCGCATATAATACTCAACAATGATAAAGTCAACAACAGTGTCCCAAGAAGTGGTGTCAAACGGAAGTCTAGAGGTAGAATTGCCTCTAAAAAGCCATCTTAGGCACCCTAATTATGTTCCACATTTTTCATTTGTTTCAAAGTTATAAGAAACTTCAGCGAAAATCACATTTAAGGTTAAATTTTGGGATTAAAACAAGATTGTTTTATAAAAATTCTACAACTTCTTTTATACTCGTGAATAATTTTGAAAAGGCGCGCAGACTAAGCCATTAATTTGTAGTCTTTTTCTGCAAGGCAAATTAGTATTACAAACCTTATGAAAAGTTTAAGCTCAAACTCAAATGTACAAGTGTCAAAAGTCGTAATTATTACCATGTCCATAAAAAGAGTCAAGTTACTTTTTACTCAATTTTCTTAAAGTAATATTCCAATGATACCTAATGACAAAACCGATGGAACCGGCCGGTCTGAGGCGGTCCGGGTAAAAAACCGGCACGCGCCGTAGCTTTCTAGCGCAGTAAGTGGCGCGCGCTGTAGGCATATTATTGAAGAAATCTCTCGCCGCGGTTATTGCACGCGCTGCGAGGTATAAACTACAGCGATTTCGTTAACATTTATTAATTTTATAACTATCGTAACCACATGGTAAGACCGGAAGCCCGTTGTTTCCCATAGTTTTTTTGGTCATAATGTCATTGTTGACATAATTGATGATAGTCATAACTTTTTATATCGCTGAAACCGTTAACTTTTCAGAATTTCTTCAATGTCTCACGTCTAGACAAGGTTAGGTTAGCTTAGATTTGACTTATAACAATCCTGAATAAGTAACAGCTTCCTAAAAAAATACGTTATAACTAGCGATAATAATTATGGCAGATAATACTAAATTACGTCAATCGCAATTACGTTTTAACCTAGTAGATTTTTGAATTGATATTTGTAATCACAATCATGACATTGCAAATATAAAATCCTATATAGGTATAAAGGGCCGAATCTTAAGTACCCGAAACGTGCGTGCATGACTCGATGTATGAATGTGGAAGAAGCGAAAGAGATTTGTCAGGATCGTAGCAGGTGGAAAGAAGTGGTCTCTGCCTACTCCTCTGGGAAAAAGGCGTGATTTATGTATGAATGTACATATACAAAATCCTAAAACTGCAAATGCGTTACCATCCATGCGGAAAATAAACTCCACAAGGGACACAACACTGCAAACACTGTTGTTTGGCTGTGAATTAAACGATAAAATGGTAGTAACGGCCCCGAGGGACCCATCATCACAAGGTTCAAGGTTCATCAAGGTTCATCAAGGCAGATAATATAGACCCTTACCGGGTCTATATTATCTGCCATAATTATTTTCAGTCAACTAGGTTAAAACGATATTGCGTTGGACGTATAGTATTGTTTTTAACTTGGGCGCCATTACAAGTAAATAAGAGTTATCAAAACGTTGACAATACGGAAATACTTCGAAGGCAATATCGTTTTTACAGTGTGGAATCCTCAGCTCTGCGTGCTCGTTTGCATTCCTAATCTCATAATATAACAACCTCACTCGCGTGAACTTGGTAAATTATACCTACCCATGTCGCTGAAGTATAAATTTGTTTGTGACGGTATCATTTGAACTTACGACAGCCAAACTAGGAACTAAAACTGAAAAGTCCTTATTCAAGATTTTGTAACGCACGAGCGTAGCGATTGAGCCGTATATTTATCAATTCAATATTAACACAAGTTGTTAATTAAAGTAAGCTTTGCGATGTTCTATTTTTTTTTAATACGAAGCACATTTTTTTTTTAAAAGCATACTTTAACCATTTTGAATAAGAGGTATATACTCCAGGAGGAATAAACTTGACACCCCTAGAGTGTTATTATTTTAAACCACTCCCCACCTTTCAATTTGTTAACGAATGAATAATAGTGAACTTAAGCTCCCGCGGGCTTTAAGCCGAACTGCTTTCTTTCTAATTTACGAACTTAAATGTTATGTTATGTGTATGTTAACTTAAATGGTATGAACTTAATTGTGTAATACACTTTAACACGACAACCATAACTAACCGGTTAGTAATTCGTTGACTAATTAATAGGCAAATTGTTTAATAGTGTTGACAAAAACGACAAAAAAATTAACTGGTTGAATTTTAGCCCTTACAAAAACATGGATATTTCCTGGAACGCGTTTCACAATTTTCTATGTAAACGACGCCAAAAGTCAAATGGTGTGTTACAAAATAAAAAGTTTCTAAGCATTATGGAGGAGCTAGGACATACATGAGGGTATTGAAAGAAATAATAACGATACCTCTCAGGCTCTGTAGGTAAAATTGCAGGCAAAGACAAACATTATGACATGCTTGACGACACGCTAGCCTAGTTGGTAGTGAACCTGCCTTCGAACCTTGGGGCCCTGGGTTCAAATCCCAGTAAGAGCAAATATTTGTGTATTGACCACGAGTATTTGTCCCTGAGTCTTGGATGTTTTCTATGTACTTAAGTATATATTTCTGTAAATAAGTAAGTTAATCGTTGTCTAGTACCCATAGTAAAAGCCTAAAGCTTGGTTTGGGAGTAGGTCAATTTGTGTGATATTGTCCTGTGATTTATTATTATTATTATTAAAAATCTGTGAAACGCTGTCCGCTCGTGACCTGCTCCTGCGCATCACCCCGCTGAATGCGCCGCAATAGTACTTTCTCGAGAATAAAAGCATAAACGTATTACAGTCCATACAACAGACTTGCATAGTAAGTACAATTCATTTCATACCAACACGTACACACATACAAATCTGTGATCTACAACATACAAACTTTACGCAGTATACATACAAGAATATATTCAAATTGAATGAGGTGTTAGGCGACATGCAGTTAAAACGAATTTGAAAGAGTAACTCATTTTATGAAATGAGGTGGTAAATATATACCTCAAATGAGCAACGCTATTTATTTAGTACAAAAGTTGAACTTAATGCTAAGTGACACTCTACTAGTTGATCTTTAGGAAAATCATTGAATTGTTGTAGGCGGTACACGGCATTAAGAAAAAAAAACAAAAATTTGAAATGCAGAATATCATACATCGGAAATACATATTATAATCATATGCAAAAAAAAAACATTGGTACTTGAATATCTACATAAATCCATAATACATAATCGATACAATCCTTTTAAGGAGGCATAGTAGAACTCATTAGGAGGAAATTACATCATTTAGTTAGTACCCGGGTCGAAAATTATTAGTTTTCCAACATTGCAGAATATGTGCGAAAAAAAGAAAAATAAAGGACTACTGCCATTTATAATTGCTCTTGTATTTTATTTAAAGTTAAAATGTCGGCGATTTCACGCATGTACATTAATATTATAAAGAGAAACTCAAAAGCTACTAGACTGATAATGAAAATTGATTCACCAGGCGAATGCTATATTACCACTGAATAGCATAGGCTACATTTTATTTTTCTACACAGGCGGAGTCGCGGGCAACAGCCAGTGACAAACATACCAGTAACGAGTAAAGTTACTACCGGCGCATCACTAGTTCTAATACTATGAGCAGACATGGTATGACAGAGACCTACACAGATGAGTTCTGAAGTTGAGAATAAATGAATCATTTCTTTACATTAATATGTTTTTTATTAAAATACAATACAGGATAACAGGGCACAGCGGAGCAAAAGTTAAGTTACATCTATACCAAGACACTAGATCTCGTATCTGGTATTATTGAGAGCTGCATATACTGGGTGATTTTGGGGTCATGATCCGGAACAGCTGTTTTTTGGGCGATTTCGTGGTTGGTCCCATCAGAAAAGTTGTTCAGTATGACCATCTTATTCACTTTTGGCCATTCCGGACCATGACCCCAAAATCACCCAGTAAAATGAGTATTACGATTGATATCCGAATTAATCATAAACAATTTGAATTTTGAAGGATTTATGTAGATCAAAAAAGAAACGTAAGAACGCCAGGAAAAAAAACAAAGGAGGTTGCAACAACCTCGTTACAATATGGCAGGTCAATGTCGGCTGTGAATCATTAGTCTGTGATAGCCTTATCATTATGAGGTGCTACATGAATGAGCAGGGTGGTGATTCTCTCAACACAGCGCTGCGTCGATCTTATAGGTGAAGTTTTATCCGGCAAGTTTAAAAAGTCCCGTCGGAGCGTACAAAACACATTTTAGCGCGTGCCTTCTTAATTAGGCAGCTTTATACGACACTGAACTCGACTCACTGCCTGCTGCCTAATTGAGAAGGCACGCGCTAAAATGTGTTTTGTACGCTTCGACGGGACTTCTTAAACTTGCCGGATAAAAAACTGGAGCCTTAATCTACTCAGTAAACCACAGGTAAAATAAATAAATAAATATCACGGGACAATCTCACACAAATTGACCTAGTACGAAACTAAACTCTAGGCTTGTGTACTATGGGTACTAGACAACCAAAAACATACTTATATAGAGAAATAAATACTTAAATACATAGAAAACATCCAAGACTCAGGAACAAATATTCGCGCTCATCACACAAATATCTGCCCTTACCGGGATTTGAACCCAGGACCGCTGGCTTCGGAGGCAGGGTCACTCCCAACTAGGCCACCGTGTCGTCAAATCAAATCAAATCTAATCTAATTGCTGTTGACATAATTATTGTATTGTTTTTAACTTAGCCGCCATTACTGTCAAGTAAATGAGAGCTATCGTAACGTCAAAAGAAATATGGTTTTACCGAGTGGAGTAGTCCCGTGGTAGAGTTCAGAAACCTAAGGCATTTATTTTTTCGTTTAAGAAAAACGAATCTACTCAAAGACTTGAGTTATGTTTAATTATTTCAAATATCATTACAAAATGTTACATTACATATTTTTTTTTCAAAAGGTCACTGCATGAAACCGGCGTTAAATACAATTTAAGAAAATTATGCAAGAAATACTGAGTTTTTTTTTAACTTCTTGAAACTTACAATATTATTCATCAAATAAGAGATAAAAATAATGAATTGATAATAAATGCATTAGCACTTATTAGACCCAGCAAAACTCCTAAAGACCCTGAATAAGGTTAAATCACAAAAAAGCCCTGAAAACGGTTAAAATATACAAAAATACGGCAGACTTTCTAACTATAATTTCCTTTTTCTATCTTCATCTTCATCTTGGGCTTAAGTCATCAGTCTTCTAGTTTCCTGTCCTGATTGTCGTTTCCATATCTTATCGTAGGATCGCCCAACACTAGTGATGCCACTAAGAGACCACGGGACTGTAAAATTTAACCCGTGAATTCTTCCAGTGCCATTGCCTGTGCATGGTGCGAGTTCTTCTTTATTCTCCTCTTCTAATTTCTTCCTTCTTCTTACATCTTTAATTGTTCTTGTTATGATGTTAGTCTAGTTTTTTTGTAGATAAAAGGTTGTCTTTAGTTATAAACCATATATTGCGAATTGTAATGAAACTGTGTCCTATCGAGGAAAGATTGTTGAGTAGTGTGACCTAATACGTAAATTTTCCGGGTAAGGGTCGGGTCGCATACACGTTGTTTGACGTAAATGTATTATTAGTCATAATTTTTGCAACTCATTCATAATGCATTTTTTTCACGAGATATTTATTATTTCAGTATTTTTTAAAACTAACCTTACCTATTGTAACTAACCTACACAATGAATGTTTTTTTAATTCTTTAATTTCAGCTTAAAAGAAATTACGACTTGCTAAAATGATGACTAATAAAACATTTATGCCAAACAACATAGCGACATTTTCCACGTGTCATTAGTAGAGTCAAACTGCTAAACATCATAACTAATAATATTTTTTAAATAATGTTATACATATATATGCACATAATTGCCTTAACAGAAAAAACACAACCCTTTTTACTAAATTTGATGACTGTTTCAGGCTGTACGCTGTACGACAACCTTGAGTCATTACATTAAACTAAAACATTAGTACTAATACATAAATTACAGCCACATAAGTTTCAGCAACTTTAAAATCTATATGTAGTACTTATACCATCATTGAATGCACTTACACAAATTGCATACATCGTACCTAACATTAACTACGTGCACGGTAGACCCATACCACCATGCGACAACACACAAATTACACATATTTACGAGCCTGCAACGTTGACTAAAACCTGGCTAAAACGTGGCTAAACCCAGCCAGCCCGTTAACCACCATTACCCCCATTAGCCCATCGTCGCACGCGCAGCCTGCGCCGGCGCAATTAAAATTAATGAAACCCGCGCGCGTACGTTATGTGTTTCTATTACTCGCCCGACGGAGATTCAGATATACCCATTTTATACATTTATACAGAGTGTTGATGTATTGCATTGCCGTTTGCAGTTCTAAAAAGAAACACAGTAAGTTTTTACCTTATACAATTATATTTGTTTACATAAGTTAAACAGTATTTTTAAAATAGTTTCTTAACTTAAGTAGCTAAATTTCACTGTCAAAGAGATTGATTTCACACACAGGGAGCGGGAGTTTTTTGAGCGAGCTATGCGAGAATCAATCCATCGGAAAATGTTAATCATAATTTCTCGCTTTAACAATGTCTTGTTAAAAGTAACGCGTGTTAAACCAGAGATGAGATGATCACGATAGATTGTCATTACGTGTAAATAAAAATCCACCTGTATAAAAGCTAACTACATGTATAGCTTAATTAAAACGGAATGGATAGTTTACAAGTGTTAATGGCGAGCTCATTAGCATAGCAACTCAACTATTGCTCTGTGAATGTAAGGGTATTTTATACATTGCGTTAAATGTATCTTTAATTGACATTAACGGCGTTAATTCTGCTATTTACTATGCTAAACATGTGACTCTGATATTTATGATACATGGCTTCTTATGTTATTTAAATAGGAGGCCTTCGTTAAATGTAAGTTAAGCAAAAACTTGTTCCTAAAAAGTAATTTAACTCAAAAAGGTTTACCAATTAATAAATTAAGTTTTAAACCACAATTTCAGTAACAAGAAAGCTCGATCATCATTAACGAGCAAGTTAGGTAAAGAGGTACGTCGTACAAGGCATCAATTTAAACCAACATTGTATGTATAGTAATTATAAAAGAAGCAATAACATAGACTTTCACACGATCGTAAGTTCGATTGCGAGAAGTTTTCTTGTTATTAAATCCAGCAGCTAGATGAGACCGATGCTTCCAGGATATCGCGGATTTCATCTAGAATGCGCACACGCAACTAAAAAACCATCGTGCCTATCTGATCTACGAACACCTGCTCTTCGGAACTGATTAAGTCCATCTTTAATTCTACTTTCATTATCGACTATGGCGTAACGACTGTAGCCCTTCAAGAGGTTATTACGCTTTCAATCGCGTTTATAATTGACGATATGACGACATTGACGACTCGACTATACGGTGCGGTAATGGTATTAGCTAAGCAAACTGACGTTTCCCTGCTAATCAGTTGTTGTATAGCCGCAAACGCTAGTGGAAACGCTCTATTCAAGTATACCGCCAACTATAAGCCTAATGTGAAAGCACCCTCTAGTTTAGCAAAATTAATATAATCATGTGAGGTGGTTTTATAACTTAAAAGCATTAAGCGCAATGTCTGATTATTTAGCGAATCTTTTTTGAAGCCGACATTAATCATAATTACACGGGTCCAAAAAACTATTGTAGATTAGTAATTAATTATCTTATACAATTTTCATTAGGATTCCTTACGAAATTATCAAACGATTAAAATTGATGAGGTACCTACAAATGTGATCTACTCATGACTTTGACACTTTTAAGGCATATAATCAAGGTTAACTATCATCCCCCTGTACTAGGATCTCATAAAGAAGCGGTGTAGTATCAAACAACCATCTCTACTGTAATGGTCCGGATTCCGATTTAATGTTTATTTAATAACACACCGAGTACAATCTGGATCCGAGATGAATGTCGATTTATGGCGCGTTCTACTAATATTATATATAAGATAAAAGATAGTTAGGTAAATAAATGTGACGCGTAAAGCGGATGTTAGTACAACTTCGTGATACACTCAAAATGGTTAATTGTACGCATACATTCGTACGAAGAAAGGCTCGTGAGTATGCTCGAAGGATGTTCAGTGGATAATGTTTGAAATGAATCGTAAATAGTGATAAGTAGTGTCAATCTTTTCCACGTAACTAACATCTTGCATTACCTTGGCTCTCTGTTTGTCACATAAGCAAATGTCTGACACCAGATTATTAATAAACACAACGTTTTTGAGCATAACTATCCATGTAATTTATCCTGATCTGACCTTTTAAATGATGACGGTCTGTCAAGCATCGACTGTGGAGATTTTCGAGAATGCCTGAGACCAGCCAGTGGACGGGTAGAAATAGATTACATATTATTATAGTCGTGTAGAATTTGTCTTATATTTTAGACTTTCTAACGTTAACAGAATATTTAAGCCTAAATAGATTAGTGACGTAAAACCATACAGCTAGAATTGTACTCGACTGCCGCGACCGTGCAAAATACGCAGTAAGATTGCAAAATTGAAAATGTAATTACTGGTTCTAAATTTAAACCTATCAACAGCGGCACTAAATCCAAATTAAATACAATGTTGATTAAAGCAATTTAAATCGGCTCCATGGGAATTTGATCAGTCGTTCCCAGCAGATTAGTTCCTCGCTTCCAACGAGTCGGCTAGGTTTCGCAAGCGCTAGTCATGCCGAGATTTAATGCTCTGCTTACGAAGAGAGACTCACGAACCCACCGCACGAGTCTCCACTCTAACGCGCGCGTTTGCGTCCCAAACCCAACGGACTAACAAACGAAACACAACCCAAACGCAAACCCAACCACCCAGACTAACGAGCGGTGGGAAAAGAAAATTGTAAGTCAATTGAATAGCAATAACTAAGTGCGAATTTGCATTGTCCGAGGCGAGTTGTCTCTGATCGTTATAAATAGATCCTCGGCTGCAATAAATAAGCGTTTCAGATATCTTATCGTTAAGCGAACGGCGATAAATCTCGGAAGTATCTGATATGGGGAGTTTATTTATTTAACTACTGACGCAGCGATCACTCATAATAGTATCGAATGTGACGGTCATTAATACGTGTTTTGGCGCTAAATTCGTGAGTAATTTGTATGTCGGCACAGCCGTGAATGTTGTTACATTAACTGTACACGACAGCAGTTGTCACGACGGTAAAGCACCCGGTACACACACTCATGCTTCCGGATATCTATGGAATTATATTCCGAGTTGGGCAATAAACTTGTTGAAATTGTGCGCGCGCCGCGGGTGGGTGCGCGTACGCTCTGCGCAGTTTCATGTTCGAAATTAGAAATTATCGCCTATTCATACGCATGAGGGAATTCCTCATTTAAATTCAGAGGTCTTTATTGCCTGTGCGTCGAGTTACAAACTCCTTTAGGGTTTAGAATACATGGAAGTGATAATGATAAGGCATTGTTCGGTGTGTACAGTGCATCTCTATGTATGCATTATGCTGAACTATTATGTTTATGTGAAATTGGTTGATTGAATAACAATCAAGTTAAACATAAATCATCACGATCAGGTTAAAATTATCAATAAAGTTTACGTTTCAGTTTACACAAACGGCGATATCTATGGTAATCGTCTATTCAAATTGTTCCTAACAAGATGGTATTTCGCAATACGACCATTACACACTGCGGCTGAGACTTTGACTCCATAAAATAATCGATGTATCTTGAATTCAATTTATATTTCGAGTAAATTCTACTTACAGGGTCAATTTATCACGGCGTCATCACAAGTCAAAGGGTGTACAGGACCATTTTCCATCTCTAAAAGGCATTATAGCTCAAGTATTTATAAATCTAAGCAGAAAAAAAAATATTAAGGAGATAATCCAGAAACATACGAAGTGTTCGAGTAACATCTGTCAATTAGCACTAGAACTATCTACAGATGCTATCCTAAACACATCTTATTGTGGTCACAGCAAATAGTACTTATTTACGAGAATAACAAAACATACCTATATTGATGGAAACCTAGCGTTTTACTAATTACTTTATGTCAAGTTTCAAACTTGAACCATTTTTTAAACCAGATAGCAAGCGAAGGTCAATAGATTTAAATAACTTTAAACACATAGATCGATCTAATATCTCAGTGTTGTAAACAAACGTTAATTTAGACACACCTTCCCGTCTTTATTGTACTTGCCCTATTTTTTATCTGTTCGCATTGTCTGCTCTCATATTATTCCGAATCGTTTCGGTGGAGACAAAAACTATCAGACTCCGATTAAAGGTGTGAACGAATTTGCATGGCCGGATGGCCGTCGGATTTGGTTTCTTGCAGACAAGTAGCTGCAAAACAAATACATGAAGTAAGTAAAAGAAGTACATTTTCTTCATTAGAGAATAAGTATATTATGCTGTTTTTGGGTATTTACATGACGCTGATAAAGGTGCCTACCAACATTGTAAACCAACCTTAACCTAGGTCTCTTGTCAAACAATGTTTCTGTTTCAGGGATACATAAGCTTCAGAGCCTCCCATCTGGAACCGCCAGTGGGTGGTGTGGACAAGTAAAAAAAGTACAAAAGTAGCAGAATATTAAAATACATTCCTTCTAATTTCTTAATACGAATTTGTAATTATTTTCAACGCTACTGTCAGAAAAAGAAGTCTGTAGCTCTATGGTCATTTAGACCTCGGTTTCAAACTAACCTCATAAACTTCACAACTCAACAAGCGGATGATGAAGTGGCCAATGAATGTGTATTCACGGCAGTCAGGTGGGTGGCTACTGTGCACCGTACCCTAATTAATTCCCGCCACCTGCGCGGCCTACGCGCGGGGAATCGGCAAGTGAAACGGCCGTTTGAATTTTATTTGCGGCCAGTTATTAATAATATCATTTCTTCTTTTTTTTTTTAGTTCATGATTTCCGTTATTTCGAAGGTGTTTCCTACGCCAAGATCATTCAAAATGCTCGGTAAATATTAGTATTATTTTCATTGTGAAATTTAATGTTAGGAATCCTCGGTTCAAATCCCGGTAAGGGCAGATATTTGTGTGATGAGCACGAGTATTTGTTCCTGAGTCTTGGATGTTTTCTATGCATTTAAATATATAATTCTCAATAAGTAAGTTTATCGTTGTCTTGTACCCATAGTACAAGCCTAGAGCTCAGTTTGGGACTAGGTCAATTTGTGTGACATTGTCCTGTGATATTTATTTATTTATTTAATTTTGCATGTTTGAGAATATCACTTTTATCTAAACAATTAAACAGACAATATGCATATTATCTTGTTTAATTTAAACGTTCCTGGTGATAGGGTGACTGAACACCCTCATCTAAATGATTGTTAGAATAGCTTGATGAACTGCTTTCCTGCAAATAGTTTCCTGCCCAAATAAATATATGTAACTAAAAATTGTAACTGATATGTATTTGATTTTAGTACCAAAACGGACAACAAGGAACAGCTTTTTTTTCATCAAGCTCAACACCTTTACCCTTAAACGAGAATTGAACTCGTGAACAGAGTTTTTATGACCCGCAAGGGTTTCAAGTAAAATTAAGTACTGAATGCAAGTTGAGTTTTACGGCTTGTTTGCAAGTCAAGTCGCTATGGAAAGAAAGGAACATAATTCAGATTTCTTTATAGCCATTTGATTATTGTCGTCTACTGCATGGCGCACAATATTTGGATCGCAAACTGCGTTGTTAGTGCAGTGTACACTAACAAATAATCAGTCAGGACAGTATGCATACATAACATAATACAGGGTGTCCCAAAAATCGACGTTAAGCCGGAAATAAGTGATAGGGCAGCTCATAAGCTATCGATTTAACCCCCACGTATGTTCAGCAATGTTTAGTACTCAGAGACATTGATCATATTTATCGGAATTATTGTAATTTTAACTTATGTTCATGTTACGAAAAACCCTCAAGTTCAAGCATTATTTCAAGATTTTTTCAGTCGTTTTTTACATCGATAGAATCATTATAAACTTAGGATGTTTTTAAAGCTACTCGGCTATTTTTTTTACGACTACTTTTTGTGTAATTACGCAAAGTTTGTTTTTCCATACTAGATAAAAAGGGAACTAGGGTTCACTTAGTATGGAGAAAGTAACTTTGTGTGATTACACAAAAAGTTGTCATGAAAAAAAAATTGGCAAGTAGCTTTAAAAATGTCCTAAGTTCATAATGATTCTATCGATGTAAGAAACTACTGAAAAAATATTGAAATAATGTTTGAACTCAAGGGTTTTTCGTAACCCGGACATAAGGAAAAAATACAATATGTAATTCCGATTAAAATTATTAATAACTCCGAAAGTACTAAAAATCGCTGAACATACAAGGGGGTTAAATCGATAGCTTACGAGCTGCCCTATCACTTATTTCCGGCTTAACGTCGATTTTTGTTACACCGGGTATACACCCAAAAATCATTAGGTACTGTCCCACTCGGACAGCCGGGTAAAACATAAGTAATTAACATAAAACAATTATTCAAACAAAACAACAGGCGTCCACAGACTGATGCAAGTCACTTAATCGTCTTGAAAACCAACGAGTTTCTTATTATTCACTTTCTAGTACAAAAAAGTGGTTGACTAATCGTTTGCCAACCTGTTTCTTTATTCATTTGTTTCAATAAAGTTAACAAAGATGAATTACAATCATATGACTTGGTCGAATGTACGCAGTCAGACACTTTAGCCTAAAGGCTCGAGATCCAACAGTCGCGCAGTACGTACCATAGACGAGTTCTACAGATTTGAATATTCATACACCACTAGTGGCAACGGCCGCCACACTATGCGATGACATAATGATTCGAATAGATTTATTGTATCGATTCCGTATCGATTGTTGGCTCTCAGATGTTAATGGGGTTATAACGATCGATTAGTGATGTTCCGTTGGTAATATTTGTTACTGGTTTGCAACAGTGTTGACATGTTCTCGCACGATTTTGTGTTTCTTTACTATCGTTTTTAAAGGGATTGAGGACCATATTCATAATGTTTGTTTTATTACTTGATTACTATTAAATTAAACAAGATTATGTCTAAAACATCACAATTTTACTCGTCAGAAAAAAAACAAATTGTCGTATACAGCCTCGCTTACTTGTTTCTTGTTCCAAGTTCAAACGACCGGTTATGCGAAAACACGACGCGGACGTGAGTCATTCGCACATGGCCACTATCTTACGATAATGTCTGGACAAATTAAAAAAAACCTTCCACGTTTGAAAATGTTAGGTTGAATAGCACTGGCGACTTGCAAATAGTGTTTGTTAACAGCGTTAAAGTGTTGATGAGATTAACTACCGACGCGATACTAACGAGGCAGAAGAGTTTTTATATATTTCTCAAATTGTACAGAAGCGTTAAGTTCGTCGTTTGTACTATAATATAAATAGGTGCTTACACTTGTAATGTATCGCACCATAAACTTAAAAAAAGTTATGGGCTTTATTTTTGTCACATTTTCATGTAATATTGCAGAGTTAAAATAGATATGTCGCTTGACGTGGAATTTGCTTTTATAGCATAAATCCAAATGACTTAAGATATATCCTTTTCAATCGTTAAATAGATTTTGACATCGCACCTGGCGTTTCGTCAACCTGCTGGATATCCAGTAACTTCCGTCCACTAGCGCCATCTCTAAGAACAGTTAGGCAACTACTTGAGTTACTCGTAATTGCAGGAAGACGTATTACCACGTCATTTACTGCAACCCACCTTAAGCTGAATACAACTCTAACATTGATAACTCAAGGCTTAAGTTAGGTTAGTATACAAGATAATTTGCGCGTTGAGCAACTCATCAACGGATCCATCCGCTATTTTATGATGGTAAATTTGTTTCAGTATATTAAGTATAAGTTTAATTATTCATTGTATACTCTAATACGTTAAATACCAACTTAACTATTTTTAAAGTTTACTATTAAAATCACATCATAAATAAATATTTACAAAAAAATGGCATGGAGAAGGCAAACGAGCACACAGGCCACCCGAAGGACCCTAAGGTTAGTGGAATTTGTCAAATTTGGATTTTCAAGACTATAATAGCAACACTACAATCCTAAGACTGGTACCTATCTAATGTGTTGCCATTCTAGTAATTCTATAGAAATAACGTTTTAAATCCAGTTATTTTACTTACAGCGCTATACATCAAAACTCAAATCCTGCGAGATTTATCTTTTAACACGAGGGCTGACAGGTCCAACGGGTTCGCTTCCCGGACGCGAAACAAGTATTTTTTACAACTCGGTTTACTTATTCCACAACAGCTTACTGGATGTATTTAGGGAATTAATCTTATTCATACAGTCAATTGAATTAAAAAAGTAACGGGTGAATGATGTTTGACACAACGAAGTAAAATGTTCTTTCAAAATGAAACGGAAAAAAATCCAAATATAAACAAACAAGAACGCAAAAAACCCGTATACCTACGAATTCAAAAATATGTTATGTTCAATAACTATCGACAAACTTTAGCATTTACTTTCCCTAAATTCTAATCACGTTGCATAGCATCAACCTTTTCCCTAACTCCATAATTTATAGCTAGTATCATCGTTTTCACGTCACTGCGTGTGACGCGAGGGTCAGGGGTCAACACTACATCGATATTTGTCTACGAACGAAGCCACTATTCAACAGTTGGCAGGCTTGACAGCCGGCATGTGGGCGGACCGCTACGTTTTAAAAATATATTTTCTTTTAATCAATTTGCACTTGGGAATATAGGTCTGTCTTAATTTCATTATTTTTAACATTATAAATAACGTTAGCAATGGCATGCGGCTCTGCACGATAAACTTGGTAAAAAAAAAGTAACTAACATGAAAAAAAACGATAAATCTCATTTAAATTCATCATTCGCATATCGGCGTTCAGTGATTTGGAAACACCATGATAACAATCAACTTAGCAACGTGACTAGGTTTAAAGAACATAAATGTTGATAAAAAAGAAACCTAGTTTATATCGTTACTTCTGCACTGACATTTTGTTTTTTTTAATCCAGAATCTTGCAAATTAGCCCTATGTGCGTGTTCAGCCTCGTTGATGATCGAAAGCCACGTCCGTTCGGAAACCGAATGGGTTACGAACACGCCCGAACCAGTGACGCCGGTCGGCGGTTTCCGAACGGAACAGCCAATTTTGAACCACTCGTTCTGAAATCGATACGCGATCAGGGAAAATTGAGCCATTAGGGGACCGGTTGAATTATCCGATGGTATGTCTGTTTTAACTCTAGCTATCTATCCAGCTGTGCTCTTGAGGCATATGCTCCATTGCTCTAATATACGGCAATATTTTGTTGAAGTAATGTCTAGTTTTTTAAATTACAATTGTCTACTCATTGTTCCACTAAATCCAATATATATACTGTATATACGAGTTTAAAAAAAAATATATACTTTGCGCGTAATTTAAATAACAGAATGACCATACTAAAAACTCGTCGAGGTGTTATGTAAGCTCCTTTATAAAGTTATGGGACTATACGTATTTATACACATGTTCAGGAACAGCATGAGACGGCAATTTAAATCGATTTATCTTTTAAACTACATTTCCCAACTAACCAGTTCGCTACCGCAAACATTCTTAACCCAAATCGATTTAATTACGTAGTTACAATACTCAATTAGATCAATCGATTCTATTCGTTGTCGCTACTCGTTATCGGTTCAATTAACTATGAATGGGTGAACCTTAGCCGGTAGCAAGGTTCCAGCGTGCGCCCGCGCAGGCTGTTACTGTTATGTGTTCATGGAAATATGCAGGTTATCGGGCCTTATTTTGTTTGGAACGGTATGTCTAGGTAAATTGCTAATGGTGCACTATATATATCGACGTTTGAAGTCACAGGGACGCTTTTTCATTCAATTTATCACATTTAATGAGAGGGGTGGTGGCATCTTCGAATCGAAGCTATTTATTAACTTTCCTAAAATACTTTCACAAAATGATGGACCACCGAGAGGGGTTTAGGTAATGGACTGAATAGAGGCTATTTCGATATAACCCACCTTCTTTAAAGGAGGAAAAAGTATCTTGGAAGATTTCTCCGTGGAAAAGGGGTGATATGGGGCCCTAGCCAAGATGCAAACGCTCGTAACGTTTTTCTTTTCTATCGCTCAAAATGGGAATGACATTCTCGTGCGTTTCGATAAACCACGTGGTCGACTGTCATCCCATACATTTTGAGCGATAGAAAAACGTTACGAGGGTTTGCATCTTGGCTAGGGCCCATAATCGCCAGAAGCTACTGAGCCATAGTTTTGTATTTTATAATCTTATATCATGCAAAAACTTATAATCACTTGTAGTTTTCAAAAAATAGATACATACCTACTCGTAACAACCTGTGGCAATTTTCTACGATATAAAAAATATATGTAGGTAAATGTGTTGAACTTTTGTTAGACAATACGAATAGTTTTTATCGCAGCTTAAACTCTGTCGAAAACATAGCCTCAGGATGCCATTACTCTACACAGTGATTACCTCAGTTTTGTCATTACGGGTAACGATTTTTTCCACCGCGATGCGGACATCGTAATTTAGTTTATTTTTGTTCGAACCACGTCATGTTGTACAAATAAGTATGGCGTGTGGGAGTACCCGAATATTATAAACACTTAATTATTCCGCGTTCGGTACTAATGTTTACTACGAAATGCATTAAAAAACGCGTAGGAAGCAACTGTACGCTTCAAAAGCAAAGTAAATACGGACAATGAACTGACGCAGTCGCAAGACTGTGAAAATTGTCGGGAGTGTCGTGTCGTTGCCACGTTTCGAAACACCTCCGGAGAGCCAAACACAAGCTAGACGCAGCATAGACAAAGGCATAATCCGTTCGTTCTTAGTTCGCGCTTTGTGACGATCAATCACTCCGCACGAAACCACTTGGCGGTAATCTTCCTATGAGCGTGTGAATGCGGTCAGCTCGACGCTCGGTCTCGACTGCCCTATATCAAATATAAGCCTAACTCCGCTCTGGGAACTCACCGAACTGCACCGGACGATTTCAATTCGATTTACCATTCAAACCGCGGCGCATTAAGCATTCACTTGTTTCTTTATGAATTTCAATTCTCTGCCAAACTTACCTATTATGGCCGTGTAAGCCGAGGTGATTACGAGCGGCATAACTCTATAATCGTGGGAACGCATTTAAATTTACTTCGGATTACATGCAACAAAGGGGCTAATGACTTCGAGGCATACGTGCCAAGTTCGATGTTAGAGTTGACAGTGACATTATTTAGCCTGCAAGTCGGTGCGTGCCGGTCGTGACTGCGGGCAGGGTCGCCGATGTGGCTCGTCTGCTCGAGATCCAGGGCCTGCGAGCACGCGAGAAGCCTCTCACAAGATTGAGCGAGTATTTTAGCGTCTAAATGAGTTCGTTCACACCCGCATACATTCATGGCCAGCCGAGCCAGGCTTGATGCATGTAGGATGTAGACAGTAATAATAATCACGTTGTACAAGTTTATAGTGCTAGGTTCGGCTATACTTCATCGTGTTGACAGGGGAGTGACAAGCCGTCAAAAGGACACGACAGGCTCTCGGCGGTATGTTAATCGCGGAGTATCGATACCGAGCGCCCGCCGAGTCGATTTCTGCTCGTATTTGAACAGATGCGGGAAACGCGTCCGTCCCACGGGTCTCACGATTTCTCGCGGGACTCCACTCTTCCCATTGTCTCGCTATTCCCACGCGCCTCATCAATGAGAAACCGACTCTAATTTTAATCGTGTAAAGCACATAATTAAAATTGCTTACGATTACTAAGTTTAGAATTTAACGTTATTCCGTGTAAAATACAATCGATACGTCTAACGTTGGGATTTCCGCGTTAAATCGGTATAGGTAGTTCAACGCAATGGATACCTAGGCAAACAACAACGTCTTATTATCTCGTCCGGCGATATCAGATCTCTGTCAGGCTATTGGGATAGTAATCGATATAAATTACGTCACAAAGGAACTGAGAAGACAAATAAAACTCGTATTCTAAGAAGCTCAATAATGGATTTACGTTTAAATATGGCTCTCAGAGGTTAAATTAAAGCAGTAAAATCCTATAAGGAACACTACTTACTATATTATTTGCTAATCAAATATGTATGCGGTGCTCGGTCTTATCAAGGGCCAAATCGCAGAGAAAGCAAATGAACTTGCGGACAAATGCCAAGTCATTTCGTGGAAGTCAATTCAATCTATAGGCGAAGCGGCACCTAGCGGTTAACCTATTCAAGTTTTATTTGACGTCTTTCATAAACGTAAGCTAAGCCGTAATTTCCATAAAGCACACGGTATTCCACAAAACTAACCTTTATATATTTCATTTTGACTTTGGTCTTCACGCGCACTGTCATCTTCATGGTGGCTGTAGGTATATCGATATTCTAGGTATAACTAGCAAACTTGCATACACTTTAATCTGACCTTACTAATATGTTATACTGCACCAAAAACACTGATTTCTTACGGCCAAACATCGCCGTCATTGCGCTCGTAACTAACGTACGCTTACAACGTTTCTATCTACGCAAAAGGTATTTCCCAAAGGCGATAAAAACGCTAACTCCTAAGTAAACTTCGAAAGGAAAACACTATCGTTCGGAACGAGCGCGATTTGAAGCCATATCCGAACAAGATAAGCAAACACATAGTTTAACTTGTAGTACAAATTGGGCGGTCGATCAAAGTCCTACAAACGCGCCATTGTGGCCGATTCATGCTGTTCAAACATTTGCCCAAGCTACGAGAATGCGGTGATCTGTATTAGAACAAAGAATTGTCTTGAGCATGCCTATTCGAATTAACGTTTTCGAACGCACAGGAATTTTATTGAAGACGTAGGGTGTTCTTAAATTGTGAGCCGAAAGTCGTGATAGTCGCCAAAACGATAGGATGGCAATACTCGTTTGTTTTACTTTTAACTTAATCAGTTTTCAATCAACATAACATCACTACATAGTATAAAACAAAGCCGCTTTTTCTGTCCCATAATCCCTATGTATGCTTAAATCTTTAAAACTACGCAACGGATTTTGATGCGGTTTTTTTTAATAGATAGAGTGATTGAAGAGGAAGGTTTATATGTATAATACTTTAATCCGGAGCGAAACGAGGGCGGGTCGCTAGTAATTTATATAATATTCGTCCTACACTATATCCTGTTACATTAATATATGAGTACGTCACATTTCGCTATCGATGCTATCTATCTACCCCGGGTTCACGTGCCTAATAACTTTAATGAGATTAAATGCCGTATCAATTTAAGTAAATCTTAAGACATTGATGTCATATTAATAGAACTGTCATCTCTGCCGCGTTTTGTGACAGACATTGTTATCATTAAGATCAGTTTATTAGTACGGACTATAGTTGATACCAGGTTTTTTTTAATAGGCACTTTTTCGTATGATTGGATTATCCAAAGTTTATTGTAAATCGAAGGAGTCTGATTTATTGTACAATCATTAAATACACAATTAACTTTCGAGTAGTTTAACAGAAACAGCTGACTACTGTTTCCTGCTATGTTGATAACAAATAATTATGTTGTATGTATATTAATATGTCTGTATGTGAAATAGTGTAAGTATTCATTTGCACGATACATGGTCAGTATTTTGATTAGAAAATGGCTTAATGTATTAGAAAGCACAAATAATACAATCTTTACAAGAACGTATTTTTACTATGGCACGGATCCTGTGAAATTATCGTTAAACTCTTGAAGTGCAATTTTACCATAATAATATGAGACATTAATAAACCTAACGTAATTTACCAATAAAACGTTTAGACGTGTAAAATTAGATGTAATTTACACTTTCTAAATTTATTATACGCTTTCTATTGCGCCACTTGGGTATCTTATATGCAATTCACGAGATTACATTCGGATTGCACTCGTCATACTTCGTCAATTATTCGCACCTCGAATGACGCAAAATGGCGTCGGTCCGCATACTCCGAAAACTGAAATTCGAAACTGCTATAGTGCTCTTTTATGCTCTAGTGTCGTTATTTAAGAGTGAAAGAGACACTACTTTATAAACTTGTTTGATTGGTAAGTATGATCAGTTTAGAATTTCTTCTTTCCAAGTATTTAGCTGCGTTTTTATTTACCTGGCACCTGTGCTGTTCATCGATTCGTTTCTTTATCTGAAACAAATATTACACAATCAGACATCTTGAAATCGAATTAAAGTTGTTTGCCAACGTCTGATAGAAATCGTGAATAAACATTGCATGGCAGTTAATTTGCCCTTAAATTCAATGGGTGACCTTTTAGATCTATTACGATTCTTGGCAAAGGTTGGCTTATTTGCCTCAAAATGTGGGCTAAGCTCTGCTATCTAAACATATCTCCAGTTTCGAAACGAGCATAAAGGTAAAGCTTCACTGAATAATCTTTCACTTTTGTGTTTTTAAAACCAAAATTGTTAGCTAGTAAAAGAGGGTATTTTTCTCAAACCAAATAAACCACAAGCAACGACTTCTATGTGGGCTAATACTTATTTATAAGGTGGTAATAACGAGTTGCTTAGTTTTACGTATCACCCGTATCATTTTGCACAAGTTAAATTTAACCCTTAATCGAAATGCATTCGTTAGTTTCTGCTAACGGTCCAATCTTCCCTTTAAAAGGCATTCGCCCCCAACTAAAGGGTGTTCATAACATGCGCTTGACAGTTGGCGGGGCACCTGCGCACGCACATGTCGCGAGCGCACGTGCCCGCACACGATTTAATGACTAACGGAATTCGCTCCACGAAGTATGGGGAAAACATGCCTCTAAGCTGTATATTACGCGAGAAAATGAAAAACTCACGTGAGTGGCGCCGCAATGTACGTCAAAGTGTCACAGATTGTATAGAGAATTATTTCTATTTTAAACCGCCTAGGCGCCTGTCTTTTAACCGCTCAAGTAAGTACTTTACTTTAAAAATACCAAAAATTCTCAATTATTTTGCACACTTTCCAACAGTTGTAATTTTAACTGCATGAAGATACATGTAAACTAGTGATCTACAGGTAATTTAGGTATGTCAATTTATTTTAATCGGCTCAATACTTCTTTCCAAAATCTATTGCAAATTTATAGCGATTATAACATAACTTCTAATCTAACTAATCCAGGATTGTGACTTAATTCCCCTTAAGGTAGGTATTTATCGCCACTATACGAGAGTATACGAAGTGGTCTGAAATAATTTGAACACACTAACAATCTGCCCTCCTAAGCCAATAAGCTGTATCTCAAATTCAATGGCCAAAGCAGATTCAATTCAATCCTGTTAGTAGTAAGGTTGCATTTGCTACAGGAGTTTGGTCTAAGATACGGCCAGGGCAGCAATAGAGTTCTTTGACAATAGAGTTGAGTTGAGATAATTCTGAACAACTGTGTGTTCTACTGCTTTAACATTATTTGATGGCCAAATCAACCAAATGGATTTCCGAGGCTAATCCTTACCAAAATAGTCACGTGATATAAAGAAATCTTTGCATTTATTGATAACGGCACTTTGACATATTCAGGTAAGGCTGAAAATCTATGGCCCAAGCCTGTTTCAAGGTTTAGGTAAAAACAGCATAAGTCTAGTATACTCTGTACAGAACGTTTGCCCTTTCTTATTAAGAACTAAGTCGAATTGTATCCGTTTTCACTAGAGCCACAGAAATTAGATTGACTATGCCTATGGCCATAACAACAGCCCGTACCAACAACTTCAGTATTGCAAACCCATAAGGCTCTTAAAGGCTAATTGAAACTATTCGTTTTTGTACGTCGACTAAGATTTATCACTCGAACAAGTAGAGCATTTAACTTGCTAAAATGCCATTTGAAGCGTAATTACGGCTTATGTATCGAGATGGCAGAACTAATAAGTCAGCTCTCTACGGGTAGAAAAACTGGGAGAATATAGACCAGTCCAGCACGCCTGCTCACGGAGTGACTCGGTAATAAATATTAACCAGCTATGCAAGTAGCCTAAGCTATAAACTAAAGTTTAAGAGGCCGTGTATACGAAATTTTGCCGGTTTTGCTTATTACCGTGATTTCACAGTTATTCTACTGCTTTTCTGTAAGTTTTAATGCACACCATGAAATAACATTGCAATTATGATCGAATAAATGAGTTACGAATAAATGATACTTTTTCATTTTTGTCGAGTATTATAATGCGAGATTTAGGTTATTTTAAAACATTACGTTTTGCATTTTTTGATGTGTTTTTATGGTAATGGATTGATTTTAAACTGAAGTTTATTACTGTTGTTTTAATCTTATGGACGAGAGTTCTAAGTCGCCGAAAAAAAATATATTTTTTTCCCATTTTCTGTACAGTTTTACTGCTGTTTTTGGCTTGATAACGGCAATATGTAGACGCTTGAAATATTCACAGAATATTTAGTTGTATATTTACTTAAAACTAAATATCAAAATTAAAAAAAAATAAGGGGCTCCCATACAACAAATGTGATTTTATTGCCGTTTTCTTCTTGATCTCAATACAGACACCGGGACTGTTGAAAAAAAGGTTATAATGTAGTGTCTAATGTTGTATTTAGTAATGGTACGGAACCCTTCGTACACGCGTCCGACTCGCACTTGGCCGGTTTTTGACGGCTTTTAGTCTTTGTTATTTTGGCAAGGTGTATCATGCCGTAGAGTTGTTGACATTACGCACGTGGCTATAATGTTCGGTGTCGATGTCAATTTTGATTTATGTGTTATTATAAGCAGACAGAATTGTTTGTGGCAAAAACTTCAATTAACTAGGGACTTCCTTCCGATATTAAATTTATCGATAACTGTTTCAAATACTTACTTCAAAGTGACATTTTATAGTTAGGTAGTAAGTTCACCGGATAAAATAGAAATTAACTAAAATGCTGATCACTACTATCGATGGTTTTGATATGTAATGATAGTTGATACCTATTTCATTTAAGTGATTCACCGGCATAGTTTTTAGGGATTTTAAAATTCAAATAATATTCAAATATTTTTCACCATTTTTAATAAATGACATTTTATTATTGACGTGTTAACTTCTTTTATTGATATTCAATCGATTTCCAAACCAAAGTGGCTTGCAGCAAAGGCCTATTTAGGTAAATTCTATGACATTGTATAGCATTATACCATTTTTGTATAGCATATTGCATTTATTTATTTAAGTATATACCTTTATCTTATTTGGATGTTAGGGGTTTTTAGCCCGTGTGGTTGCCGGGTTAGAATAGTGCCACTCCATGTCTTCCCGTGGATGTCGTAAGAGGCGACTCAGGGAATAAGGGCTTGTAGTATTGTTAGGCGATGGGCTTGCAACCTGTCACTAATAACTAGTAAACTTCTTGGCCTGATTGTGCAAAATGAGGTTACAGAATTATCAACAAGTCTTTTTAGAGTTGTTGGTATTTCTGTAGCTCTGCCTACCCCACTCTGGGAATGAAGGCGTGATGTTATGTATGTGTATATGTTAGGGGTTTTTAATTTTATTTTGTTTATTTTCAATTTGTTATTTTAGTTTGCACCGCCTACCAATTCATTTCATTTTCTTTTTCCCTTCTCTTGTTTGTAAGATTCTTTGGTAGTTATCGCTATTTAGCGATAACACTGCTAAATAAATAAACAAACACTTAGGATCTAATAATTATTCGTCTCGTCACACACTAAATAAACCCGCCTTATGAATCAACTAACAACTCGGCTACAGGTCCTTATTTTGTTTTAAAATTAAATAGCTGAATTTATTAATATTCATGTTACATACCAAATAAAAGTATTTACTGTTACCATACCAAGTGCCTACTACTAGACAAAATCTATAAAAAGTTACAAATGAAAATTAAAAAGCTAAGTCTTAAAAAAGGGCCCTGTGGCATTGTACCGAAGATGCTGGCAGCACTTCCTCGCTCAATAGTTAAACTAATGAGTTGACCTAGGAAACTGCCAGCTCTTCGGTCTCCAGTGACGTCAATGAGCCTCTTCGAAATTTCCTTGAAGATGCTTAGAACACTAGAACCGCATGGACCAACCGGGCTCGACTCCGAATGGAGAAAAAAAAAATACTCTGGGCCAAGACCATTTATAATAATGCCAACGTTAATGCATTGAAAAAAATATATCTTTGTAACCTTAGTAACCGAATTGATATTGAATTTCTAGATCGTGATTCGACCTGTCGGGATGTTTCTTTACTAAACAATTTTGGTTTATTCTTACAATATTTTTAAGTTAAAGGCTTAACAAAGGCTTGTAGTACTGTTAGCCGATGGGCTTGCAACCTGTCACAAATACACTGGTAAACATCTTAGCATGTTTGTTCAAAATGTGGTTACAAAATTATCAAGAGTCTTTTAGAGTTGTTGGTGATTCTGTAGCTCTGCCTACCCCACTCTGGGAATGAAGGTGTGATGTTATATGTATGTATTTTTAGGTTACTTTTTGGTTGGACTACTACGGATGGTGACGTTCCAGCCTCCCCACAGCGGATAAGCATAAGAGATAATAAAAGTATTATCAAGGATTTTTTATTCGTTTTAAGGCACGGGGTGCATTAAAAACGCATGTAGGTAACTGTTATAAAGCGCAAACACTTAGTAACTGTTGTCATTAAATACATTAAACATACAACCAGTTATACACCGTGACAGGCTGTAAAATTGGCTGAATTATAAAAATTGAGATTGTTATCGGCTCATTTTGAATGTTTTACATCGCACAACACACCTCTGTAACAGAAATCTTCATTTAATTTGAATTTGAGGACCAATTCAAGAACGATTACTGAAGTTTATATTCTTATTAATTTACTTATTGATTATTTACTTACTTAAAAACCTTTCTTTTTATATTCTATAGCGCTACCAAGCTTAGTTTTTTTTTATGTACCTACCTAAGTAAGGACGAAGGAAAATCATGACGATACCTAATTAATTAATACTTAGCTAAAAGTAAGAGTCGGGTTGATATGGTGCGATTTTCTCTTTTTCTAAAAGTCATAGAAAGGGCGGAGGATTATTTAAAACTTTAGCATCCCATAGAAATATTTTTTATTTTTTGATCAATCCCCTTATTCCATTAAAGAAACCTCATAAAATATCCTCTTGTTATCGACAATTAAAAACAAATGATAAATAATTTTCAACGGGCACTTCCAAGAATAGACAATCAAGTTTTTTTTATTCAATCACAAAGACATCGACCCCGGCCGGTGCAGGAACGGATTTTGAATATCGAATGTCGAAGCATTACGGACGCCATTATTAATTTACTTTTAATCTTTCCTTATTAACTTCTTAGTACATTATAAATTTGGCACGTTCCACTTGTAACTGGACATTACAATATTTTGCCAGTATTTTTACTTCTGATAAAAGCGAGAACTTCTTGACATGGGCCATTAACCCCAAATAACCTTAAAGAATGTTCGATTTCACATTAATTAAATATCTGCATAAGCAAAACCAAAACGCAAATAGTTTCGATTACGATACTTTCGGTGTAAATAAAACAGGTATAGGTACTTAAACTTGAAAAAAACCTACATACTTATTTAAGCAAATTAAGAGTAGAAATAAATATAAAATAGTAATTTAAAGTAGGTCCCCAGATTATATCTACGAACAAACAGTTTAAACAGACTCGATAGTTTCATTGAACTTTGAACGGAAATTTAATGTGCTTAAAGAACTGCTTACGAATATGGAATGCAAACACATTTTGTATAGATACCTACCTAGATTGCTGTAGGTATAATATATAAAATTACCTGTTTTTTACAGTAAGCCTTATTACCTTTATAAGATTACCTATTTATGAAAAATCTCTGCGTTACTAGGACATAATTTCGTTGTTTGCAAAGTTGCGAAAAATTGGCTTTTATTTATTTTAGGTACTAGGTACGTTTTTATTAGTAAAACACATTGGGACTGACTATACAAAAAACCTTTAAAAACCTAACAAGTTTATTCCGTACTTTATTCTATTTTACTCACCTAAAATAACTCAGCTAGGACCTTGGACTTCGCTAACTTAACACTGCACCTCTATATCACTTGAATTCATATTAGCCTCATTATTTCACTGTCCATTGCCGCACAAAGTAGCACTACACTGTCACCGAGCGAATGACCGCAGCGATGTATGTCTGGTTTAGAAATGAGCGCATAGTTCGAAGGCGTGTGAAGAGCGCCGGGGTAGGGGCGGGCATCGTTGCGTGACGGCTAGAAACGTACCTGCGGTTCAGTCCGACGTCATGGCAATTACCATGTTCCTCGTTTTACAAGACATTATTTCGTATAAATATTGTCAGTTGTATAAAAGCAACCGGATTTTTGTTTAAAACGGCGGAAACTAACTAAACTTGTTTCAAAATGGTAGTTTTATCGACAATAACGTTGTCTATGGCATTTCAAACGTCTTATCTGTAGTTTGGTGGCAACAATACGAAGTTTCGGCAGTTTTAAAATTCGAACGCAGATAAAATTTATATACACTTAAAGCTGCCAGCATTTTACACAAGTCAAGACCAAATTAATGCATTTTTGTGTCAATAATTTAAAAGATATCAAAAACGACAAAAAAGACTTGGCCCGCATGTTTGTACACAGCTGATGAAATATGGATTTAAATGTTGATCACATTAATTATGAGATAACTTATGCCGGTTCGTTTTAACTTACCTTTATAAATTCCGTCATTGAATGCGAACTTGAAATGTAATCCGATTATCTGTAACAAGAGAATTATATTATATAGTAAAATATAAAATACTGTATATACACTAAAACTATACCTTCTTGCACATAATTTTATTTATAGGTAGGTACTTAACTTGTTTGTTTCTAATTCTAATTTTATTGTTATTCCAATCTGGCCGAAACAATAAGAATGGGTAATAACATACAAAATAAGCAAACAATACATACCTATTTTGCCTAACAAATTGTGATATAAAGCGCTTCCTTTATAATGCATAGCGTGCGGTACCGATTGTGCCAGTAAATCCTTTGCTATGAAAGCTTTATCCCGAGGCGTAATGAGAGCCGATCACTAAACCTGATAGGTACCGCGAAATGTTAAAAGTATATCTGTTATTGCAACTTAGCAACTAGGCATTTATGCAGACACTTCCACATCAATTCTTTTTTACATGGATATTCTGTCCAGTAGGCCAATTCTGTATGTACCTTCATAATTAAGGCTAACTGAGTAACATAACATGCTTATGAGGTAAAACTTTTTTTATACGAAAAAGAAAATACGACTATAAGAAAAAGAACGAATTTTTAAAAATGGAACGTTGCTATGGCTGACTTGTGTGGCGTGCTCGACTTGTATCCGATGAATTTGCGCCCTTTTTTTTCTTAATTTAAACCTGTGCAAGTTCTCGTGTGACCTTTCATGGGCGCTTCCGAATGCGCTCGGGTTTTTGCACAAAAATGAATGGCGGACGGGGATAGAAATCTTTCTCACGGGTGCCATGGGAAGAACGCGTTCCTTGTATTCTAAACGGTTGGGTTGTTGAAGCGCATGCAACGTATTTAGCGCATTCCGCGTTTACTACCTATATATTCAAAAGGTTATGAAGAAAAAAAACGCGATACAATTGTACATTTATTTTATTTCTAAGTTCCAGCTTTGACTTCAACCTCGCTCAAATGGACTTTAAAGGAGACATTAAGATTTAAAAAATAAGTAATAAAACGTTCTAATGTCATGAAAATGTACCAAAACCGCAGCAGCGGTAAGCGCCCGCGCCGGGGGCAGTATAATTAGGCGGTGGGGGCGGAGGCGGGGTCGTTCACCGCTGTTCCGCGAAGCCTCGACGGTTCATCTATGCTCATCACTAGATGTCGTCACAATCCTCGATTCGTAATAATTTTTTGAAACTTTATAAAAGGTACAAAGCTTTTAATTTTTATTTGTACAAGTATACACAATTATTAAGATAAAAAATCGACATGAATATCACGCAAGTCATGAACAAGATAGTCACTATGGAAACAATTAAACAAGTATTGTAAATCATTCACTACAAGTTGAGTAACGCCGCCATATAATGCGGAGGTTGATTGGCAATCAGACGTCGACTCCTGTTCACAATAGCTCAAAAAAAGCCCAGTTTCAATCCGCTTGTAATTCTGTTTGATTATGATTATACGGTGCTTATTAAGGCAATTATGAGCGGAGACGGACGGATAAGATCTATTGTGGACGGCAATTAGCATACTGCCGTCAGTGCAGTTGAAAACGTGGGAATATTATACAGTTCTCTATTCAAAATTTGAGAATCGCTCCGATCTTTGGTACTATGGAAATTTAACGATTATTTGGTCTGAATTCTAAATCGTTTCGTAGCCTAGAGCCGTGTAATGCGTTACTCCGGGCACGACTGCGGTTCCGACGCCGTCCAAAACTCATGTCCTTAATAACAGAAAATGTCTTCGTCCGCGGGCACCGCCGTAATGAATATTTAATTGCATAGCGTGGAAATATTTTGAGACCGCCACAAGTAAACTGACTCGTCTAGGTTTGAATTATAATTACGGCCAGTTTACGGTATCGAGACGTTTTTTCGAATTCTTCGCGTTCTCGTTCGAAAACAGCCTAGCTAAATTATTCATGTATTTTCTCATTGTACGAAAGGTCATTGGTCTTCCACACCCGCTAACTGCATGCGTATTGTTTAGTAGCAACACTGGGTATATTTACGAAATCCTGGCTGCATCGATTTTCCAATCGTGTTTTTTTTCTGGCTAGCCGTGACTTGGGAACGAGAAAGTACGGTCGGTCTATTGGCCCGACTGTCATTGCGCTAACGGTACTCTGAATGGATAGTATGACTCTGCATGATTCGATCATAATTGAGATCCACTCTAAATGTAGGTGTAACTACACAATTTCCTTTTACAAGTCGTCACGAACTTGAACCGTTTTGAAGTTAATAGTGTCGGTAGCTTTCAATTGAAATTTATACGCTATTGAAATACTGAGCCATGCAGGAAAGGTCCGAATTGTTAGGCAAATAAGGCTTTAGCTGCAGCAAAAATGTCTGGGAAATCTCCTAGCAAAAAACTAGTCTGCCAGAGATTTAATATGTTTAACAAAAATAATTATGAACGCATCGCAAATTAACGTTCGCATTTTTGGTACATAATTACCTATTTATTTAAATATTTTTATATAATAAATGCTAAAACTATGACCGAAATTATTTATTAAGTATTTATTTTCTATGACCGAAATTACTTTACTTAGCAATCACGAAACCATGTATTTAGTATCTAACCGTGCAAGTTCAATCATTTATTTATCTCACAATAAACCTGTCCCACAAAATACAATAATTACCTACCTGTTTCATTTAGTCCCTAATTATAAATATCTGTCAACCATTTATTAACTTTAAACTCGTTTCTAGTGTAACAAGAATAGAATTTGACGTTTATCAATTTAGTTTAATAGATATTTAAAATTAAAGAAACCATCAGGTTTCATAGAACCAATCATGGTTCTATTATATCTACATATAAATAACTAGCTGTTACCTGTGACTCCGTTCACATAGAAAAATAAAACATAGCCTATGTTACTCACTAAGTATTAACTGGTGAAAGAATTTTCAAAATTAATCCAGTTGTTTTGGGTTTATAGGTAGACTACAAATACACAAATCTCTATTTTTTTCTCCTTATAATACTGATATGTCAATTTTATAAATCTAAATTCCTACCAATATTTTAGAGTGCCCATCTTGTTAAAGCGGGATCCCAATACCTTTTACCTTTCCCGTTCCATATCATCACGTCCTGATATAACTAGCATGCGCGCGCATCACGCAGCAACATATAACGCGACCTATAAGGACCAATAAAATGCCCCCGGACATACTAAAAGACATAAAAGGCTATGCTAATGCCGTACCCGAGCTATTTTAGTTGGCACTATAAATTTATAAGCGAACATTAACGAGTTCATGTTCTATACGTAGGACACTGCTAGTTCAACATTAATGGCTCATTCCGAGTAAAAGTCTACTGAATGTAAAAACATATCATATGCGTTTTATACAAAACTCATTATTTTATCGACGTATAGAATATTTGAGTGCCCAAAATTATTTAAAGGTACGTCATAGCTACTATAAATTTTATTATAAATGCTTTCAAAGTATTGAAAGGCATCATTAAAATCACATCAGACAAAAAAACTGTGTAACAAAAAATAGCACGAAACTAAGAGTCAACACAACGGCTGTCATTCCCACGGCGGGTTCAAATATTTTAATAACCGCCATTAGATGGACACTAAATTTAATATTATTCAGTCAAATACCTTTCCAATGTAATGCTTGAAAATATGGAAACTGTTTGGCCAAAATATTATAAAAATTTAATTGATGTTCGCCTTCCGTTATGCTGTCAATTCAGTTTCTGCTTTACTTAGGTTAACTGGTACATTCGATAGGGTCTTATTTATTAGTGTACTAGCGACCCGCCCTCGCTTCGCTCCGGATTAAAGTATTATACATATAAACCTTCCTCTTCAATCACTCTATCTATTAAAAAAAACCGCATCATATCCGTTACGTAGTTTTGAAGATTTAAGCATACATAGGGACAGACAGCGGGAAGCGACTTTGTTTTATACTATGTAGTGATTATTTTGTGCAATAGGTAAACATTAACTAATGCATTGAAATGTGAGCAAGGTACTCATTATTTTTGATGCAAATAACGGAAAATAATGCGGCTATCTTTGAACTTTTATTATTCCATAAAAGCCAAAACTTTCTCATCAAACTTTATTGAATATTTATACCTCTAATTATTACTATTATTTTAATATTTTAACGGCTATTTAACAACCTCTTTAACATCAATTAAGTTTTAATGGTCGTGCAAACTAATCCCAAGTACATCCTGCCATAATTACCTACACACGTCTCTTGTTCTTTGGATTTATTCCTTTTAAATGGGAAGACAAGGCTTAGAAACCACAGCTACAGATTAAACAAAAGCAAAAAACGGTGGAAAGGAACGATCTCCGGGAAAACAGCAAAGCAATATGGAGTTACTCTGAAAGGCAAGTTGACATGTTATATATATCACGCACAGAAAGCAGATAAATTCATGTTAAATTATACCTATGTTGTAATATTGTGACCCAACCCTTGACGACAACAAAGAATAGACCATTTTTGTACTGTGACATTTGAAACCGTTTTATTCACGCCTCATGCGCCAATCTAAAAACAAGCAAAATGATAACAGACCTAAAAAATAAGCTATTTTTTTTCCTACTAAGTAAATTTAATTTCGTTCTAAATAAAGCTCAAACTCAAGTCAAAGCCAAAGGCTACGCATGATATGTTTATTTTTATATTCATTGTTTTAAATAATGCTAGGTTAAGTTATATCATTGTCATAAGCCAGATTTAAACATTGACTGACTGTTGAGTTTCTTGCGGCGTTTCTTCTCAGCAGTGGTCTTACCTTGGGAAGCGCTGGTAGGTTTTGACGTGTAAAAGTGCCCGTGCGGCCTATTAACTGAATAAACATAGTTAACTTAAAAAATATATTAAAAATCTAAGTATTTAAATCACATAATTACCTAAATACCTACATTGCAAAAAAGTGGTATACGGCAATAAATTGCTTAGGTATGTTTTAAAAATATTAAATCCTCCTCTACCATTATAAACTTCACCGTCTGCACGCTATGCAACTACAATACTATTAAATCTTTTATTATCGTATCTGTGCATTTCCGAACCGCCGTAAAAGTCGTATAATAGTCGTATGCGTAACTAAGAAGCCTTAAAAGGTGTGTCTGTTTTTGAATGACGATGATCAGCGGATATTGTGATTGTGCCGTGGGAATCAATAACTGAATCATGAGAACTGTTTGTTTGCTGATAACGATGTGAAATGCTTCGGATTGAAAAATTTAATCGGCAAGGTAAGTGCAAACTTCCCCTCCTTTCTTTTCTTGTTGAGTTCGCGTTTTTTTTTTAACTAGGCCTAAAGTTATCAACAGGTTTTTGACTGTTGATGTAGTTATGCAATAGCAGCGATCCGACTAGGCAGAACTAATTTAAGAAAATTTCGCAAAAGGACAGTATAATAATGTGATTACAATCGGGTAAAATATTAATTTATTATTATTGATTTCCGGATATCCGGTATTTTTCGGAACTAGTCTAGGCGTAAGGCTAAATCTTCTCACAATGGGGGGTATTTTGAAACCTGTTTTAAATAATAATAAATTATTTTATCTTTTGAAATACAGTTTCCAGAAGCGTCTTTTTAAAAAAAAACTTATTTTGACGTTATAAGGAATTTGAAAGTATGAATTACCATCGCTAGAAATAAAAGATATAATTTATAAAAATCTGGAGTTCAGTAATAAAATAATTATAATTATATATCCGGTGGTTAGAACTCTGTATTGTCCTTTTGCAAACATAAGGTAAACTAGCTCTGCCTATTTCGATGACTCTGCAGTAGTTTTATAGATATTACTATTTAAAAAGAAAAGTTAAGAAGACATTGGCCTTAAATACCATTTTTTGACGCATATCCAGATAATGTTGACATAATTAAGTGTACAAATCAAACTTTCAATTAAAAAATAATCCGTATACAGCACCTTCATTTCGTTTCGTTTTACAATGCCGTAATAAATCAAGTTTGTCGCCACCATCATTTAAATGGAGGAAACCTAAACAATTCATAAACACAAATGACAACTCCGACAGTCACAATTAATTGATACAATAAATTACACGCGAAAATGAGACAGTTGCAACAATTAACCAACTGCATTAATTAGATACATAAAACTCGGAACAGAAAACGTGATCAAGGCAGATACTAGAGGACAGATCGTTATTCCCTATATCCGTTACTACATCCTAGACTGCATATTAAATTGGTCATGTTTCATAGATAATTTAATATTCCGAATGGCTCTGTAATTTGTCCGGGTACTTATATCGAATAAAATCTATAGAATTGCTCGCTAAGGCCCATAATTTATAGTTATGGGCCGGTCGTGGACTTGTGGTACATTCACGAACCTAATATCGAAAATGGCGGAGACGTAAAGTCTACAGTTCCGAGATCTATCGTCAATAATAAACCAGTGTATAGGTAATAGAAGTTAGTACGAGGCGGTGTAAAATAGGAATATTTGAAATGTCGTCGATGTAGTGGTTATCGACTGAAACTGACACCTGCATAGTCACAAATCCACTAGTATTTATCGTGAATTCGATGACTTGAATGCGAAATAAAATAGATACAAGGTGTAACTCGAGGGATGGATTTAAAGTAGCAAATCGGTAAAGGACGTCATGATATACTTTATGTTTAGCTATTTTCTACTGTTTGAAAGTTATTTCAGTCAATTCAAGTCAATTAAAGTCAAAACAGTTAATGCCAAAACACACAAACCACATTGAAAACAAAAAAAAACAAAAATTTAAAAAATAAATTCTTAACACCATAAAATGCCTTTTTAATTAGCCTACTTTTAGGTAGTTTTGTTAAATATCAGTAACACATAATTCACATTTACCGCCATACAGCCTGACGTCTTTTAGACTACAACTCTATCTTTTATACATATTTAGGTAGTTACCATGAGGAAATGTAAGTATCACATCCGTTAAGTAAATACCATAAACATAATTAATTTTACAGTTGATTTATATTTAGCTAAACATACAGTTCTTCGATGATTCACCGACAATATTGTTTGTTAATTTTGCAGATATTTTGTTCGCCGGACGTTACTTCCCGCCACGGCTGTTTGTTGTCACAAGCCCAACAAAACCTAGCCTATGTAAACGTTCAAGATGTCCTGAAAACAAAATTGCAAAAGTTGTTTTAAGTTCATTGCAAAATTAACAAATGACGTACTTAAATGGTGCCTTGTTAGGAACTTTCTGCTAGTCAAACTTCACTGGACTAAGCAACCGAAGTTGATGCTAAGGTTTACCTATAGATAAAAACTCTAGTTACATATTTGAGAAACTTTTTCAGTCTGGAAATAAATATCCTCGCGTAATTACCGTATATTAATTGCCAATATGATCATTATTTAAGCATTCGATTCACTGTAGGTAACATGCATTTTTATTTCCATAACAGCCTTCAATTTTAAATAATAAAGTGAACAGGGAAAAAAAAAACGAAACTGACAATTCATGGTTGACATTGACATATCTTACTCCCCTTTAGACTGAACTGATTTTCTAATTACTTGCCTCTAAGTAATTAGGAGTAATGAAAAGTATAAAATGTTGTCAATCAAACTTCACATCTTCTTTAACTTAAGAGCAATGTTAAATGGAGGCATTTAGCTGTAAACCGTTTCGTTTTAATCCAAAGACCATAAAGAAGCAGCTCAAGCAGCCGTAAACTCTTTTCTACAATCAAAATGATCAGCGCAAGAGTTTGTTTTATAGTTCTCGATTAGAAATCACCACACGGCAGGAAAGCGTATTTATTGCAAGTAATTGTCCATGTGTGCATAAAAGATCTTTATGACTGTTCTTTATTAGAGCGTGGCCGGTAAATATGTTTTCAAACTCATTTATATGTGCACAATTTAAGTAGAAGTATATAGGTGAAGTTTATCGAGTATGGAGAAAATAAAAGTAGCCTATTTCACTTATGTAGGTACTATCCAAATTTCGACAAGTTATATGTTAAAATTTTGATTATGTATTATGATTATGAAGTACCCACCAGCTTACTTTATTGCTTTGTTCATAGTACCTATGTGTTTAAATTCGAATCTATACGTTGATGAAAGTGTCTAAAAATCAAGAGGTCTTCAAAAAGTTTGTTATTTAAAATTAAGGCTAAAAGGTCAGCCGACAAATTAAAAAAATAAATATAGACCATGAAAAAATAGTCAACATAATATACCAACGACACTGAACTTCTTAACCGCTCGAAGACAGCTATACGAGTAGATTAGAAGTTTTGAAAAAACGTTCACAGAGATCTTTCTACTTCAAAGTGACCGAGCGGTCTGACAAATCACAACAAATTTCTTTCTTTCATGTTTCATTCTACCTTATCTTTTAACAACATTGTAGACTATTAACAAAGTGGTGCCACAGATCATCCGGAGATACTGAGTATGGAGTTTATCAAGATCTTTTCAACGCCTTTAAAAATTGTGGCCTTAATTGATTTTTAAGTAACAGCTAACGATGCTCGATTGGCTAATGCTTCTATATTCGAAATTATATGGAACTTTCTCTGAGCTAATTGTCTCTTTCGTTCAAGAGTAAAAATATGTATATATTTCAAACCATCTGACAGTACTTGAAGTGATTCATTTGTATTTTGTATCCACTTTGATATGTGTCGTAAATATTTAACTTGTTCAAGATTAAAATTAAAAAACATTAAAAATTACAAAGAATTTTCTTTTATCATCCTCTCCTGATTATAACTTTGCTTTTTATGTGTTATTTTTATTTGGCTATTGGTAAAAACCTGACACCATAATCTTGTGTTGTTTTTTAAGCTGAATATCACTTTTATTTCTAACTGCATAAAATGAAAAATTAGTTTTACCCGCGAGGTTACGACCGAGAGATGATATCTCATCAGTCAAACAATCACCAGACAACAAAAAGGGCCGGAACAGTTAGAAGCGCTATTGCAACAGACCGATAGACGACCGTGTCATTACAGGGTTCCAATTTAAATCAGACCTCGCCGCACTCTTCACGGATTATCCGAAATACAGGAAGAGCAAAGATTTCGACGGTTCAACTTTAACTGGTCGGAGCCATTAAATCCCAAGCATTTGTGGTGGCGGAGTAGTTTCTCCCAATTACACCGTCTCTAGCCGGCGATTGGCCGCGCCACGAGGAATCCGGCCTGTCGTGACTGTGATAAAAAAAACTGACGCAAATTGCCGATACGCCTCGTGCACACAATTTCATGCTCCGACTTCTAAAAGATTCGTCATATTTTCAACAACAATGCGAACGAAACTGGTTTGGCTTTGGATCTGGATTCCCGGCTAATGGCTGACGCTACAGATCCGAGTAATTAATAGCAGCCTAAATCTGACGCTAATGACTATTTAACGCGCGCCGGAAAAAGGAGAATCATTCATTTGTATGCCAACAGATCTTATTCAATTGTATTGTTCTAATTACCAGTTTTTGCTGAGATGTATCATTGCTAGTGTGAGTATTGTAGCACTGACAGTGATCTTGGCGGCGCATTTGTCTCGTCGAAAGGTTACGGGGACGCGGCAACATCCATTTGGAGCGCGCCCACCTCTTCACTGGTTTCCACTCTTGACCTTCCCGACATTGCTATCTGACTTTGCTGTCTCTATAGTTTACATTAATATGCTTTTGTATAATTGTCATATGCCCTTCGCAACAGGGAGAAAACAATGACGAAATCGTCATGTCATCACATGACACTGCCCAATTCGTTCCAGTCCGACCGTGACTATGTCCATGTAGATTAATCCAAACCGCAATAAATGATGTAGATAGAGTTTTAGAACAAGCCGTGTAACATTTTTTACTACAATTCTGGCTTATGATTAAGTTTTTCAGTAAAATCATCACTGACTGTCATTAAGCACACTATCATCAACTATGAACTTCCTATCATCTTAAATGTATCCTATACGAGTAACTACCTAAATATTTATCCCGTCCATATCTTTAGCAGCAATTCTGTCTTCTGTTGTCAGAATATTTAAGAAAACAATATCTCTAAGTTGCTCAATCCAGAGTCAGAAAACCCTAGCTCATCACTAAATATAGCTTCCCTGGCTATCGTTGCCGTCTTATGCCTTTGAAAGAAACATCAATATTTGAAGTAGTTAAAACGCCCAGTTTATTAAACCGTTTGTAGCTCTGGTTCTGTCCCAGCGTCTTCAGTCCGATGGTTATCGGGGATTCGCTCCGGCCGGACCGCGCGTGACGCGTCGTCGATTAGAAATCTCACTCGGATGCCGACGAGCATCGAGACTCTGATGCCGTGATTCAGTTTGGTTAATTAAACTCAGATCGCATTGTTTGAGATAGGTTTGGTAAAGTTTATTTTAAAAGGACCTACGGGATCAGCGGATTAGGCGACAGGCTTGCAACCTGTCACTAATATACTAGTATACTCGTACTTCGTGGCCTGATTGTGCAAAATGTGGTTGCGGAAATATAAAAAGTCTTTTTAAAGTGGTTGGTATTTCCTTAGCTCTGCCTACCCTACTGGGAATTAAGGCGCCTCACACACAACACGCCTTGGGTTTCATCTAAACACTATTTGAGCGCAATGCGATAGAATACGTTAGAAATACTTAGCTAACGTAAGCGTTTTAAAGTTTCCAATTTGCAAGCCTAAGCAGGATAAAGATAAATCAAGAGCCACAAAAACCGGCTTCAACAACGTGAAATTCAGTGTTAATACAGAATTTTACATTGTCATGGAGGCATGATCAGCGGAGCGCGGCGGCGGGAAAAAACCAACCTATTCTCTTACCGTGCCTAATAGCGAGTTCAAGAACCGAGAAGCCGCTGCGCTCCACGGATGTGGCATTTTAACTCGGTGCTAGATCAGCAATCAAAAACTTTGCTCGTGCTTCATTATTTTTGATTAAGTCATTAAGAACATTATCTGTACAAACATTTCCACCAATTGCAATTGCAATTGGTTTGTTAATTGTTTGCAAAATAAATGAATTTCTTCTTCTTCTTCTTCTTCTTCAATTCGTTTTGGTTTTCATCAGTAAAATTAGGCTCTTCCTCAACAATTTACCTTTTGATCACTAACAATTTTGGATTCATTTTTCATGAATGATTGCCTTATTAAGTTATTATGATTATTCTAGTTGGTCGGAATCATTAAATAATTGACTCGTTCCCATAGGTTGGTACTTTTTATTTAATCGATTAGCTACGACTCAAAATCAATTATTGATGTCCGTATCGATTTTAGCATTCTTGTTTACACCAAAGCCGACAAATATTGAACAGTAGGTAAGTACCTATATACTTATTTTAAGCAACAGTCATGATGGTAATTAGGTAAGTACTGCTACATTGTATTCAATGTATTTGCCGTAACAACTTTTTATTATTTGTAGCCAACTCTTTAGGATTACGTGTTTCTTGTTACAAACAATATAAGGTGGTCGTCACTTAATTGTAACCGCGTTTTTGTTGGTTTTATCCCGTAATTATTCAGGCCTAGCTATTACCCGCGGCATGGCTCGCAATTTGAAACCAATTTTAAAAGTCAATTACGATCCCTCGATTTAAATGTCAACGATAAATGATATCCTAAATAACGAGATACCGCTGATTATTGGCACAAAGTTTTATTTGTTTCTTGTGGTAAATTTGAAATTTAAAATCCTTATCAAAGTGGAATTAACGTAATATAAAAGAACAATGACCCAGATCCAGCACAGATAACTATCTTCGTGACGCATGAAATCGATAACAGGAGGTGTTCACACACGGGCGCACTCGCCGAGGATATCGACATCGAGCGATATTCACCGATCTACTGACAGCGACGGCAAACCGTGTGAAGGCGCTCGACTTTAACCTCTACTAATTGTATTAGAGCCCTTAGACGCTGAAAGGGCGGGCTCATTCAATGACCCATACGTTACGACATCATGGGGATATGAAAAAACATATTATACCTATTCAACTGGCAGCAGCTGCACCGAAACGGAACGGCAGATGCGCGTGAGCAGCCGACGCTGCTATTACAGAAACTACAATAACCCGGCAACCGATTCCAATGTGCGAGGCAATTGAGAAATATGTTTGTGGAGAACTTACAGAGGCAGAGCGGAGGAGCCGGCAGCGCTGGCACTCACAAACAGTACACGTGCACGAACGGCGGCGCACACCTGTCGCGGCCTGACCGGCCATTTCCATATTTGATTCTGAGTGGGCCGCGAACAGCCGCGCGCGCAGCTCGGCGCGCCGCGGTGGACTGACTGCCGACGCGCGCGCTACCTGCGCCCACCTGTCCCCTCCCCCCTACCATCACAAACCGGATGGTACTCCAAAACAAAACGGCCAACAAAGGACGTGCCGCGAATGTTCGCGCCGTTGATCGCTCCGCGCGGGGGTCGTCGGGCCTACCACGGGGACCCCGTATCTGTTTACTTGACACCTGACTCACGCTGCCCAAAGCCACGAGAGCCGATAATTTACGAGCCAACACCGATAATAAAACGGGCCTGGTTAACTCAATTGTTCTACTCGCCGAAGAAACAACTGTTACGCGTGCGGTAGCACTTTATGATAACGAAGTCCCTTGGAATGAGGTTAAATTTTCTAATGAAGTAAGTGATATTGTGTACTACGAAATCGCTGACGCAAACGGCGACGGTTTGTCACCTGCTGAATGCGCTTGTGTGGAAAAAAAGATTGCTTAACTAATTACCGATGAGCAGTAAACACAAACAATGGTGCACGCCGCGCCGGCGCAACACGGATTCGGTCTCATTTACAATCCGTTCCTGTGTTATTTGTCAACAGACAACGCGATCGAACGAGCTCCACTATCACGCACTAATGCGATAAGATAGTGTGTCCAAATCAAATCACAGATTTAATATTGCCGCATATTGGACATGATCTACGTGGAATTTCGCCCGCTTCGTTTCGTTCGGCTTCAGTTGTCGCTACAAAATTGTAATTAACGAACATTGTACTCTTTTTGTCTTCGCTACCGGTTTGCTATCTTATCTGACGCAGTAAAAACTACTTAATTTACTCATGGCACAACACAGTTGCTCTACAAGCGTACATAAACACAATTCCTGCAATAGAATAGGTTCGTATTATTTACTCACGAAAGCGCATGAACGCCTATCCTTTGAAAACTACTTACAACACTCCAAATTACTCGCTGGAACCGTTAGTCATTTATTTCCTAGTAAACCTTGTACGATTTTTCACACACTTATAAGTAAAGAGAAACAGAAATTCGATTTGGACTGGCTCGATAACGCGCGGCGTCCGCTGATAACGCGTCCGTATCGCACTGAATTTTGTGCACTTTTCTATATGCCGCTTTATTTTAATAATACTAAAATTTCCTTATAGTTCGCTGGATAGAAGTACTTCATTGTTTGTTATTCTTATCATCACATTTTATTTGTGCTAGTTTTAATAATTATTATTACCTTGTAATGTAACTCATTTCTAACTATGTACATATTATTGTTTTTTATGATTGAAAAAATTACATTCTGCTGGAGTTTCTTGCTGCGCTTCTACGCGATGATGGTCTTGTCCGAAGCGCTAGTAGATTTACTCCTTATTACCGTCGTGTAAAAGAGCCCTCATGAGGCCAATGTATTTTGAATTTTGAATCTATTTTGATTGGTTTTTACCGAAGCATTCAACAAAAATATCTCTATGTTGAATAGTTTTGGTTTTGACGACATCTTTGATACGAAAAGGTATTGTCGTCAACAAATATTAAACAGCATACTAAGCAGTTAAAAATATGTAAATACCTTTAACAATACAGTTAAACCAGAGTCAGATATTTGACACCTAATGTTTGTAAAATTTAATCGACGCATCTAAAGAAGGGTTACTCTAAATAAATCTAAATGTAAATACAGAAGGTTAGTGCACATTTACTTTTTAATTGTTCAAGCGGGTATTAACATTATTTACATTACTTCTGGTTTCATCGTTAGGTACTTTAAATCACTCTCCATCTAAAACGAACTTTTAAATACGCATTGCATCTCGTTAAGTGTTGTAAGTTTTTACATCCTCCCCAAACAAAACTCCGTTAAGTTACGCTGATTAACTTTATACCTCGCCATTTCTCCTACGTCTATAATTTGTTAAAAAAAAACTCCATCGATCAGAATCGTATCGTATGACCGGATGGGCGGGCGCATCCGACTTCACAAAAACGCGTCGCCCGCGCAGAGGAAACTGGGAAATAACTTCATCTAGAATTCCGTGAATCGATCCAACTCGATCTAGATCATAAAATATAGCAGATCAAGGGTGACGGCCGATAAGATTGCAGCTTCATCTAATGTTCGTTATTACTTTCTGCGTGTTGAACGAACCTTTTAGAGCAATAACCATGATTGATATGTAAAGGCTCTGGGCCAGAGAACTTTTACGATGTGTCTGCCCCAAAGGAGATGGGAACTAGCGCCTTGTCATAATGAACTTCAAACTGAGCTCATGTCGGCAGCATCAGGGCAGAAGCTTACGCGTGTGCAGGTTTGTGCATGTCGCTGCAAGATCAAGACCCAGCGGGAGCACGTGTATGTGTGTGTGCGTGTGCGTGTTAGTTAAGTACTTTCATGGATTTATATGTCTATGTAAAAAAAAACCTAATTTTATCTCGAACACATATTTTTACCTACATCGTATAAGGATCATATTTACATAACTATCTACATATGTATCCGCATCCACAAGTCAAGTCATGTCAAAAAATCTGCATTCCTGGTCCACGGGCCTGGGCCTCTATTCTATTGCGTTATAACGATATCGCGTTTGACGTGTTTTAGAATCGTTTATGTCACAGTCGCCATTATTGTAAATGACATAAGAGTTATCTCAACGTTGACAATAAGGAAACACGTCGAAGACGATATCGTTATTACCATGTTGAATTCCAGCCCTGTTTAATCTAAGTGTAATAGGCATTTTCTATAAGTATGAAGTAAATGGCAAAGGTTTATCATGAAAGTCATATAATAATATAAAGTAGATCCGACAGGACAGCTTGTATAAAACTAACCTTTCTCATAAACCTAAGCGCTGTGACACTTGGGAATAAAATGCGTGACGATATTAATACCTAAAGGGGAAACATGCGGAAACCTTATCATTCAGCGATATCGAGAATGAATCCATAGGACACGATCATGATATGTATGATTCACAAACGCTGAGCGAGTGCGTCACTGAAAAAGATACAAATGTCATAAATACAACACATATCATATTATATAACTGTATTTTGAAATTAAAATGTATCTAAAGTTTTGTGAAATACTAGCATAGAGGCATTCCATCTTAGTGCTCAGGGTTAGCAACGTATTTGAGGTCTTAGAATTGCAGTCTGAATTCAAATGTTATCAGATTCCGCTTACAATCAGGTGGCCTAAGTGCTAGTTTACCTTGTCATTGCCATAAAAAAAAACCCTTTATATCATTCGTATTTATGAGTATGTAGTGGATATTTTAGATAGTGGTTACGTCTGGTGTTAATATTTGAAAAAAAATTAGTCCTGGTTTCTATTGACCACGATCTGCAGATTGCCGATTCTCTTGAGCGTCGGCAACAGAACCTTATCGTATCGTATGTATACGTGAAATAATGAAACACGGAAATGAATGTACAGGTTGAGTACATTCCCTACTTCCAAATATTATGTACAGAAAGGCGGTATGGAACTTTACACATGCAACTGCAAGAACTTCACTTGCCCATTCCCAACATTCAAACAGCGGAAAGAATTAACTACTCTAGTAGTAAGGTCATGACAGATTTTGTTTGTTAGGTTACTTCGAGTCATAATTTGACAATCATACACAGGAATAATGTAGGATTCTAAAGTTGAAATATCTTTTTTAAATCCAGTAGTTTTTGTGTTTATTCTATACAGACATTTAAAAATACAAATCTTTCCTCTTTATAATACTTATTAGTGTACTCGTAGTAGTAAGGATCCATAGATAGAGTTAGGATGGTCGGGAAATATACATCTCCGCGTGCGTAGTTCATAATAAGGAAATATAGAGCTAAACGTGTAAGTATCAAACCGTGTTGTGTGACCAAAAACCAGTATTGCCATAAACAAACTTGAGATTTCTACTGTTGTCACCTCATTGCAGAGTTATTGTGGGATGACTCTACGTGGACGTCAACACGCAAAGCAGTGCAGGCTCAAAAATCAGACATCATAATTATTTGCTAACTCACTAGACAAGCAAACCAGCATATCCTGCCCCCTATTTCACCACCCTGATAATGACAGGTGACACTATCACTCTCACCTGTCACATGTCATTGTCAAGGTAGAGGAACAGGGGCTGATCTCTCATTTCTAACTGAAGCTATATAAAATCCAGGGTTTAATTCAGATCAGATTTTATTACTCAATATAATAATTAAGTAGAGTACACTGCATTAGCGAATAATGCCACAGATAATAGACGATCGAACCATGAAGGCTATTTAGCGTGTAGACTTGGCTAAGAATTAATGGAACGTAATTGTAGAATTGTGATTATACAACGGGTTATTGCCATTTATAAGTCTTTTACAATAAGAATTAAAATTCCTACATCGACATTTCACGTGTTTTATCGTAGTACGTATTTATAGATGGGGTAAAAAAGAACACCTTGCGTGGGGAACGAGGAGTTGAAAGGGCAACGATCGTTGCGATATTTTGTGATTAAAAATACAATGTGCTTGTCAGAGGTAGACAACTTAACTACTACTACTTGAGCAAAATTTTATTGAAATTTAGTTGTGAGTACATATATTATACGCACGTTAGCCTAATTGGTAGTGATCCTACCTACGAAGCTAGTGATCCCGGCTTCAAATTCCGGTAAAGGCAGATATTTGTGTAATGGCAGAGAGTATTCTGATCCTGAGTATTGAATGTGTTTTTATGTATTTAAGTGTGTATTTATTTATTTATTTAAGGAAAACCAACAGCTAACACAAATACATTAGAAACTTGCATAAATTCAAAAAGCCAATTACAGGTTCTCACCAATAGCAATACAGTAGCTGTAGTTGTTCTACATCGCATGAAGTCATCATTGGTGCACCAACTAAAGATTTGGTATTAATAATAACTAAATACAATTAATTAAGATATAATAACGGAGAAAAGGCACAAAATAAGAGGGGCATGCTCACTCAAAGTAACTATTTGTTAAGGTACGTCTCATAGTTTGGGTATTGATGTTAAACACACCAATGTCAACCTTCCTTGACAGTTCGTTTATATTTCTACTCGCATGAATAAGAAAACTATTTTGCCGGTACTTAGAAGATGCAAGGGGAACAGAGATAGGGGGGAATGTCTCTTTTGCCTATTTGGAGTGATGTATTTCTCTATATAAGTGTGATTATCATTATTCAGTACCCATATGGCTTACTTTGGGATTAGACTAATTTGTGTGACATTATACCCCGATATTCAGTTATTTTATATTTCTCTCTTTCTCACATCCCAGATTTGGATTTTTTTAACTGATAGTATTTCATCCATTAATTTGCCAAGTGTTAAACTGTAACTAAAACACTGAAAAATAAGCAACGTCTAAAATAATTCTGAGATAAAAATACGACTGACGTCAATTTTTTGCATGTGATTGAAATTACAATTTAAAGTGGGCCGGAGCCTGATTTTTTTCCCATATTGTTATCTGTATTTGGTAACAATATTTATGTATGATACCTCTTGACAGTTAAAACGGTCGATTTGTTACCAATAATATCGCAGTAGGGGTGAAGACGCAGTGCAATGGAGGCCCAGTAAGCCATACGCAAAATATATGTTGTAAAAATAATGTTGTATGTTACTCTAGCTAACATTCCATGTAACTTAGTTTTTCTAGATAACTTTTCATGGTTAAGAAAAAAGTACCTACCTCGAGGCAGTGGCGTAAATATAGGGTGGCAGGGCTGGCAAAATGCCACGTGCCCCTGGCCCGAGAGGGCCCCGGCCCAAGGGGCCACGAGTTCAGAAATAACTTAACATTTTTAACAAAATTTTGTACCTATGGTCTACTCCTAGTGTCCCATCCAAATAATTTGCCACGGGCCACAGATGGTATAGTTACCCCACTGCTCGTGTGCTTTATTTTTTTACTTAATCATTAAGTTGATTTTGCTTACTTGTCTGTTAAAGTAATTGAAGAAGATCATAGTTAGTTACGGCCTGACCATAATTTACTTGTCGAAATTGATATTCAAATTGACATTCGGCCATTAATTGTAAATGTGCTCGGTAATCAATGATGACAGTAATAAAATCCAGCAGCTGCCGGCGCCGAGATATTTAAATGAGGTAAGTATTAATCGATGTTTAGTCTATTGTAAAGTATTTTGGACTTTGGATTGCTGAATTTTATAATTTAATTACTTTCTTGTTTATTATTTTTTATGATTTAAATAGGTAAGTAGGTACTTATGTATGTCGATTTAATTTTTATGTATGAATTTCGTACTAAGTATTGATAATATGCAGTTTTTTGATAAGATTGCGTTTTTTTTTAATATAGTATCAACGTCTTTTTAACTACTTACATCTTTTAAACTACGTGGATATAAACGTGGTTTTCATTAATATATAGAGTGATTCAAGACGAAAGTGTAATTATATAATAGTACCTACCCGGGCAAAACGAGAGCGGGTTGCTAGTCATAATTATATAATGAAACCAATTATGAACTTGACATTGTAACATGAACACATAGTCCGGATCAATAGAGGCATGACTAACATTTTTCCCCAGATCAAAATTGCGGGTAAAGTCGGGGGCACAAGGTAGTACATAAAAAAATAAATAAACAAAAGCTATAGAATTTACTGGATTCAATTTGAAATAAGAACATCCCCACGGGCTGCGCCGGCGCATCTGCGTAGCAGCTGCGCGCGCACGCGCCAAGACAAATAATACTACTTTAATATTACTACCTTCTTAGATAGTTTTTGTCACGATGCCATGCTATGGGCATAGGGGCGAATGCTAGGAGCTCGCATAAAAAGCTACTGGCTTCGTGCCGAATGCCGACCGAATGGACGACTCTAGCATAGCATTCTAACCTTCTAGAGATGAAACAGCAGCAGGGCATTAACTTGTTAATCCGTTAATCGTTAATTAACAAAGTTAAGATTTCGAGTAACGGATTTAGTTTTAACTTTAAAATATGTTATCGGACTCGTTTACTTCCGTTAATTTTCCCAAATACCATTAATCGTTAATCCAGTACCTAGGTACTTTTTACCAAAAAAGGTTAACGGATCGTTCAACCTCGCTTTCAGACGAGAACTTCAACATAATAACGTTCATATAGGGATCCACATTATGCCAGATGACTAAATTACTCATTCCAATTCTACACATATTTTTTTCGTTCTTAACCCTGTTAACTTCCAGAACCCAAACAAATAGTTTTTATCAGTAGATCACTAACGCAACGTGATATCGTTGTAATGTTAACGGATTAATTATTAACGTTAACTCGCGTGAAATGTTCCGAAATGTAACGCTTTAACGTTTAACGAAGTTACCTATTTGATTAACGGTGCCCATTATGGCTATAAATGAGGTATTGTATAACGTGAAATGTAGACTCATGGGGTAAGAAGAAATGGCAAAAACAAATTTTCATGGGGTAATTACGTCCATGGTCCATTGACAAAACAATATGATTGCAAAAAATGGATAGAGGCTGCACTAGAGATTAAAGATATGGCGTTGGATGACGAATGAAAAAAGCTCAAACAAGTATTGACATTTGTAACGCCTATTAGGTTTTAAACAAACAGTTAAAAAGAAAAACTCTAAAATTCTCAATACGCTTCTGACACCTTTGGTCCTAACGCGCTGCCACCGGACAAGATTTTGACATAGGTCCGGGACTTAAATTCATCTAAAAAATAAAGTATTAAGGTTTAAAATAAAAGTGTGTTTTGCGTGACTTGAAACCTTTTATTACGAAGCAAATTAAGCCCAGTTAGCTGTCATTTTTATAATTTAATAATCATATTTGACTTTAGTTTTCGTTTGACGTATTTGACACCAGTTCGCGTAGCAGAATGGAGTAAAGGTTTTGCGCAAAATGTTTGGATTCTACTAAACCGAGCGTCGCTCTAACGCAATACTGAGCTCATATTGTAAGTTGCTAATGCAACAAATATCTCTAACGCGTTTACGTTTCTCGCATGAATAACATGGACGCAAACGCGTTCGAGGTTTGCCGCGTGAACAGCAACTTACACTCAAGTCTCTGAACCAATTGTACATTCGAACTCACCTCTAGGTGATAAATCTTCGGGGAGCTGTTTCCTTTTTCGGCCACGTGTCGCGTCGAAAGCCCAACAACGGCAACAACCTAAAGAAACTTATACTGTTCGGCCGCGTGGAACAAGAAGCAGAGAAGGGCGCCAACTTGCTGGATTTATCCCTTACTGGACACACTAAACAAAAACATAATTTTGTCTGTACTTCATCTGGCTCAGCAAAGACAGCTTGGAGAGCTCTGGATCCAACAGAGCTAACACACGACCCTCAGCCATGTGGAAACTACGAAGAAATATCGCGTTTGTGGATAAAACTCAAGATAATCAAACGGAGTAATTGACCTCTTATTCTCGCTGGATAAGACGTTCCATTTATTCAGTTCAACATTAATACTTTTTGCTAGTCTTTGGAAATGAATGTAATTATTAACTATTTTAAATGGTTGTCATTTTTACTTTGTTGTTTTGTAATTTAGTCGCGCCATCTACAAATTGTTCGAAGACAACATTTCTATTGCACTAAATCGCACATTACAAAGAAAGTCTACATGTTTATATAACAATGTCATGTTGCTAGTGACGAGTAAACATAATTACTGTTGTAAATCCACGCCACGGAACCATATTTCTAGTATCCGCTGGATGCACTAATAGTTTTAATTGGCTTATTAGTGTAATTGAGGCCCTTTCTAGCACGCATGGCCTGAGATTGGTACCGATAAATTAAAATGGTTAATGTATGCTATGAGGCGTTCGTAATACCCATGAATTGATATTATAGTGTGTAGAGATTACTTTAGAGCCTCGTCGTTTCAAGTTGTGAAACTTGTTTGAACTTGTATGTCCTTGAATTAGTGACATGTTATCCAGGTCAGGGTTACAGGTTATCAACTTTTGGTTGGCGGCTTTCAGCAAATCGAATGATTTTAACTTACTAATTGGGTTCCACATAGCAATGTTTTACATAGCGCTAAATGACTCCCATTTTTCCTGTTTTTTGTTTTACTACCGATTTGTATTCATAATAATCACTCTTCATATTTTTTTCCTTATACTTTTTTTCTTCATAATTATCGCAACTCCTAAAGTGAATTTTACTGAAACCGTTATAACTTTAGAACGTTTAAAAAACTAACCTAAATTGGCCTAACCTTATTTACCAGTTGGATATTTTTTAAATCCTGATTAAAACAGGTGTATGATTAACATTGTATTGTATTGGTGTATTGATTATGAAGAGTGATCATTATGATTTAAAATGCTATGAGAAATATTTTCGGACTTCCGATAGGTATACTTAAAAAGTTATGTGAGAAAATGCACACCCGACTCCATCTTATGTTTTCATACGTGTTTGTGTATAAACAATGAAAAGTAAAATAAATATACTCGTAATGTCAGGGGACAAATTTTACACAATTTAACCTAGCCCCACACAAAGCCCTAGGCGTGTACAATAGAATAGGTGCTGTCGAAATCAAAATAGCTGTACATTACAGTATTTTGTCGAAGCTATCGATATACACTAAATTATAACACTCACTTGAAAACAATACAGCGACAAACTACTGGGTCATACACAGATTTAGGTTACCGTCTTTCCTGTGGACACACCGAAAGTTAACGTTTTTAAGGCCTAATTTTCTGGCTAAGCCGCCGCCAGGACTGCTTTAGACCTATCATATAAAAACATAACTTATATGCACACAAATAAGTAAATAAATAATAATAAAAATAATACTATTGACCACAGGAGAGACAACTTTTGTTTTTAAGAGTGTACATGACCCCTAAAACATGCAGCTACTTCCAAGTTCGACTATAGTAGAAAATGAGGTCTTGTTGTACCGAAATTCTTTGATCCATAAATTTTTACTCGCCAGTTTCCACGGACGGAACTCTGAATTCGGAATTCTGAATTTTGACAATTCAACTGTATTTAGGCCTCAATCTAAATTTACGTTTTCGCTACAAGTGGCCTTTATACTTTATAATTAAATGTAGAAAGATAGATCAGTTAAGACATTTTAGAAAAATATGATTTAAAGAGAAGATACTTGAAAAGTGGACGTGTTTTAACGTGTGACTGTATTGTAAGCTATACTAATACCTGCTAATATTATAAATGTGAAAGTATCTCTGTCTCTCTGTCTGTCTGTCTGTTTTCTACGCCTTCACTAATAAACCGCTGTACCGATTTAGATTTTTGGTATGGAGATAGTTTGAGTCCCGTGGAAGGATATAGGTACTTCGTATCCCGAAAAATTGGAGGTTCCCTGGGGGAATAGCAATAAACGACTTCTACGCGGACGGAGTCGCGGAAAACAGCTAGTACTGTATAAAGTACAATATGCAAAAAACCGCAAGTATTTCTAAAGTAGAATATAGTTTTTTGCCGTGCGTGTGAAACTGCATAAGACACGCGCGCGCAGGATGCGCGGACGGACATACAACCGTAATATAATGATTCAATCGATCGCCGCCGGAAAGTGTGATCCAGTTATAACACGTAATAGTGCGAATTAGTGGTGTAAGACACGCCTAACGGGTCCGGGTTACGAAGGAAACGGGAGATGTCTATGATTACCTTAGTCGAACAGTGATATAAACCTAGTTCCTCTTAGTCTAACAGGGCTAAAGGAAGCAATTTTCCGCTACTTGTGATATTTCTTTCGGTCGGTCGTTATAGAAAAAGACATTTATTTAGGCATTAATCCTATTACATTTTTATTTCAATTAAAAATAAATTAAATTGAATTTGTGCATTATTATAAAATTAAAACGAATGAAATAATTCAAAAACAAAACAAGAACAAATTCGATAAGTAGATGGGTCATACACAGATTTAGGTTACCGTCTTTCCTGTGGACACACCGAAAGTTAACGTTTTTAAGGCCGTCAGGACTGCTTTAGACCTATCATATAAAAATATAACTTATATGCACACAAGCTTTTAACTATTGACCACAGGAGAGACAACCTTTTTTTTTAAGAGTGTGTATGACCTAGATGTTACATTAATGACTGCTTAATGTTTTTGTTGTCCTGTTTGTATGTATTTTCTTTGTTTCTCATAGAGGCTGAGCAGATAGCATTAGCGTCACGAGTGTTACTGTGTGTTTAATTTAAGAAACGCCAACATGGTGAATAAAAAACAGATACATAAGTAATTAAATTAAACTTATGCTAATATTAAACATTCAGGTTTCTAAATTTTCCTTTTTTTAGACTTGTAGATTCTCGAAAAAGGGTTACCAGTTCCGTAAAATATTTGCAGTTCCAATCCTAAAAAAGTTCGAGAACCGCTGGTCTAAAGCAAAATGCAGGTAACTAAGCTCCGAGGCCATATGTTGGGTTGCTCAATGAATACCGCATCCGCAGGAAGCATCTCCTGGTTCCAATCTTAATTATATCTTAGAAAGTTATCATTACATTAGTCCTAACTAAATGTGAAAGTGTATTTATTTGATTTTTGTTTGTCGTCACGTATACAGATAATTAATAACCTGGAGATAGGGTACTTTATTCCGGAAAATTGGATAGTACCCGGGGCAATAGCGGTATGACTCCTATACGGACGGAGTCGTGTGCAAAACTAGTTTAGACATAATGCCCAATTCATCATCATCCTTACCTAATCACATCACCAAATCATCTTCCGAATTAGGAGGATGACGAGTCGCGGTCTTTAAGGAAAGAAGACCTCTCTTGAAGGTCTGTAAGTCGCAGTGGTCTTTTTGGCGCCCATCGTAGGGCGGCACTATAATAGGGCATGTTAATTCTTTACTATTAAACGAGCAGTATACATACATTTTCGTAACATCACGCCTTCATTCCCAGATTGAGGTAGGCAGAGCTACAGAAATACCAACAACTGTAAAAAGTCTTCTTAATAAGTCTTTAACCTCATATTTCACAATCAGGCCAAGAAGTTTACTAGTGTATAAGTGACACGAGTATATTAGCAGAGGTCGGATTTTTTTATTTATAGAGAGGATAACGAGTTGGGAACGTCACCATCATCTTCCGAATTAGCAGGATGACGAGTCGTAGTCTTTGAGGAAAGAAGAGCTCTCTTGAAGGTCTGTAAGTCGTAGCGGTCTTTTTGGCGCCCAACGTGGGGCGGCACTATAATGGGGCATGTTAATTCTTCTAATCTACAGAAATACTAACAACTCTAAAAATACTTGTTCATAAGTTTTTAACCACATTTTGCACAATCAGGCCAAGAAGTTTACTAGTGTATAAGTGACCCGAGCAGTATTTGTATATATATTGGCAGAGGTCGGAATTTTCACGGCAAAACATAAGACTCACAGACCAGACTTTGTATTCTGGATAAAGCGAAAGCACCTACTAAATGGAAGTTATGACATCTATATATTTAAAAGAGTGATCAATAAAGATTAACTATTCTAAGACTAAGACGAAGACTAAGGGAATAAAGGCTTGTAGTACTGGTAGGCGATGGGCTTGCAACCTGCACTGGTAAACATCTTAGACTGTTTGTGCAAAATGTGGTTACAGAATTATCAACAACGCTTTTTACTATTAGAGTTGTTGGTATTTCTGTAGCTCTGCCTACCCTACTCTGGGAATGAAGGCGTGATGTTATAAATGTTTCGAACGGTGGTCTTCTAAATTGTAAAGAAAGCGCAAGCAGCAGCAGGACTATGATTTGTAATATTTAATAAGATCTAGCGAAACCCTCGACTCGCCCTTGACCGTTTTTTTTTTTTAAGTAAGCATCAAATTTGTTTCTAATTGGCCTGTTGGCTAACTGGTACAAAAAGCCTCAATAGGTTTAAATAATATAAGTAAATACCCCAAAATCAACAGTAAATCACAGTATAAAAGTTGCAAACACCATAGCAATAGAAACTACCGAGTCTTAAAGAAGTGTTTAACTAATTAATTAAAATCTTTTATTTGACACATTGCTTATATTTTTGAAAACAGACACTAAATTTTTCCTTAAGTACCAAATTTCGTTCAGATCTATCGTGAGGGAATATTTGTACCAGTTTCAGGACATTTTAATAAAGGATGCAACGGGTCACCCACAACCACGAATAACTAATACACTTAAAGCCTCTTGTCGCTTTAACTGCTTCCATAATTTTCCGCAGCAGTTCAAACATAACGTTAAAGCGATTAAGTATTTCATTGTACAGGTTTTTTTGGACATTCTAGAAAAAAAACACAAAAAGTTGGCGACGTGACTCTTTGTAATGGAAAGACACTCGTGTGGTTAAAAAAGTAATTGGCGCCGTTCTGTTGTTAGATTTCACGAATTTCTGGATTGGATTAAACTGGTTAATACCGAAATAAACCGGGCTAACCGGTCATTTTTAAACCGGTTCCGAGGCCTGATTTGGGTAGTAAATAAATACTCAGTTCACCATAAATATATTGTGTAGATTTTTTACTACAGCATAGCATCAATTCACACGCTATAATACTTGTATTATTTAAAGGGTTATCCCTGTGGTTACCGGGTTAGAATAGTGCCACTCCATGTCTTCTCGTGGATGTCGTAAGAGGCGACTAAGAGAATAAGGGCTTGAAGTACCTGTTAGGCGATGGGCTTGCAACCTGTCACAAATACACTGGTCAACATCTTAGCCTGATTGTGCAAAATGAGGTTACAGAATTACCAACAAGTCTTTTTTAGACTTGTTTTTATTTCTGTAGCTTTGCTTACCCCACTCTGGGAATAAAGGCGTTATGTTATGTATGTGCCTATGTATTTAAAGGTAGGTTACACCAGGGTTCAGCTGAAAACCAGCGGTACGGATCCGGCTGCAGCACATGCTGAGCTGAGTCATTCGTGACCTCACGCTACTTCACAACGTCTCTAAATTCACTACTTTTATATTTTGTTATATTATGTTCAATACTTTTACTTTTACCGTAACTTAATTTCAGCCCTTAATTAGGTACAATTTCTTTGAAAAATACATTGATATGTTTTTTGTGTTGCTGTGTGATTTTGACAAATACATGTTTTGTTGAGATTTAAAACCGAGTGGTTTAAAAGACCTTACTATTTATAAGGTTACACCATTATTAAGGTTTCAGTTGCGGAAACCAATGTGCTCGAGCCCGAATTACACTTGTTCGGTTTTTATCTATTCAAACCATTCTACCAAAGACTCCTTTGGCCACCTCTTTCTAGATTATTATTATTTGTATATCTTTACTAATCACTAGACTATGGGAGTCCTGGATCTTTGGAAGGCGTGCATGGAGCCGAAGCCAACACGCAGAGGCCCTTTAGACAACTTTAATTTAGTAAAGTGGTGGGACACCAACCGGTGATTGTCCCTGGATTCACACTATAGAAGTATGCTCCCACGGACAAGCACCGGTTAGTGTAGGACTATTTATGAAGGATGGGAACATTAATAACAGGCTATATGAATGAAATGATATGGATTGGTAAACTAGGCTATTGATGAAACTATGCCGCCTGCCTGGCAGCTGCTAATTACTTTGTATGAAATAGCAGACGGTGACTCGTCAACTCAATGGAATGGGCATCCCAAAATAGCCGCCAAATATACATAGCAGCAGAGAGGTAACAATTCCAGGGGGGCTAAGGGTGGAGAGGTGCTTCTGGGCTTTAAATAAATTACCATATAAGGTGCCCACTCGACACTTATGCAACGCATTCGTTCTTCAAGCATAAAGTGAGAGTTTGTTCCTCGTCATCCTATACTCCAGCCGAGCGATGTAGGCAAGCGTGAAATGAGGAACAGGACCTTCCCTCGGGTACTCGGGTGGTGTCGCTACACACCAACAGCTCCCCACTAGCTTCCTGCGATTATTATAACATCTTTAAATTTAATCTAGATGTATTTATTTAGATGTATAATTTATACAACGGCGTTCTATCGATTGGTCAATCGAGCGAGCGATTAAGCAACCCAATTGAGAATGCACTCCCTAAAATGTTATTCTTACGCGGGACAACTCAAACTCGTCGGTTAACAATTCGACCGACAAGTTGAAAAGCGCAATGTATTACATATTGTTATAGACAAGTAACCGTAGAAGCTATAATCATAATGAAACCAATCCTCAGTACGACTAACAGACAACGATGTTCATAACTTTTGGATATAAAACACTTCCCGTATTGTCAGCACGACTCCAAAGTCCAAAGCGAATACTCGTATTCTCTTAGAATAACGGTCGATCTTTATGCTACGGGCACCGAGCAAACTTAATTATAATTACTATTACAACTAATGTTCGCAGTGCGCTATGACCGCCTTTACAACAAAAACTACACACAACCAAATAAACCAGACCCTCACATTCAAAATAACTCTATAGACGTAAGTGACGTCCAACGCTGGTCGTGTTGTATGAAAGCAATTTTTATCAACAAACCGATCTCCTACTGCTATCCATTAATGTATCTTTTAATTAATGTTATTTGGAGTCGTAATTAAAGTAAAGAGTCAAAAGAGGCATCGTTCGGAATAATTATGATTCCGTTTCGGCTCCGTGTGAGTTCTGTTCTGTTTGTCATTGGACCCAACATAACGTGTGTTACAAAGAGACAACTCGAAAGTTTACCTAATGAGTTAATATTTAATTGGAATGTAGCACGTTTTATATAAATAAAGTGTTAAGTTTAATAAAAAACGTTAGTTAATAAAAGTTATTAAATATCAAACGTTGGCCTAGTTGATAGTGACACTGCCTTCGAAGCTAGCGGTTCCGGGTTCAAATCCCGGTAAGGATAGATATTTGATGAGCACAAATTTTCTATGTATTTAAGTATATATTTCTCTATACAAGTATGATTATCGTGGTCTAGTACCAATAGTACAAGCCTAGAGCTTACTTTGTGACTAGGTCAATTTGTGTGAGATTGCCCTGTAATATAAAAAACATCAAAGAATCATCAACAAAACCTTAGCTTTAACCGGGAATCTAACCGGCCTCTAGCTTTCTATAGACAGGTCGTCGTCAACTTTACTTGGAACGTCTGTACTGTAAGAACACCTGGGGTTCTCTCATCGCGTCCATTCCAAATCTCAATCGTAAATATTATAACCGTAACCGACTCTTAACTGCTACCATCAATTTTAGGTTCAGTAAAAAAAATGTTTTTAGAATATAATCTATCTAGTTTTACCCAGTGACTCCGTCCACGTAGAAAGTGTAACATTATCGCTATTCCCTTGGGAACTATTTCCGCGGTAACTCTATTTTATGCCCGTCTCCGGGGTATGAACCCTGTAACAAACAAGTTAGGTAGTTCGTTTGAGCCGCAAACGTTCCCATGCTAAAAACGCCACCGCCACGCTTTTGGCTTGCACGCTTTTTACTATGGTAACGCGCTGCGCCGTGCCGCTTCCGCTCTCAGTGCGTTTGCGACTAAACGTTATATAACTATACACTTTTTAATTTATAATATTTATAATGATGATCGTGACAGACCATAGTTCTTTGTGGTTGAGAAAATTGAACATTTAGGGAAACCACAAAATGCGAGACGCATTTTGATGCCGTATACGGACTACGTACTTCAAAGAATGAAGGAACGACCTCAATACTAATAAAAAAATACATACATACATACATAATATCACGCCTTCATTCCCATAGTGGGGTAGGCAGAGCTACAGAAATACCAACAAATCTAAAAAGACTTGTAATAAAAAAATTAAGATATATTATATTTGTATTTTTGTTTTTAACCTCTCATGTCTCGGTCTCTGTGTACAATAATTTTAATCATTACGAGTATCCAAACCAACCATCCATAGACTACAAGTAATAAAACAGTCCTGACATCAAGTTCTAGATCTAAATTAACCCGTAGGTAAAAAAATATTTCCATAATACGTCAGAATTTTTACGATATCCATCCGTAGCACGAACCTATAAAAGAGGTGTTTCTATACATTATTTTTTGTTTAGTTTACCTTTACTACTTACATGAATATCAAATTAATATGTGATGAACTTAATATAAATTAATAAAAAACCAATATCCAAATAACTTGGGACCACTCGGCCAACACCAGTTTCTTAAAAGTTTTTCCAAGTGATTCAGTCTGACCTCTGTGGTCCTCAGTGGTCCTCTTAAGTCGCCCAAAGCAACAAATTATTATAAAAAAAGACCGTTTTAAAAATGAACTGAAAAGTGCAAAACAAGCTCAATAATCTATACAAAATAAGAGCATTGTACTGATCCAGGCGGGAACAAGCTAACATTGCAAAATGTTAATTTTTTTCAAGACATATGTTTTGTAACTCTTTGCTTGTCCCGTCTGCAATATCTTTTTCAATATACAAGTCATATACCTAAGTAAAATAAAGAAAGAAGTACATTGCTTTTACATTTTTCTAGAGATTATAGAGCTTGTTTGTTTTTCGCTAACAGTTGATATTTTGATTGTAGTGGAGTTTATTGTTTTATTTTCAATAACTTGGTTTAATTTACGTCATTTTAGATTTTCCTTGCAAAATGCATCAAAGTATTATAATGTATATTGGTACGGTTAATTAATTTGCTATATTATTTTTCACGTAACCCCCCTCTATATTATTATTCACGGATATTGAAATTTTATTTACCCATATGCCACTTCGACAATTAAGACGAACCGAATGACACCTCACATGTTAAAACCCGTCAAGCTGTTTAGGCTGCAAAGAGAGCACAGAAATAGACATCGGACCATACATACATACGCACGAAAAACATAATCCTCCTTCAGGCAGTCGGGTCTCCGACGCGCCTCCAAAATCAATGTCAACGTTTACCATATCAAAATACTGTCAAAACCGGTTACTCACATTCGGACGATATAATATTGCAAAAATTGCATTGCACTGTATGACGCACCGTTATTCGAAAACAATCCAATTCGGAGCCAAACCGGGCGAGCTTAACAATACCTAAGTGGACGACCCAACAATAGGTGATGCAATGACCGGACTACGGAATAAGGTGATTGCAGTCGAATGAATTAACGATGACGGTGAATTTGTTTGGATACTGCTTGTTATTTTTTTAAATACTAAACAATAAAAGACTCTCGTACTCTAATCAGGTATTATATTACATAATTACGGGATTTACGCACAAATATTATTTTATCTACTTGTATTTAAAGCAAATTAATATGCACACCAAGTAAAGTAACTCTGTCTGTCTGTTCGTTACAACTTCACGAATAAACCGCTGAACCGATTTAAATTGGGAAGGGGATAGCGTGCTTTTTATCCCGAAAAAATTGACGTTTCCTGAGGGAATAGCGATTAATGAGCCGCGGGAAACAATTAGTAGTACCAAAGATGTATAACAATACAAGCGTCCCGCCCTAACTTCGCTCCGGTTTAGATAAATAAATGAAAAATAGCGTATGTCCATCCGGAATAATGCACCTTTCAAATGATGAAAGAATTTTTCGAAATGGTTCCGTGGTTCCGGAGATTACCTGACGGATAACAAACTTCATCCTCTCTCTTCATAATTGAGTAGGTATTTTAATTAACTTCACAAGTTCGCAGTACCTGGGAGACCGAGCGTTGCTTGGTAACGATTTTTTCCGAAGAGTAATTGTGCAAATGCATTTGAACTAAGTATGTGGGTTTACAACTTAGTTTAGAATAACACCCAAGCATTAGGCGCGTCACTCACGGAGCTATAATAAATATTAATATATCATATTATAGCAAGGTATCTTAATATACCTTAAGATACCTTGCTGTAAGATATATGTATCTCTTTCCCTCGCCAGTATAATGAATGGGATGGATATAATTATATCTTATTACCTAATGTACTAGTGGTCCTTTGCTATCATATAATATATATTCCGGCATATTAATATACATTATAGCTCCGTTTGGGACGGGCTTTACGCCTTTTTTGCAGTTTTAACTTGAATAACGAGTTCACGGCCGCTCGCAGAACTTCGTCATGTCACCTTCGTTATTCGGTATTTATAACCGCAATATTGGTTTTAACAGATCCACTTAATTGCTACGCGGTACTTGCTCGAAATTTAACACCTTTAGGATTTTAGAGTGGTAAGATAACATCTATTCGTATCATTACATGAAATTCCAAATGAATTGCCTGAATTTTATGTGGCAGTCCGCTTTTAATAATAACTAGATGGTTTTATATCTTTTTTTCATACACATTATGTATGTACAGGTTAAAATTCTGATGTTGTTTTGGACACATGGAGATTACGATACAAAGCGACCTCGCGGCGGAGACTTCCTGAAGTGATGAAGCAACCACGAATATTTTGTCAATTGCTAAATTGACTTGTCCACTGAAATAACATAATATATTACTTACTTCTAATTTTACATCGTATAAATATTTCAGATATTTTCACTTTGACAAGTTGTTCATTGCGAGAAAATACTGTTTCCGATACGGTTTCAACATGTGTAGTGTAATTATTATTTATCTACGTAATTAAAATAAACCGAAAACCGAATACCAATCATTTATCTATTCCGCATCAATAAAACCACCCATAATAATTAAAAACTATTTTCTTCACGCTCGTCCTAAAACCAAATCACTTAAAATTATGAAATAAAAAAGTTCAACAGTTGGACGCATCGAGAACAAAAATGGCGTTTCGAATTGTTTGAAATCGGTTTAAATTTCGAATCCGTGCCGAAACTCTTTAACAGCAAATGTAGCGTAAAAGATAAAATCGTGCGGTCGATGCACTTTCCCGCCAGAAAATAAAAAAGTGGTGACGATTGTCTTGTTAACAAATGACAATCAATGTTAGGCTACTGTTATAACTGGTCAGAGATTGCGTCACGTTTTTGTTTTTTTATGGACTTTATTTTGGAACTGGCTGTATAAAATACCCTCTAGTGAAATGAGATAGGAAGCTCAGTTCACGGCTTGTTTTACGGTTTTTAGGATGCAATTTGTGGCAGCAACGCTTACATATGCGTATTTTTTCGATTATTTTGCGATAACCTAAATCTCCTCGTGGATTCCTCGTTCAATGGACTTAGTTATTATAACTCAGGTATTTCATTCAAAATCGACTTCCATTAAGATAAGATACTCCGATGATAATCATGAGAGATTTAATCCAATTGTCATAACATTCAAAACATATCCGTGTGCAGAGCATTATTATGTTCATTACACCAAGAGGCCGCATTTGAGCGAACATAAGTGCATTTAGAGCAATCATAATGGCCAATTGTCGTTCGTTTGTCGGTATCATTTTCGTGCACTCAATCTTGCATAATCATTTCCCAGTAGTCTTTGTACTAAGCAGAAGGTGTAAACGAGTTGAGCAAGATCATTTTATCCAGGGACAATGAATAAAGCTCAAAACTGGTTAGGGTTATTAATTGGGCTGAAACGTGGGTTCTCACGGTGCACGGATTTTTGTGAGGCATTCTCTGAGTCGCTAGATAACATTTTGGTTCGTTTGGAGTTTTGGACCAAGGAGTATTTACTCAGTATTTACTTAGTGTGTGGTTTGGAGTTAGTGTTTAAACTAAACACCTTAATAATATTACATACATACACGTTTTTCAGAAACTACGTAACTGATGCATATTTAAAAGATTAATTTATGAATTATGTAGTTTGTATTTAGATTTGTTATATTTGAAAGCATTTGCTAAGATATGAAATGAAATTAACGAAATATCCAAAGGTAATAAATAATCCAACAACAAAAGAGGAACTCGCATAACAAAGTTGTAAATGGTAGTTTTTTACAATACCAACATCCCACTGGTAATTGTAATACCTATTTTTAATAAGCTTCTTTTAATATTATTAATGTATTTTTAATTAATTATCATTGACTAAGTTGTATTTTTCACTGGGATCCTAGGAATTCAGATAATTAAGAATGTTTGCAAAAATTATGGGCGTCGATTCCACTTTGTCTCAAACGAAATTAATTTTGAAACTATATGTCCTTTTTACAATAAATAGTTTCAGGTAACAGCAATATTATACCATCCAACATTGAGCACAAAATAAACTGACAAGACTTACACGACTCTATTACTAGAAGAGCCGATTTAGATATTTTTGAGTGATACGAGTATGTAGGATGAAAATTATGATTATATTATTGTTAGTTGCTGTACCCATGTCGGTCTTAATTGTCAGCGTTATAAGAGCTACCATTATATTATTATGAATATAGACTCTGGGGCCTATTGCATATAAAAAAAGATCTTATATTATAAGTGGAAGTCTCTTTTCAATGGTATGTATTAAAATAGACTAGACTATTACAAGTTACAAGCAATCAGCTTTTATAAAACAGGCTTGCTGGGCCTCTAACAGATTGGTAAAAAATTATATATTCTTAACGTTGTGACATATTAATATGTGTCGTATTAACTTGCCAGTTGAGACAGCCCCGTCATTGACAATTCAATAGCAAAAAACAAAAAAGAACTTCAAGAATATTCGAATTCCATTTTCAAACCGGGTGGAAATTCAAAATGTCAGCGTTCACGTCGGGACACAGAGAGGCACGGGCAGATTCCTGTACAGCCACAGTTCATTAGGTGCTTTATCACGTCGCCGTCGGCGCGAACGGACCGCTGCTCCAGATGGAATACCTCGCATCCGTTCCGCTCGCAATCGCCACCAAAAAACACCTCCACAAGAATGTCATTTACGCGGCTCCCGGGATAGGCAAACAATTATTATGACAGGGTTGGTAGTTGATCATTGGGTATGTTAAACATACTTTGTAATTTTTCGGTCTGTTTGGAGTCAGAAAACATCACCTTTATGGCAGGACTTTGTCATACAAAATAAAATTATTCTATGCCTAATTTCATATCAATTACGTAAATAATTAATTTTAGAAATTTCTTCGCGATGTGGCCCCGTACACTAAGGGGCGCACCTCGTTTCGGCCCTCCCTCTAATTGACTCGTTCATAAATCGCGTATACTTTCTACCCTCGGCAACAATGTACTATTACATGGATTAGGAGCAATCCTAAACACCGTGTCGCCTTTAATTGTTGAGCTAGGTGCAGGATGGATGCGCTCGATGCCTTTTCACTTTAAATGGCAGTGTAAGGCTAAGTGTACTGCAAGGTAAAGAATTTAAATATATTAGAAGACAATCTGTCAAATTGAAGTATCTATAGTATGTATCTACTGAAATAAGACTGTTTATTGTTGTCCGGCTGCCGGACATAATAATATGTATAGAGAAATAAATACTATCAATTGTATCATGCATAATAAGTAGAGAAAAATATCCAAGACTCAAAACCAATTATCACACAAATATTTGTTCTTACAGGGGATCGAACCCGGGCCATTAGCTACATAGGCAGGATCACTAGCACTACCAATACCAACTAAGCTAACCGCGTCGTAAAATTAATTCATCGTATCACTGACTAAACAAAGCTAAATATTATTTGTGTACTGGTTACAAGACTAGCATTATTTTCTGAATTAATAAAAAAAAACTTGCAATTAAATTTCTGTATTATCTACAAATGCCGTCGCCAACCCTGTAAACGCCAAAGCCAATTGCTGAAGGAATGTCGGTTGTCGCGTCTAATGCGATCGCTCATCGCTCACGGATTCTTTATGATATCGCCGCTCGAATACCTATCTAATATCTACGCTATTCTTCAGCGAAACATCGTTGAAGTGTAGATTGACACGGCCGAGGTATTTTCAACAAATTGCTGAAGAAATCAATGAAGGTAACCTATTGCAAGTTGGCAGTTTTCATTCATTTGTCCTAACGGCGAGTATTTGTTCCTGGTTCTTGGTTTTTTTTTTCTATGTAAGTATTTATCGTTGTCTAGTACCCATAACACAGGCCTATATAGAGCTTAGTATGAAATTAGAAGTTCAATTTATATGAGATGGTCCCATGTTTTTTAGGGCATGGGGAATGCAAACGAGCACTCCTAACTAGGGCAACGAGTCATATTTATTTATTTTTTAATTTTTAGGGTTCTGTTTCCGAAAGGTGTCAAACGGGACCCTATTACTACGCCAACGTGTTATTATCGTGTCTTTTCTACGGTTTTATGGAGGACACCGCTAATACCGCCATGTCACCATGTCTTTATTCTGAGAATGAGGGTTTGGGGTATCTATAGCTGTTTCTTTTGTAAAAGCCCGACGTGTGCATGAAGAGGTTGATGAATGTAGAGGAAGCTTCTAGTGGTTGTAGGACCCTGAGCAGGGTCCGTCCGGCTACCTGGCTCGCTACGATGGTTCTTATCCAATAACCACCCGCCAAACAACAGTGTTCGCAATGTTGTGTTCCGGTGTGCCGATAAAACAACCGGTGAAATTACTAGCATAGAGGCATTCCATCAGTCCTCAGGGTTGGCAACGCATTTGAGGTCGTAGGGTTATTGTCTTGAGAATTCAAATGTCTATGGGTCTCAGATTCCACTATCATCAGGTGGCCTGAGTGCTCGTGTGCCTTCTCCTTAACATAAAAAAGCTAAAGTTGTATGTTTAGACCGGTGCACTTAGCGTTACACCGTCTCCGCCTACCCCATTGGGAGACAGGCGTGAAGATATGTATAGATAAAGCCTGTCTTAACAGATGACCGGTGTTTTGATCACAGCATAACGCATAAACGCTAAATAAGCTAAACGTGAGAACTGCGAGCAACACAACTCTTGGGCCTTAAGTACCTACGCCGCTTGGACACATAAATTATTTCGCAAGTTCCGTGGGAATGACAAAGATTCAATCCACACGTCCTCAGCTGGCAAAACATTTGGGATTTTGGAATTCGAACCTTATGACATGCATGACTTACGCCCGATTCTAATATTCAAAATGGGGATAGATTTGATACTTCGGATTAAAATTTGACACATTTTGTACGTGGTAAATGTCAAATTCGAACCCAAAGTATCAAATCTATCCGCGGAATTAAATTAAAAAGGAAACGGAATTTAGCAACCGTTTAATTACTTTGCTATTTAGCGGTAAGTCCGTCTGTTGTATAACTACCTAAAATTGTAATTGTTCTGTTTACCTGGTTTTCAAAATAAAAGTGGCAGGCAGTGCGATAGGCACTGGACTGGTAGATTATAGTTTTTTTATGTTAATTAGAAGGCACACGAGCGCTCAGGCCACCTGATGGTAAGTGGAATCTGAGACCCATAGACATTTGAATTCTCAAGACTATAATCCTAAGACCTCAAATGCGTTGCCAACCCTGAGGACTAAGGTGGAATGCCTCTATGCTAGTAATTTCACCGGTTGTCTTATCCCCACACCGGAACACAACAATGCGAACACTGTTACTTGGCGGGTGGTTAATGAATAGGAAGCCGAAGCCGAAGCCGTTACTACAAACACAACAAGAAAACTCAAAAAACAACAAGTATACGAATTTTCTATTTAAAGTTGTTTGGTGCGGTCTAATATATATACATCTCGGATAACATGTAATTTTTTTTAAGAGCTATCTACCTACCTATGGTATCTATCTATCTCACTGGATATTATATCTAGTAGAATCGGGTGCGCCAAAGTTCATATAAAATTGCAAATTAGATTATTGGAACTCCGAAAATGTTTCTCATACCACTTTACATCATAATGATCACTCTTCATAATAAATATTAATAATACACCTGTTTATTTTCAGGATTTTAAAAATATCCAACTGGTAAATAAGGTTAGGTTAGGTTACTTTTGTTTTATAAAACGTCCTAAAATCAGATCTGTTTCATTAAAAATAACTTAGGAGTTGCGATGATTATGAATAACAAATTATGAAGAAAAAGATATGAGGAATAATATTATGTACAGTGATTATTATGAATACAAATCGGTAGTTAAACAAAAAATAGGAATAAGAATTTTATGCGAGCCAATATGGACCCAGTACAATCAAATAAAAAATAACTTTGCTTTACGTACGAGTATGTATGGGGAAGATTGTTTTATGTGTAAAGTCTGGATTGGTTTTAGGTATATCCCAAACAAATTCAGTGGAAAGATCTGAACACAAACAGACAAACTACTTATAAGTAACAAAAGTCTTGTTAAAATGACTTATTTCATTGAACGATTATTTTTCTGAATACCGTAAAACTACACAACTATAGTCCTAGCCTGCAACAATGGTCCAAATTTCGTCCTTACAATATCCTTAAAATATGATACTATATGATTAGACTTTAAAGCAAATTATTTTAGGCCTTACTTATAATTATATACCCAGAAATAATAGCAGTGAGCTATCATATTTTAAGGATAATGTAAGGACGAAAATTGGACCATTGTTGCAGGCTAGGACTATAGTTGTGTAGTTTTACGGTACGTTTCATTGCGTAAAGCGATTATAATGACCAAGTGCCGTTTGACTTGTCTTAATGTCTAGTGTCGCATGAGGCATAAAAACAGACGTTCAGGTTTAAAGCTTCATCAGTCGCATACTTCATCTACTTAAACGGTCACTTCTAAATCACCTCTCGCCGCCATTAAGCAGTTTTCCCACCGACTGGGTTGATATTAAGAAAGTAAATTGTCGTCCCACGCTGAGGCACGTACGGTAATCTTCAAATCTCATTCGGAAGCCAATATTGCAACCATATTGCGGTGATGGGTACTGTCCACCACCAAGTTTCTCTATGACTAGACTAGATTATTTCTAGTTTAAAGCTTACCAGAATTAGCGCCAAAGAGAATGTAAGCATAAGCCAGTCCTCTTTCCTTTTTTGCATTATAGGTAAAGTAAAAAATAAATAAAATAAATAACTTGTACAAGTCGGTGTCAGTTGAAATTAGTACAGCTTGAAACATCCTTAAATTTTCATTAAGCGACTTTTTATTTGAAAACCGAGCAAGAGTATATCGGACCATTATTAGTGTAGGGTCTCGAAACATCCACAACAGTCCTTAAAGTTATTTGGTGCTTAGATAATTTTAGTAGGTATAAACACTTTAATCGCCTGTTCTTAGTCGTGATAGTTTTCCTATTAAATTCGTTACAATATACGAATTAAGTTTTCATGAACAAAAACTAACACTTTAAAGATTAATATTTCACAAACGAATCGCTTTATCAAAAAATTGTTATCATAAACCCGCAATATTTTTAAAGACCTATCCAATGACACCCCACACTATGGCAAACATGAAAACCCCCTAAAAAATGTTTTTTACCGCTTTTTTGGGGTGACTAATATTAATAATATTCATGCCAAGTAAGACGTTACCTTTCTATTGAATAGTCTGAGAGCTAAGCTGCGCACGGATGGACGGACAGACAGACGGACGAACATGGAGTAACTATAAGGGTTCCTAGTTTGACTACGGAACGAATACTTATTTAATCTAAAACTCAATATGAAAGTGATGATTAAGTGTAGGTATAAATCATTAATTATGTTAATACGGAATACTTAATAATGGTAATTTGGCTCATTGATTTTGTTTACATCTTTGCCTAGGTATTTCAAGTGACATCGACCTTAAAGTAAAAGGCAAGCTTTAAAAAACCAACTGCTCTTTAATTTTAGCACGCTAGTCGGGTCCGTTTTGTATGGAAGTCAGAGCGCTTCGAATGTCAAATGGTATAAACCATTATTACTTTTGACATTTTATCGTATTGTCTATGTTACGAGTGTTGATTTCTGCAATAAGGACTGAGTACAACTCCTCATACTTTTAATTTTGTGGAAAAGCTTTTGTGTTGATATTTTCACACCAAATTAAAATTAACGAATGTATAAATCCAGCGGTTTGGGAAGACTGTAGGTGTACCCAGAAGTTGTTGTAGGCAGCATCAGAATTGAGGGTCAAACGTTAAAATAGCCTGCCAATCCTTAGATTGGACATCCATCTTAGACCAATCCACCAATCTATAATATTACGAATAGGTAAAGTTTGTGAGTTTGCGAGGTTGTAGGGGGTAATCTCTGGATCTACTGAACCGATTTCGAAAATTCTTTTACCAATAGAAAGTCGTGGGCTATTTAGTGTCTTATAAATAAATAAATAAAAATGCCTTAATTTCAAAATTCATGAAGTCGTTTTTTCTTCAGGTCACACAGAAACCTAAGGGAACAAACCTACGTACAATACATACCTAGCTACATTTATACATCAATCAATATAAGGCCCATTAAATGAAAATGACTATTGGATCTTTGTTCGTTCTTTGTGGGAAACTAAGCAAGTCGATGCCTCGTCACAGAATAAATAAAAGTACAAGTAGCTTCGTCAAATAAATATACTCCCTGTCATAGAACGCACTCACTGCCCAAAGGGGATTTTCTATTAAAAACTCGATGATTAAGCTACCTAATATTGTACCTACTTTTATAGTTATACGATGTAATTCAGCCTTAGTGAAAACGGGTACACTGAAGACAACTTAGGTCACAATAAAAAAGGGTATGAATCAATCATATACCTACTATTCTACTAGATAAAACCATATTGCTTTTGACATGTTATCGTATTGACAATGTTATGAACTTGACAGTAATGGCAGCCGAGTCAAAACACCATTTAACACTGTTCGCGTTTGCAAGAACTGGTCCTTCAGTTTATTATTCTATGTAGTTATGGCTTTTGACGTAGAGACCTCGTCGTGTTGATCTCCTAGACTTATTATTGATTTTATTTTTCAAGCTTTAATCATTATTATTTATTACTTTATTAAGTACTTGTAATGTAACTTACTTTTAAGTATTTCTGTACTTTATGTTTGAAAAAATGACCTGGAGTTTCTTGGCGCTTCTTCTCCGCAATGATGGTCTTATCCGAAGTGCTAGTAAATTCACTTCATATTACCGACTTGTAAAAGATCCCCATGGGGGCCTATTTACTGAATAAACATTTTGATTTTGATTTTGATAACCGAGTCTCAATTAGCCTTCGTTCCAAAAATTGTGGCTTTAATTAATATCCTGCACGCGGTATAAAATATGAGGAACTTTAAATTTTTCATATACATATATTTATTATAAATGGTAACAGGCGCTCTCTTCTGCTCTGACCATAAACCGCGACATTTTTAGTCCAGTTAGTTCCATTAGCGAGATGTCTTCATGATCGGCGGCGTTCGGGAAACGTCGAGCGGCTTCGGCGCGGGCGCTGTGATCTATGAATGACGCCATTATGGTCGGATGTGGCGGGAACTCCATGTTAAAGATTTTATTTTAAACTTATTGGCGCATAGATTTTTTTACAAACTAACGATACAAGATAAAGTTTTTTTTTTTATGGCATTGAGAAGGTAAACGAGCACACAGGATCTTAAGTGGAAACTGTGACCGATAGACATTCGCATTCACAAGACTGCAATCCTAAGACTGCAAATGCGTTGCTAACCCTGAGGACTAAGATGGAATGCCTCTATGCTAGTTATTTCACCGGCTGTCTTATCCCCAAATGATAAGACAGCCGGTGAAATAACTAGACCCCGACGGGCCCTGCACAAGGTCCTACCACGCAAACGGATTATCAGCCACTGTCAGGACGCTGCTGTCTAGACATTAGGATCTCTCCTTCTCAAGGTCAGCTACAACGACCAATACACACCACACTCTTTTATTTATAGTAACCTAGTAGAAGATTAATACTCACCTACTAGTTTTCTAGTTAAGTCCCAAACTGTCTAAGTGTCAGTTCATCCATACAACGTCATTTTCAACAAACTACCTAACGTATTTCTTGCGCCTATTACATCTTTCAGTTATTACTCACCAAAAACTAGCAAAACGGAATATGTTTTCTAAGCTTCCAAACGCCAACGAAGCCGCAAAATGTTGAATCAATTCGACGCGAGCGCAGCCCGCCATAAAGTTCATTGCCCCGGTACCTTCTGCAATTACTACCTAGATTTTTTTGTCTGCCTCACGGTGGTTCATCAAACCAGAACTACGTGTTTCATACGACTCAATATTTTGACAATTAAGATGTCTATCTTAATTTTAAACTAACCACGTAAGTTTGGAATCAAGAGATTTTCTTTATTGCAGCACCGACCACACAGAAATATTGTGCCTTGTAAGATGTTCTCGACAGCTTATTACAAGGATTATTAATATTTCCTTGAGAAACGGGAAAGCGCCGAGTTAAAACTGAACCGGGACGAAGTATTTATGTTATCTTCTTTAAGTAATAAAATTAAGATACGGAACACGCCTGAGAAAGTTCCATTAATTTTTATCCCGCAATAACGTTATCCCGGATTCGGTGGCGATAAATATTGAAGTTTAAACAGGGAAAACAGGTAACTAAACTAAACTAAATGATTTATATGTCGGCTTACGGCTCGAGAAGGACTCCTTTTCCCATGCCCAAAACTTTAATTGCTCGCATTGTTGTGTTCCGGTGTGGGGATAAGACAACCGATGATATTACTAGCAGAGAAGCATTTCATCTTAGTCCATCTTAGTCTTCAGCGTTGGCAACTCAGTTGAAGTGTTATTTAAATGTCAATGGGTCTCAGATTCCACTTATTGTCAGGTGGCCTGAATGCTCGTATGCCTTCCCCTTGCAATCAAAAAAATCAACTTACAATTAACTTACAAAATACCAAAAACAATACGGACTGATAAAACATTCCACACAACTAACGGGATATATGGAATTACACTTATGGTCTACGTCTGTGGAATTGCAACACATAACTTTACTAAATTAGCCCTAAAGTGGTGAATCAAACAGTGGAGATGTGAAGACGTAAATTTTACCGCGCTCTAGTAATGTTCCGCAGTATATACTTAGGTATGCGATATTAACTTAACAGGTGCTTACCAGTTATTTAAATTTACAATCTTGTAAATTATGTGCATCTGCACATATAATCAGAGATCTTAACGGCCTCATTTACTGGGAATTAGCCTTATTGTATTAATCTGACGATTTCAAATCCAATTAGGCCTCGAGGGCAAACCATACGTTACCTTACCTGATCTAGTACCAGCACAGGGGGTGATTCTCTCAACACAGCGCTGCGTCGAGCCCAAAGGTGAAGTTTTATTCGGCAAGTTTAAGAAGTCCCGTCGGAGCGTACAAAACACATTTTAGCGCGTGCCTCCTCAATTACGCAGCAGGCAGGTGAGTCGAGTTCAGTGTCGTATAAAGCTGCCTAATTGAGAAGGTACGCGCTAAAATGTGTTTTGTACGCTCCGACGGGACTTTTTAAAGTTGCCGGATAAAACTTCACCTTTGAGATCGACGCTGCGCTTTGTTTAGAGAATCATCCCCCAGCACCGTCATGATAGGGACTATGAGGCTAAAAAAGATATAAAGTCTTCTGAAGGATCAGTCTGACGTACAAAGCTACCAAATAGGAGCGCGGCAGAAATCTATTTGGCTTGAAAATTGGGAAGACAATAGTGTCTCACCAATGTTTAAGCGAAATAGATTTAATACTTTTAAATTTGATTTTGTACGTGGCAAATGTCAAAGTTCTACCCGTTTAAATATACAAACGGACATAAGTGTTCCTAGCCACACGCTAGCCGAACCCTGCCTTCGAAGCTAAGGGTCAAATCCCGGTAAGGGCAGATATTTTGAGTACTTTTTCCTGAGTCTTGGATGTTTTCTATGTATTTAAGTATAGTTTATCGTTATCTAGTACCCATAGTACAAGTCTAGAGCGTAGTTTGGGACTAGCTCAATTTGTGTGACATTGTCCTGTTTTTATTTTTTATTTTTTATAGTTATCAAGCTATCGTATAAACAAAGTGCAATGGGGCCTTCTTCTACTTTGTCTCGGTACTTATTGCTATCGTATTTTTAACTTGGCCATTACTTTCAAGAGTTTTAAATTCATAAGAGCTGTCATAACGTTAAAAACCGGGCAAGAGCATGTCGGACCATGCTCAGTGTAGGGTTCCGAAGCCGATAAGTACTACAAACACAAACATCAACAAGTAATTACTAATTTTCTATTTAAAGTCAATTGGTGCCGTCTTAGATGATTTTAGTAGGTATTTAAACACTTTAATTGCCTGTATCTAAGAACCAATGATGTCTACTTAGTCGTGATAGTTTTCCTTTAAAATTTGTCACAATATGCTCTTTTATTTATTTATTTTTTCTGATTTAGTATTTGTAGTTTTGGTGGGGGAACACTTGAGCGCTTTAAAGCTTAATATTTCATAAACGGATTACTTAATCGAAAAACTGTTATCACAAACCCGTAATATTTTTGAAACACCTATTCAACGACATCCCACACTATAGGGTGGACGAGAAAATAAAATACATCCCCACGTTACGTGTAGAGTTGAAACGTTGAGTTCCTAGTTTGACTACGGAACCCTAAAAATTCGATTAGATTGTATTTTAATACAGTTTTCAGCAACATACACACTAAAATAAAACACACACTAGTATTCTCTAGCTGTTTTTTACGACTCCGTCCGCGTAGAAGTCGTTTATCACTATTCCCTGAGGAACCGTCCCATTTTTTGGGCTAAAAATTATCTTATATCCTTCTCTGGGACTCAAACTATCTCCATACCAAATATCATCTAAATCGGATTAGCAGTTTATCCGTGAAAGCGTAACAAACAAACAGACAGAGTTGCTTTCACATTTATAATATTAGTATAGATTCATATTACACACATGCGAAGCCGGAGCAGATCGCTAGTGTATTAAATTAATGCTTTTACACACATGCTCAAGTGCAAAGTCATTTAGTTTCGAGTATATCAAAATATGGCTTCAATTTGTGTGGCATCATTCCGTTATTATTATAATATCGTGAGCATCCTCTCTCTGAGCTTACTGCCGATAAAATCTAAATTTCGTGGTGGATAACTTATTTAATTATTGCCCGACATTGTTTCCATCGACGGCGCGTGCGATGCGAGTATAATAAGCCGAGACGATCACGTGACCTCATCGGTTAAAAAACCGGCCAAGGGCGAGTCGGACTCGCGCACGAAGGGTTCCGTACCATTATCTATACAACATTAGACACTATTATAACCTTATTTAAAAAAAGGCAACAAGATCAAATTTTTGTGTAGGAGCCCCCCCCCCCCTTTTTTTTAGTAAACACGCAATATTTTGTTAATATTTCAAACGTCTACCTGTAGCCATTATTAATATTGAGCAAAATTCGGCAAAAAAAGCACGATTGTTGTATGGGACTCCAATTTAGTAGGGACAGACGGACAGACCGACGGACCGACGAACGGACGGACGGATGGACAGAGGGACAGACAGACAGACCCAGAGACCGACAGACCGACAAACCGACGGACGGAGCGTCTTCCTCACTTTAGTGCCAACAGTTAAGAGCATAAATTTTCGTAACATAATTATCCACGGAGAGATTCAACATTAATGAATCATGAATCCGTCAGAAATCTTGTCGCATCTAGTACGGAACTGAACATTTCATTGTTATTATACGTAAGTGTATTTAATATAATTGTAGTGAGTGTGCAGGTCCGCCGGCGCGGGCGCAATTATCATATCTGCGCATGAGATGTAGGGCTTCACGGCGCGTGCGCGGACACCGCTGTTAAGACTATAAATGCTCTCAAGTGGTAACCACATTGACAAACATTTTTTTGAAGATAAGTTGGTTCTAAATACAGTACACTAATGCCCTAGGTTAGAAGAAACGTATACAAGTATTACAAAAATAATACAAAATGTGTAGGTATATCTATATAGCAGAGCTCTATGTTTAAGTATACTTTGAGTATGTAAAGTTAGGGCGTGTATAGTTGGAAGTTTGGCTCTACATGAGATTGGGCCTCTATTCTACAGCGTTATAACCAGGGCCCGTAATTTTCATGCCGCTGACGCAAAAATTACGTCACGCTACATAGAGTATGATTTCAAATAGTATTTCGTCATAATCATTATTTATTAAATGCCTCTGAGAATTAAATACTATTATATATTGATTGTTTGTGTAAATGGTTAAAATCAGAAAAAATGTGTCCATCGATTCAAATTTTCTTTTTAACAGGGAAGTTGGAATAATTAACCAAATGTGCGAACAAACAAAACAATGATTACAAAACAAAAGTATTTTTATGAATATCACATGACGTATGAAAACGAAGATGATGTAGATTTTCTCTGTACGGGATTTGAAGCAAGAAGGATTGTGTGCTTTAAGTTAGAGTAATTCTGTTCCGTACTTACTAGTTGAAATGTGGTAACAATAAATACCATTTAATAAAAGGTATGTATGACATAAAATACAAAACAAATAGTTTCATTTACGTTTTACGTATCAAGTAAGTAGGTACGAGTCAATAGATTACCTACTTAACTTATTTGTACGTGATTAAATGATTGACGACTAATGGTTAATAATTTCAATAAAACTATTTGAAATCATACTCTATGTAGCGTGACGTCATTTTTGCGTCAGCGGCATGAAAATTACGGGCCCTGGTTATAACGATATCGCGTTTGACGTGTTTTAGAATTGTTTATGTCACAGTCGCCATTATTGTAAATGACGTAAGAGTTTTCAAAACGTTGACATTACGGAAACACGTCAAAGACGACATCGTTACTACCCTGTAGAATCCCAGCCCTGATAACTTTTTGACAGTGCGAGCCATATGGTCCCGTCCTGGTAACATTTTACATGACCTGTGGGGTCCGGTCTGTTCACGTTTGCAAGGACTGGTTCTTCAGATTATTGTTCTAGTTATTTATGCCTTTTGACGTAGAGACCTCGTCGTGTTATTCTCCTAGATTAATTATTTTTAGTTTAATGAAAAGCCTTACATTTGTAATGATTTTATTTGTTCTAGCTTTAATAATTATTATTTATTACTTTATTAAGTACTTGTACTTTTTGATTGAAAAAATGACCTTCTGCTGGAGTTTCTTAGCGCTTCTTCTCCGCAATGATGGTCTTATCTGAAGCGCTAGTAAATTCACTTCTTATTACCGACGTGTAAAAGAGCCCTATGGTGGCCTATTTACTAAATAAACATTTTGATTTTTTGATTTTGACATGAAAATATTCTGCTGCTGGATTGAATATTACTCCGAAAATCGCCGTTATTTGCGCCCTGGGGGGTTACCATGACATGGCTAAGCAATTCAGTTCACGGTGACAGGAAGAGACAGAGCCGGGTAACTGCTATAGCTCTGTCCCTTACACTCATTCTAAACTAAATTGCTTCCACGGTTTTCAAACATGTCACAATTTCTCGAACTCGCTAATTCTCACTTCACTTAATTTCATTAATTTACTTCGTTTCATTTCATTTATAGTTAAAGGTAGGTAGGTCTTGCACAATTTTAATTCTTTTTTCTGATATGATTGCAGAAAGTAATGGTTTGTGTGAATTCTAATACATGTGACTTTTGTTAATTTAACATAATGGCTTGGTCGAATTTCGGGGTTGTGGCAGAATACCAGTGTTATTCTAGCTTGAGCAATGCTTTACGCTGAGCCGTGACCTTTTTGTATGTAGGTAGGTACTGCTGTGACGCACATATTATGTGATTGAGGTTGTTCCTAGTGTATCAATTCGTACAGTATTGTTTCTTTTTCACCTATAGATATGAGAATTGTATGTGTGTGATTGACGCATCAAATAAACATATTATCTATCTATTTTGTGCTTACACGCCTTGTTTGCTTATTCTATAGGTATACGACACTTAATTAATTAATTACATTGTAATTACCTGGCTTACCATGTTACCATGGCTAATGTACGAACCCCTATTATAAGTGCAGCTTACAAGTATCACACGAGCTTTAAGTTCGGCCACTAATGGCCTCTCCTCGCGCCGGTATTTGGCCTTCGTTGGCTTTTGTGCTTCTAGCATCACCTCCCGTGCCCATTATCCAATTTAGAGCACTAGTTTTAAGTGAATTAAGGCACCGGGCACTGAATGCCATAAAGCATTCGTTGCCACCAACTGACCATTTGTATGTATCTCGAACAAGCCAAGTGTGTCAGGGGCACTGAAAGTGTCGAGGTATTTGTATACCCACATGCTTCTTATTGTGAAGCCGAGTTGTGGGGGTTCCCGAAAGATAATGACAACTGGTCCATATGTTATTACAATTGTTCTAGCGTTTAACTGATAAAGGTCGAGTTGGAACTGGTACGAGCGAGACAGAGCTGCGGTTCAGTTCGTTAGTGCTCCTTGTCTGCTGGTGTTGAAAACTGGAGTGGTCTCAAGCTGTAAACGTGCAGAGGCAGTAGCGAAGCATCGCGGTAAATGCTAGAACTGAATTCATGTGAATAAACGTGCTATACTGGAAATGGCCGAAGGCAGCTAGGTATCCAGCTTCCGCTCCGCAACCAACGGAGCCTCAACTTAATCATCGATAACTAGGTATCACCATGTTGCCACTGTATAGCATTGAGCTATCCTTAATACCCCTACTACCTCAGTGCTTTCTGTAGTACCTCCAGTGAAGGAAAAACATCGTACTTGCACAAAGATTCTACAGAAGGTTCAAATGTATTCGAGAGCTCCTATCTGGCTAAGATATAAGATAAGGTAAGCTTTACCGTAAACCTATTGCCTAGGTCATTAGACGCTCGAATGAGCGCAGCTGCAAAGCTCTAAAATATGACCACGCTTCGTTATTCTAGATATCCACTCCTGGGCTGCGTTGCTACCGGAACTGCTAAGCGGTGGGAGCGGAAAATATATACCAATAGGACAGCTGCCGTGTGCTACGCTAGGGAAATTAGCTAATAGGAATGATGGATGAGGAGTAATTTAATAATATTTTTGAAAACGTGAAACGCATAGTTCTAGCGGAATCGCAGCCGTCGACGAGTCCTATAGGCCACCAGCTTAACATCAATCTCTGGAAGTCTGGACACAGTTGGATGCTTTCATAACTTGTTTTGGAGCGTTATTATTACACATAACTAAACCAAGTCCCAAACTTACCTTTCCATTTATTACATAAAATGATGTGGAAATAAATAAATAAATAAATAATTTAACAACTGGACTTGTCTAATCATGCAACGGAACCGTCGTCATTCCCACCACATCCGCGACAATTGTCAGCCCTAAAACCTGTCGAACTCGTCGATTTCACGCCCGTTCGAGCGCCATTCGCCGCGGTATTGTTTCATCGCGCCACTGACTGCGATTGCGTGGACAATCGCTTCCGATCGGACTTGATACTTGAACAAAGAACTGACAGTAACAGAAGTACCTCTAACTTGACTGTTGATACAGTTAAGCATTTTACGATTGCAGCAGAATATAGGTACCAAAAGAAAACTTCAATTGTAAATGTTTTCAAAAAAAACTAAAACCTCTAGCAATATTAACTAGAGGTTTTAATTTTTTTGAAACGTTTTGCAACTTAAACATTCGGGCAAAAGGCATGCTTGTTGAAACACATTAACTATATGTTACGCAAGTCCTGACGTCCAAAGCTATCGCAGCACTAAAAAATATCACCATACAAAACCAAATTTATTAAAATATCAGCAAAACTAAACCATAAAAATTGTCTTTCTCTATTATTGCCATCTTATTAGTATTTATTTAAGCAAATCGTTATCTTTACTACGCTATTAAGTTGACACTGTTAACAGCATTCCTCTAAACAAGAAGACTTCTTTATCGAGCGGATATAGGCTATTCCGCGGCCAATTACAATATTATTAGGAATTCGCGCTGCACCGGAAACTGCGGTTGGTTGCAATGGCCGCCATTATTCAAGAGCCAGAGCTGCCGCGGTCTTCAGGTCAACCAGAACACTTGCAATTTTATGGTCAAGTCATTTTGGAAATTGGACGTAGCGAACTGTCTTACAATGTGAGAGAGTTCTAGCTATAACAATGTACTAAACATCTCGTCTCCTAGGAATAATTTTATATCTTGGCGACGTGATACTAAAGTACATAGTTGCGTAGATCAACAAATTTTGAAACTTAGTGTAAACTTTGGTAATTGAACCAGTAATGATCAAGGTCCACAAGATCACTTTGAGTTTTATTATAAAGAAGATAAGGGTTGAAGTAGGGTAGGCAGAGAAACAACACACACTACAGAAATAACAACAACTCTAAAAAGACTTCTTGATCGTTCGGTAACCATATATTGCACAATCAAGCTAAGATGTTTACCAGTGTAATAATGACAGGTTGCAATCGCCTAACAGTACTAAACGCCCTTATTCCCTTAGTCGCCTCTTACGGCATCCACGGGAAGATATGCAGTGGCACTATTCTAACCTGATAAACACATGGACAATTATGTAATTTATAATCGTATTAACATTAAATTGAGAGATAGGTAAGTGTCCGTTATTAGCGCCTGGCAGGGTCATCCTATTTTAAATTATAGAAAACTTAAAGAAGTTACGAATTGTATAGCAAGTTTAGTATTACACAAACTTTGTAGGTACTACGATACAGGTGTAACTGAATTATGTACGATCTCCTTCAAGCCTTTCAAAACGTAAAAAAGAGCAGATAGCGAAAGCAACGTTGAAGTTCCAAATTCTGATTTAGATAATATTATACTGAGTCTCAACCGCACTGTTTAATTTGGAACTTTAAATTATGTCTAGATATTTTTTGATGCGAGCCCTATGTTCTAACGGGTCGGTCATCATTCGCCGGCACATTACAATCCATACTCACCATAGATAATCTGCTGGATAGACAACACAACCGCGGCCGTTCATTCTCGGCGTCGTCACGCGCGCCTGCGCAGCCATGGACCCCGACGACACTTTTTTCGACAACCAACCGGTGAAAAAGTCAAAATGAACAAAAAGCCAGCGCTTACGAAATCACGAAAACTCGTGTCGTCAAAATTACTCTCTGTACCATTACCGTTGCCGTTGGCCAGAACGCTTTTTACCCGAATTGTGCTCTACGCCGACATAATAGAAAGAAAATTAGTTTTCGGCGATAGACAGGATACGATGGCTGCGTACGCCGACGGCTGTGAACAAATTGCTTCCATCAAGTGTCAGCTAAACTCATAGTTTGGATGCAATTTGTTTTCTACAAAGGGCTCATTATTAGGAATAATTTGAACAATTTTGAAGGAAAGTGTGTCGATGGTTCTTGCTGGACTTTCTTTTGCATTGTTGTCTTTGTCGAATTCCTCTGACTTGTACTTAGCTGACTTCTGGAAAGTTCTTATTTTAATGAGTATCAATATTATCAATGAATTGCGATGATGATATATCAACTTTTCAAATTTACAAATAGAATATTTTGTGCGTGGTTCATTTTTACCGGCTTCAAATCAGAAGCACCAACTTTTATTTCTAACACTGACACTACCCAAGTACAACAATAGTTTTGCAGCTAATAATACAGTGAATGTAAAGGGCAGAGCTATAGCAATTATGTGGCGTGTTCTCTTTCTTTCACCGTAAAGTGAACTGCTTAACCATGTCATGGTAGCCGCTTCGAGCACGGTCTGCTTCCAGCAACTGAATCATACCTTCTTACGTCATTCATTATTTATGGCAATTGTCGTAATAGCACGCTGCCGGTCATCGCTCGCAGCAGATTGGCCATTAGGCTAGCCACGGTAGCCAAATTATACTTAATAACTAATGAAATATATAAACAGACCGATAGATATTTAGCGTGTGAACCGTTTCGGAGATTGTGACGGGTTCAATTCAGTTTAAAGGTCTCGTTGCTGGTTTTTAACCTTCCTGTTTAACCTACGTTTTTGCAAGCATTAGGTTGGCTAAAGGAGTTTGATACGGTGACGTCAAACTCCAATATTCTCAAGTATCAACCACGTCGGTTTTGAGTAAAAATTGGATCCGATCATTGGATTGAATCAAGTTACCGTTCCTTTCGAACTTTTTACGGTTCCGTAGTCAACAAGGGACTCTTATATTAGGTATCGGCATATCCGTCTGTCGTTTCACGAGTTTACTCAGAAACTCGTACTAGAAAGCTGTAATTTTCGGGTATACCTACATCTCTCTTACAGGTAAAGCAAAGGTAAAAATAAAAGGTTTTTCATTGTGACATCGAGTGAGGTATTATTGGATAGCTCTTAAAAATATGTTATTATAGATTTTTGCATTTGGGGGACCATTTGTGAAATATCGACCTCGAAAAATGACATTCTTGCTAAAGTTACGTGTCGTCGTCGTCCCCCTCCCCTCCCTACAGCCAAAACTACAAATATTAAAAACCTGAAAAATTGCTTAAATGAAACCACATATAACGACTTAAAAGGAAAAACATCACTAAAATTAGAATATGAACAGATTCATTCTTAACCTGAAAGCTCCGCGCCATACTCGGGCTCGGGCCGAGCTGCTCGTCGGCGGTCATCCACCGTCACGGGCGGCGACTCCTGCGCAAGTGCACGCTCTTGAATCATTTTAGTCGTAATCTGAAGAATATTGTAGATTATTTTAGTGATATCTGTGAAGCGGTATTTTAATTTAAAATATTGTGAAAAGAGGCTTTGTTGTTCTCCGGACTCGGGTATTATTGGGTGATTCATCGTAGTTTTTAATCGCTGTCATTGACGTCTTTGCATTATAATTCCCAGTAGGTATCTAAAGCTAACATGTCAGCTTATTATTCTTTTCATTAAAGGAAATAGGTAACCATCAGTGCTAAGTTCCCGGTGATTAATCTCGGTGATCTTAATTTCGTCAAAAATTACAAAATAAATAATGAATTAATTTTAGTTAAAACGCCGAATATCTGACTGAATCCAGGATAACCGGAGGTTGTTGGAATTATTATAATAAGGCAAGACAAAATCATCGTTGTCGAAAATAGATGAGTTTTACATTATACTAGCTTTATCACTGCTCCCTTGGGAACTGTACAATTTTCCGGGATTAATTACAAATACTATAATTAGATCTAAAGTATATAATATTGTACGCCTCTGTGAGGTAGGATTTGGAGAACTCTAATCTATTTATAAGAACAACTGTAATACCCATAACCACGCAATAAAAAATTGAATTTAAAATCTATCCAATGTCCTTTCCCGGGGCTCAATCTCCATACCGATATTCATCTAAATCGGTTCAGCAGTATAATTGTGAAGTGGTAACAGACAGACAGGCAGACACACTTTCGCATTTAAAATATTAGTATGGGTTAAAACCGCTATTCCTGTCATTAACCGGTTAAAATATAACCTAAAAAACCTCTATTAAAACGTCTGTTACGCAGCACGTTGCGGAGGCTAGAACAGTTACAGGTGTCATTGACAGCAAGGAGTGAAATGCCAACAACCCGTCACGGCGCGGGCGCACATTATGCACCCTCCTTTAATTAGCGGCCTTTATGGGCGCAATTAAAAAATAAAGAGGGCTAAGGAAAGTCCAAGGTGAAGAGCGGCGGTTTTCTAAGACGTTTGAAAGGAAAAACTTACTTAATATTATACATACATATGTACAAAACATCACGCGTTCATTCCCAGAGTGGGGTAGGCAGAGCTACAAAAATACCAACCACTCTAAAAAGACTTTTTAATAATTCGGTAACCACATTTTGCACAAGCAGGCTATAAGATGTTTACCAGTGTATTAGTGGCAAGCAGCCCATCGCCTAACAGTACTACTTAATATCATAAATGCGAAAATTTGTACAGATGGATGTTTGATCACGCCAGAATGACAGGATGGATTTTTGTATGGAATAGGACATAGGCTAATTTTAATCACACACAGTTCTGGAGGGAATAGCGACTGAAAATAGAAAAAGTTGTGCATCAAGTAATCAAGAATACTAATTTAGTATAAGACGGACAAACAAAACCCAATCTAATATAAGCCTAATTTACCTACTTACAATTCATAATGCAAATACATTAAAATATCTATATAAATGAATGAAATATATAAATAATTATAGCCTTTACGGAATTAAAAGTAATTCTGAAACAGTTATATGTACTTATTTTTGTATGGTTCAGTAGCATAGAATCTGAGGAAATTGTTCTAATGTGTAACGATTGATATGAGAGTCATCCCACAGTAACTCTGCAATAAGGTGAGGTGACAACAGTAGAAATCTTAACCTCGTAAGGCCCACGTCAAATTTTGCTAGTTCAAAAAAGAACCTTGTGTAAATCAACTAAAGTTTAAAGTCATTTTGACAAATGTCCTAAATTTAAGCCGTTGGGCCTTACGAGGTTAAGTTTGTTTATGGCAATACTGGTTTTTGGTCACACAACACGTTTTGATACTTACACGTTTAGCTCTAATTATTATGTACTATGCGCGGCGATATATATTTCCTTATGATGTACTACGCGCACTGCGATATATATTTCCCGTCCATCCTATCTATAAGGATCCATAGATAGAGTTAGGATGGTCGGGACTTCTACAATAAGAATATAAAGAGGAAAGATTTGTATTTTTGAATGTCTGTATAGAATAAACTCAAAAACTACACACCGATCTCAAAAATTATATCACCATTAGAATCCTACATTTTCCTGTATATCATTAAACATGAATATAAAATAACTTCGAAAGTTGTAATAATAAAATTATCATGAATTTATTGGGGACTTACTCGTAGTAGAATTTCATGTAGACATTACTCCTTTTGCTTACGGCCGGACTCCATTTCCTCTTTTACATTTTGGAAATGAGTTATCATCTTGAAAATAAGTTCTCGAACTCCACTTTAAATATGTTTACCCATTTTGAAAATAGGAATCGTTAAAAACCCTTAACAAAATATCCACATAATACCAATATGTCATGTTTGAGTGACATGAAAGAACACAGATTATAAGGGAAGTCTTCCGGTAACCTTCGGGGAGGGAAGATGGCCGATTGAAAAATGACCGGATTTGCTTTTGATTTATTCTGTTTACTGTTTTACTCTACTCACTTGACATCGGCGAAATCACTGCGTACCTATGTCGCGGTGGTCCGCCATTAATAAAAATAAATAAAATATAAATGAACAGATTATAAGGGTATTTTATGTGATGCCGTTTAGTGTCTTTTGCAAAGTTATTGTGGGATGACTCTATATATTTATCATCGTGTGTATTAGCATATTGCCAGTCGAGTTCAAAAACCACATGAAAAAAAACACACTGGCCAGAGTTGGGATAATAGAACAAAATAACAACAAAATATTTATATAACTCTATAATAAATAAATAAATAACGATAAAATATACAATTTCATAACATAAAGTGAACTATAGACATAATAACTTTTAGTATAACGTTTTCGCCATGTCCGTCCGTCTGTCCGTCCGTCAGCAGCTTAGCTCAGAGACTCTTAGTATTAGAAAGCTGTTATTTAGCATGAATATACATAATATTGGTCACGCGCACAAAGTAAAATAAAATTAAGAAAAAATATTTTTATGAGTAACGTCTCGTAAAGTGGGAATGGTTTTTTTCTCGTGTACCCCACGGTGTAGTGTTAAAAGAATTTTTGATAAAGGATCCATCCAATCCATTTGTGAAATATTAAGCTTTAAAGTCCTAATTTTTGATGGAGTTAAGGGTATGTATGGGTATGTAGTGAAAACTAGAATTATTAACAAGCTGTTTTAGAGTTGTTGGTGTTTCTGTAGCTCTGCCTACCCCAATCTGGGAATAAAGGCGTGATGTTCTGTATCTATGTACTACAAATACTTAAAATCGGAAAAATATCCTTAATGAAATATAACGAATTGAAAAGGAAAGCTATCGCGACTAAGTGGACTTGATTGATTCTTGAGATACAGGCAAGTAAAATGTTAAAACGACTAAAAATCATCTAAGACAGCGCCAAATAACTTTAAAAAGAAAATTAATTCACACAATGTGGTTTTTTTAGTTTTTTTTTGTGTTTGGAGTACTTATAACGGCTTCGCAAACCTACACTGAGCATGGTCCGACATGCTCTTGCCCGGTTTTTTATGTTCAGGTAGCGGATTGCAGTTTTCTTTACGATATTATTTCTTTACCGTAAGAGCATTGGCTAGAAACAATCTAGTAGATAGTATACTTATGTTAGAAAAACTTGTTAGTACACGGCGGTCACTGGGATCAAACTCGACACCTTGCGACGGGTCGACACCTCAAGCCTAGGCCATCGACACTCGACATTTGAAGCTTACTTACAGTTCATACTTCTGTGTCTGTCGTTCAAATTTCTTAACAAGATGGATTTAAGACTATGAGAAGGCACACGAGCACACAGGCCACCTAATGGAAAGAGAGATCTGAGACTGCAAATCCACTGCCAACCCTGAAAACTAACAATTAATGCTGCTATCCTATTATATTTCACTGGATTTCCCACAACAATGCGACCACTGCTGATTGGCGGTAGGATATGGTGGTAGCGATCCAGACGGGCCCAGGTCCTACCGCCACTTAACTACACGGTGGCGTCCGTGGCAGTGAATATCAAAATCCTTCGTCAAAGTTATTAGTCTCCAAGCTCCGGAGGCGTCGACCTGCCACGCGCCGCCGCGCGCGCACTCAGCGTGGCGTAAGGTGCGCGGCGCAGGTGACCCCGCACCTGCGCACAGTGCGCAGCCCACATTATGGGACTGTTATGACATTTGCAAGACGACGGTTGGCTTGTACGGAACCTGGCCAATACTACCTATAGATGACTAAGTTAAAAATTTAAGATTAAATTCCTGTTGTAATTCTAGAAATTTTGGGACCCTCATTCTTTCACAGACAGATACTTGTTTTTTTTTATTGGTTTTGAGTCAAGATCAGTATTATACAGCCTCTTTTCCATAACGATGCAGCGATGATGTAATTGTGGTTGTGTTTGTACTTAATTATTGCCATACCATCGACAACGCTATCGCGTTTTTGTAATTAAATTCCTGTTGTAATTCTAAAAATTTTGGGACCCTCACTCTTTCACAGACAGATACTTGTTTTTTTTTTTATTGGTTTTGAGTCAAGATCAGTATTATACAGCCTCTTTTCCATAACGATGATGTAATTGTGGTTGTGTTTGTACTTAACTATTGCCATACCATCGACAACGCGATAATTGGATTTCCTCGTAATTAATCTAACACCGTTGCGTTGGCGCAAGATTGAAGCGTCTTCATAGCCGAGGCGGAGTGAAATTATGCATATCCAGCCAATGCCTTAACATATTATGCTATGCACAAGTTTTTTTTTATTCTTTGCGATGTTGCAACGCAAATTTCCTTATACGATTCAGGCATTAAAAGTTAATGATTTACACAGAAACAGTAATGTTCTTCAAGCATGTCTACTAATAATGAACTTTTAATTTAAGTTTTGAGTGTTAACTATTCTATCTATTCCCTGGGGACTTTCCAAGTGTACGGGATAAAAAATATGTCAGTCACCAGGTCATCTATCTAAAAAAAATGCCTATGCAGAGAGACCCGTAGGACTATTTTTTTGACATCGGAGACTATCAAATTCGGGGGGAATTTGTCGGTAGCCCTATCTGATCGAGTATATTCACTAAGCTATTAAATATTGCTCTCTTTTGGCGAGATACTGCAGATATTGCGTTCTTTCTTTTCTTGTCATTTGTATATCCCAGGGAGGCATATAACCCCCTCTAGTTTGTGTTGTGTTAAATCATGAAATTGTCAACAAACACAGACTCCTCGTTTAAGTCGTTTAATTAAGTACGTTATGATGGTAGTAGCGTTGCACTGTTTGTTCTTGTTCTCTCGCAGGGATCATTGTTGCTAAGCTCGCTTAGTTACTTTTAACTAAGTAGTTACTCAGCTACTTAGCTAATAGCTACGCTCATTACGTCAAATCCTCGGTGAGAAATCCGTCAACACTATTTCACACTGCAAGTCACCGCGGCGTCGGGGAAATAGAAAAAACGTAGCATATCGTTTTGTGGGCAGCGGCATCACGATTTCACGGCCGGTAATGGGGGCATTAGACGTAACGACACGGAACACGGCCGACGACCTGCCTGTACGATTACGATTTTATATCCCTTGGAAGAAGTATAGTGTCGAAGAGATCATATAAATAACTAATGGCGAATCCAGGTGAGAGGTTGTACATCCTGGGGGGCGATTTTTGAAGCTCAGCGACGAGAAATTACTAAGTTTGAAATCAATTTGTGCAGCGTTTTAATCTACGAGCGGGCCCACCTTATGGATTTGATATCATTACCTACGCCTTTATCATATCAAATCCAGAAGGTGGGCTCGCTCGTAGATTAAATCGCCGCACAAATTGATTTTAAAGTTAGTAATTTCTCTTCGGTGAGCTTTAAAAATTGCCCCCTGAACCGTATTTGGATGGGCTATAAGTCTATCATAGAATTTGTGTCCCTACTTGAAAATATCTTAACGCGGTTATCAATAAATAGCGTTTTAGAGGTATTTTAAAAGATGGATTCTAAAAGCTGCGTCTTTTTAGTTTGAATATAACCCAAGCTGTGTATGCTCTGCTACCTGCAGAGCGGTGTGCGAAGAAAAAGTCCACCAGTAAGAATTCTTAATTTTCCTAGCCTCTCCCATTGAAGATCCCACACCGATCCGACCTCGCACTGCTCTGGTAAAAACTTACAGGTGCGGCGTAAGTAAATTCCAGAGTGACCGCCACCACGTGATCTAATGCTTTCTACAAAATGCATTATTAGAGCAGAACCTGTATAAAAATAATAATTAAGTGATTACCTCAGTGTTTTATGCACGTTCCCAATATACAGAATGCGGATGATAAAATCAAGAGCGTCGGTGGGCCAGCTTGTGGTATCGTAACGCATCGACTCGTGATCGAAACTTATATTCAAGTCAGGCAGTCAGGTTGGTTTCTGTGTTAACCGATGCTATTACGGTAGGTAAACGAAAAACATTGTAACGAAATTTGCACATTACAGACTAATTGAAGAGTGTAAGAAGGGCACAAGAGGAATGGTTGATGGTACGTCCAGGAATAAGATAAGATATGCGTGTAGGATCAAATTTCAACCCGAAGATCCAGAAGTAATAGCTAGCTAGCGTTCTGCATTTTGGCAGGAATTAGTCTAGTTCTAGTGAACATTATCGAGATTGCCATCCGTTCCATTCCCCGCACAAATCCGTTAACCATAATGCTCTTACGCGTACCTCAAACAAAACAGTAACCTATTCTACAACACAGATAAGACTCATAAACGCATAAATTACAGATACATCTCATTCTAGCAATTAACTCTGTATATCTATGATTTTCTAAATTACAAGAAAGAAACTTTGCTCCTCGAACGGGAAAGATAAAAAGGTACTGAACAGTTGGAAAGCATCGCGATAGCGCTGCTTAGATCCAGTAGGGTTGGCAGACGTAATGCTTTGAACAGTACCTACTACTCATCAACATGGTAATCAAGGGGCAGCTGCCCCTCCCCCTGGAATTTGTTTCGTGTGTTGTGTGTTTTACAAGCGTGACCCGGGACGTAACGTTGTTTCTGATTAAACCCCTGGACCAAAGGCTGGGTGCGCCCTAAATGGTGATTATACATTGAGGCTGGTGAAAAGTGGCTTAAAGTTTTCACAGCACTTGCACGCTTCAAGGGTAGTTACGAGTATTTACATCTGACCTTTTTGGTTCAATATTTCGTAGTGTTGGCACCCCTGAAAGACCATAGAGCGCAGCAGATCGTAACTGGGCCTGGGACTGCCAGTAATTACGCGCATGTTCCGGACAAAGACAAGCTAATTGATGCGCTCCGCCATCTTGGCCAGCTCTGATTTAAATGTGGTTCAACTGATCGTGATTTGTTTATTTGTACCATTTGTAAGTACTTTCTGTTCAACGCATTAGATTTAAAGGCAGCATGCAGCAAATTGTGGTGGTAGGATCACACGCAGCATTCAAAAGGGATTGATACGGTTTTATTAATACGTGATCAACATTATTATTGATATATGAGAACTTTAGCACACGTGCTAACTGCAGCCGCAGAACTCCAAAGTTTATGAACCGATACGTTTTTTTTTTTTCGATTGCTAAAATAAAAATCAAATATTTAAAGAAACAAAAAACCGTTTCCAAAAATCAAAGAATAGTTTCCTTTTTCAAATAGATAGGTCAGTCTAACGAAGTCGGCGTTCTACAATATTTTAAATCAAAAGCAGAGTTCACTTACTGATCTATTACAATTAGAAAAATAAATTATATTTGCATTTTGAAGGCGGTTTTTTTTGGTTTTTTAAACATATTTTTATAAAAATTTACTGAAGTACATTTAGGTACGCACGTCTGAATATTATATGCATAGCATGTATAAAAAATATTAACACAAAAAAAAAACAGGGGACAATCTCACACAAATTGACCTAGTCCCAAACTAAGCTCTAGGCTTGTACTATGGGTACTAGACAACGATAAACATACTTATATAGAGAAATATATACTTAAATACTCATATACAACGTGTTACAAAATAATCCGTAAAAAAGAAATTACAAAAGTAGTGTCAACCCTTATTAAATAACGTCAGTTCAGTATCTTAGGTATACAGTACTAGGGTTGACACTACTTTCGTAATTTCTTTTTTACGGAAGATTTTGTATCACGTTGTATATATAAAACATCCAAGACTCAGGAACAAATATTCGCGCTCATCACACAAATATCTGAACCCAGGACTGCTTGCTTCGGAGGCAGGGTCACTCCCAACTAGGCCAACGTGACGTCGTATTAAAATCTGGACTAAGCTGCTTCAGGATAGCCCGATAGCAATAGTTAGGTACTAGAAAGAACTAAATTCAAACCCGATCATTACTAAAATTTCTAAAAATCAGGGGTTGTAATTGTTCTCAGGCTAAACCTACTTGCTTTTGACATGTTATCTTATTGTCAACGATACTAATAGCTCTTACTTATTTGACAACAACGGCGGTGGAGTTAAAACAATACTTGTCAAGATAACGTAGAATAAAGCTTCTGATAATTTTATATCCTTTAGTTAGATTCCCGAAAGATTATAAATCATTGGGTAAAAATAATTAACGATAATTAATGTCAAGATCTTATATTCCAATTTTCTACGGCCTTCTTCTACATCGTTTTTAGGGTTCCGGAGCCGAATGGCAAAAACGGAACCCTTATAATTTCGTCATGTCCGTCTGTCCGCCTGTCCGTCTGTCCGTCTGTCCGGTCTGTCCGTCTGTCCGTCTGTCCGTCTGTCCGTCTGTATGTCACAGCCATTTTACTCAGAGCCTATTGGCACTTTATAAATTAAATTTGGAGGATAGATGTATTCTATTAACCGCTATACAATGATGTAGTAAAATTGAAAAAATATATATTTAGGGGTGCATGTACTTAACTAGGGGACGAAAAAATTTTTTTTGAATTACATCTGCGTGTGGGGTATTTTTAGATAGGGCTTCCAAAATGATACAGAGGTTTTAAGTGACTTTTTTACGTAAGTGAACAGTTGGCGAGATATACGCTTCTAAAATCGTAAAAATTCTGTCCGGGTGGGTAGCTTTTGAACTGTTAAATAGAACATAGGTACTATTAAAAAATACAGTAGTAGAACATACGAAATACTTCCAACCAAATTGTTTTGAACACGATACGCTGTGTAGTTTTTTGAGATTTTAATATAAAAAAAAAAAAAAAAAACAACCATGAACGTTCAGCCCAGCTACGGAACCCTTCACTGTGCGTGGTCTGACATGCACTTGGCCGGTTTTTTTTAAGTATTTTTAAGTTATTGTCAACGTTATGATTGTCTTAATAACTTGACAGTAAAGACGGCAGAGTTATAATATAAACAACACAATAGCAATAGGTGTTACAACAATATAAAATAGCTAGGCTCGCCTTCATCGATTGAAAACACTATATTCGTTCTATATGCTCCATGCCTTCCACTATATAGCCAGTCAACAGATGGAGATAACGTGATTTCAAACTTCAGTTTACAAGGCCTCCAAAAATACCCACCCAGGAGTTATGCGTCTTTTATAATTTTAAAATCTATTGTTACAGAATGTTTTTATTTTCATATTTAATTTGATTATAAATACCTTTTGTATCATATCTTGTAAATCACTCTACTCACCATAAATAATTACTTACAGTACATTCATATAGAATTTGAAAAAAGATAAAATTTGTTTATTCAGTAAGTAGGACGCACGGCGCGGTATGTTTTATTATAAGATGGTAGGAAATCCTCTTGTGAGCAGTCTGGGTTCCAGCTGATACGAACAGCTGCGAGTCGCTTTTTGAAAATCGACCACTACAAAGTTTAATTCGAAAATTAACGGTAAATTAATAATTTATACAAATTATAAAGTTGGGGGTTGGTTGTGATGATTCGCAGGAGATTATTTTCTACTTACCAACAGCAGATTTCTTAAAAATCGCGCTGGGCGGGGCTAGATGGCCGCACACAAAGGGATTTATTATTTTTTGTTGTGGCGACACGCTAGCCTAGTTAGTAGTGACCCTGCCTTCGAAACACGATATCGTTATAACGCAGTTGAATAGAGGCCCAGGGAGTTAATCATATTGCGTTTGACGTGATATGGTATTGTTAATTGGGCCGCCGCTCACTCTTGAGACTGATTCAACTTTGACAAGGTTCTATGGTTATGAAAGTACGCGAATAGGGGCTCGATTCTATTTGGAAAAACTATGTTTTTGACATGATATCGTATTGTTTTTAATTCGAAAGCCATTACTGTCAGGTAAATAAGATCTATCCATTCATAACGTTGACAATACAACAAAAGCAATATGGTTGTAAATAAATCACTTTGAAAATGATATGGTTTTGTCGAGTAGAAGATTCTCTGGCCCCTGCTCACTACAAAACAATCAAAATGGTAGAAATCAAAAGGAACTTGAGAAATGAGAAAAGCAACGTGTAAAAAATGTTTTATTTAAAATATTTTAACGAAAATTTATTTACAGGCTTACAGAGAGGGCTTACTATACACTAGATAACAGATACATGGTATTTACAAGAGCGCTTTACATATTTGGACCCCACTGTGCTTCTTGTATAATACGGGATTTACTCCAAATATTAAACTGGTTTAATAATAGCCCTTAAAGCACTAGTAAGTTTCCAACACAAATATGTACATAATAATCACAAAATATACACCACAAGGAGCGTCCTCACTGAGACCATTCGGCGTCAAAAATTTCAAGTTGCGTGGACCACAGTATCGCTCGGCTCAACGTCCACACCACTCGAAAATTACACGCGAATGCTCTCAGTGAACACGCTCCTATATACACCAAATTTCGTCATAGTTTATAAAATGCTTTTAATAAGTTATGTTTGTCGTGTAATTTAATAAATAGTTATGTTGAATAAATAATTACAAGATCAAGATTAATAATAATACAAATACGGTAGACCACAAATAGTAGTTAATTCAAATAACAAAATCACGATTGTAAAATAGAAAGACAGGGACAATATGGACTTCATGTAAATCCGTTAATCACGACAAACTTCATTTTAGACCTATAATGATTATTTAGTATATTCCACTACATCCATAATATTTATTATCTTATCAATAACTATTAAATATTATTAAAGAGGCGGTTTCGAAGCTTGAATCATAACTCCTTATTAAATTTCATCTATCAACAATTTGTTATCAAGCTGTAAGGGTTGACGTCCACGACTAGATTATCGTCACATCACAAAATAGCTATACAAAAGGAGGGATGTTGGCGATGTCTCCAGACAATTTGGACCGGTGGACGAGAATCTTATTAAAATAATCTCCCGATAGGGCTATCTCACGCGGTCCTGTAAAGTTGAAATTTTTGTCGTTTTTTAAATATTAAATACCCTTCTAGGTCGCCATTTTCTGCTGTACGTAAAAAAAAATATGTGTTTTTACATATAACTTATCTCAAGGAGAAATTTCAAACTAGAGCCCTAAGTTAAACACAGAAAATTTTAAATTAAGATTTAGTATTTTTAGACTCTAAGAGGATTGTTAAGCGATGCTCAAATCGCGTAGTTGTCAAAAATCCATACGAATTCAGCTCCGACGTTTCTCACCCCCTAAATCTAATCAGATTTGCACGGTTTTTGAATATGACTGTTGTAGATATTATAAAAAAGTAGCTGTTCGTTTCCGCTTGTTTTTTTTTTTCTTCTTTCTAATATAATAAATATTGTCTCGGAAAGGAAAACGTACATACCTAGTTTTTCGTAATATCTACATCATATTCAAAAATCGCACAAATCGGACAATGTTTAGGAGGAGAAAAACGTTATCGCATTTTGTATGGTTTTTTTTGCTTCACAGTTCTCTTAAGACACAACCATAACTTCCGACGTCAGTTCCAAATTCATCAGAGAAAATTCGGTGATGGCCAAGCGAGGTTTTCTCAACAAAATTACCTACAGGAGGATCGACATCGGAAAGAGATACGTATATGCTAGTATCTCTATGATAGCCAGATCTGCATCTCAGCCATTACATAAGGAAATTATATCTCCAAGCAGTCCATACCAAGTATAACTAATTAATTACTTACCTACAATAAATAATAATGCCTTTTCATTTATTTATTATGCTACACATAATTGCCAACTAATGTGTATCACAGTTTCTAATCAAGTGGAAACCTAAACAACAACTGTACAAAAACCCAGCATTTCGTCTTACATTATTGATACAACACGGCCATTTTGACTGATGGGATATAAAGGTTGTTTTACAAGAGAGGGCAAAAGAAAGGAAAAAATATTACCTGTGGAGACAGACAAGACGCATTCTCTTAAAGATTTCAATTAGAAATCTTTTTATTTTATGGCAAGGAGAAGGCACACGAGCACTCAGGCATTTGAATTAACAAGACTGTAATCTCAAGACTGCAATCCTAAGACCTCAAATGCGTTGCCAACCCTTAGGACTAATATGGGATGCCTCTTTGCTAGTGATTTCACCGGTTGTCTTATCCCCACAACAATGCAATACTGTGGTGTAAAATATTAAAATACATCCCATACAAATTGAACTTGTCCCAAACTAACCTCTAGATTTGTACTTTTTGTATTAGTGCTAGATTTGAGGTCAACCATAAACAAGGAATAAATATTCGCGGTCATCACATCATACAAATACACTCACTAAGGATCAAATCGCTAGCTTCGTAGGCAGGGTTACTACCATCTAGCTAGGGCCTAGATTCTCGGCTAACTGGGACGTTGTTACTTGGAACTGACAAAGACACTTTTAGTCCCATGGTGATTGTGTGATACCATCATTTGTATGAGTTTAACATTATGTTTGTTAAACACATACTCTCATTCGTCCATCGAATCAAAACAATATTTAAAACAATCTAAGTACACAAGGTGCGGTTACGCTGACAAAAATTAATTCTTTCTTACTGGCCTAAACGACTGAGCAACCCAATCTAATAGCCATATCAATAAGCTGATCCTACCGGAGATGCTCGTCTGAAGATGCGTCAAAAATGACAGTTTTCTATGACTTGTTTACTTGAATATGGCTTTAGACGAGCATATCAATCAAAACAAGTCAATTAATGACCCAGAAACATTAGAAACATTGTAATCTAATTCATATAGAAAAGAGCACGAAAAACACCGACCTATTGCTAAGTATATTAAATCTGTTTCATACTGCCCTATGTTTTGAAAAGAATGGTGTGTTTTACATACATTATACTAAGTGACTGTATACAAACTGTAATTAACTGATTACTTCTTAACATATTAACTGGCCTCGTGTAAGAGACGCCGTTAGAGGCCCTTAAAAACACGCCGCAGCGCTTGAGCGACCTTTCATGTACAAACAGTACCGGCGTACGTACACAATTAATATTAATAATTTCCCAACGAGGTGTGTGTACTCGTCGTTCTATAGTTTTCAACCCACGACGGCGCGCCCCAACACTTTATTGCGTCCTGTTACCTCGCAACGTTTTTCTGTTGCCACTTTGAACTTTATTAATCGGTAATAACAATAAGCCAGCAAAACTATGCCAAGTACAGTATATGTACAAGTAAAGGTGACGTCACTTTTACGTCAGCGATCGGTTTTAAACTCTCAATGTATAAAAAAAACATGTAAATAAACAAACATATTTTGTGTTGTATTTCAATATAACTATTTCAGTCCTGTCAATGAAAATCGGTCAAAGTTAAGTCAAGATGTTTTGTGTCTTATACTTCACTTACTTTAATCACGATAAAGATTAAGTAAGGGGTTCACATGTACGTAATAAATGATTTGATGAAACTAATTTGAACCAGACTATATGCACGTGACGTCGACGGCACCAGGGTCAAGATATGGTATAGCTTAAACCGTAGAGTACTCAGCTCCAAAGCAAAGCGATTAAGCGCATGGTATGCATGGGCTGATAACATTGACCCTTCCACTAGCCACCTTATCCCGTTGTCCCGCAAATGCTCGACGTAGTCATAAGTAGTTGGGAGCGCCGTCGTAGACTGAAGACAACATTCAATACAATTTGAGTTACATCTAAACGGCGACGTGCGTTCATACACACATGTGCGTAAAAAATCCATGTTTCACTGTTACTTCCGGACGGTACGTACGGCCTGTATTCCTAGGTCGGCGGTGGCAGCGACGACTACTCGTCGCTGTCGGAGGGCTAGCTTTCGCGAGCGCCGGGCCGCACCAGCAAGAGCTGCTTATCGCCGTCCTCCCCGTCCGGCGAGATGGTCTCTATGGTCAACATCATCTTCTCGTCGCAGCTGTCCTCCCCGGAGTCAGAGTACACGGACTGGGTTGATGTGGCTACCTCCTGGATGAGGAAAGGTACAGTGAGGTAGGTGAAACGTGCATGAAAAAAAATCAGCTGTTCCATAAAAACTTTGAGAGCCAAACAGCCAAAATGTATGGAACAATTGTTTTTTTTTTTTGCGATTTGATTGTTGGTCCAATAATAAAAGTGGATCAATAAGACCTAAAGAGTTAGTCCTTAACATTCAGACATTTATTAAAAAATAACTGTGTATTGTCGTAGATGGGCTTATTAAAGGTATACAGTATGTAACATGACGAGAAGCAAACCTTTAAACCCGTTAATGTTTAGGTGGAGAATAAAGCTATGGTGCGTTAATTATTGAAGTACTAACGCTTTTGCATTAAACCGTTAAATATTTATTTTTTCATTATTATTCTTACAACACTCTTTATTTATTGTTTACATTGTTGTCTTATCAATTTAAAGGTCAAAGAGTGGTCAAGGTCAGCTAATAACACCCATGTGACAGTCGCAGTCATATCATAACATGTCAGTTCAAATAAGGCTGTGTCTACACTCACCATTAAATGCGACGCAGTTCAATGTGTCGTTCACCAGTCGCTCTAATTTGACGCAAACGACGATGGTTATTGTCATGAACGCTACGTAATAAATTTGGATTCTGGTGGGCACGCCTTTTAATTTTGTCAAAAGCCTGTATGATTCGTAATTTCATCTCTTCTTGTGTTCCGGACTCTTTTTTAAATACCAGCTGTTTGACCCAACCCCAAAAGAAAAAATCTAACGGCGTCAAATCCGGTGAACGGGCCGGCCAAAATGTAGTATCTGAGAAACGCCCAATCCATTGGTTGCCGAACATTTCATTTAGTCTCTGCCTTACTAGAACAGAAACATGTGGCGGTGCCCCATCGTGTTGATACCAAGTCTGTACGTTTTGGGGTAGAGGTATATTATCCACATAACGTCTGAGAGATGTATTTAGAATTTGAAGATACTTAGCTCCGTTTAATGTACCATTTATAAATACTGGTCCAATAATGTCATTACCTCTTATACCAGCCCATACATTAATCGACCACCGAGTCTGGTGAGCTAACTCACGACCAACGTGAGGGTTTTGATGCTTTTTAGCCCAGTAATGAACAACTCGCCGATTCCACATTGCGTTCCTCGTAAATAAACTTTCGTCAGTCCAAATTATTTTAGTAAAAAAATGACGGTCTTCTGATATTTTCTGCAAAGCCCAATTTGCATAATCAACTCGCTTTGAATAATCTTCGGGCTTTAAAGCGTGAACTTTTGCAACGGAGAATGGGTATTGTTGATCTCGTTTTAATACTCGGTGGACGGCCATATGATTAATACGAAAAAATCGCCCCGCTCTTCTTGTGCTGGAGCCAGGCTCGTCTTCGAAATGACTTAATATTTGTTCCTCTACTCCAAGAGACATACGGGTTCCTGATCCACCAGTACTTAAAGGAACCGGCCGATTATTCTCCCGCAATCGTGTAATTGCCCTTACAATGACACGTGCGTTAGTTGGCTGTCTTCTTAGAGGAAATCTTTCGGCGTATAATCTAAGAGTGGCACTTCCGTTGCATTGGCACTCACCATAAATAAGTATCATGTCCATGATCTCCTCAGCACTAAAATTCGATGGCATATTTATTATTTTTATAATAAAATAATCTATCAACATGAAGACATCAAATTGACATGATACGTAACATGTCATATTAATTTCGACTTTTTTTGTGTCCTACTGCACAGGTAGCACAAGTAGTATTTTCTCGCTTGTCGCTCAGTACGTCTCTATCATTATAATTTAGATAGAAAGGGAGATCCGAGCCACAAACAAGTCGCGGCCAGATGTGCTAGCCGTGCTGGGCGAACTGGCTGAAGAAAAATAAATTGTCAGAAATGTCCGCTCAAATGACAGATCAGATGTGTTTGAATAACCTTGTATGTTTATTTTAGCACAAATAGTATTTAAATAACTTTTAATTTGTTTAACATACGTTAAAAGTGTACCCCAACTGAAAATGATATCGACAGTGATACTCGCGATCATAGTTGAAGCTGCAGTGCCAAGGATTTGTGGAATTACTTAATTATCAGTTAATGTTTATAATTATTGTCACAGGATGGTTCAAATAGTGTTAACCGACTTTGAAAAAAGGTAACAGTACGTTTTTGCATAAATTAATTAATGGAAAGATAATTAACAAATACTAATAAGAAGTGTGGTATTATACTAAACTAGACCTGGCCATCAACGTGTTCAAAGGTTTGCTTCTCGTCATGTTACATACTGTAGATAGGGTACGAATTCACAGGTGTGTCGTATACATACCGAGATTCGGTTCTTGGTGTGTATGCGCACGTGCTTGGCCAGGTGGTCGGAGCGCATAAATCGCTTACTGCACTCGGGGCATTCGAACCGCTTCTCTCCAGTGTGTGTGCGTCTGTGTCGCTGCAACTCATCTGACCTTGTAAACCTGCAGCCAACGATCAAATTATATTTATACAGTAAACTGGGCACAGTATGAATTTCTTACAGTGGTTAGGTAGGAGTAAACCAAATAAAGTATCTTTTTATCTCCAAGACTAGTTGGAAGTTTATAGATTTTGGTAGTGTTATATTATTTCTCAAGAAATAGATAGTTAAATAAAATATAGCTTTTCAAGCAATATGCATAATGTTGAAATAACAACTATTCTAAGATATTCGAGATTCTGCAAGAATTTACTCAAAAAGTGCTTTTGATAATGCCTTCACTGCTGAGACTGGTGATAGAACCACGATAAACTACTAACATAATACATACATAAAGCGCTATTAACTGAAGAAATCAACAATAGCCGTGTGGAAAAGACAATAAATATTTTATAAACAAATACAATATACATTTGTCCATACCTTTTCCCACAAAAGAGCCAGTTACAGAGGAACGGTCTCTCCCCAGTATGCCACCTGAGATGCGCCCGGAGATGAGAAGTCTTGCCGTACACCTTGTTGCAGCCGGCTATGTGACAAACATGCTGCTTTTTACGGTCTAGCAGTCTGCTGCGAAACAGATAATTTGTTAACAATTGTAATTTTAAAATAAATGCCACCAAACAATTAAGTAGATAAACTCACTTCTCTCCTTGATCACAGTTAGGGCATGTACAAGCCACCCTCTTCATCAGCCGTTTCCCACCGGGGCTTGTGGCCCGCTGCTTGCCATTTTCACACTCCGTGCCCGAAGTGTTGCCACTGTTGTTACTGTTGGAGCTGTTGTTGCTGACAGTGACCAGCTGCCACTTGCCTGGCTCATTGGGATCTTGCTGAATTTGTTGGCCTGTAATTTAGTTGAAATTGTTAAATGAGCTAATGAAGCATAGAATATTGAAATTAATCATTAATTATTACTGATGTATATCCTCCTGGATCCCCGCATCCTTTATGAAGAACAAAATGGACGCTCACTTTAAGTCCTGTCACGACGCAAATAGACTAATCCGAAAAGCGGCGGAAGGTAGGACTCAAGTGCGAAGTACTATATAAAGGATGCTCGGTTTTTAGATATTTAAGACAAAAAAAATGATAGGATCCAGGAGGACCCTTGTATTGGAGATAAATAAATAAATAAATATCACAGGACAATGTCACACAAATTGACCTAGTCCCAATCTAAGCTCTAGGCTTGTACTTATGAGTACTAGACAACAATAAACTTACTTATATCAAGAAATATACAATTAAATACATAGAAATGAAGTTATTTTATTAAATAAGTACAATAACTAAAGAAATAGCTTGTTTTCATAACATTATGTTTTACTATGATCGAAAAATAAAGTGTCCTATATCCTTTATACAATATTTTCCACCATGTATAGCCACTATTTTTTTTATTTATTATAAATATAAAAGTGTTACAGAAGGTTATAAAAGTTTGTCCCCTTAAACCACGCAGGGTTTGTGAGGGGGCAGAGCTGCTGGTTTAACTAATCACATAAATTTACGTTGTATAATCATTACTAAAAGCTAAGCTAATTTAATTGTGACATAAAGTAATTCTTAAGCTTAAATTTAAGATTCGTTTCTTTAAATTCGTTTCGTAGCTTTAAGCCTAGGGCGTTAATAAGACGAGGAACTAGGTAAGCGCTGGTTCTTTGCCCGTAGGAATTATTAGAACTTCCAGTAGTTAGCTTCTTCTGCGTGACCTGGCGAGTAACTATGCGGCTTACTGGTAAACTTCTTGGCCTGATTGTGCAAATGTATTTACAGAATTATAAACAAGTCTAAGAGTTGTTGGTATCTCTGTAGCTCTGCCTACCGCACTCTAGGAATAAAGGCATGATGTTATCCGAGTATGTATGTAAAGAGAGAGGCCTTTGCGCATCAGTGGGACACTATGGGCCCAAAATAAATAATAAATAATTTGTAAAACAACCAACGCCAAATTACAATTGTTTATCATTCATTATTATAAATATATGATCGAGAATAATGTTTACGCGTATGTTTATATTTATCAGATAATCAAAATGAACCACTTGTCTGCATAAAAAGAAAGTTTCAAGCGTACCAAACTTGTGACGTAAATTAGTATTAACTAGCAACAAAGTGTAGTAAATGCAACATAACACGTGGAGTTTTGCTATTTCGCGGCCATAGTACAAAAGCGTTACCTTCTTCATCGTCGTCAGAGCTAATCTCCACCTTAATACATTCAACGGAAACTGCCGCGTCCTTTATTCCAGATTTTTCAGAGTTTGACTCAGAGTTTACTTTTCGTTTAAGTCCCTTTCGAACCATTTCCCGTAAACTATTTCGTAATCAATAAACTACAAATGTACATGTACAATTTAACGGTAGTAAAGTATGTAATAAACTCAATACCAATTGCAGTTTAATTACAATAAAAGACGAAAGTGGGAAGTGGGATGACAGACGCTAATGACGCTACGTTACGTTGACAGTTGAGCAGTGTTGCCATACCAAAAGAGAGAAAATCGGTAATGGGCGCGACCCTAGCATTGGAGTTTATGTAAGCCACAAGTCATAACGAATCAGCGTGTTTTTTTTAATTACTTATACGTGTTGCTTTTTGTATTTTTAATTTGACCGCGTCCTACACCGCATTTGTTTTGATGGCAGGCCTTTTTTTGTATTACTACGGAAGTAATGAATTAATTAAAACCGGGCAAGAGCATGTCAGACCATGCTCAGTGTCGGGTTCCCAAAACCTTAAAATTGATGATGTCACACGATGTTATAAAGTATTAAAAATTACACTCGATATACATGCCCTATTTTGTAAAGCTACAAATTACAAGCAGAAGTCTCTTTCTAGCTCCTTTTGCTAGAGAGGAGAGTTCCGCTTGTAATTTGTAATCTTTACAAACCAGGCCCTGTTATACATTATAGAGTGCACTAGTATCGAGTACGGTAGGAACCCTGAAATATTTATTTTATTTATTTCGTCATTGATCTTGGCGCGCGGAATAAATATCTGATAATAAATATATGATTCTGACCTTGGGAAACTATAAGGGTACATAATAGTTTAACTTCGTGACTAAGTGATATGACAGTGGAAAGGTAAAATAATATACAGAGTGGAAGTGGAAAGTTAAATTGAAATCAGATTTTTACAAAAAAATACAATCTGTTTGATTGTTGGACATTTTCATCATAAAGTGTACCCTAGTTAAAAAACGTTACCTTTTGTCAGTTTTGTGACGAAATTAGCCATACATTTATATGGCTAATTTAGTCACAAAACTGACAAAAGGTAACGTTTCTTAATTTTGCTTAACTAGGGTACACTTTATTTTGAAATTGCCGTGTTAAGGCTCTTTGAGACTAACCAAGGTAGGTTAGTAGCAATCCAAATGAAAAAATCTATACAAAATGTAGGGAAATTTCAAATTTTATTTGCTGCGGTAGCCTTACCTATAACGGGCTGCTGTTGCTGCGTCTGCTGTTGCTGCGGCAGCTGCGCGAGCTGCACGCCCGGCAGCCCCAGCGCCGGGACCAGCTGCACGGCGCTGCCGAGCCCGCCCACGCCCAGCGTTGGCATCTGACGTAATCAATCATTATCACAGGACTATGTCACACAAATTGACCTAGTCCCAAACTAAGCTCTAGGCTTGTACTATGGGTACTAGACAACGATAAACTTACTTATACAGTGTGTAAATGGAATACGAGCAAACATTTTAACCAGAAGTAAGTTATAGCTCTTCAAGTCATGTAGATGTGGAATTTGCGTGGCGAAATGATTAGTATGAAAAAAAGAATACAACTTATTTCCACGATACACACGTTTTCACGTTAATTACATAGGATGCACATTAACCGTCGTTAAAATATTTGCTCGTATTGGATTTACACACTGTATAGAGAAATAAATAGGTACTTAAATACATAAAACATCGAAGACTCGGGAACAAATACTCGTGCTCATCACAGAAATATCTGCCCTTACCGGAATTTGAACCGACGTATCCTAGCTTCGAAGGCAGGGTCACTACCTATTAGGCTAGCGTGTCTGAGGTAATACATACATACATAATATCACGCCTTCATTCTCAGGGTGGGGTAGGTAGAACTACAGAATTACGACAAAGTCTAAAAAAAAGTTGACAATTCAGCAACCACATTTTGCACAATCAGGTTAAGATGTTTACCAATGTATTAGTAACAGTTTGCAAACCCTTCTGAGGTTACCTTTAGTTATACCATGTTGGGCCTGACGCGAAATCCATATTAATATTATAAATGCGAAAGTGTGTTTGTTTGGTGGTCCTTCTTTCACAGCTAAGCCGCTGAACCGTTTTTGATGAATTTTGGTATGGAGATAACTAAGGTCCCGGGGATGGACATAAGATACCTTTTATCCCAGAAAATTTGACAGTACCCGAGGCAACAGCTAGTATAAAATATTCTACGCCCAAAGCTCTTGGCTTGTACTATGGGTACTAGAAAACGATAAACATACATCCATACATATATGATTGGCTGCTATAATTCGTACCCACCTAGTTGTAGCTTGTATTAGAATGACAGGTGTCAATTTTAACGTATCATCCTTTCACTACAACGACGCGCGGTTCGTCGACGTCTATCGATAACATTACCTGCACGACACTAGCAGGGCGCACGTTGTTGTTGGCAGGTATCACAGTGACTTGCTGCGACAAACGTGACTATAGATATGCCTATAGTATAGTGGAAAGATGTGAATTTTGACAACTGTCATGACAGCTCAATTAAAACATATAATTCTATTTTAAATTAACGGATTTCACTCCTGTTAAGGTGTATAATGCCAATATCGAGTTATTTTTAGACACTCCCACGGACATCCGAGAAATAAGTCCATTGATACCACACGCGAGGACAATTGGACAGAAACACATGGGGTTAGCTCCGCGTACTTCTGTCAAGTCCTTAGTCTTGTTCTCCCATATTCTTAGGTTTGAGGTTATAGTTTTTACTAGAATGACATGTGTCAAGATTGACGTATCGACCTTTCACTACAACGACGCGCGGTTTGTAGTCTATCGTTAACATTACCTGCACGACACTAGCAGGGCGCACGTTGTTGTTGGCGGGTATCACAGTGACTTGCTGCCCGTTGGGGGTGTTCGCTATAATGGCCTGCGTGGGTTGCTGTTGAATCGTAGCGTCGGTTTGTATGGGGTTTTGAACCGCCTTCATACGTTACCAGTGTCCAAGCAGCGTGGATTTAACAGTTGGTTAGTTAGGTTTTTGGATTGGTTGAATAATGAGATGTTGTTTAAGATTGTACAAGGTTTATTGGTTATTGGACAGATTTTTAGGGAGGCACAGTAGAGCTTATTTACAGCAAAAAAAGATCATGTCCAAAATCAGTACCTACTTGAATATTTGACTATTGTATTTTATTCATATCTACATTCAGGTCCTCATTTTCCAAACGAGGCAAAACTTAATGATAATTTACGAAGAAGCAAATATTCCTACTTACTTTAGTAAACTATCTCTATTTCTCAAAACGCCTTGCAAGTTTTTTAGCAAAAGACCTTTTAGGTCAAGGCCTTATCATAACTTTTTTGCTGCAAATGACTTCCACAATACCTCCTTAGAAGCAAAAGAAATATATCAGAGACATAGCACATTAGTTCTTATATTAGTACATTACCTGTAGTGTGATAGTCGCCGGAGTCTGCCCCCCGTTGGCGTTGCCTTGCGTCGCTCCGTTCTGCTGCGCCAAACCAAAACCCGCATGTATTTACAGCACCAGTTTCAATATCATACATTAACGGTTAAGAAGTGGAAAGTCCGACGGGCAGCAGTGCGAGGGCCGTCGTGAACGCACTCGTCGCTTATAATATAATGGACTCTTGATGAGTCCGAAATGGGTGAGGACTAAAAAGTTGGCGTAGTTAACTGTCCATACAATTTTATCGCTAGCACAACGGAAAAGTTTCATAGAAAATTTAATTGCTTGAGTTAGCATACCCAACTGTTAGGACCTTACACAAATGTGACCGACCATTCCTGCTTTTATTCGTGAGTTTTACCGTTGCATCATGGTTTAATATTTTCACAATGTTTATATGAATGCAATAAAAACTCTTCAGTCAAAACAATACTTTTACTTACTGCTTAGATTGAAAATGTTGGTACTCTCACAAAAAGTATGTGCATTTTAACGTTACGAAACCTAAACCGAAATGACTTTAGTACACAATTTAATTACCTGTAAGTGAATACTAAAAATGCCTTATAATATAATATACAATTGAATTACCTGTACGTTGGCTAGGGATGCAATCTGTATTTGCTGTATTTGCCCCGACGGGGTGAGCACGTTTGCCATTTGCGGCTGCGCTTGCATCTGGACAAACAAATATTAATTATGTACATATTGTATGTATGTATGTATGTAAACCCTTCATTGTACAAAATACAAAAACTCAAATACAATATTTACAGGATATGAATAAACAAAGATGAACTTATCCCTCGCCGTAGTCTTTAATTTATGATTAAATTCTATCGTCAGAGAATTCAGCCAAATGGTAAACGTACAAAGATTAAAAAATACGAGTGTTAAAGCTATAATTAAATGACCACATATTTTGTATCACATCTCTAAGAGCCACCGTCTATTTTGTCAAAAAAAAAACTACGTCAAGGCGAATTCCCGCGTCAATACCGTACCTCTATCTATTCTACTGCGTTGAAACGATATTGCGTTTGAAGTGTTTGAGTATCGTTTTTGACTCGGCCGTCATTAATGTCAAGTAAATAAGAGTTATCAAAACGTTGACAATACGGAAACAGGGCAAAGGCGATATCGTTTTTACCGTGAAGAATCTCAGCCCTGTAACGTCCAGTGGCCCACGTGATCCTGGTAGCATGCCGTTAAATAAGTTGACACGTTATAAGTAACTTTACAGAAGCAATACACTGAACGAGTGGTACCTACTAACTACAGCGTCTTTTCTGACGATTCTTGTGGCGAACTTCTCAGTCTAGATCAAGTTATAAATACGGATCTAGGGCTCGTGTAATCGTCACTCATGCGCGATGGAGCAAGAGTTTCACGCGACAAAGCAACACGTAGTGCCAGTAATTCCAAAAAAAACCGTTGCGTTTAGTTATAGTAGTTTATGTAACTGATACATAATGAGCGGTCTTAAAACACTCGTGTTTTAAGCTCAATTTTGTACACTTCGATTGAAGACTTTCAAAATTACGGGCTAATGGGTTCATGCGAAAATAATCGTGACATATTTTCGGGTGGTAATATTTCCTATCACTCGGCTTTAGATTCAAGCACTCGAAAGTCAAAAATCGCCTTCCTGAATCGGTGATCGCATCATACCTGTTGCAGCTGCGGGATGATCTGCAGATGCTGCGGCGCGTGCACGGGCAGGTGCACGGTCTGGTAGACGGTGTGCCCGTTGGCCACGCTCACCGGCACCTGCACCGGCACCATGCCCATGCTGCCCACGCCGCCCACCCCGCCCACGCCGCCGCGGACCGTTACCCCGCCTCCTACAAACATCATCTATTATTTCTTCCATTCTGATTTTAAGGCTCCCATAGACAGTCGGACTGACAGACCGAGACGCAAACAAACACAGGTCTGATGTTAAGTGGGATCCGAGTGCTCAAGACTGCACTCCTAAAACAACACAGAAATCCTGACAAATAAGGTGGGATAACTCTATGCTGAATTTGATTTTTTTGCATACTCTCCACAAAACAAACACAGCTTGCGGGTAGGTTAAAGGATAAAATGGTGGATATTAACCCTATATTTCACCATCCAGACAATGACTGGTGGCAGGTGACATTTCAGTGTACACGGCGCAGTTTATATGAAACCCAGTAATGTTTCAGCGTGTTAACTTTGCATTGTATACCGAGTTGTCACCTGTCACTTGTCATTATCAAGATGGTGAAATAGGGGGCTGGCCTGAGCCTGCTCAAGGCTTTACCACTGCCATGAGAAACTTATATAACTTCCTGATTAAATAAGCAGCTACATCCCTCTCTGCCTGTCAGTCCGACTTTTGGTCTATGGAGCTTGTAGAATCACCTAGACGATCACACTTTAACAGATAATTTAGAACTACAAAAAAAATTGAGGTACCTAGTACATTGGGAGCAAAATTAATTGAGGTTGTCAATATACGCACAGCGCCCAACGATAGTACAGTCGAAGACACTGTTAACTGTACATTTACAAACGAACATAAACCTTATCGCAACGTATTAAAGTCTACGGGTGGTCAGTTAACAGTGTCTTCGTGTGTACATTGGGAACAAAATTAATTGAGGTTGTCAATATACGCAAAGCGCCCAACGACTTAATTTTTATTTCGAATTTCGCTGGGCTGGGGCTTTCTGTGTGGATTAGAAGATTTAAGAGTGAAGAAAAGTAATAGGGTGTAAATGCTTACATATCCTAAAAATCTAAGTTATTCAAAGTGCTATAATACGCAAAAAAAGTAATTCATCCTGTTTCGCTCATGATTTCTGGAAAAAAGTTAGTTGTTTAGACAAAATGTAAATCAGAAATAAGCAAATAATAACCGTAAAAAAATGTAACGCAACCACAAGTTGACTTGATAATTTATTTAGTTAATACGTCAACATAAAATAAAAATAAAATTAACCCGAAAAGCGATTATACAGACAGACAAAGACGTCATCACTTCACATATCTCTTGGCACTGAAAAAGGTTACAATTAGTGATTCAACATAATTTCCATGAATGCACTAACGCAAAAACAAGCATGACCAGCGGAGATCGAATTTGTGATCAATATCCCACCAAAAACATTTTGTTGTCTTTACTGGACTTTATAGTAGGATTAAGTAATCTGAGTGAGTTTTGGCCAATGTCCTGTTAGCTTACAAAGGTCTATAATAGGAACATCTCTAAAATGTTTTACATTAACTAACGTACAATCATGAATGTTAGCCACTGTACAACTCTTTCGCAGAAACTCAATTATTACTTTCGATGTTAGTTTGTTCTCGTGATTTGATGCTGTTATTATGACAGGGTTCTACGGTGTCAGGTAAATAGTCAGTGCGGTACAATACATAAAGTGCCAGTGTGATGTCATCGAGTGTTTAAACAATGATAGTGCGAGATGATGAAGAAGAAATAATTACACCAAGCAAAGGAACCTAACCTAACCTAAGCAAAGGAAAATGCAAAATAACGAGTAAGCTTTGGGAGTAAGAATTGAAGAGGTGGGTGAGAAGAACTTTTAGAGTTAACTTTTGAAGAATTGATTTTGAATAAGTAGTTTATTTATTATTTACATATATCAGAGCTATTGCTAGGTTGCTTATACGTTTTTATCTATATTATCTATATTTTGGTGTTTGTTGTAGGTTTAAATTTAAAAATTGGCTGAATATTTCATTTGATTGGATTTAGACATTTTATGAACCTAAATATTTTTTTACTGTTTTTAGATTTAAACTACGCAGATTACGAATAACTAATTAATTCAGAATCTTTAACTGATTTTTCGCGGTTAAAAACACTTACTCGTACAAAGGTTTATTTGTAAATGTCTCATTATTTAGGTAATTACTTTTAAGTGTTTTTTTTTATAAGTAGATAAATAACATCACACCTTCACTCCCAGGGCGGGGTAGGCAGAGCTACAAAAACACCAACAACTCTAAAAATGCTTGTTTATAATTCTGTAACCACGTTTTGCACAATCAGGCCAAGAAGTTTACTAGTTTATTATGACAGGTTGTAAGCCCATCGCCTAACAGCACTACAAGCCCTTATTCCCTTAGTCGCCTCTTACGACATCCACGGGAAGACATGGAGTGGCACTATTCTAACCCGGCAACCACACGGGCATTTAAAAAAAAAAATAAAAAAAAGTTCTCCCCACCCATAGAAGAAAGAATCCTGCCCTCACCTTGTGCCGTCGGGCTTCCCTCTTGCTTGGTCTCCTTGGGCTTGTCCCCCCCAGCCAGCCCCTGGAGCGGTATCGATATCGCCTGACTCGTCGGTATCGATATCTGCTGGCTCGTCGGTATCGAGATACCGCCCTGGATTATATTCGAGCCAGGTATCGATATCATTTGGTTCCCGGTCAACGCGCTTAGCGGTATCGTTAAGTTAGTGCCGGGAATGTTGACAGTGGCTTGTTGCTCTGTTAGCGGCGGGCGGTAACAAACATTGATTAGTATGGTAGTCGTTTAAGCGGCATGCCATGCTTGAAATGGAAAACACTGCGGTTTTTAAACGAGCTAATTTTATTACTCTTCTGTGCCTATATTTTTTTTTATTAAAGCGATATTGTAGCTCTCGTTTAGAAATCGCTAAAGAATGCACTGATTTCTTTGGGAAATAAATGCGATGAAATGAAATACGTGATTCAGGTTAACAACAGTATACATAGGTCTATTTTTTACTAAGAAAGCATGTTTTAAGGGTTTTTTGTTTACCCATTCACAAACGAGCAAGTAGGATATCTTTACTAGGAACAACCAATAAAAATACAACATTCATCGACTACTGTCTGCCCTTATAAGTGAGAAAAGCGGACCGCCAATAGGACTTCTACTACTATACTCGACTCGAGAGGGTTTCCAGCCATTGAGTTATACACCAAAGATATTACATATCATACATTTATTTCACAAACAAATAGGCGCTTTAACAATATTTACAAAACCAAGAAACAGTATTAGATTATATTGTTTTCAATCGAAAAAAGTGGCTCCTCGTTATACACCCCGAAAAACTGACGTTGCACGGTTGCGTTGTCTTTTAGCCATAGTAAAAGCCTAGATCTTAGTTTGGGACTATGTCAATTTATGTAAGATTGTCCCGTGATATTTACATAATTAACGTATTGCTATTTATCGCTAATGAGCACACACGCCCCATATTTGCATTCTCAAGACTGCAATCCTGAGACTTAAAATACGATGTCTAATAAGGACTAAGAAGTTAGGTAATGTGGCGCGACATCGTGAATTGAAAACACTATATGTTCCATTAAAAACTATAAGAATGATAGTAAATTAAAATGAAATGAATTTCAACAATTTGTAAAATGAAAATGAAAATGTATAAGTATTTACAATGATAAGTAGACTTTTAAGGCAAAGCGTATGAAATGAAATAAGACAGCAATCCCAAAGCAAGGATCAAGTTATGTTTAAAAATAATAAATTACGCTCGTGTTGCCGGCCTAGTTTCCTATGGTTTAATAAAATTATCTTTGTAACTCACCTGTAGGTAGATGCATCACGTTTTGTAGGAACCCTGCTGGTAGAACCGGAGTTCTTACCAGCTGCCCGTTTACGAGACTGACTTGCCCCATGCCAGAGAAGTTCTGTAAATACAAACATAATTCATCAATAATATACATACATACATAACATCACGCCTTCATTCCCAGAGTGTATTAGTGACAGTTTGCAAGCCAATCGCCTAACAGTACTACTATCCATTATTCCCAAAAAAGTTTTTTTTTTAAGTACTATTACTGATCATCGAGCAACACCAATCGAAGGAGATCACATTCGGCGAACAATTCAATTCAATCATTTCACAAGAGTGATTGGATTTGGATCCACTAACAAAAGGGGCTATATTATACACAGTAACCATATTGCTTTTAGCATGCTATCGTATCGTCAACGTTATGGTAGCTCTTGTTGACTTGACAGTAATGGCGGCCGTGTTAAAAACAAAACGACAAAATATACGACTTTACCGAGTACAATAGAAACCCCAAGAGAAAGAATGGTTACCACGAACTATTCAATTCAAAACTTGAGGTGCAGAGCCCTTGTCACTCTTAAGTCAAAACTAAATCGAGAGAGGGATGGAGCTATTTTAACTTGGAACTTCGATTTTCAAAGTAGAGCCTCGGGTATTGAGTCAACATAAGCGGCTGGCACGATAGGTAGTTGGCATATGGGAATCTTGTCTTGGGAGTCACTTATAGAAAATCGCTTACGTTAGCGCTATGCATGTAGTCTAATACCCCATAGCCTCTATACTTTATACATTCTACTCCTTAATCTATTGAACGCCAAGCAGCGAAGTGATACGACGTGCCTCAGACGCCACAGTCTTTGATCATTGAAGTTTGACGACACGTTTGACGTCACGATTTGCCGGTTTTGGCGTTCAAAATGTTAAAACCTATGAAATAAATAAATATTACAGGACAATCTCACATCAATTGACCTAGTACTAAACAAAGCTTTAAGCTTGTACTATGGGTACTAGACAACGATAAACATACTTATACAGGGTGTTAGGTAATGAGTGGATAATCCTTGAACTACGGATAGAGGGCACTTAGGACGTTATGAAAAAGCTAAAATAGGTCTAGTAAAAGTCGCACGGTTTTCGAGATATTTGGACTTTTAATCGGATTTTTTGTAATTTTTCCTTATGTCCGTGTTACGAAAAACCCTTAATTTCATGTATTAATTCATATTTTTTTCACATTTTTCTTGCACGGTTAGAATCACTATGAACTAAGGAAGTTTTTAAAGCTACATGCCAAGTTTTTTTCATGACAACTTTTTGAGTAAACTCACTAAGTTACTTTTTCCATACTAAGAAATCCCCGCGTTTGTTTTTCACGTAGTATGGAAAAACAAACTTTGTGCGTTTACTCAAAAAGTTGTCATGAAAAAAAAACTGGGCATGTAGCTTTAAAAACTTCCTTAGTTCATAGTGATTCTAACCATGCAAGAAACAACGAAAAAAAAATTGAATTAATACATGAACTTAGGGGTTTTTCATAACACGGACATAAGGAAAAATTACAAAAAATCCGATTAAAATGACCAATATCTCGAAAACCGTGCGACTTTTACTAGACCTATTTTAGCTTTTTCATAACATCCTAAGTGCCCTCTATCTGTAGTTCAAGGATTATCCACTCATTACCTAACACCCTGTATAGAGAAATACATACTTAAATACACAGAAAACATCCAAGACTCAGGACATACTACTCGCGCTCATCACACAAACATTTGCCCATACCGGAAATCGAGCCCTGGATCTCTAGCTTCGTAAAAACATTATCATAAAAAACATAATGGAACTGACCAGTGGTTATTTATTACTTGAAGGGTATCTATTACTTATTACTTAACTTACCAGATAAAGTATTCCATTGTGACTATTTAACGCAATGTTTAGTTTAGCTTGACCTATTTTATCACGCATGCCGTGTGAACAAACGCCCTTGTTCATAAAATTTGGTCATAACAAAAACATATTTCAGCGTACATACATGGCAGTGATAGGGCACATATTTCGTTGAAACGCTATTGGTTGCTGCTTTAAAACCCCACTCTATAGTCACCAAGAGATTTTTTTTAAGTTTTTGCTTTGTTTCGTAATACCAAGTAGTTATTTATATAACTTTATATTTTATCGGCGCCAGCGATTCATTCATTCAAGAAAACGTGGCTTGCCATGTCAAAACGCTGAGTGGCTCCCTTATTTGACACAATTTGGTTGGTACGCCCTTACCCTTGGTACGCTTTAGACAAATTACCAGTTTCAATTTGATAGCAATCGCTAGAGCGCTAGCCTAATTAATATATGATTTAACACTACAATTTGTTAGTAAGTGTATAATTACTACCCAAATAAAAGGCGTGAAAGCCGTTCATTAAACCTTCTCAAAATCTGGGTAAGTAATATTGAATGGAATTTCATAACTGCCCTGTTATCAGTGCAGTAATATCGTATGAAAATCCATTATTACCTTGTTTTGTTTTTGTTTAGTTCTAGATGGCTTTGTCAACCAACCCGCTTTGACACGCACGCAAGTTTGACCCTGCAAATCGGGGCTATTCACGTTCTTTAAAATCTTTTGGCACTCACACTGTACGGAGCGTTAAAATTCACAATTTAAAAACACTTTGGTTACTGCGGCGAGTGCCACATTTTGCAAATTAGTTACGCAGAAAGGGATAGCAATAGACGAAGTTTGAATTACAAAGTAGTACTCCTGTTTGATGGCGCGCTCGAATTCATTTGTTACTTTTGTACAAATTTACTTTAAGTGTAGTATAAAGCAGTATATGGGTCATACACACTCTTAAAACCAACGTTGTCTCTTCTGTGGTCAATAGTTACAAGCTCGTGTGCATATAAGTTATGTTTTTATATGATAGGTCTAAAGCAGTCATGACGGCGTTTTTGCGGGTATGGGCTTAGTCAGAACTTTAGGTGTGTCCACAGGAAAGACGGTAACCTAAATCTGTGTATGACCCATATATCACTCGTACAGTACAGATTACTAAACTCTTGTGGTTTACGGCCGTCCGGTTTGCGTCGGGCTTCAAATGCACACTCCCTTGGTGAACAAACTACTATTTGGCATGAGTCTATGTCCTAGAACCCCTACGAGTATTGTAGTGCCCGTGTTACCTGCTGCTGCGCGGGGATGAACAGCGCGTCCTGGCCGTCGACGGTGACGGCCTGCATCTGGGTGACGGGCGCGCCGCCCATCAGGCAGCCGCCGTACACGTTGCCCGCTTGTTGCTGCAACACGCACTACCGTAAAACATACTTACGAAACTTGCTGACTACCACAGTATACAGGGTGTCTCGTTTAAATCGGTCAGTATGGGAAATTCTGAAACTATAAGACATGCGAAGATCTGTTCTTAGGAACCATGTCATAGATTTTAATAAGAAGAAGAACTGCATGGACTATTTCTGGGTGGTTTGGCCCTCCGGGCCTGCTGCAAAACTGACATAACCTAAACTTACCTACGTATTTAAATGTCGGCATTTTTATGCAATAAATACTTCTCTCCAATTTTCTTTCCAGTCATTTTTATACCTAGTCATTTTTTCGGGAGATCGTTATAACGCAGAAGAAAAGAGGCGATAAATTGTATGTACCTGTAAAAGTTGCGGGTGTATCTGCAACAGTTGTTGCGGACTGTTTTGGTATGTTGTGCCCTCCCCGTTGGACACCACGCCCCCACCGAGCAACGACTGGAGTTGCTGCATCGAAATAACCTGGAATAAAGCAATATTTGTATTTAATTAAAGTGTACGAGTAAGGTACGTTGTTTATTAAGAAGACATTAAGCAAGGGAATAAAATAAAGATCACAGATCGGTGAATAGCCATTTCCATCTATAGTTTTTTTATGCCACTCCATGTCTTCCCTTGGATGTCGTAAAAGGCGACTAAGGGCAAGGCGATGCCTAGAACTTGTTAAATGATTTCCCTAAGTCGACTATAAAAAATCGATCTATGTCTTGCTTCCGACTTCAAGCTACCTCCATACCGTATTTCATTAATAGCAGTAGTGGTTTAACCTAGTAGGCGTATCAAACTGACAGACAATCAATTTTACATTAGGTGGGATTGGTTTATTACCTGTGGACCTTGTTGGACTTGTATTCCATTTGGGACGGAATTAGCTGCATTTGCAATAGCCGCTGTGAGTTCATTTCCCTGTAAAGAAAAAAATATTTTTTTTACATATTACATTTAGTATCTCAAAATTATCTCTCTCTTCCTATAATAATATATTCGTATTGACAAAACCAAATTGACATATTAGAATCATAGAGGGCGAGAAAATAATGTTGCAACACTTGCCAAATTGAGATAAAAATATATTCACTACTCACAGAAAGCCCTTGCGCTCTCAACTGTTGCACCACGGCTGAGCTGATAACTCTAAGCTGAGGCTGCTGTTGTTGCAAGTACTGTTGCTGTATCGCGGCAATCGTATCGCTCTGCACCTGTTGCTGTAACAGTTGCTGCTGCTGTTGCGCTTGTTGCGCCTGTTGGGCCTGTTGTTGCGCTTGTTGTTGCGCTTGTTGTTGCTGAGCTTGTTGCTGCGCTTGTTGCTGAGCTTGTTGCTGAGCTTGTTGCTGAGCTTGTTGCTGCGCTTGTTGCTGCGCCTGTTGCTGCGCCTGTTGCTGCGCCTGTTGAGCTTGTTGCGCTTGCTGTTGCACCTGCTGCTGTTGTTGTGGTATTTGTTGTTGGGGGCCTGGAATGATGTAGTAAAAGGATTAGAAATATATGGCTGAATCAACTTTTTGCTGTTGTTATTCTGTCCCGTAACCCAGGAGACAACAGTGACAGTTTCTTCAAGAAATGGTTTATTGGTTTATACACCACTAATATGCTTGAAAGAAAACCAATATTAATTGGCTTGTTTATTGCAACAAAAACTGATGTTTGGTGGATTCATATACATTAAAATCATGTTTTTAAAGAGTTACTTAAGAGATGTCACCATAGCAACGAGGTACAAAGAAAACTTAGTTGGCCGAGATATGTATGAGTTAAAGGGAAGAATATAAATTGAAAATATAGTGTTGGTTAAGCATATTGAAAAATCAGATTTGTTTATCAATGTCTGTTTCTACAACGGTCCTGAGAACTGACTTAAACTCTGTGACGGCTGTTAGATATTTATGTGGTCTATCAGTCTTTACCGCTTAGTCCTAAAGTAAATGTAGCAGTCATGTATTAATTCTACGGCATATAGTTTCTTTTTCATCATTAGACATTTTTTGTATGTGTCATGAGACTCATGAGCAAATGAAACGGGTAAGTTTCTATGGAAATTCTATACTAAGTGACCCATTTTCATTGCTCATGGATTAGTAAAAATGTAGTCCTTTTTTGGCCTGAGTCTATGCTTACTAAAGTGCTGTGGGGGTTCCTTGTCGGGCTGCTGTTCGGGCCCCATGGCGGCAGGCCCGAGCCGGCTGCACGTGGCTGCCAGCAGCGCTAGCGGCGACTGGGTACCGCTACAGTCCTAAAATCAACACATAACATTACAATGATTTTGGGACTTATTATTACACTCCGTTATCAAGCGGGCAGTTTGGTGGCGCTACCATTAGTGATGTGCAATGTTACTTTTTTATCGAGTTTTTATATATATATTTTTTTATGAATATGTACCTCTATGTCCTACAAAGCAATAAGGGGCCTGCGAAGAGATAGTTATCTAATTTATCAAGTAACAGTATTCCTGGATTTACAACAATAACTGAAATTGATAAGTTAATAAACGGAAAAGAATGCATCATAGACATGACATAGGAGAAATAAACAAAAAACTTTCCAGTATTTAGAATCATGAAGTTTTTGCCAGTTACATTTTTGACGACACGGTGGCCTAGTTGGAAGTGACCCTGCCTCCGAAGCCAGCGGTCCTGGGTTCAAATCCCGGTAAGGGCAGATATTTGTGTGATCAGCGTGAATATTTGTTCCTGAGTCTTGGATGTTTTCTATGTATTTAAGTATTTATTTCTCTATATAAGTATGTTTATCCTTGTCTAGTACCCATAGTACAAGCCTAGAGCTTAGTTTGGGACTAGATCAATTTGTGCGAGATTGTCCCCTGATATAAAAAATAAAACATTGGTAGAAGCAGAGCGGTCATTTTCATACTTAAAATGGATTTTTTCAAGTAGACGATCTAAATCTTACACCTAGAAGTCTTGAACAGATTTTGTGTATATATCACGAGAGTCATTTGAGTTATTCTTGATATTGAGTTTATCTGAAACATATGTATATCTGAAAATTTTATAGAAAGTTTTTTATTGACATTGCACATCTCTCTACTTATTTATGTGGCCACATTTATCGCGTGACTAAACGAGAATAAATCATCTGACAAGTACAGTGCGAGAGTGATGGATACTTTATCCACCGCGATAAACGTGACCATAATACGGGCCCTGACGTCCAAACGAAAAAGGCAGTATAAGAGTATTTGAGAAAAATGTGCAAATTTTGCGTTTTAAGAAAGCAAGTGATGTAACAAGACAGTGTTTCTTGGGATAAATGCTCAAACAACGGCCACTTTAGAAGATGTCACTAAGTTACTGGCCATAAAAATATTTGAAAAATGCTCAGTTCTGGGACTAGATGTAGGGAAATTGATTTAATTATATTAATAGATTCCACATTTAATGCCACTAACTGGCAGTTATTGAGCCTTTACTCTAAATTTAATGAAATTTACTATTCATTAGGACCATGTTGACAACAGGTTGAGCTTACCCAGAATAGGTAATAATTTCTACCCTTAAATATTAACAACAAAAGAGAAACAATGTTATTATAATAAATATAAAGCAGCAGTGAATTGGTGATTCTATACTTTACATTTATTACCGATTGGTTGCCATGGAAACTAACAGACAGCACATAAAACTAATATTATGAGCTTATAGCTATGGTGTAAAAGAATTTGAAGACCCACCGAAGTTTATCCTGGTTGGTAAGCTACAATGAATAAGAAAATATTGATCAGTATTTTTTTACCAGAGAAAAATAAAAAAATATTAATTGGCAAATTAAAACAATGAAGCAAAGGTAAATAAGAGATAGATATACAGTAAACAGTACAGAGAAAAGTGAATACTGATGCCATATTGAAATATTATGTACCCTATGACATTTTGATCAAATAATATGACACCTCATAATTATGTTAGCATAATTATGTAATCGGTTAAGACATTTACGCTGCAGAGGGGGATTAGAAATAGACATGCATGACAGATTGGAAAATATAACCCTCCTTCCGGCAATCTGGAAAAACTGAAGTTCTTCCAAAATCTCTTTATTTGCCCAGGCTATTATAGGCTACATACACAATATTAAAGTATACATCAGTTAGTTAAGGAGATTCATCTAATTAGTGTAAGTGCTACTCACTGATTCAATAACTCTTACTAGCACTATTAGTATTAGATCAAAGAATGCGGCCTCTTTCAAAGTTTTGAATGAAGTTACATCTGAAACTCATACTGGTGCTTTTTTTAACTAAAATGCTTTTTCAGCAACATATATCTTTAACTTAAATGGACACAAATCCATATAGTTGTCTCCTAGCAATAGAAAGAGATTTACTGCCATGAATACATCTGTAATTACCATAATGGTAATTATAAATGTATTCATGGCAGTAAATTTCCATATTCATAACTGAACTTCACTGCAATTGTTTAATGAAATAGTTTTCTCAGAGTCATATAATATAATACTTGGTATATAAACAGTTTTGAATCGCAAGGTCTCTTATGATACAAGTGACTTATTTTTTTTGCTTACCATCAACAATACACACAACCAGAAATGCAATAAGGCCTGCAGCGAGACATGAACTTTGGCTAATCTACAGATTGTGGATAAACAAACATTGTGTTGATGTATATGACTGTATTCATCACATCACCAAAAAAGACTTGCACATTTTCTGTTTCTGGAGTCAGATTACAATACTCCCAGCTTCTTAATAGCTACTGACACCTTACATGCACTAACATATTGTCGTCTCGCTTACTCAAACTCGTATCTGCTTTTTTTTTGCTGTTGGTAATTTCATTTTCATTCATTAATACTTAAAAGCAATAACTTTACCAACAGCAAAAATAATTTGCACATACGAGTTTGAGTCAGTAAGTCGATATGACAGTATATTTTGTCACTTGTGTTTTGTAAAAAAATATTCCGGATAAGTATTATGGACTGTTCTTATTTTAAGCTTCAATCAGACATGCTACTTGGAAGTAATAAAATGTGTATAACAATATTTAAATGTGTTCATATTATATTTTTCACCTTTTTTTTTGTATTCAAGCAGTCATATTTAATATTTATATGCATCGGTCAACAAGTCCCCAGAGTGAGCACTCCACAGTTAAAACTTGAGGTTATCTGAAGACTGCTTGCACAGACAAAGCCATACAATAAAACTAAATTGCTAGGTAAACTCGTTATTAAATGCTAGAACTCATCAGTACAAATTACTTGCTTTGTAAATTATCACCATTAAGAGCCATCAGTTAATTGTACGATTTGTCATGAGAAATAAGCGATTAACTAAATAGAAACACAATCAGATCAGGTTTGCAATTGATGCAAATCAATTAAGTTCGTGCCCTACGCATTTAGTTAAACAGATAGTTTCAAGTCTCAGTAGGGGAGAAGTTTCGACATAATTCACTGTATAGATAGACTAGCGAGCACAATAGAAGCGAAAGGCGCGCGCATGAGGGGAAAAATTCACACAGAGCTGACGAAATAGCCACCACAACAAGTAGGTTTTACGGTAGCCCATAAAAACAACAACGCAAGAAGAATGCTTACTTACTGCCTTTCTGTACATCAACATACCGTGTATGGCAAAACAGGAGCTGCTACCATTATAAGACTGTATTGTCCAAATCATAAAAAAGAATTGGAAAAACTAGAGTATTTTGGCGGGTGACGATTTAAATATTTATAAGTCGAGAGTTATTTCGCTAAGTTTGACATTTGACACAGATAAGTGAAAATATAAGTAAAAACAGGTTTTAAAATTTTGAGCACTCGAGTATTTAACATAGACAAATCATTCAATCAGTCTATCGTTAGCGCTTTTAGTATTAACACTTCCGGTTTTCTCACAGCATATTTATGAGAATTGAGAACCAAGTCCAAGGTGGCATCACATCACAAATTTAACGTTCTGTGTTTTATTTAAAATGTCACTGCGTCCAACGCCACGCCACACGTGATTACAACAAACGCGAACTAAGTTTTGCTGGATACTTCTAGGAAGTTTAAAAGTTGCGGCTATTCAGTGTATCGTAGTAGTTAAAGTCGACACGCCTTTTCCTAACGAGTGTCGGGAGTCGTCGCACGCAAGGCCGCCGCCGCCCTTTGATCCACCCACCTCAAATCGCGTGACTGATTTTATGCAGTTGTTGAATAGGTTTATCTTAAGACGTATCGAACAATTAATAACGGGTAGCCCAGGTATGTGAGAAATCGATTTTAAAACTATAATTAACACAAGCAGCGGTGATGATGCTTATGTTTGAAGATGGCGACATTGGCGACCTTCATTTTGAGTAAGTAAAATGAAGTGTTGTTCTGTTGACAGATGCTAGTACGATATCATGCAACTATCTTGTATTATTATGTGTTGATTTGAAAATGGGTGGGAAGCGGAACCGGAGGAGGACGCTGATGCTATTTCGGCAAGGGAGTTGCTTGCAAAGCGGTCACAACCTCCTGCGTGTGGCCTGGCGGGCCCCACACGCCAGGGGCCGCACTCGCCCCGCCCTCCCCCTGCGCCGATACGAGACCGCTGCCCGCTGGCGTCGGTTTTGTTACACAATAATACGATGTCCTTTCACTTCATACGAATTACCTTGCTTGTTTTGTCCTCGTTAATGTATTCCACCTGCACTTTAGTGGACTCAGACGACATTATCCACTTGACACTTGCAAAATAATATTTTTCTTTGTTTGCGAACGGAACGCACCATTCTCACGACCGGCCGCCAAACTACGGCGCGCGTACTGACGAGCATAGGCGAAAACGTTCGGCAAAGTTCGGAGATCCGCCTCCTATCGCGGTCGGATTTATTTCAGTTTTATAACCTTTTCTATAATATTTAAGCTTTCAGACCCTATAAAAGTGGCCGAAATTCATAAATAATTTACTATCTTCGAGTTTTCTCATTCGGGTAATGCTTTACGGTCATTAAACAACTTAAATGTTGTATTTAGTAGTTTGTTGTCGTTATCTCCGTCCCTTTCTATCGAGGACAGGTCTCGATTATTGGTAGGCAGCAGCTGCGCCTCTCTCCTCCTCCCCGGTGCGGGTGCGGCGCCGCCGCCCGATAATAATAATTGAAAGTAGGAAGGACGTAATAATGGGTGTATAACCTCGCGCCCGCGGCCTCCTTGGGCGGGCAAAAAATGCACACATGTCGTGCGTTTGACGCGCCGCAGCCGCGTCTGGTAATAAGACGAGGTCTGTAAACAAACGATATCAGTAGGGGCTCCGTTGCACTTGCAAGTCTTTGTTCACATGACTCCGCGCTTAAGTATAAATTACGACAAGTTCATGTCTGAGAAAGTTTTATCGTATTTGATCGATTTCGCTCGAATGTACATAGACAACAATAAAATACATTTGGAAGTTGATTGCTCTATGTGGCCTAAAAACTAGAAACACAATTGCCAGAGTATCTCAGTCATGTTCGTGTAAACAAATTAGAAATGATATCACCGCGCAGTATCTATATTGTCATTAATTTGTACATTTTGTACTACTATGAATGGACTGATACAATCTTAAAATAATTATGCACCATTTTAGCACAAACAATCGAATAAGGACTAAAAAACATTTGTAATGGGCAGATTGATTGAAAAGTTACACAGTTATTAATAATATGATAAGTATGTAAAATGAAGAGGATGGCAAAATTACAACTTGAGGGACTGTTGCTGATGAGCCTAGGACTTATATTATGCACTTCGATAAAGTGGTAGGTAGTCTTAACTCAAACTAGTTCGAAGCGAGAGTGAAAGTCGCGCCACATTTTGTCAAGCATCAGGCGCGTCGCCCTGAGTCCATTATGCACGAATGAGCAGCCGCCCCGAGAGAACGTGTGCGGCTTAATTATCTCTACCGAGAAGAAACTGATTTCAACCTTAATGCTATCAGAATAGAACTCAGTTTTTCTTAAAAAACGTATCGGACAGCTATTATTGAGTAGTACGCAATTTTTTATTCAATTTAGAATCTTAATTTAACGCGATCAAGGTTCTCAGATGTTGTTAATTTTACGTATTTCTATTGCCTTTGGGTGTAGCACTTGGATGCCGCGCGTGCTGGCATTTCATGCAACAACGGCGTGGTGCTCGCGATGTTGTTTGCGCTCAACTAAGCACTTGATTAATTGAAAAATAAAAGCATGTAAATCCTGGTTTGATTAATTGATATTTAAAGTTTTCTACTAAATGTTTGAACTTAAATAACATCTACAAGGAAATGATTATTACAGTACCTATGCCCTTTACAACTTTTTGCCTAATTTCGCTTTGCCTTACAAAGTTACGCATTTATATTTAACTACTGTCACTGTGTACTTGTGTCTTATCATTTTTCATATTTTTATTATGACTCACTTGATCTTATCGAGTTTATTTAGTATTTTTGTTTATTCTAGTCTTATTATATCAGAAATTATGTTTTTTTAGTGTTGTCTGAGTAAACGGTAAGTAGTAGTTAGATGCGACCACGAGTGGAGCGAACGTGCCGCGGGAGTGGGCGGCGAGGGCCAAAAGTACTTACCATAACCGAATTCTTCGCGATTTATTAGTTTCAGAAGACAAATTGTCGATTAGTCGATTAGGCAATATGTATTATATAAACTGATATTATGCACAGTAAGTAGGGATAAATTAGACCAACCAAAATTATGTAGTTCAGGAGATTATGATCAGTGATATTATCTACCTACCTTCTAAACGATCATAAAGCGAAGAGAAACCTTATGACAAGTGATTTTATAAACACTAAAATTATACAAATGTCAAATATAGTTTTTTTTTTAAGAATCCTTTGAGAACAGATAATTACTCGTTTGCAAGTTTTTAAAATTAGTATGAATATACCCCATTTTCCACTTATAGGTGCAATATGAGTAAGCTTATCTTCTCACCTAAGCTTATATAAGAAATTCTTAAACTTTTCTTAGAATTTTCCTCAATTAGGCTGGCTGGTATGGCAGGACGTATGGCCTCTAGGTACTTTTTAATATCAATATAATGTACTAGGTACTATTATTTTATATTTAAGCTTTTACTTTACTACCTAATAGGAACCCGTAATGCTCTTCCTATTATTTCGAAACCCCTAATCTCATAGATTGTTTGAGTAAGCTTAAGCTTTCGCGTGAGTATTAGATAGGTACGTAAGTTAACCTTCTATTCGTATTTTGCAAATATTTGAACTTAATTTCTTGAGACGGCACTGCACCTACATTATGGTTAAATAGTTTTGCAGTACAAACAACCGAACATAAACAAAGTGTTTTAAATTGATTAGAATACTTAGATTGATTAGGATGTCTGCTTTGTTATGCAACCAAAACCCACCAGTAGGTAGGTATGTAGGTACATACTGGTACTCGTACCTACTAGTTCCTACCTACCTAACCAAAAAAGCAAACAAATCTTAGGAACTAACATCCTTCTTCCTAGTCAATCTCCTTTAAGTCCAATGCTTTAATTCTAAGTTAAAAATAATGAAATTCGCTTCGTATTAAAAGTCTCGAAGCACTTAACCAACAAATCTTAAAAAGTACTTACCTACCTACAAGTGTATTTTAGTTCATTGAGACAAAGCCATCTGTTAATATCAAGGTAATATGGTTATGCATTAGTTTCGGGTCCCAGAAATGTTTCAACATTTTTTCACGCACCTATGTATAAAGATCAACCGAAAGATGGGTAAGACCAGGTAACCGTTAAAGGTACCTGCAATAGAATCGCGAAGCAAAACCCCGCTTAAGTACAGGGGATTACTCATTCAATAGAGACTAGAAATAGACATGAATGGAAATACTGATCTTAGAGAACAAACAAGGCCATTGCGATCGGGGTTTATAGCAATGCAGACTTCCAAAATATGTGAACATACCACCAGATCAGCCACAACCACCTGAGGGCTTTCTAGGTGTCTGGTAGCCCATGTGCTAGCGGAAGTGGAAGTGACTGTGGGCGGTCCGGACCGCCCGCGCCACCCGCCCCCCGGCCCCGGACACGCCCTAGGTCTCATGATGCACCTCGCACTAATTAAAATATTAACCTAAACACGTGACATTCCGAAACGTCACCGAACCTATCATTGCACGGTTTAAAGCAATACGCAGGCGGCCGGGCTCAATGGGCCCTCCCGCGCGTCTGATCGACGCACGATACGATTAATCATGTGGTACTCGTAACATCCGGAAGAATGATCATATCTATTATTTTTTCACGGCTCGACGACAGTTATATATCTAGTTTCTATGATAAATTAGAGTTATTTTTGAATTATTTATGTTGTTTCTAAACTTAATTTTATTTATTTAGACCCTAATGATATGGCTACTAGGTGGAAAGATTCTGTCTAAATAAATTATTTGGATATAAATTGAATAAGTTGGTGTAAAAGAAATTGGGGTATGACCTGGACACATTTGCGAGGGTATCGGCGGAAACACGCTCTGCATAGGGACGAGTGAGGAGACCGAGGGGAGACCTTTTCACAGCAGTGGGACACAAGCACAGGGCAACAAAAAATTTTTTGCTAGAAATATTTTATGGGTTCTTAGGTTCATTAAGTAGAAGCTTTTTAAACATTCTTGATGTTAGGTGTGCAGTGTAGATTTATCTCTGATAAACAAATTCTCGAGTCATTTGAGAAAGATAGGCAAATAACGTACAAACTTACTTATACTATATTACAAGGTACAAAATATACAAGACTCAAAAGAAAAGGCACAAACTACAGGCAACTCAAGATGCAGATGTTACAATGACAATAAGTATAGTTACAAGGTAGAGGTACCTCTACTAAAATCTATAAAATGTATCCATTCCACGAAAACTAAGTACATCACCTTTTATGTAAAGGGTAACTGCGAATACTTTAGAAACCATTTGAAATAATGAACCTTTTAAATAGGAAAATATTTTTTCAAATACGTGCAGTAGAAGTTTAGTTACCCTCCACATACGTAAAATCTTTACTCTGCTCCCTTTTTATAAAATATAAAGAAGAGTAAAGATTCAACAAGTGAACATATTTAGACGAACTTAGTAAAACAATCATATAACACAGTAACTTTAAGTAGTCAGTCACTTAAATTTCTTACCGCTGTCCACACTCAGAGACAGTTTAGAGACAGTTAACTCGTTCCTTTTTCAAACATATATGTATGAAAATCGTTACTAAGGAACGACTTAATCGTCTCTAACTGAGGTGACTATTTGACCTCAAAAATCAGAATACAATGAACAGATTATAATACAATGATAGATAGGACATATCTGCTCCGACCTACGACGCATGTCCTTATTTATCTAAGTAGGTATACGCCACCATCCAATCCTTTACTCCTTCACCATAATTTAACCCACTTTATCACACTCAAAGGGCTCAGTCCCCGTATTATGATCGTCTATAAAGCTTCTGTCTGTCTTACTCACACTTGCCTACATTCTGATCAAAAAGTGATACTTACTTTATCCGTGTTTATCCACATCTTTAAACACGACTATAATAGGCCCGCAGAACCCAAACCTTGGCGTTGCCGACCTTAAAAAGTCTATCCTTTTTACGGCGCAAACCTTATCTGGATGGATCTAATAAATGCGTGGTGACGTTGAACTGTTCTGACGAAATCATCTCAAATGGGGATTATTTGCTTTACTATTGTGGGCATACCTACCTACGTTCATGATGACACAGACACTTTGTTTACATTATAACAAAACAATGTCGACTTGATGACGTTGACTGTAAGTACATAGGCGTCTGATCTGACAAAATATCGTTTAAAAAAATAAGTGACTGTAAAAACCTTAAAATGAATATTTACAGCGTTTCCTAAAAACACCCGCTCACTCTTATATTTCAGCTCTGATCGTTGATCTGATTTAGTTTCGCTATGTAACGGGCCCTCATCTTTGTCCATTATTTAAAAATCACAAGAAAGCGCGAAAGACGCATCCCACCCACCCACCGCCCGCCCGCGACATCGAGCCGCGGGGGCGTAACCGCCGCCCTACGCCGCGCGGCCCACGTTACCCACGATGCATCACTTACATCAAAATGCTTTCCCGCCAATTTCCTACAATTATGCTATCGTGTCAATTTATTGATTAATGACTGGTGACAGTTAGTAAACTTCAGAATCTTCGGTACCTTATTCATTATTTTTATTAATTAATTGATGATATAGGATAAAAGGCACGGTAAACAGTACAATACTTTTCTCTATTTTTTTTCGATAATAATATGTATCATTGTAAAGAAAAAAAGCCAAAGAAGTCTCTCGTAACTGATAAAAGTAAGTAGTTTCTATAATTTGATTAAAGAGCCATCTAGTCAAAGTTGAACTAAACATAACGACTTATAACTTTACTAAGGTTAAAAAACGTATTCAGCTTGCCGTAGTTTTAATGTCTACCACTAGGGGTCTTATTACATGTAGAGTACAGTAAAATGGGGTGAATAGAAATACAGCCTAAAATAAAGCTTATTCTAAAGCATGCTCTTATTTATTAGAAACAAGTTACGACTTATTTTAGATTGTATTTCTATTCGCCCTGCGATACTCTTCACCCCATGTCCGGTACTAAATTTGCCATAGTTCGTCGATGAATTAGCTTACCTACTTTGCTTAGGCTTTTGTGTCCATGGGTTCCTATAAAAAAGTTTAACGTGATGGCAGGAGGAATTACAATATTCTCAAGTGCAACCAACTTAAGCAGCAACTTTTGGTTCAAATTGAAATATTGCCAATTTTAATCCTCCAAGCTGTATCTTTTTCTAATCATATCTATCCAAAAACAAGCGGTTACCGCAGTGAATATAATTTTCTGTTCTGTAGGTTATCGGCTTTGCAGACATTTATATTTTTATATGTGTTTATCTTTGTTTCTGACCGTTCTAATTAGCCTACGACGGGTAGTCTATCTCGCGCGTGATTTAACTCGCGCGCCGTCATGTACTAGCCGTGCTGGTGTTACGGAGTTAGGAGGAAAATCACGAGGTCTTTGTTCGGGGTTTACAATACTCGGTTCTTTCAATCGAGGATGATCTCTGTGGCTGTGGCAGCCGTATTTCATAATTTCACTACTACGTACTTATACCCACAAGCAAGGTTTGGAATTTAAAGACCTAGGCGATTAATTATTTAGATTCCTGAACGGCGTCGCTAGGTTTAAGAAACAAAAGTTAAACGTGTTTGTATGAGCTGTCACAAGCATTGAAAAGAGAATACTTAATTAGTTTTAAGTTGAATAGACAACACTTTTCTTTTTATTTTTGTCATTGCAGGAATCATGAATCAGCTCATTCACTCGCAAGTTCATTCATTGCACTGCGCAATGTTGTTCCATATATTAAATCTGTGAGCTCATGTGCTGATTTGCTTTTTCTTAGCTGTGGCGCCTGTGGGTGGCATAAATTATTCCAAACATACCAATTCCACCGTTAATTGAACTTAAATTAAAAAAGTGTTGTGTTGTGTGTGCTTAGCTTAGAAAAACCTATTATCCTTTACCTACAATTAAGGGAGCGACCACACCGACGTGTAAAATACGGTCTTTGCGAAAACAAAACAATGAGTCATACTAATTACATGACGTCAATTTTAATGCACCATTAAGGCATTAAGCTCCGGTGTGGTCGCTCCCTAACTCGACGAATTCTGTTCTACCATTTATTTATGTATTAATGGTACAATGGTTGCCAAATAAGAACAGTTTAGGATAATTGCATGATTGGCTTCTATAATTCCTCTATTATTTTCAACACGTTCTTGCTGCAGAATCCAATCAGTTTGAACTTCTATGAGGGAAATAAATAATAGGTACATCAATACACAAAAAAACTTGATTCAAAATTGATTTATTAAATTGCACATTATTAAACACATCTTAGGTAGGTAGGTACATAAAGATCTTCAAATTGTTTGTAGATTGTAACATTATTATATTTTCTGTTTTTAATTCATAAGATATTTGTGGCTATGTTAATATAGAACATAATTGTTTCCTTGATGTATATCATTTATAAAATAGTTTTTTAAAATAATTATTAACATTTTGAAAATAACATAGCACCTTTACTAACTTAAAATATGACTAACGAAATCTACAATTATTTTAACAATGATTGATTTCTTTGCAAGTTCAAGTACAAAATGTTTGACTTATCATAAGATTTAAGTGTTTTTGTTTATTATTCCATGATTTGTAGGAAACTTAAATAAAGCATTGATATCTACAGAAATAACATTCTAAGGGGTTAAATCTATATCTACATTAGGTGTTTTGTCTTTAGGTTTATAAATTACGTTTGTGTAAGTGGGTAGGCTAGGTATACATATAAATAAATAATGAGTTTTTCTTCCAAAATGTTCAGATACATTATTTATAGTAAAAATCTTTTCAAAGTAAAAGCTTACATCAAATAATTTCATGTGGGTTTTAACTAAAGTTCTAATACTAAAAGGGTACTACAATATAAATATGCTAAAGAGACAAAAATAATACTTTTGACTGGGCAATATTCTGAAGTCTCATCTGAAACAAAAAACATTTCTTTAATATACTTACATACCGTCACTACTTTGAAAAAACCTCGTATCTCATGTTTCGTGATGTACAATTTTAAACTTGTTGCTCTTCATGTTTAAATTTAAAATCGTACATCACGAAATATGAGTTACGAGGTTTTTTCAAAGTACCTAGTGACGATTTTTTTTTTTTAGTTTGGTAGCTGATATTACACTATGAAGTTATTCTGAAAATTACATGTGTAGAGAAGAATAATAATACAGAAAGAAGAATACATGTCATATCAGCTTATTTTGCTACCTGAGGTTTGTACTCTTGTTGAGGGCTAACTTGAGGCTTGAGCTCACATTGTAAGTTTTCTCTGGTGTTTCAACTTTTACCTAACTGCATGCTTAGTATGCAAAGAATGCATGTTCAACTATGAACTGCTTGGCAAAAATTAAAGGCTCTGTTTAAAGTATACTAATTGACAACATACTCCAATTTTTACCCACTGCAGTGGAACCTTGGTCTCTCGGCCTTATGTAGTTTCTCTCTAACTTTTTTTTCTAGCTGCACCTGCGCTTTGTTTTAATTTTAGATCCATAGTTTTGAGAAATAGGAAGAGTGGTAATGTTCGAATGCAAAGCGGGTGATTTCACCGATTGTATGCTACCAGTTGATGGTAAACAGTAACCACGAAGCTCAACGCTAGCACCAAAGGCATCAATCTCAAGCTAAGTATAGAGGCGCAGAGACGATTCCTGGTGTTATTTAGAGTCTCATCCTTTGGGACTCTTGTTAAGGAAGGTATTTTTTTTAATTAAACACTTAACAGTTACCTAGGACTTGACCACAAGAATAAATGGTTCAAAATGTATAGGCAGAAAGGGCAGAAAATTAAAAAATATACTGCTACAGTTGGTGTCATTCGCGATTCATAATAACGTTTACTCTAAATAATGATTCACATAATAACATTAGCCTTAGCATCAGCTATACTTCGTTTTATTTAAGATGAGAATAAGTGTCCATATTTCGCACCAGTTTTTCGCGTTACCGAAGAAAAATTTGAAATTAAAAACAATTTTCTCTACTATACCTAAGTAATTAATAACAAGAATTATAAATAATATTTGCACAAATATTGTTCAGTATTGGCAACGTTATTAAAGGAAACATGTGCGAATTTGACCGTTATTATTCTCATCTTAAAAAAACGAAGTATAGGTAAACATATCTTACATTACCTAAGCGTCTAAATAAATACCTAATCTTATTCGTACTAATTATGAAAGTCGTAAATCACAATGCATGATCAATATAATACTTGTAAGGCATAAAAAATGTATATTATATTTAAAACTATTTAGGACAAAGCTGTTATGGGATGTGACTTTAGAACAAACGTTATTATGGATTGCAAATGACACCCAAATGAAGCAGCAGAAAAGGGGGTCGGAGGGAGCGGGGGTCTTTACCATGACATTGTAAACTTACGCTAAAATTCTACAATCCACCGCCGCTCCTCTCGACAGTAATCTTCTTCTTGAGCAATTCCTTCTCATGGTTCTCCTCCTCCATTTCTGCCATGCGCGCGAACCGGGAGTACGCCACGTGGCCGGACTTAATGGCCGACATCATCTGGTCACAGGAACAAGGTCAATAGGACGGCCAAAAATTTGATGACCATAAAATAAATTATGTTGCAATTGCAATAGTATTTAATTAACTATAATTCAGGGACTATATTGTTTCATTTCTATACTTTGTGAATTTACAGTGGTGCGGTGTACAAAGAAATGTATCCACTTTTGGACCTTATTACAATGCAATAAGGTAACCGGATACATCTCTTTGTAGTCGACTGTAGACGTACACTGCTCAACTAGGTGTATGTAATCTGTTTATTAAGTATTAGCCGTATTTTATAAAGTACCTTAAAAGTGAAAACGACTTAGCAGTACAGTCAAGTTCAAAAGTATGTATACACTTTAGTACCTTGTCACTTTAATCGCTTGGATAATTTCATATGACAGTTTAAACATGACGTTAAATAGACAAGGTACTAAAGTGTATACATACTTTTGAACTCGACTGTACTTGTATTTAATATTAAATTTCAAAAACACCTGAATCAAAAGTGCATTATTTTATTACTCTAAATTATATGCTTCAAGAATCAGAAAGGAAAAAATAAAAACGTTTGAATGTAACGTTTTTAAGTAAGATTTTACTAGTTTGTTAGAACTCACTACAAACAACTCACAATGAAAATCGTTAGTTAGGTTAACTAGCTACATACATGCAAATCATGCGAATGCAATCGAAAACAAAGCAGCAAGAACGCAGTAGCCAAATAATCCAAAAAAGTATAGCTCGTTCCCTTAGATAGTGTCGTCGCTTTGGTATCGCGCCGCCTTGACACGTGCCGACTTTTGTCAAAGGATGCCGCCGCGTAAACAAATAATACGAGCGGTGTACCCGCAAGTCCATTTGGCAGTTTACATCGAATTAATTCCTACTTTATGTTTACATAACCACAAGTGCGGGTGTAGCGACACTATCTAAGCGATGGGACTATAATGTTAGCAGTATACAAGAAAGAAGGTAGACATAAATAAAAGAACGGCGTACGTAGGCATGCTCTCTTTTAACTCTCAATAACCAATATCTTGAATTGCTTCATTGTTAGAACAAAGCGTCCAATAGTAGAAAAACAACTGAACGTATAAATCAGCAGAAAAAGGTCTCAATGTAAAAAAGGATCAAAAACAACCGGCCAGCACAAGGAACGCATTCATACATTCGAGAAGTACGTTCAACTTGCTCTAATGCATAAATCCGTCGCTTACAACTGCCCATAGACACGGCATAGATAAAGACCTGCAGGTACTCGTCGAGCTCGACTTGTCCGTTCATGTTAGTGTCGATCTCTTTCAATATTTCGTGTAACTGTTCCCCGGTCACTTCTTCGCCGCCCGCCTGTGAAAAAGCTCCGAATTCAAGCGACATGGACATGTGAAACAAACACTATGCTCTATGGAACTTGCATGAAATTCGCATCGTCACAGTATTCTTTAGTTGCGATTAAAAAGGCGTTTAACAAATTAACTGATCATAAATTTCAAGCAAGCTCTATATTACATTATTTCGATTTTCCGTAGAATCGAAACCCCGTAATGACGACACAGACATGACATGGCCCCGTGGCTAGACTATTCCCCTGTCTACCTGTAGGTAGTCCGGTATCTCCAGATGCCCATGGTACGTAAGATCTATCTCTGACAGAATAGCGCTTATCTCAGCGTCAGTCGGCGTCACACCCATACTCTATAACATTGTTGGTTAGAAATGTAAAAGATCATAAAGATATTGATGTTTCTTTTAAACATACTATGTAGATCCTTGTTGGATGCAGGGTCAACCTTGTAGCATTCAGGTTGAATCAGGATGTTAAGATTGTATGGGCAAATCTAATTATAGATATTTCTGTTGGAACATAATTCATACAGCATTACCTTTCTTGTTTTTTCCGGAAAACGCTCATTTGCTTTGCCAGCAGTGAATGCGTTAATTTATATTAAATATAAATTGGGTCTCATTCAAAACTCTTATCTCTAAATTTACATATGGTCAAAGATTAAGTTAAACAGGTAAAACTAAAATACATTACAGTTTCTTTTGGACCCATACCAAATCTACCGTCTCTAGTGTTTCACTGTATTTGGATTTCTGTTTTCTGGACAATAACTTTAGTAATAAACTGTTTACATACATATAAACTACTAGACTGAGGACGCCCGCTTCTTCGTATGCTTAGGACTAGTTTCCCGGTACTCCCACTCTTTTTTCTCGTTGGGGGTTGATTTTCGAAAAATCATTACCTAGGGTACCCAAGGAACATTCCCTCCGAATTTCAAGTCCCTAGATCCAGCATTTTAAGAAGTCCGTTGCCATCAGTCTTTCACAGAAAAGTTTAAACGAACCCGCATAACATTACCTTAAGACTCCTCCTAATGTCGTTGATGGAGACGTATCCCTTCCTGTCAGCGTCGATGATCTGGAACCGCTTGATGTAGGTCTGAATCTCGTCCTTGCTGAGGTTGATGGGGATCTTGTCGCGGCTGGCGCGGTTCACCATCTGTCCCATCTCGTTTGAGAGAAACTCGTTGGCTTCCTTGATTTGTTTCTGGAATAAAATAATGGAATTTCTATGGTTAGGTTGGGTACAAATCGATTTGGTTGGCGGCGAGAAGGTGCAGGAGGCGGTGGTGACCTTCAGCGTCACTATATCGCTGAATGATGTGGCAGAGCGGCAGCGTGAGATTGACCCCAGAGAGCTGCAGGTGCACGTGACGGCGGGGCTTGCTGGTGATAGATCGGGGGTCTATAGCCTGCAGTAAGAGGTCATAAGCTGGAAGGTCTCTACTGTTTTCAGGATGCCTTCGGTGAAGTAGGGCTAGTAAAGCCTTCCACCTGAATGCGAGTCCCCTTGAACTCTTGGACGGTACTTTGTAGCGGTCCCGTAGCCTCCTCTTAAAGCGATGGGCGGAACGCCCCGAGGATTTTAGTCGGTGCAAGTTGACATAACCCGCCCTGGCCCTAAATGGATTTTATCTAACCCAGCACAGCAGCAGACAAACATGTAAAATATCTAAAAGAATAACTAATATTTCAATTGCATTTTTTTATATAGTCATTTAAGTATTTTGGGGTTCTTTTAGTTTGCGTATTGTAAGATTTTCGAGACGTCTTCAAATAAATTCGTTATTAGTCTTTAATATTGCCTGGAACAAATCGCTTTTAACGATTAGACTGCGTTGTCTACCGCATAAAGATTTAGTGTTTTGGCATTCTTTGTATTTTCCTTGTGTGATGTTCAATAAAGTTTAGTGTGTATTGTATGGTAATCTCCCGGTACCTTCTTCTCGGCGTCGCTCCACTTGAGCTCCTCCTGCATGATGTCGGCGACGGCGGGCAGCGCCTCGACGGCGGCCTGCACGTTGAGGAAGGCGAGGCGCAGCCGCCGCGCCACCATGTCCACCGCCGTGCACGCGTACTCGCGGACCCCGTATCTGTACACAATAGGGAACCTGCATCATTTTCTCTTTTACGCTCTCTCTAAATTGCTATGAAAAGGCAAGACAACTGCATGCGCGAAACAATTGTCGTATTATTTTTTCATAAAAGTCATAGTTCAGACCCCCTGCAAAACTCTACAGAATCGACTACAGGAATGACGTCGCAGCTCTTGTTCCATGTTTATAATATACGGACCTTATAAAGAAAGCATTGATTTCAGAAATTACTATGTTTAAGCCATCATTGAATGAATTAAAACATTACGTAAATAAACTGAGGATGCCGAAAAAAAACCAATCTAAACCTTAAAAAAATATTTAAAATTTTAACAAGTTTTACTTCTTTATAAAATCTTAATAAACCGGTCTAACTTAGTGTATTGTATTTTATATGTTTGTTTTTTACGTTTTCCTAAATCTTTTTTGTGCATGTTCCCTATTCACCGTGTTTGAGCAACCCATGTGGTAGGACGTTATGCTGGGTCCGTTCGGATACCACCACCTTATCAGTATTCGCATTGTTGTAATCCGGTGTGGGGATAACACAACCAGTGAAATTACTAGCATAGAGGTATTCCATCTTAGTTAAGATTGGCAGGTTGAGAATGCAAATGTCTGGATTGCAGATCACACTTAAAATCAGGTGGCCGAAGTGCTTGATATACCAGACTACCAGGGTCCTGTTTTATAATGCTATAAATTACAAGCGGAAGTCTCTTTCTACTGCCTTTTGCTAGAAAGAGAGTTCCGCTTGTCATTTGTAACTTGCTGCTTTATAAATCCCGATTACTTACACAGCATTTGAGTCATTTTCAAGTGTTCTATCAATGTATCTATTAAATGTTGTTATTTATTTCCCTAAGAATTCAACTCGCTACTCACTCAAAAGCACGCATTTCGTGGCCTACAAAATGTTTTTTTTTTTTTTTTAGAGACTTTTTTATGTTAAAGAGAAGGCACACGAGCACTCAGGCCACCTGATGGTAAGTGGAATCTGAGACCAATAGACATTTGAATTCTCAAGACTATAATCCCAAGACCTCAAATGCGTTGCCAACCCTGAGGACTAAGATGGAATGCCTCTATGCTAGTAATTTCACCGGTTGTCTTATCTCCACACCGGAACACAACAATGCGAACACTGTATAACACTGTATGTGTATGATGAAACAATTTGTTATAATCTTACCTAATTTCTGCGTCGATGTAGGGGAACTCTGGGTGGATTTTTTTGCCAATGATAGGCCATCTCTTGCCAGTCATTGATGCCATCTTAGCAACCGCGAAAGCTCTATCACCGTAGGAAATTGCCAAGTGTTGTGCTACCTGAAACGCAAAGGATTAAATATTCAGTGGATTTTGTTAACACAAACCAAGCCTTTGATAAAGCATCAATTGTAAAAAGATTGCCAGTTCACTTACGAGTATAACACGAATAATCACTCTAGTACAGTGTGATAGTTTTGGAATGGGTCTTCTTCGGGTTTATACCTCTCCCACTCGCTCTCATGTGCTCTTAAGCAAGTGATCGACTTTACTTGAACCCGAAAGACTTCTTAAGACCTCTAACTCTGTACTCATATTTTAAAGGAGCTTCATAAAAAAGGGAGTGTCAAAGAAGTACGTAATAAAATGACCTAGTGAAATAAAATAGATGCGAGTGAATTATGTTAATTTTCCAACATCGCTAGATTTCCAAATTGAGTACTATAATTATATTTGTGGTTTTCGCGTTGCATTATCTTTAACGTCGTGAGACCCGGTGTGCTATAGAAGGTACATACTCAATTTAGTTTAAACTATATTTTATTGAATACAAAGATCATTGTTGTTCGAATCCAAATTTAAAGTTGCATTTAATAGCAAAGGCAATTTAAATTTATTCCTTTGATATTAGATTCAAATTCCCACTTACTTAATATTTATGTACTTAATTGGCTACGTGAGGGCTCTTTTACATGTCGTTAATATGCAGTGAATCTAGCGCTTCGGACAAGACCATCATTGCGGTGAAGAAGCAGTGAGCCTCACGAGGTTAAAATTAATGTATATGATACCTCCATCTCCAAGCCGAAGTCCTGCACCAATCTGATGTACATGGTGGGCGTCCAGCCGTGCGCGCCCTCGATCAGGAATCCGTCTGTCTGGCAATCGCGGTACAGAGGTTTCAAGTTCGCGCCTGAAAGGTAATATAAACCTTTGGTCCTTCGAACCGGATCCTATTGTATTGACTGCTAGCGGGCATGCGTTTAAGTATTTATAATTCCTGTATTTATGAGTTCTGAGGTTCTGACAGCGGAGTTTGGGGTTTATCCCAAATAGGGTTCTCAAGTTTAAATAATTCGAAATTGCGAATTTCGAACGCTAATTGTGAACGCTAGCTCAATCCAAATACAAGCGTTATTGTTACTATCGTGACTACTGGGCGATTAGTCTTTTGCTTTGTGTTTTAGATTCTTGCAATTTTGTAGGGAGTAAGGTGAGAAGCAAGTCGACCATGAATAGAGCAAGAAATCGTACGTTTTTATGTGACGTGCTCTAAAGTCTCATGCTCTATAGAAATCATAAAACTCACTCTCAATGGCAGCGTCGATCGTCTCAGACGCCATGGACCGGTACGTCGTCCACTTGCCACCAGCGATGGTGACCAGGCCTGCCTTCGAAACGTGAACGATGTGGTTGCGCGCCAGCGACTGCGTGTCTTCTTTGTTAGGGTCTGACACTAGGGGCCGGATGCCCGACCAGGCGGAAAGCACGTCACCACGACGGACTGAGGAGATAATATGGGTTATGAGTCATACAAACATACATGGATAGTTAAACCTGTACACAATGAAGATAAATTGATCAAATTATTCAACAATTTGAAATGTCGAGTAAAAAGAATAGAAACTGAAAACTAAATAAAACCAGAGTATTCTCAAGACTGCAAATGCATTGCCAACCCTGAAGACTAAGTTGAAATGCCTTTATGCTAGTAATTTCACTGGTTGACTTATCCCCACAGCGGAACACAACAATGAGGACACGTTGCTAGGCGGTAAGTTAAAGTATAGGATTTATGATTTGTCTCCAAAACAACCAAAATCTTTTGAGCAATACCTTCAACATCCGGGTTCAAATAGTTCTTCACCTCAGTGAGGATGAAGAGGATCTCGTCTTCGGTCGGCTTGGGATTGTGTGTGACCTTGCATGGCATGTCCGTGGTACCGGCGATGGTACCCTTCAGCCAGGGCAGGAAGAAGATCACTCGCCCGTCAGAGGTTGCGGGGTCCAGGAGACCCATGTGCTCGGGACTGTTGAAAATCAAGGGTTTAAATTTGTTTCACTTGAACCCATGCAGCCGAAGTTTTAAATAGGTTCAGTTGCGGCTCAAGAACATATTTAATAGTAGGAAACAACAGGAAAATTCCCGACTCGAGCAAATGCTCTTCGGGAGGAGGCATGATGCCTTCAATTCTATTGGATGCGATATATGACATCTTCAGTAACCAGCCCAAAAATACTTTAAACAAACGTCGCATTTTCCTCTACGGCTTTGCTATAAAGCGTGTGGTACATCATCCTGTAACACACGCTTCATAATAACGATTAAAAGTTCCATTGTAAGTTAAAGCTTTAAGGTGCAAACACAGAGAAATAACAGTGAAGCCCTGCAGCCTGCACTGGATTCATAAGATCTTTGGGGAGGTAGAGTTTAGGCTCACCAAATCCATACCTGTAATAGCTAGGCAGCACGATGTGTACCCCTGACGAGGGGCAGCAGATTTCCTTGACGGTGGGGTCATCCATCTTGCGGATGCTGTCAGTGAAGGGACCGGTCGCGTTGATAATGCACTTAGCCTTCACGTCCCACTCCTTGCCAGTTATCTCGTCCTAGAGATTAAGAGGACATGCTTGAAAATCAGAATTGAGTTTCATTCACTCGTCACTCGTGGCTGAATTGATATAAAGAAATAAATATCGCGGGACAATGTCACACATATTGACCTAGTCCCAAACTAAGCTCTAGGCTTGTACTATGGGTACTAGACAACGATAAACATACTTATATATGTACAGAAATAAATACTTAAATAGATAGAAAACATCTAAGATTCAGGAACAAATACTCGCGCTCATCACACAAATATCTGCCCTCACCGGGATTTGAACCCATTGATACGATTTAAGAGAAAATGTAAAATAAATCATATAAAACGCAACATACTAAGTTTTGACCCGTTTATTAAGATTGTATAGTGTTTAGATTGTTTTTTCCTCCTTTTTTTGACGTAATATTTTAATTCTACGATATTGGCTTAAACATAGTAATGTACGAAATAAATGCAAATTTCTTTACAAGGTCCTTATATTTAAACATGGAACAACAACTATGATGTCATTCCTGTCGTCGATTTTGTATAGAGTGTTTTTGCAGGGGGTCTGAACTATGACTCTTTAAAGCTTCATATCTTAAGAAAAAATTACACGACAATTATTTCGCGTATACAGTTATTCCTCTGTTTCATACCACTTTCCAGAGAGGGTAACAAAAAACATACCTATGCATGTTCCATATTGAAGGATGGCGCTAAATTTTTCCCGACTTTGAAAACTCTTGAACTCAAGAGTATATGAAAGGCTATCAACTAAACCTACAAATCTGGTTTATGAAGAACCATTATGAGACTCAATAAAGAAATATTTTATAATATTTTCTTTTTAAATACGTATAATGGTATAGGAGTCCAAATACAAGTCTCTCGCAGTTTCTGATCTATTCCGTAATACAGTTTTCCAGGCATAGTACATTTCATCGACCACTTTCATGTCACTTTGAATTAAACTAACTACATTTTAAAATACAAATTTAATTGAATTTTCCTGAAATATGACTTCATGGATCAGTATTCTTCGGGAAGTTACGAATTCGTGGCTCTATTCCATTTCTTGCTTGTATCCTTACTTTAGCGAGGCCTGGAAAAGGGTTAAGGCTTGTTGACCTGAACACATCTACTGCAAGAGAGAATGAACGTTCGCACCTTGACTCTCGCGCCGCTGAGCTTGCCGGCAGTCTTGTACAGCTTGGTGACGCTGACGTGGTTGACGATGGTGGCGCCGTGCCTCGCGGCCGTCAGGGCTATGGCCAGATTCATACGGGCGTCGTCTTGTTGACCTGAATTGGTAATAATAGAATAAAGTTATCGTACGGGGGTTTTTGCCTTGAAAAAGAAAACACATACGTGCTGACCCATACATACATTTTCATGCAAGTAGGCAGGTAGTTATAGCTTTATAAGAAATAGTGACATGATGACACCACCGAACTTAAATATTCTTAAGTGGTAACCACCACATTTAGTAGAAATTTTCGGGTATTGGCAAAAACTACTAAACGCTGTAGCTCGCACAAAAATATGTATAACCAAGTAACGAAACAAGCGCTAATCTTTAAATAAGAGCATAATTAACAAGCATTTAGATACAAGTCTACTTGCCGTCATAATATACGATGCCGCCACAAAGATTGTCAGATTTCAGCATAGGAAACAATTCCAGGGTGTTCTTTTTGGACAGGTAGTAAGAACTCTTCACGTTTCTATCTCCGGCGACTACGTCGTACATTTTTATACCGAACCAGTAGTAGGGCACTTGCCACCATCTGAAAAGTAAATCTCTTTTAACTAAACTCTTTTATATTTAATAAGGGATCAGATCAGATACATTTACTTTTGCATACAACGTTTATATAATAGGACAGGTAAGTATAAAGCTTAACCTTATACTGTCACTAACATATCCTGGATCTAGTAAAATACTAATGTACTATTTACTTTATGTATTTATATTTAGTCTATTTATAAATAGTTCTAATTTAAAAATTGAAAAATAATTTAATTGTTTCTTGTAGTTATTTAGTTTGAGTTCTAAACGAATTAGTTTACACCGCCTGCCATGAATTTGTGTCCTCAGTTATTTATGTTACAAGGTTGTCTGGAAGAGATCGCTATTTAGCGGTAAGACCGCCTGTTGTATACCTATGATTTAAATGTACTGTTCCATGTTCTCTTTTATTTTTTTAATTTTTGGTGTTCCATAAAGAGTATTTGTATTGTATTGTATTGTATTGTAATGTATATTAATTAGCATACTTTGTACAGGGTGTGTCTTTACGGCCTGTATCGCAGACTATCGCAAAAAACCCAACAGAAACGTTCAACCCAAACTTTACATAATAACTACAAAACAAATTCAAAAATCGTGGAAATCCGACTAAAAACGTTCCGCGATTTAACCGTCCCCTCACAAGAGTCACAAGCCCCTTAGTCCTGTCATAAAACATTCATCCCTTTGACACAAGCATACGCGTAGAAATCAAACTTTACTTACTTGTATACGGGTAGCAAGATTGGCAACGGCCTAGTCAAATGTGGCGCCACTTCTAACATATTGGCTCTCTCGTGTAACGCTTCCTTGACCATCTTGTACTGATCGTAGTCGAGTTGCATGATGGCTTTCTGGAGATATCTGACGCCACCGTGGATGAGCTTTGTGCTGCGGCTGGATGTGCCGCTGGCGAAGTCATCGGCCTCCACCAGGGCCGTGCGGAGTCCTGGAAATGTTTAAATCCCGGTCATATAGGAAAATGATCTAAATGACAAAAATTAAATGGGGCCTCCGTTCATGTGCTGTCACTTTATTATTCTCTAACGGTTTTAGGAATTGAGCAGGAAGGTTATGAGCTGAAACTATGTAATAGGTAATCAACTAATTTCCCACTGCGTCCCCATGACTAAATACTGTTTTGAATCAACAAAGTTAGTTAGGAGCAATTCCGGCTGTACAGACTCGCCAAGACTGGTTATTCCCACCTGTTACACCAATTTGTTACCACTGGTAACAGCTGGGATTTTTTTCCCACCTGTTATCACTAAAGTACTCGGTGGTAACAAGTGGGAATATTTTTCCGATTTGTTACCACTAAAATATTTGTTGATAACTACTTTTTTTCTTTAGTGGTAACATCTGGGAATTTTTATTCCCATATTTTATTCCCGTGGTAACAGATGGGAAAAAAATCCCAGCTGTTACCAGTGGTAACAAATTGGTGGTAACAGGTGGGAATAACCCGCCAAGACACCCCGAGACAGGCCAAAACCGAGTGTGTACATACTGCTTTCGTCTTGTCTCGTCATGTCCCGTTCGCGGTCGGTCCGGCCTCGGCGAGGCTCTCGCCAAGTGTGTACAGCCAGCATTACTTTCCGGCACCCAGCATCATAAGCTATTGACAAGGTCAAGGACTCACCTCGTGTTGTGGCATCCAGAGCGCATCCCACTCCTGTTGCACCACCTCCGATGATGAGTACATCATACTCGTGGCCAACTTGCAGACTGTTGATTTGGTCCGTCCTGGACGGTAGGGGACGCTTCTTGCGCTCATTCTTGGCTGAAACCGATGCCGGTTTGTACCATGTCTGGAGGAGAAAAATAGTTTGTATGTATTTAGTAGTCCACAGATACCTAGCTCGTGGGCATAGAAAGTATAAGTGTTTATGGCATATAGAAGAAGTGGGATCTGAATTCCTTGCAATCTAAATACCACAAACCATGCAAATCGTCCTTGCATCTAAGATGGAATGCCTCTGTTTGTCCCCTCACTGACTTGCGACCATTTCTTTTAGCACACTATTAGCTCTCCACATAAAAGTACGGTGCAAAACTTCATTTTTTTTCATATTTTTTTTATAGAATAGGAAATTGATTCTTATGTTAGAATATGAATGTCGGAATCTACTTAAGAGCTTATCTTCCCATGAATGACTTTGTTATCTATTGTGAAGCCCGACCGCTAATTAGCAGTGCAACATGTAACGCATAAATAGTAAAAGATTTCATATGAATAGCAACTTTACCGCTTAAACAAGAAGGTTCAAATTGCAATGGCAACGCATTCGAGATATTAATGTTTAAAATTGAAAGCGGCATCCAGGGAGTTTTTTTGTGTCGGGTACAGGGTGATTCAGGGATAGCTTTCTTATCTTAGTATAGTACGCAAGCACGTCGGCATTGTTCTCAGTCGCAGCGCCGATGAATCCGACGAATAAGATTCCGACGACTGGGCTATATTTATGTTTAATTTATAAGTATTAATTTAAGCTGTGGATTTATTATACATGTATTTTTTTTCGTTTGTTTCTTCTTAGGTTTATACAGTCGACTTCAGAGAGATGTATCCACTTCTTCACCTAGGTGCATTGTAATATAATGACAACCAATATTAGTATTTTAAAATTTCGTTTCTCATCAAGAATCAATTAAAATATATTTATTTTTGATGTTTTTAGAATGCACGTGTTGGCAAAGAGAATTCGGTGAGTAATTAAATTGGCTCCTTACACACTAAGTATCTCACCTCTAGGAATGCCAAGAAGGCCCTAATTAGAGTTTGTTTGTTGATAAATGATTGATGCAACGATTAATGCACATTGAAAATAGATACATAGTAGGTACCTGCATCACAAGCATAGGTATGTAATGTATTACTTTTTAGCAATCTATTGTGTGAGTGCCAAAACAAACCAGAGATACTGAAGGATCCACGCGTTTATAATTCAGTTGTTTATAATTAGTTTTACTGAGGCCTGAATAATTTCAAATAGAAGAATATGTTCCTAAAAGTGTTTGGCATCCTGTGTTTAGTTTTTTATTAAGATTCTAAGAGACTGTATACAAATTCTAATTAGGTTTTATTGTAACTCAATCCGAAATATTCTATTCCCGATCATTTCAGTGTGCCCCTGGTAATATTAACTTTGGATGACGTGAGTAAACTTAACAACATAATCAGATGTCTTTACCAATCACGGGACTATGGGACTCCGGGACCTTTGGAAGGCGTTCATGGAGCCGGAGCCCTCACGCAGAAACCCTTTAGACAACTTTAATTTAGTAAAGTGATGAGACAGCAACCGGCGATTGTCCCTGGATTCACACTATTGTAGTATTCAGTTAGTATTATTATTTTATTAAGTCAGACGACCAAAAGTAACATTGCACATGTCTATCTCAGTGTTAAAATTCCCTTAATCTCCTAGAGTTTTAAGCCACTTATCTATAGTTAATTAAGAATGCACGCCCTAAACTGTTGTTCGTACGCTCTGACGGGACAACGTAAACTACCTGGTTAATAATGCGTCCTTTAAGTTTTAAAGGGAGTTGACCAGTGAAGAGCACTGCTAGCAAGACCTGATAACAGATCTTGAGTGAGAAAGTCATCTCAAGACGTGTCAGAGATACCAGTTTTCTATGACTTGGCATTAATTATTTTGACGGGCATCTTACTCAAGATCTAGATTAAGGCGGCGGGTGATAAAACCTAGTGCTTATCTCGCTAGTTACGCGCCATAACGTGGTTGCGATGTGTTAATCCATCTTAACAACCTTCACGCACACGCACACGTTACTACAAAATATTCCTAATATTTCGTAATCTTTAACTTTTTTCACGTAGATAAGCGACACGTCTATTTCCGCGACTGACGTCACGCCTTATCGCCGCCGGCGCGGGTTCCCTCGGTACTTACGCCGGGTGAGTCATCCGCGGAGAGCGCCCACGCCGCTAGCGCTGCGCCTGCGACGCCCGTGCCTCCGATTAGCAGCTTTCTTCGGGACATTTCTGAAATTTATGCATTTAAATTACCAGTTACAATTAAAGGACTCATTTAAAGTTATTACTCCGCAGGCTCTCGAGTTCGCGTATGTTTCGTTTATCGCAGTTAATAAGTAGGTATAACATTTTAACCGACTTTAAAAAAGAAGGAGGATCTCAATTCGTCGGGATCTTTCGTATTTTTTATATTCCCTAATTACTTAAAGACAGTCAAAGACGAGAAGGGTAGATATATACTTTCTTGTAGGTACCTACCATTATCAACACCTTACGATCTGATGCTAGGATTTTGGAGTATTCGAGGGAAATCCTCAAATATTATAGGCATAGGTACCTACATACAGCGCTTATAGTAATTTCAGTAACAAATCCACCATTTGCATTCAAAAAGTATCATTTGGTGAAGTGGAACTGACGATGAAGACCACAGATGGCCACCGGAATTTCTTAAAGGTACCTATTTCAAGGGTGGCGATATTAAGATATCTCGCTCGATTAAGATAGCGACTATGACGAAGCACATTTAAGTGGTTTAAATATATGACTACGACTTCCCCGCGGCGTTGCTTGCGGCGAGCTTGAAAGGTCCTATAGTTTCTTAAAAATTGAGACGCGGGACTACTAAGTAAATGAATAAATATCACAGGACAATGTCACAAAAATTGAACTAGTCCCAAATTATAAGCTCTAGGCTTGTACTATGGGTACTAGACAACGATATACTTACTTATATGTATAAAGGAATATATACTTTAATAGAAAACATCCAAGACTCAGGAATAAATACCTACTCGTGCTCATTCCACAAATATCTGCCCTTACCGGGACTAGACTACCAACTAGGCTAGCGTGATCACTATGATAAATGTTTTAAAAAACAATAAACCGCTTTCAAAAACGCATGAAATACCTACCTTCTTTAAAAATGACCAACTGAAGTCTGCGTCCCACATTATTTTTAACCAAAAGCCGACTTCAGTTGGACTGACTTATTTCCTACCATTAAAAAATAAGTTATTTCTTGTGTTCTTATAGAAAGTTAAAAAAAAATACATTTTGCATTACATTCTCGCCAATTCTATTCTAAAAAAGAGATAAATAAATATTTAATACCCATCAAGATTGAATTTGTATCTTTTTAGTTACTGTATCCATAAATAAGAAACTTGATGGAGCTAAGTACATCAAGTGTTTTAGGTTTATTACAGACACTCACGAAGTCCTATTTACAAACCCGAAATCAGAATTCCTTGGTTTGATGGTACGTCGCAAGTAATCGATAGGTACCGCTTACTTGCGACGTAGGTAGGTACCATCAAACCAAGCAATCAATAAAGTCCGCTACAAATTGCGACGATGAACTTTCAGAGCATTTTGAACCTTAACATTGTATCGTAGGAATTCTGATTTCGGGTTTGTAAATAGGACTTCGTGAGTGTCTGTAATAAACCTAAAACACTTGATGTAGCTCCATCAAGTTTCTTATTTATGGATACATTAACTAAAAAGATACAAATACAATCTTGATGGGTATAGACGCCTTCAAATATATTAGAACACTAGCTTCTGCCCGCGACTTCAACCGTAGATTTCGATTATCGTTATTCCCACGTATTTAACTATTGCGGGATGAAAAAATCATCCAAATCCGTCCACCCGATCTCGAGTAACAAACTAACACACACAATGTGCTCAAAAACATTTAAACATGCTCCAACGCCTTAAACATAGAGTTTGAGCTTTAATATTTTTGAACAACTTAAACATTTATGCCTATAACGTAGGATATATATAGGTTTACCAACCGATATATTCGATGGCTTCTGTACTAACCTCATATACCTTCCTACATGACATACTGATGCCATTAATTAATGATGTGTTAAGAGACGCTAGGCTAGTTAGCGCAACTGCGGGCATTGGTATAACAATTTTAAGATAACTTTTTTTTTAATTACTCAGACATATTATGTGTGATAATTTGATCAACGAATATTTTTCAAGTTCAGTGCTTACTTATTGAATCTAAATTAAATACCTATATGATCCCGTATCTGCACGTAACGTGTTCCAGTTATCGCGGGAAAACGTGTGAAAATGATGTTGAGCACGCTCTAATCACGTGAACAAAGCGTGTTGTAGCGCGATGAGTTAGGTATATTTATATTTTCTAATAGGGGAGTGATTATCACTGCAGTAACGTGTGACTACCTACAATGGCAGATAATATCAATTCGATATTTTGAAACGCTTAGCTTATCGAGATGAGTCTGAGATGCATTTATAAGCCCTTAGTTATTTCAATCAAGACAATAATAAAATTATAACGAATCGTAGGTATGTTATAAATGTTATACTATGCTATGGCTATGTTTTATTTTTCCAGGCGGACGAAGTCGCGGGCTACCGCTATATATTAATCATTATCATTGTCTAGAAAATTTCGATTGGTATTTCTCTATAGATTATCTATAAGTAATAATTCTAGCAGTTATTTTCGCTACTGATAAGGGATTAGTGTAACAAATATTGGGCTTATTTAAAAGTTATAGGTGAACGATTGTTTTATTGCGACAAAGTTCTACGGTCATTAAAACTTTTGTAGGCTATTTCGTAGTTTAGCGCAACTTTCTAAGCATTCTTCACGGCAGTCCTTGATTGCAATTTCCTTAAGGGCTTTCCGTATACCGTTACCGTACCTAGACATTGTATGTAAGTAGTAAGTACCTAGAGGTACGATATGCTGGAATACCATGAGGAAATATATAATCAGAAATATGTGAAGCAGATCTTTGATCGCTAAGCTACGTAATTTCTTTACTAATAAATAAACATAAGGTTATCTTAGTTAAACAAACATTTATATAAGTTTTATCATTACTATCCGGACCTTTGAAGGTTAAATGCAAGCGATCGTAGAAAATCTCTACTAAGAATAGTTATCACGATACATACCAACACATAAAGGTTGAATGAATTACAATTATTTCTAGCACCATCATTTATTAGAAAAAACTTAACATGGTCTACGATTATTCTAAGAAGATAAGGACAGGGTTGACCCCATGTTGATCCTTCTACAAGCGAGGTTTAAAAAATATGCCTGCTGGTATGACGGCTGCTAGCAACGACTTATCTTGCTAATTTTGATATTGCCGCTATCACAGATTGCAGCCATTAATTAAAGGGATTACAATTTCCGACTAGACTGTCTAACCGGTTTCTACCTATCACGCGCTGATAACGCTCAAGGTTGACTTACACATGTTCCGCCGTACAGCAACCTACCTACCTCTAATAATAACATAGAAAAAATAGAAATTGCGTTTTCATGGCTGCTTCGACTCATACAATGTCGTTGGCCGCATAGCGGAGTTCGATCCGTTCAGAGATAGCCGGTGAAATGTTGGCAAAGGTTCGACACATTCAGTTCCAATTTTATTCGAGTCTGCGAGTTTACATACCGCTTAGTACCTACTTTATTGTATACGCTTCTTGCCTAACGTAAGTATACCGTGGTACTGGCCAGGACCAAAATAGCCTGAGCTTGCGAAATAATGACCGGCGTACGGTTTAATACACGCGCGAAGTCAGGTGACGCTAGCAGTGGATAGTTACTTATCAACTAATCTTCTTGTTACTGCACATCCGTAGAAACTACGCATGTGATAGCATAAATTGATCCATAACTTTATAACTCTGTAGATAGAAGTCCATTGGGTGCAGTCATGTAGAGCCTCCATAAAAAGAAATAAAGACCTTGAGCTGGAACGGTGAGGACGATGATGTCATTATTACCGTCGCGCAGCGTAGGTTTTAATGTGCACATAAGGAAATATATTTTAACAAATAATAAAATTTGTAGAATTTTAATTGGGGTGAAACATAACTAAATTTAGAACACGCTGTAACAAAGTTACAGTAGAAGTATATTTAAATCACCTGCAAATGATCGTCTAACTGTTTTTTATAGTCATTAAAATTCAAGTGCATGACGCTATTAAATGATCGCTTACATACGCCTCCACTTGCATTGCATAGGTATAGGTATAATCGCTAGCTTCCCGTTATTATTATAATTTGACACTGTAAAAAATAAATATTATTAAACATTTATAACATAACTAATAACTAACTCACCTTTGATATTAAATTGTTTGAAGAACTACGTCGAAAACATTTATCAAAAGTTATATTATGTTAGAAGAAACAATGTGCAAGGACAACAAAGGTTGTGATATTTATGAAATTATAATTATGTATGAACACTTTCAAATTTCCTTGTTCAATTCACTATTTTTAGTTCGTTATGTAAGGCATACAATATACACTAAGCGCGAGGATATTGTTTTAGTTAACCAACACTTATTAGCTAATCGTGAATGACATTCATGGAAGCGGCGTTGTACGCCCCGGCCCGGTTTAGCCGACTGACCGTAATGAACCGTATTTTCGTTCGATCCCGCGCTCATGCGCGATTCACTCAGCGTTTTGACAATCCGTAGTCACAACTTCAGTTTGAACTAAGCGCCATCTAGCGACGAGTGTTGAATCTTCGTAGAAGCTTTGATAAGCGCCATCTATCTCTTCCTGGTATCTACTAGACGGCGAAAGTACTTACTATAGGTGAAATAACCTCTCCATATTGCAGAAAAAGTAAAGAACTATCTTTTTCTTCGTCACTTACGTAACACAAATCCATAAGAGCTTCTCTTTCTTTAGGGTTTGCGTTCCATATCGACGTAGAGAGCACAATATTTCAACTTATCATCTGACCGTGAAACTTGATAATCGATTTCTATGTAGCCTTTGAAAATAGCGCCACGTTTAGCTTATACAACGTGTTACAAAATAATCCGTAAAAAAGAAATTACAAAAGTAGTGTCAACCCTTATTAAATAACGTCAGTTCAGTATCTTAGGTATACAGTATACTAGGGTTTACACTACTTTCGTAATTTCTTTTTTACGGATTATTTTGTAACACGTTGTATACATAGATAGATGACGTATGCTGATCCATCCGACACTGCCAATCAGAGCAGATATATCTTTTGCCTTGTTTTAACAAATAGGTATAATTTAAAAAACAGCTAATTAGATCCACATTTATTGAGACAAAAGTTACAATAACTTGATTAACTTAACTTTAAATCACTTCTCCTTCTTTTCAGATGACAGGGAGTTGTAAAGCTTATTCACTTCACTTAAGACGAGGTTCTGGGTGACCGTTCCGTTGGTATCAATGAAGTTTCCGAAGGACTTGTTGATGGAGGCTTCCCGGAATTTGCCATTGGTGTCACGTAGGACCAGGATCAAATTGTATTTGTCATCGTGCCTGGAAATAAAATATCATAAAATATCGCTGGAAATTGCCAAGTTAGCACTTTCAGTGGTAATAATGGTACCATGACGACGAATGTTGTTGGTACTCAGCAGTGGCGGATTTACTAATTTGCCGCCAGTGGGCTATCCAATTTTTGCCGCCGCTACTTACCTCTAAAATTCGATACCCTAGTTCACAATAATATTAATTACATTTATCCTGTCAATGAAATTGCAACTTTGTGATTTGTGCTCTATTGTTTTCATTACATCACTTTTCCCCGTTCATCACAAAAGTATAATTTACAGAGCGTTCAGTATTTTTTCGTATACAGACATTATAGTGCTCACGTTCAGTATGCAGTACCGAAACTCGTTTTATCTATGATATAATAATGTTTTTTCCTGTAAGTAATCCAAATTTGCCGCCCCCTAATATCTGCCGCCATAGGCTTCAGCCTCAGCCTACTGGTAAATCTGCCACTGGTACTCAGATATATTTTAGTGACAGTTAACTTTTTCTGTTTCAAACTTGTGTCTGAAAAATCGTCACAACTGACAAAGGACCGACTTTAATCGTCATTAACTGACTCTGATTGCGGCCGTTAGTGCTTTGTTCTTCTGTCTGGATTATTTAGGCTTCCAAATTTACAAATAATACGTTTAATAACTATCCGGTTTCCAGGACCATTAAGTGATCCTTCGACCCGAATATATTCTCAAGCCGTACTTAATACGGCTTTTTGCAGATAAACTCTGCATAGTTTGTGCCCGCTGTCAGTAAATTTTGTTTTTATTGTACTCAATAAATGGAAAACAAACCATGAAGTCGCTGCCTAGGGCGTTTTGAAGGACCATTTTGGGTTTTTTCGGTTAGAAGGACCTAGTGAGGGTTCAAAATAGCTCAAAAAATTGCGCAATTTATATATTCACTTTTAAATAGGTCATTGCACTAAATATCTTAAAATAATGGCTTGATGTTATTGATGACCCATGCAACTTTTCGTTACGTCATTAATTACTATGACTTAGTCGTATCCAGTAGCAGTGAATGAGAACATGTCACTCAAAATGTATTTTGGAATCAACTGGAAGGTAACTAGCATCACATGAAAATAAAATATCTTTGAAGAAACACGTGTATTGCTGGCATTTCAAATATACTCACTTTTTGACATACGAGCTTGCTTCCCACACTCTGGTGTTGTTGCCCACTTTCTCCTTCGCGACCACAAATATTCCCTTTTCCTTGAATGTAGTGTACAAAGTCAGAATGCCCATAAGCACGAAGTAGGACGACACGCAGATTATGAGTACCAGTCTGAAATTATCATAACAATGTAACATTATGAAAAGAGAGTTGTAAAAAGATTAACGTGTATTAATGTATCTTTTAAGTCTAGCGTGTGGCGTCGTGGCCAGTATTAACTCGTACAGTTATTATTTGTTTCAAAATTGCTAACATTCAATTGTTAGTGTGTCCAACATGTTGAAGGAAAAAGACGAATGATTGAAATCGAGGGATTGCGCAGTAGTTCCTTTTTGCAGTTAAGTACTGCACTGCTAAAGGAACTACTGCGAATAAGCCAAATTAAGCAGCGTGCGTTACAAAGTTGAAGAAAATTCGCTCCCGCAGATCAAACAGCCTACTAGATCGTTTAATAAGTCTCGGGACTAACTTGGAAATGGCGCATACATAAAAAACGAGTTTCGCGTGTTGATAAAACATTGTTTTTGAATGGGAAAAAATACCCTTGAAGCACAGCAATATCTTATAAAATGTTATGCAGGATCAGCTCCCTCTAAAGCAACCATTTGTCAGTGGTATGCCAACTTCAAATGCGGTCGCATGGACACAAATGATGGGGAACGCTCAGGTCGTCCAAATGAAGCAGTGACAATATATTAACAAAGTCCTGAAAATCATAATGGAAGATCGGAAGGTAAAAGTTCGCGAGATAGCCGAGATAGTAAAGATTTCAGCTGGTAGTGTTTTCACAATTTTACATAAAAATTTGGCAATGAAAAAGCTTTTTTCCAAGTGGGTGCCGCGTTTGCTTACAACTGATCAAAAGGAACAACGTATCAATAATTCAGAGCGATGAATTTTAATAAAAATGTTTTTTTACGTCGCTATGTGACAATGGATGAAACATGATAGTATTTTTCACAATCGTGTTATAATAGAGAGCTTTTTAGTCGAGTACCGTGTTTAGGCCTCGAAGCTTGCTGAGTTGCCTAAGTAAGGTACGAGATTAAAAAGTTTGATTATGACACTATAGTGAACAATACTTTTTGTACGAGTTCATTAAAATTAATAATGTATATCATTAATACGAGTACCTATATAAGAAAACTAAATATCGTAAGTACTATATTGTCTAGTTCTACTATCCGACTTCTTTTACACAAGATAATTGAAATAAGTAGTTATTTCTTGAAGAGTTAAAGATGTTTCGTCACTGTCACTACTCATTTTCTTAGTCTATATTTTTACTTTTTAAGCTTAAGGTCTGATAAAAATCAGACCTTAAGATTCCACAGAAATTTCCACAGAAAAAACGTAACTTTGAAAAGAAAAGTTATCACACCCGGCGTCCGTAATGTGGCAGTACTGTGTCAAGCTAAAAATACTAGCCAATCACAAAGCGTAGTTTTTTTTATGCCCTGGATACAGCAGCAAGTTCAAGTAGATTTTTGACAGATGACGCGATGCTGCTACGTTCCAAAACGCCATACATTGGCAATTTTGTACCGCATCGAGTCTCCTTAAACAAGGGCACATATTATTTAAATACGAAGTTCTATTTTCAATTTTTTTTCGGTTGCCTAGAGCGTATCGAAATAGTTATTTCGGTTGTTTCGGAAGTAACATAGACTATTCAACGATGAAAAGAGTGACGTATTCTCTATGAAATCTTAATACACAGATTTTAATCGACGAGTACAAAAACACCATTTCACTCCAGAATCCAATCGGCACTCAGCGGAGTGGAGAGCGGCTGGTGAAAACCGCCCGATGCGGCCAAAGACTCAGAAATCGGCCGGTAAAGTTATGTCGTCTATATTTTGGGATGCGCATGGAATCCTTTTCATCGACTACTTTGAAAAGGGGCAAAATATAAGTAGTGACCATTACATTATTCGCCAGACTTGGCCCCCAGCGATTACTGGCTGTTTGCAGACCTCAAAAAATGCTCCAGGGTGAGAAATTTTACTCAAATAGTGAAGTTATCGCAGCAACGGAAGCTTGTTTTGAAGCCAAAGACAAATCGTTCTACACGCATGGGATAGAAAAGTTAGAAAAGCGTTGGAGGGACTGTATCGCTCTTGGAGGAGACTAAGTTGATGAATAAAAAATATTATTATAAAAAAAACCTTGGTTTAGTATTTAGTCTCGGGACTTATTGAACCATGTGTTATGTTATCATGTTTGATGCTTTGTTCCCTTTCTAAAGTTACGATCGAAGCAGTTTAAAATACGCTTTATTGGCAACTTTTTTTTGCATAATAACTGTTTTGACTAGTGGTATTTATGTGGGACAGGTAACGGGATTTCATAATTTCATAAAATATTATGTAGTATAGTCCATTCGCTTAGTGTCGTTGCCCTTGTATCGCGCCGCCTTGGCACGTGCCGCCTTTTGTCAGAGGATGCCGCCGCGTAAACAAAGAATGCGAGCGGTGTACCGGCCAGTGAATTTGGCAATTTACATCGAATTCAATTCGTATTTCATAACAATAAACACAAGTGCGTGCCCGTGTAGCGACACTATCTAAGCGAATGAACTATAACATCAAGACAACATGAATTCTTACTTTGATTGGGGGAAAGGGTACAAGTAGTCCCAAAGCAAGGCATAGAGGGCCACCCCCACCGCGAGCGCGCAGAGGAACAGGCGACCGTCAATCAGAGCAAAGCTCTCTTTGCATTTCAGGTCTCCTGTAAGTACCTGAAAAATAAAACTAAGCTTATCAACAATTACGGTTTCACTCCAATTTACAACTCAAGTAATTTTAACGCAATGAATACCTACTGCCGGCAACAGCGGCAATGCATTTAGGCCTTCTCGTGACTTTCACTCAGGGCTTTGAACTCGATGCGAGTTTTGAATAAAACAAAAAAATCGATCGACAATTTATGGCATGGCTCATCAACGATTGTAACCTTACTTGCTTTTAAGTATACAGAATCAAGCCTCAAGATATCACTACATAGTATAAAACAAAGTCGCTCCCCGCTGTCTGTCCCTATGTATGCTTAGATCTTGAAAACTACGCAACGGATTTTGATGCGGTTTTTTTTAACACATAGAGTGATTCAAGAGGAAGGTTTATATATATAATACTTCAACCCGGAGCGAAGCGAGAGCGGGTCGCTAGTAATAAATATTACAAGTAATATTATAAGGTAAGCCCATAGCAGTTGCAATGAGATGTGTTTTAGCATTAATTTAATCTGATATTTAGCTACTCCAAAATAGTAATAACTAAAATAAGATTTAATACATTTTAATTGACAATTCAGTAACTGACTGATTGCCAAGCAATCCTTTGTGGGGAGAGCCTAACTGGATATTGGCTGGTCACTATCCATTTTTTTTTAACCATTTTCATTGTCTTTAGGACACTCAAAGCGAATGTTGGTTATAAACAGTAAAAACAAGATTTATTTCATTGCAAGGGTACATGGAATGAACATTTCTAGTATTTTTTTTTGAATAAGATTTTAACCTCAACATGTAAAGTTTTTAATCAACTTACCACTCATACTCATTAACAAAAACTTTTCACTTTAAAAAATCTGCACACGAAATTATCCTATAAAATTTGTTCCTAACTTTCAAATTGCAATAATTAAAAAAGTTATGTGACTAGAAAATGTTCTTTCCCGTATTAGGTACAGTTAATACCATTTTTGCTAACAACTGATAATTTAAACACTAGTGCTAAAGACATGAATAACACATATTGTAATTAACCTTTTCAACACTATTTAAAATAGAAAACCAGAGTGAACGTCATCTTTGCCTCAAAGATACTAAGGTCTTTTTTGCGCTGTCAACCATGACGGAAATATCCATCAATGTGGTTGAAAAGGATAATGGGTCTGGGCATTTGGACCCTACACACAAGTTGCCAACTTTACACTGAATAATTTTGCAGATTTGTGCATGTATCTGCATATTTTTCTTTATACTCAAGTCAAGCCTTCAAAAGACCTTTAGGTTTTGGTTTTTCTCTGAAGGTAATAAGAAAGCAAACAAGCAGACTGGCCACCTAACAGTAACTGGGACCATAGACATTTGAAATTTGAAGACTAAGAGTACTTTAAGGATTAATATGGATTGATGGATGATTTTAACCTTTTGGATGCCTTACATCAAATACAAAATGTGTCACTCACACCCTAAACAGGTTTTTTTTTTATGACAATGAGAAGGTAAACGAGCACACAGGCCACCGGCCCCCTATTACACCATCCTGACAATGATCATGGTGCAGCTTATATGAAACCCAATGCATGTATCAGCAAGTTAAATGTCACCTGCCACGTGTCATTGTAAAGATGGTGAAAAAGGGGGCATATGGTAAGTGGAAACTGTGACCCATAGACATTCGCATTCCAAGGCTGCAAATGCGTTGCCAACCCTGAGGACTAATATGGAATGCCTCTATGCTAGTTATTTCACCGGCTGTCTTATCCTCAAACTGGAACACATCAATGCGAACACTGCTGTTTGTCAGCAGGTTAATGGATAAGATGGTGGTAGCGATCCAGATGGACCCTGTACAAGGTCCTACCACCTGAAATGGGCTTCATGGATTCATTGGGAGCAGAAGCAGTTATATACTTTGAAGCAAAGAAATCAAGCCACTTTCTATGGAAATTCAGTACTAAGTGGATCAATTTCTTTGCTCCCAAGCGTATATACAAAATACTAATTAACCGGGCCTTGTTTATAAATAATATTTTTACCTCTCTGACTGCATCATCAATTGCATTTTTTGCCGCAGCGCCGTCCCATTTGTTGATTTTTACAACCTATTAACAAATAAATTTGATTGGTCATAATAATAAGGCATTAACTTAGGTATTTGAGATATTATAACTAAACTCGTGACGGATCCGTATCAAACACATAATACATATTTTTGTATTTTTATTACATTAATTGATTTAAATCAATAAAACAAAAACTACAATTTGGCACTTTTTTGTTCCAGCATAAGGTTTATCATACCAGGTATCATTACTGTTGAACAATGAGTACTAAATACCGGTAAACCGGGGTGAATAGATTCGCGGGGTGAATAGAAATACAGCCTAAAGTAAAACATATTCTACTAATTATAAGACTGAGATTTGAATGCAATTTTCCAATCGACTAGTCAATTCAATATTGGTTCTTATTAGTAACGAATTATTACTTATTTTGGATTGTATTTCTATTCACCCCGGTTTACGTCCCCATAAAGTGCCCAATTCGAGGATTCTTGTAAAAAGGGAAAACATGACGTGTCTCTACAAAAGGTGTTGTATATGCAGAAATCGTAGAGAAGTGTAGTAATTAAGCATATAAAACCATTACCTCAGTTGTTTCAGTCATGTTAATATGTTTTTAAGAAGCAGATAACTTTGGAAAACCTTTATATATTTTAATAAATCTTGCTGAACCCCCGGCACTATTACCCCAACCGTATCACTTGCTTTGACACCACCACAGATTATAAAACTTTGTAAGGGCTTCGTGCAAATATATGGCACTGGAGATTGCACAGCGAACAACGCCTGAAGCCAAGAAAAGTGATCTTGAATGACGTCGCTTATGTTCTTTGTACGTTTCTTAAGGATGAAAAGAAAGGGTCAAAAACATAAGCGACATCATTCAAGGTCACTTTTCTTGGCTTCAATTCTTTGTTCGCCGTGCAATCTAAAATTCTTGGCTGGCTGACCAGTCCACAGACTATAAAATGCGGACACGACATTGACGTTTTTGTGGAAAATAATAATTTCGCTTTTTTTTCTCTTTTTTTGTTTTATGCATACAGTAATGTATATACAATTACAATTTTGAGAGTACAAAATAATGAATACAAATTGTTGAAGGTTTTTTAATTGTTACTCTTTACGTTTTGATCCGGTTTTTGACATCACTAGTAATACTATCACTAGATAGTCTAGATGGCTGCCATAATTAAAAAAATAATGAACTGGAGAAATGATTCGCTTTGACGATTTATTATAAATATATCTTTTATGTTTTATGAAAAGTGTCAGTGGTGTTATTTACACGACCTCAATGACTATAAAGAACATTGTTAGATCAAGAAAGTAATGGTATGTACTCATAATTTCAATATAACACTACTGTGCTTTCAACCGGTGGTTGAGGTACCAATGGTGCCATAATTTTCATAATTTTTATTAACATGTCGCCCATGTCCATTTTTAAAAAATGTTAGAAGTGTACTACTATGCTTCTTAGTCATTTTTGGTTTCTTAATAATAGGACATGTGGCGTTGACAGGTAGGTATAAGAAACAATAACGATCGAAAGAGGTCAAAAAATCGAGTTATGTATTTTTATGTTGGCAGATTAATTGTCGTTGTGGTGAGCCAGTAGAACGATGGCAAGGAGAAGGAAGGCAGCAGCAACGCCCGCGACGCGCCGGATGCCCCGGCGGGGCAAGCAGGCGGCGGCAGCGGCCGCGGACGCCGAGGCGTCGACCTCAGTTGAACCCGCCGCACCAGACGCCCCCGCCGAATTAGACCCGCCCGCCGAGCCTCCTTCGGCCACCTCTGACCTAGCATTGGCATCACAAGATGTTCAAGCAGAAACACCTAAACAAGCATCTATACCAACTGTAGTACTTCATAAGAAGTTTGGCAAATATCGCTGCCTATTCAAAGATGAAGACTCTAGAAGATACGAGTTAGGAAGTGATAGTGAAACTAATAGCAGTATAGAAATAAGGGTTGTTGACCCTTGCGCCAGCTCAGAGTCTGATTCTAATGCGGCAACTGACACTCAGTCAGAACATTCAGAACATGTAAATGGAGAAGTCAACTTCAATCTGAGTAAAGCTACAAACCAACAAAATGATAGTCTGAATATGTCTCCTGTTGTGATGTTAAACTCTTTGTCAATGAATTTTGAAATCCCAATAACTAAAGAAATACCATTACCTGATGAATCTTTAGAACCAACGAATTTGCCATTGACATCTGATGATATTCTTCCTATTGAGTTGCCAGTGATTTCTGGAGTGCAACAACCATGTGAAATACCAGTAATTAATGAGATACCTTTACTCTCACAACCAATTCCATTACCTTCAGAAATTCCTTTGCCTACAGGTTTGCATTTAGATTATGGTATACCATTACCTACTGAAGATTGTGTGCCTTCAGATGTACCTTTTCCTAATGGATTACCAATAACTTTAGAAATTCCCTTACCTCTTGAAACTCCATCTGATGGTATACCATTTCAAATAGATGGTGCGCCACTCTTGGTTGAAGGTAATAATATACCAGCCGGACTCCCACTTTTAAAAGATATTCCAATGCCCCCTGAAGCACCAAGTGATGAAACTTTAAACCATACACTTCAAGATGACACAGCTCCTGTTTTAGAGAATTGTACAGCAACAAACAGAACAGACATGGTAATTGATCTGACTGAACAGGACACTGGCACCACAAGTAAAGAAAATACAAATCCAGATGTTTCAGGTGAAGTGTGTAGTGATGATGAGCTCATCACTATAGTTCAGATAGTTGAGGATGACAACCAAGATTTATACACAACATATAATGTCACAGTAGGCAGTCCAAATATTGAAACCAGGGAGCAAAACTCAGAGAAGAATGGTCAGGAGGGAGAGTTTCAAACCCATTTTCAAAAACTTAATATCAACTCACCTTCAGTTCCTATGGATTGCTCTGAACCAGAGCCTAGAGCACAAGCTTCGGGTTATCTGCTGCCAAAAGAGGGCATAACTGAGATGTTAGCAAGACCTGATCCTAGTTTAACACCTAGTTCTACATTATCTGATGATAGTAATTCTTCAAGAGTTGCAGAGCTAGTTGTTAACTCAAATGAGTCATCAGAGTCATCACCCACTGGAGTAAGGCGTTCAAGTCGTATTAAAACTATAAGCAGTCAGAAACAGAAGTCTAAAGGCTATGGACTGGTAAAGACACCACTTAAGAAGGCTTTGATCACACAGACCAAGCTTAAACTGGAGGAACTTAGTTCTGATAGTCAAGAAAAGTCATTAGATTCAATTTCAAACAACCCTCCAAACTCACCATCATTTCCCGTGCCTTCAGAATTACCTGTGAAAGTGAAGTCAAGATGGCGGCGTTCCAGTGAGTTAGAAATGGGGGCTAACTCCCCTGCCAACTCCCCGCTGGCTAGTCCTAATATAACTCAAAGATTACCTCCCGTTCCTGAAGTCCAAAATCCTGGGGATGATAATGTAATGATTGCGTTGAGCAAAGAAGCTTATGACAAGATAATAGATGAACGGATGAAGCAATTCCAGCATTTAGAAGAGAATGAGTACTTGTGTGAACGTATGATAAGTAAAGACACTAAGAAAATGATCTGTGACTGTTTTATGACCAAAGAAGAGATTGAGAGGGGGGAGCTGGGGTGTGGAGAAGACTGCCTAAATAGACTGCTTATGATTGAATGGTAACGTATAGCAACTAGCTTTTATTCATTACCTTTTTAGATACACATTTTTTATGCTATGATTTTATATATGGTCGTGATTTAAAAAAATCCATTGTTTGGTAATGATTTCTTTTTCAGTAATTCCCGTTGTCCTGTCGGTGAACGGTGTACCAATAGAAGATTTGAGAAACGGGAGAATGGGGCATTAAAAGTATTTTATGCTGACAAAAAAGGTTGCGGCGTTGAGGCTGCCGAGGATTTATTATCGTAGGTTATCTTGTTTATTCATGCTTATGCGACGATTCACTAGTTATAAGCTATCAGCCAAGATTAAGTGCTTTATTAACGTTAGTACCTAATATAGATTGAGAATAACAGTAGATTGGTGCATGGGCGAAATTTTAGCGTAATAAAACCGCGTTAAGGTTATGTAACTGCATTTTGCAATTGCAATACGTACTATGATTGCGATATTTGCATTCGAAACTATATTTTGTTATAAAACTCAATATGTAGAAAAATTGTCTGGCTGAAATATTGCCTAATCTGAATAATGATTAAAATATGAATGGGATCTTATCTGCGCGCGTATGCACGACCGTAAGAGCTGGGATCAATTGGAACCTTTGGTAGAACAAGGGCACAATGTACAATGTGACTAAAGGGGAAATTGTGCTCTTGTCTGGTAGAACAAAGGCACAATGTACAATGTTACTGAAGGGGAAATTGTGCCCTTGTCCTACCGAAGGTGCGAATCGTTAAATGGGTTGACGCAGGCAAAGTCGCGGGTAAACAACTTTGTAACTTACTAACATGTACCTTAATATATATATATATATATATATACAGTGGTGGACACATAATTAGAGACACCCCCTAATTGATCACAATAAACTTGATTATGGTACTACAAATTGACAAAGTAGGTATTAAATATAATGTATTTGTTACTAAATCATACATATGACGTTGTATTCTTAAAATGAGAGACAAAAAAGGTTGTGTTGCTTAGTAGTTTAGACACTGCTCATTATCGGAATGTAACACGAACTTTTTTAACGTACTTCTAGCTGGCCAGCTAATTAAAGACAGTGAACGCTGTGTTCTGAATTTAAGAAAAGAAAAAAAGGCTACATTCTGTCTTTCTTTGTTTTGCCGCGTATTTGCATGAAACGTCAACATAACTCATAAAATTTAACTTTTTTCATTAAAATTAATACGTTTTAAACGAATCAATATGGGAAAAAACAAAAGTTGCGATTCGTCCACGAGAAAGATTATTTTGAACTTTCATAACAAAGGTTGGTCATACAGAAAAATCTCAAACCATTTGAACTGTTCTAAGGACATGGTTATGAATGCTATAAAACATTTCAAGAAGTTCAACACGACTGAAAACGTACCCAGAAAACCGAGACCTAGGAAAACTACTCCACGGGAAGACTCTAGGATGGTGTTGTTAGCAAAAAAAGAACCGTTCAAAGGATCAGAACTGATACGTTCCGAGTTATTTGGCTCTGGAGGGTCGACGGGTGTATCTGCTAGAACAATTAGACGAAGACTATGTGAGGCAAACTTGCACGGGAGAGTGTCTCGGAAGGTGCCACTTTTGAAAAAGCAAAATGTTAAGGCAAGGTTAGCCTTTGCTAAAAAATATGAACACTGGACTGAACGAGAGTGGAAAAATGTACTGTTTTCGGATGAAACAAAAATTAATATGATTAATTCTGACGGAAAACAATATGTTAGACGCCCCCCGAACAAAGAAATGGATCCAAAGTACACCAAGAAAGTAGTGAAACATGGAGGCGGAAATATCAAAGTGTGGGGCTGTTTTTCAGGACTCGGTGTCGGACCAGTCAAGAAGATAGAAGGCAATATGGATAAATACCAGTACAAAAATATTTTAGAAGAAACCATGCTACCCTATGCCGAGCAAAATTTACCGGTCATTTGGACGTTTCAACAAGATTTACTACTTTTGCAGACCCAAAACACACTGCAAAAGTAGTAAAAGACTTCTTAAGGAACCAGTTTGTGACAGTTTTGGATTGGCCCCCGTACAGTCCGGATTTAAATCCGATCGAAAACTTGTGGTACCAGGTGAAGAAGACAGTCGCGACAAAGCGTACATCAAATGTCGATCAACTTTACACAGCTTTTACAGAAGCATGGGAGCAAATTCCGGTTCAAGCTTGTACAAAATTGATCGCTTCCATGGCCAAGAGATGTCGTGCTGTTATTGCTGCAAAAGGACATGCGACCAAATATTAATACGTATCGGAATGTATCTAAAAACATGTTAGAAATCGTATGTAATAAGATAATTTCAATAATAACTCTTTTTTATTTATTTCTTGTAAGCAAATGGAGTGTCTTTAATTATATGGCCAGATCTTACTAATCTTATCTTTGATTTACACTGCTTACAATTAAGTTTTACCAAATAAAAGACAAGTTTTGTTGTTAATGTTTCGCTTTAACATTACACAATAACAACACAAATATTTTATTAATTGTGTAGCAAGTTACAATAGCGGGCTGATAAAAAATATACAGACAAATCTTAGTTATTTTAATATGCTTCCAGTGTCTGTAATTATGTGACCACCACTGTATATATATTTTATCTACTACCTTGCCCGTGACTCGGTCTGAAAATCCGGCTGTAATATAATCCTGTTTTAATCTAAAATCTAACATCCAAACTAGTTTAGCCGTTTATGCGAGACTAGAGAACACCCGCGACTTGTACGCATACTTTTCATTTCGCGCTTTTCCCGCTATTTTATGCTGCTGGGGACCGATTTTCGCAAAATTCTTTCTTCATGCATCCTCAGGATTATATTCCCCCAATATTTAGTCCCTTAGTCTAGAGATTTAGGCTGTGCGTTATCTCAGTTATCTGCCAGCCAGTCAGTCACAGAATGGCCTTTGGGTTTGAAAGACAAGAATCCATACATCCTCCCAGACATATTACTAAACCGCAATCAGAATGGGACTGAGCACATAAGTCATTATTCATTATAAATAAGCACATGAAATGACATTGTCAATGAAAGAGTGTGCAGATCAATGAAAATACTTATTTCAGTACTATGACATGCTAATGATCCAAAAAAAACTATATATTATTTTGTAAGGCAGAAATTGAATATGTACGGTCAAGGACGTTAATTTAAGACCCATTAAAAAAAAACTGCTTTAATTTGTCAATGTCCTTAGGATGCCAAATCATTTGTAACTTAGAGGAAAGTCAACCTTATTGCTGTAGAATGTTAGATTGATTTTGGACCTAAGGTGGGTACCAAATCGAAGTCTTTGACTGTACCTAGACATTTTTTGGTAAACCCTTAAATTAAAGTTGACTAAATAAAGAGTTGAGAAATTAAGGGACTGTTCATAGTAAGTAAATCATATTTTGAAAATCGATTAAAAGTATTGCACTTAAAACATAAAACCATCATTGATTGACTGAAGAAGTTATATGAATGAAAACGTCAATGCTAATTATACGTAGATACTGCTGTGCTAACGGTACTTTCGAATCCCAATCACATTGCGTTCGGAAAATATATAAATACATAACATCATGCCTTCATTCCCAGAGGTGGGGTAGTCAGAGCTACAGAATTACCATCAACTTATAATAATAATAATTTAAATTCAAGAGCAATGAACGAAAGTGGACTATCCTAGACTTTTTTTGGTAAAATGAGTTTGATGTGGTGATAGGTACAATTTTCTCAACTGGCAAACTACCACATTAAGAAGGATTTTTTTAGATAAAAATCGGCCATTTTGCCAATATCATTCCGAACAGACCCCTTATTTTCCCAGATTATTTTTTCGCAAACTGAATGAAAATAATTGCAACTGGGCCTGAGCCAAGATCCCTTTACAGTTGCCGAGCCTAGTACAGTTACAAGAACAAATTATTTAAGTTAGTTAATATAATAAAGAGCGCTCAGTTTACTGATTCATGTGGCGAAACACATTGCAACTAAATTATATGTAAATGGATGTATATTGCTCAATACAAATGGCTTAACGTTTACTGTCTTCTGACGTCACATAGAAACCCATTATATTTGTACGTGCGTAGAGTGAAGAGTTATCATCATTATACGTTATTAGTATGCATGTAAACATACAAATATTTTTTTTACATAAACAATTAAAAGACAATTTGATCAATACAGTAAACATAGAGTTAACTTTGAAGTAGAGCAACTGAGGAAAAGGCCACTGGGAGATACTTATTAACAAGCAGTATAATAATAGATTGTACAACAAGGGCATAAAACAAACCATTTTATCCATAGGCGAGGGTGGATAATTAAGACGCGGATGAAATGGGTTTTAAAACCGAGTTATACACTCTGCTTGTCACTTCGATTACGAGGAAATAGAACAGTGATAAAGCAACAAAACTTTTTCTTGGATTTACTTAGGCGGCAATGTCTGTTCAATATGTTCTTTTGCATTTTTTCCATTAGTGTGTTAGGTGTGAGCATTAGTTCCTCTTCACTTGACGGCATTTTAAATAAATTCTGCAGCACAACCAGTTGTGCAAAGAAAACAACTAATTATTAGTCTAAAATGAGACAAAAACTCTTTCCGGACAGTGTTCCTTTTAAAAAAAAACTGCAAGAGATTTTTTACTAAGGTTGAACGCAATACTGCCAAGTCTTTGTTAATAATGCTAAAGAAATGTTTTCTTGGAAAGGAAGACTTTGTTTTACATACCATATTCAAAAATCATTTAAATCGGACTAGGTTTAAGAGAAACGTTATCGTTATCGCATTTTGTATGGAATGTTTTAGGTACGCAATTCTTTTAAGTAAAAATTAAGAACACGCTTATTTAGAGAAACAATAGGTAGTATCAAAATATTTTTTTACAAATTGCATCAGTCGAGCCTGTACTAAACATGCCAAAATACAAACAAAATTATTACACAAGTAATATATTACAGGACAACTAACCCCGTATTATGGTCGCTTTTATCGCGGTGGATGAAGCATTCGTCACTCGCACTTACGTACTGGTCAGAAAGTGACCGATGTTGTGTCCACGTTTATCGACATCAATAAACATACGCTATAACATGATAGCTGGGCAAAACTCAACTCCGTAAAACCATATTGCCTTTTACGTGTTGTGGTATTGTTCTTATTAAAAGGGTATTTTTCAAAGAAATTGTACCTAATTAAGGGCTGAAATTAAGTTACGGTAACTTTTACATGTGAGTAACGAAAATTAACTATAAATGGACGACTAATTTTCGTTACCCACATGTAAAACTTCAGTCCTTAATTAGGTACAATTTCTTTGAAAAATACCCATAAGAGCCATCAAAACCTTAACAATACGGAAGCACGTCAAAAACAATATGCTATTACCGCGTAGAATTTCAACCCTGTTCGAAAGTTGTCTATATGTGTGACTTAGGCGACTTTGAAATGTACCTGCAAAATAAAGCGGAAATTTTGCTGAGTCGTTCGCCGCATGCGTTCAACGCATTTGTATCAATCTGCCTTAATTTTAGGTTCAAATTTGAACTTAATGCGATGGCCGCATGCGACTCAGTTTAATTACCGCTTTAGACAGTGATTAGAATATTTATAAGTAGACTCCAATTTGGTAGCTGGACGTTCTTAGGCTTGGGTAAAAAAAATCATGAAATCGATATCGATATTCTTAGTTTTTCTTTACAATTACTTTTATTACAACTTTTTAAACAAAGAAAATACCGTTTTATTTGGTTTTCCATGATAATCAATGTCATCAGAAGCAGAATCCGCTATCAGTAGAACAAAAACACTATGGTTACTATTTCACAATTGTTCAAATTTACAGTTATAAAAAAAAAATGTGTCGAGGTGCGCGTATGAAACAAAATAAAAACGTTTAATTTTTGTCTAAGACAAAGAATAGAGAAAAAGTATCGATATAGCTATATTTCAAAATTATTTTTAGCCGTGCTTAAGAACATCCAGCTATTCCTGCTACCAAATATCACCTCCGATAACGGGATCTATTTTTAGACACGCTTGCGTTTTTTCGATACCATTGTCTTCAAATAGACCTTATCATTTTTGACAACCAATCAATGTGTGGTTGTCGGGTGAGAGTAGTGCCACTCCATGTCTTCCCGTGGATTTCGTAAGAGGCAACTAAGTGAATTAGGGCTTGTAGTACTGTTAGGCGATGGGCTACCTGTCAATATACTGGTAACACATCTTAGCCTGTTTGTGCAAAATGTGGTTACAGAATTATCAAGAAGTCTTAAGAGTTATTGGTATATCTGTAGCTCTGCCTACACTCTGGGAATGAAGGCAAAAAAGTTCAGTTTCTTTTTGCACACAAATTGTGCCTATTTAGTGTTTTTTTGATAAATTTTCTTATTTTGTATACACCTTAAGCGTGAAATATCTGCTTTAACCTTTCGTATGCAGACAACGCCGAAAGTAGTCATGAGCTGTTTTGCTAACGTTGCATGAGTGCTACGTAAGTTTAAGTGGCGGGACGCGCCTGCGTGGATTGAAAACACTATACAATACACTACATTTAGAGTAAAAATTGGCTTTCAAATACTTTTTTTATTGTTTACAGAGGCGAGTTCCTAATGGAATATGTAGGGGAAGTGCTGGACTACGAACAATTCTACAAACGAGCCCAAACTTACTCCGACGAGAACAACCTGCATCATTACTTCATGTCGCTAAAAGGGGATACGGTCATCGACGCGACCATGAAAGGCAACATATCTCGCTTCATCAACCACTCCTGTGACCCCAACGCTGAGACCCAGAAGTGGACGGTGAACGGGGAACTTAGAATAGGTTTCTTCAGCAAGAGAGATATAATGGCTGGCGAAGAGCTCACGTTCGATTACCAGTTTAAAAGATTTGGGTGAGTGTTACTTCAGTGCAGACTGTAGTTTTAGGAAGTTCGTCAAGTAATTGGTGACATTTCTGTGGTTAATATAAAAGGTTATTGACAACAGGTGTTCTGAAAAAAAAACATTGTTATAGAGGTTTGTCTCAAAAACATACTATTTATTTCTATATATTTTTTTTACTCCACTTTGTTTTTGAACATTATCAGTGTTGCTACTACCGTTTTGGTCTAGTGGTCGGAATGACGTCATTTTGTTTGTAAAAGCGTTTTGTTTTTTAAGTCGTGTACTAGCTGTAACGTAGAAAAGACCATGTGGCGTTTAAGTTCTTTAGCCATTAGCGGAAATTTGTTCATTTATTTTCTCTGTAAGTAATTAAAAAAACGAAACATTCCTGTTTTCAATTTGTAATATTTTAAAAGTGTAGTTACAGCTACGAATAACAGTTACGTTTTGAAGTTGGTGCAATATTTTGGCTTTCCCATATCAGAAACAAAAATTTGAATCTCCATACTTAAAGTATTTATTGATTTTAAGGTTATATGTTAGTCACCAGTAAATAAATAGCATTAAAAGGATGTCTTGACAAAGTATTGAACAGTTTATTCATATTTATGAGAACGTATCTCCAATGTCAGGGTCGTATAGATTGAGATTAAGTGTCTGGTCCGATATTGGTGCGAAATTATTATTATTTTGGGTGATTTACCGCCCACAGCAAACTTGAAGGACGAAAACACAGATCTGGCGATCCGAGCATACAATTAGTAAATGTGTTTGTATTACCCAATGATTTTTCAAGACTTATGACATTGTCGTTTGGCCAACATGATCTACATTGTACACTTTGTGCCTATTCCAGTAGAGGTGTGTTAGGAGGAGTTACAGGGTGTGTTGTTGTGCAGAAAAGAGGCGCAGCGGTGCTACTGCGGCGCCAGCACCTGCCGCGGCTGGATTGGCGCGGAGCCTGACTCCGACGACGAGGAGGTGAGTCTACTAGGATATTGGGGATGGGGTTTAGTATACAGGATGAGCAATCCATGGGTCAGTACAATATGGGGCATTCGGAAACTAATAGGTTTAGGGTAATCTGTTCTTAGGAACTGGAGCAAAAAAATACCTGTTAAATCAAATCGTCTATCGGAAAAGTTCTTATTTATTTCGCTTTCTCAGTCAGTTCACGTACTAACAGCATCACTGTTAGCTGAACACTAGTGAGCCTTATTGTAAGGTGACAAGATTCACAATTGGTCAGTTAACTGTGCCGCTGATGGTATCCATCGATAAGCTTGAACTAATTAGAAATAAGATAATGCCGTATGATTATACAGTTCTGTACTTGCTATATCCCTTATTTAATGTCGTGTATAGGAGGAGGAATACGACATATCGACGTCAAAGAGCGCGCAGTTAGAGCCGGTGTCGCTAGAAGAGCCGCGCGTGGCCGACGTGCCCGAGACGCCGCGGGGGCGCCCGCGCAAGCCCAAGCGCGACCGGTCGTACAAGCCGCAAGCGGCTGATCTGGTGCAGGACGCTGACGTGAGTATTTGGCTATAGGGGTTTACCCTTAAATCAGCGACGCTTATTTCAGTACAATTTCCTTTCCAAATTTTCATGGAGTTATATTTTTTTGTGGTCACAGGTCTAACCTACGTAACCCATGCTTATGATAACCTAAGAATAATAAGGTTTCAGCACGAATTAGCTGTCGATTAAATAAAATTCGGTCATTCAAGGGGATTCCGGCTATGGGGTATGTAGGGTATTTAAGTAACAGTAAAGGTATTTTAATTCAGTCCTTGTAGCCGTGGGCGTTCTAACAGCATCACTGCTATTATGTGTTGCTGACAGTACCTGGAGTGGTTTAAGCAGCCTTTATACTTGTACTAAATGTCTTCGAGAGGGGTACAACAACTACATCCGATTCCGAATTGATCAAAATGCCGATTATAGAAAACTTTTTTTTATATCGCTTATAAATCAAACGTAACCTAACCTATGTATATCGACTAAATTGTGAATTTTATTTAAAATAGCTCCAAAGTAACGTAACGTACGCAGCAGTGCTCGACACTTTTAGCTGACAAGCACCAATAATCGACAGAAGCTTTTAATTAAAAGATCATAGGGTTATAAATTGACTGTTGCAAAACAAATAAATAACTTTTATCTTCTTTGAATAAGAGTCATTGTCGTATATTGGTCCTTTGTGTTAAGGACTTGATTGCAAAACGCCTAAGTAAGCAAAACGATTTAGTTTCATAAGATCTTGGTTGCAAAAAGACTGAATGTGGGAAAAAGAAAATCTTTATACATTGACAAAGAAGGTGAGTATCTGGCCACTTAAAATTCAAATTTAAAGCTTAGAAATACGATTAATTTATATTACCTAGTCGTCATGATATCTCAAAAAAAAACGACGTTTTGCTATTAATGATCTGCCAACCGTAGCAATTTATGTCATTCGGATGACGAAAGTATTACATGGATATGAGTCTATTTAATTTCGTGCACAATTTATATACCTGTTAAATATGTATGATTTTTGTATCGAGTTTTATTATTATCGAGTTTTTACATTTCTATTATGATATGATTATGAAGTACAGGCCAATTATTATTATTTATCGAACGAATGTGTTTACGTCAACTCATGTCTTGTACTTGTCTCATTGACGTTCCTATGATTATTTTATACATCAATTGAACACGTGCAACGGAATAACTGAATTGTTTGTTTCATCATATTTTTGGAGTGTTCACTATACAACGTGTTACAAAATAATCCGTAAAAAAGAAATTACAAAAGTAGTGTCAACCCTTATTAAATAACGTCAGTTCAGTATCTTAGGTATACACTACACTGTTGACACTATTTTCGTAATTTCTTTTTTACGGATTATTTTGTAACACGTTGTATTATTTGGTGTAAAATATGCCTCGTATAATATCAAACATAGAAAATATTATGATAATTTCGATAAAAAAATAAATTCAGTGGGTTTTCAACAATGTGTGGTTTTATATTGAACAACACTGACTTATCCATATTAGTCATTATGGTGGACGGTGAAACTGACAAAATGCTACCGGTGGCCGATCACTAGTCATTATACAAGTAAGGCCATCTACAATTAGGATCTTATGCTACTTTTTGATTTTACAACCATGACGTTATACCTAATTAGGCATTACAACCTAGACATTTTGCTTACAAAGAGGCGTTTTGTTTAGTTGGTTGCTATGCAACAGCGAAGTTTTGCTTACATTTTGCAATCAGGTCCTCACCCAGGTGTTAATCGTTGGCAGATCGAGGAGGACCTGGAAGCGCTGCACCGCACGGGCGTGAAGAACCAGAGCCACACGCTGCGGCTGTCGCGGACGGTGGTGCGCGCCAAGACGCGCCGCGCGCAGGCCGCGCTGCTGCGCCTGCTGCGCGACGCCGACCTGCCCTGCCGCCGCCTCTTCCTCGACTACCGCGGCCTGCGCCTGCTCGCGCCCTGGTGCGCCGACGCGCCCCACGCCTTCAGGTACCACGCGACACCATCTACGCACATAAGCTTGTCCGAGTGCTCGTCGGTGTACTAGTAGTTGCCAAACTTTGAATTCTGTGGCCCTAGTGAAAAAGGATATAAATCTCCCGAGGTTTAAGTGAAAAACGGTATAAGTCTAGTATACTCTGTACATGACGTGTACCCTTTCTTATTAAGAGCTAAGTCGACTTGTATCCGTTTTCACTAGAGCCACTGAATTGCGATAAATAAAATAAAATCAACATTATTATTCTTAGCCTGTTTGTGCAAAATGTGGTTACAGATTTTCTATCGATGTAAGAAACCACAGAAAAAATATTGAAATAATACATGAATTTAAGGGTTTTTCGTGGGGAAAATATAAGGGATAAATAGTAAAAACAATTTACAATATTTCCGATTAAAATGATCTGTATCTCCGAAAGTACTAACAATCGCTGAATATACATCGTTAGCTTATGGGCTGCCCTTCACCTATTTCCGGCTTGACGTCGATTTTTGGGATACCCTGTATACTGCGATGTGATGACACATGGCTCTTCTTCTTCATAATATAAGCGCAAAAAAAAGGTGCTGGCTCACCCTAAACTGCGGAGACCCGCAGCATTGGTTTTCTGCCAAAAACTATGAATAGTGACGGCAGCTTTGATGCAAATCGTGGCTATTAAGAGCTAATTATAAGGGTGGGTAATTAGGTTTTTTTATCTATGTCATAAACTGCAGTTCAAAAAAGCTGATATTATAAATAATAACCTCACCTCAACTATTCTGCTTTGCCTATCGTTTGATTGGTAGAGAATGCCAAAGCCATTTAATCGGTTCACTTTCCTCCTCTTATAGAATTGTGTATGTTACAGACTGGAGATGCTTCAGACAGTGGATCGGTTGCCGATAACAAACAAGACTATGGTGTCAGAGAGTCGCTTCTTCAGCATCGTGGAGCGCTGGCTCGCTGACGCTCCCGCGGACGTGTTCCTCGACGAGGCTACCGGTATGTACTGAAACATTTAAAAAAAAACTGCTTAAAGTTGTCAATGTCCTTGGAGATGCCAAGTCATTTGTAACTTAGAGAAAACCAACCTTATTGCAGTAGAATGTCAGATTGACTTTGGACCTAAGGTTGGTCACAAATTTAAGTCTTTGACTGTACCTATGACGGTGCTGACAACAGTAGAAAATTGTATTATTAAAGTTTTGCTCCGTTCGTGCCGATCACTAATTATTACCAGAGCCCGGAATTTTCGTAGCACTTTCGAGATGTCATAGGGACTTCTCGTTTATCGACTTCCGATATACATGTTTATATCGATAAATACAAAATACATTTTTTTAAATATGATTACGAGCAGAAGTAAACAACATGCAGTCTTATCGCAAATGACCGATCTCTTCGAGACAAGATAAAATTATGAATTTCTATTTCTTTTATAGATAAACTAATTATGAAACACATGTTAGCACTAAAACTGACTTTAAAAATGAAATTGATAAATGTTAAAACACTGAACTGATTAAATGTAGAATTGTTAATCATTAACTTTTCGTTGCAAATATCTATTTAACATTTTCAGCCACTCAAAAGTTATTTAAAAGAGATCGCTCTTTGGTGATAAGACCGCCTGTTGTTTACCTTTACTTTTAATCTTCATTGATATGTTGTGTTGTGTTCTATAATGTATCGATAAAATTATGTATATCGGACGTCGATAAACGAGAAGTCCCTATGACACATAAAAATTGCTACGAAAATTCCGGGCTCTGATTATTACATAGCTAGAGAATAAGAAAAAGTTTATGTACCATTTTTTTTTGTGTTTCAAAAAAACAATAGCATTGAGTAATTGTTGGCAAGGTAAAAACCCCTGATTTAATGATGATCTCTTCTTTGCAAGCTGATATCTCTTAAACTAAAAACCATCCCCATTGAAATAGCTTTCTTTTAAAAAACTCGTCCAAATCAGTTCATTCGTTTGTGAGCTACGACGCCACCGACACGGATACTATATTAACTTATAATAACCCCCCTTTTTATTACGAATGATTCTTCCACACAGGTTTGCCAATGGAACAACCCAACCCATCTCAAGATGATAGCCCAGAGAAAAGTAAAGATGATGCAGCAATCATTGAAAAAGTCAAAGATCTGTCCAGTCAGTTGCTAGAGAGATGGTCTAGCTTGAAGGTATGTAATGAATCAAATAAAAAACATCTACCGGGCTCCTTCAATTCGGACAGTATCTGCAACCTAGGAGTATATAATGTCTTTAAGTAATCCTTAAAATTTCAGGAGGTATTTAAAATCCCCAAAAAGGAACGCATCCAACAAATGAAAGAGCATGAACGTCAAGCGAACGTGGAGCGACGCGCGGCCGACTCGAGCGGGTCGCGCGACCGAGACCGTCGCGACGAGCGCGACAGGGACAGAGATAGAGACCGGGAGCGGGACAGGGAGCGAGAGCGCGAGCGCGAGCGCGAGCGCGAGCGGGACAGGGAGAGGGAGCGTGAGCGCGACAGAGACAGATACAGAGACAGGGACCGCGATAGGGATCGAGACAGGGACGATCGGGATAGAAGGAAACGAAGGAGCAGCCCCGACGGCAGGAGGAGCATAAGGTAGTGTACATACTTTTTAGCACTTTAATTGTTCAATTCATACATTTTTATGATTTCTGCGTATTAATTAGTCTTACTATTAAGGAATAATAGAATACGAGAAATTTTACAGTTATATCTCCCTACACATTGTATGAAAAGCTTTTTCAATTCGTGGATTTGTATCATCCTGGATTGTTCGGATTTATATCATGAGTCGAAGAAGTAGCCTAAACTATCGCTTTTCTCACAGACTACATTTTTTCATCTTGATATAACTTTTGAAGTTAATAATATTCGTAGTCAAATTGTTAGGTTTTTTTTAGCACGGGACTATGTCACTTAAGTTGACCTAGTCCCAAACTAAGCTCTATTCCTGTACTATGGGTACAGTCAGCAGCAGAAGTAGCTACGCAACCGAAGAGGTCAAAATGATCTGCACTTGCCTCTATTGACAAGAGTATACGTCGGGTCTAGATCATTTTGAGCGTGTTATTTTGCTTAGCTACTGTTAATCCTGACTGTAATAGACAACGATAAAAAACTTATATAGAGAAATAAATACATGAATAAATAGAATACATCTCCTATACTTATGATCGGCCACTGGTAGCATGGTGTCACTTTGACTTCCACCGTAATGACTAATATGGATAAGTCGGTGTTGTTCAATATAAAACTACACAGTGTTAAAAACCCACTGTTTTTTTTTTTATAGTAAGTAAATTATCATATTTTTTTCTATGTTTGATTATTATGAATAGTAAATTCGCTAGGCATCTTCAGTTATGAAACAAACAATTCAGTTATTCCGTTGCTCGTGTTCAATTGATGTATAAAATAATGATAGGAACGTCGATGAGACAAGTACAAGACATGAGTTGACGTAAACACATTCGTTCAATAAATAATTATAATGGGCCTGTACTTCATAATCATATCATAATTGCTACTGCTGGCCGATTATTGCTCATTACACAAATATTTACCTATACCGGGAATCGAACCCGGGACTTCTTCGTTAGCATTACAGTCTAGTGTATAAATAATTGGTGATGCTGCAGACTCAACGACCGCGTGCTGGCCACGGTGCCGCCGATGAGCAAGGAGGAGCGACGCCGCGCCTTCGCCGAGGCCGCCGCCGCCGCCGAGGAGACGCGCCGCCAGCGAGACCACTTCGCGCACTACTGGCCGCCCGAGCCGCAGCCCTTCCCGCAGGTAAACCACCGCCAGGAATATCCTGCTCTCCTAATCCAATAAGCAACATCTCAAATTCAATCGCTAAAGCAGATTCAATTCTATCCTGCTGGTAATAAGGTTGCATTTCGTGAATCTCGCGCACTACTGGCCGCCCGAGCCGCAGCCCTTCCCGCAGGTAAACCACCGCCAGGAATATCCTGCTCTCCTAATCCAATAAGCAACATCTCAAATTCAATCGCTAAAGCAGATTCAATTCTATCCTGCTGGTAATAAGGTTGCATTTCGTGAATCTCGCGCACTACTGGCCGCCCGAGCCACAGCCCTTCCCGCAGGTAAACCACCGCCAAGACTATCCTGCTCTCCTAATCCGATAAGCAACATCTTAAATTCAATCGCTAAAGCAGATTCAATTCTATCCTGCTGGTAATAAGGTTGCATTTCGTGAATCTCGCGCACTACTGGCCGCCCGAGCCACAGCCCTTCCCGCAGGTAAACCACCGCCAAGACTATCCTGCTCTCCTAATCCAATAAGCAACATCTCAAATTCAATCGCCAAAGCAGATTCAATTCTATCCTGCTGGTAATAAGGTTGCATTTCGTGAATCTCGCGCACTACTGGCCGCCCGAGCCGCAGCCCTTCCCGCAGGTAAACCACCGCCAGGAATATCCTGCTCTCCTAATCCAATAAGCAACATCTCAAATTCAATCGCTAAAGCAGATTCAATTCTATCCTGCTGGTAATAAGGTTGCATTTCGTGAATCTCGCGCAGTACTGGCCGCCCGAGCCACAGCCCTTCCCGCAGGTAAACCACCGCCAGGACTATCCTGCTCTCCTAATCCAATAAGCAACATCTCAAATTCAATCGCCAAAGCAGATTCAATTCTATCCTGCTGGTAATAAGGTTGCATTTCGTGAATCCCGCGCACTACTGGCCGCCCAAGCCACAGCCCTTTCCGCAGGTAAACCACCGCCAGGACTATCCTGCTCTCCTAATCCTATAAACAACGTCTCAAATTCAACGGCCGAAGCATATTCAATTCTATCCTGCTGGTAATAAAGTTGCATTTGCTACAGGAGTTTGTCTCAGATACTGCCATTTATGTGCAGGGCAGTATCCTACTTCAACAGGGTCACTAGTAGAGTGACTAGATCGAAACATTACCACATCGCAAAATGACCACATCGCTTGTAGCCAACATCTCAAAATGACTGAGTCGTAAAATGACCACATCGCTTGTAGCCTACTTCTCAAAACGTCCGAGTCGCAAAATGACCACATCGCTTGTAGCCCACATCTCAAAATGACTGAGCCGCAAAATGACCACTTTGCTTTTTTCATTTTATGCCTGTCTTAGCAAAGTCGACGCAGCCCCGCATGGCGGGGCTGCTATTCTTGGGAAATTTGCCCTTCGGGCATTTGAAGTTACCTAACGAACCTAACCTACCTAAAAACGCAAACGAAGTGGTCATTTTGCGACTCAGACGTTTTGAGAAGTAGGCTACAAGCGATGTGGTCATTTGGCGACTCGGACGTTTTGAGAAGTAGGCTACAAGCGATGTGGTCATTTTACGACTCAGACATTTTGAGATGTGGGCTACAAGCGATGGGGTCATTTTGCGAGTCGGTAATTTTGCGACCGAGTCATTCTACTAGTGACCTCTTCAACATGCCCACGCATAATTAGGACGGCATCCAGGGGTGAACAAAATAAAATTTCTTCACTTTAATTGAAATACAAATTACAAAGTCGCAAGTATTTTAAATACGAAATACAAAATATCTTGAAGTAATATATTTGAAATATTAAATACAAAATACAGGTTTTTAACTATTTTTATTTGAAATACAAAATACAAATTACAAAATACTATTGAGAATAAAAAGTGGAAACGACAATTGACCTGATATTTGACATTGACAATTTGACGCACAGTAACATGTGCAGTGTTGCCAACTCTAAAGATCGTCATTTTTAGCTTTCGCTGAAAGCTATCCAGCGCTATTTTCTTCAGAACGCACCCATTAATAAGACCGCTAAATGAAGTTTAAGTAAATGTATTTATATTAAAATTTATTTTAAAGCCATAAGTATTTGAAATACTAACTACAAAATACCTCGGCGTTAGGTATTTGAAACACGAATTACAAATTACATTTTAAGCAAGTAATTGAAATACAAATACCAAATACGTATTTGTATTTTAATAACAAGTAATTCAAATACTGCCCAACTCTGACGGCAACTGGGTACCAGGTTGTGAAAGATTGGGTCCTCGTGGTCACATACGAAGCTACGAATTCACAAAAATCAAAAGAGATGGCTTTTATTTTATGTGCTTATTAAAAGACTAAATGAATAGATCGGCGACACGGCGACGTTTAACTCAACAGAATATTTTACAGATGTTTCCTCCCGGCATGATGGGCGGCCCTCCCAACATGCTTCCTCAAATGGTTCCCTCGGGCATGCCCCCCGGGATGGCCCCCGGCATGGCTCCCGGCATGCCTCCGAGCTTGCCTCCCGGCATACCCCCCGGCATGATGCCCGGGGTCATGCCTCCTGACGTGCCGCCGGAGTGGATCGGACCCTCGGGCGAGTTCCAGGGCCCTCCCGGGTTCTGTCCCCAATTTGGAGGGCCACAGCAGTTCTGTATGCCGCAACCTAAGTGAGTAAATCATTTTTGAACTTAGGTCTTCTCTTTAGAATACATATTTAGATTCGTCATAATACAATACGATAAAATACTCTTTATAGAACACCACACAAAACAATAAATAAGGAAAGAAAACAACATAAAATAGTTTCGTGTTTTTCCACGTTTTTATTTAGCGTCAGTGTCGTGAACAGAGTAACAACAAGTACTTCTTTACTAAAACGGGTAACTGCGCAGCTGTGAATTTTATTTTGTAATTAAAAACACGTACTTACTACCCCTGCAATCGAGGTATACAAAAACCATAAAGTTGGTTTAGAAATACAGCAACACCACACCATTAGATCCTTCGATCAAAGTGTTCACAGTAAATCCGAAATTATTATATATTTTTTATTTTTATTTGTCAATGTTATTAAAAATCATGCTGTGAAATCCAATGACGCTTTGAATTATTGTCCAAGTAGTTATTTTTCATTTCTATTCTAGCCTCATCGGCATGAGCGGCTTCGGCATGGGCGGGTTCATGTTCGGGCAGCAGATGCCGCCCCCCCAGCCGCCGCCCACGGATGGCTTGTTGGTGGTAAGTTTACTATGATAGCACATAATAATATGAGTATGAATAAATATGTATATTGATTTTAGGAACATGAGTTTATTAGTATATTACTGCACAGGCCGGCAGTAAGGCCGTTGCGGGACGATTATAAGTTAGCGGGGCAGAGACGCAGTCAAGGCCGCGCTAAATACGAATCCAGCAACCGCCCTTCCCAGGCGAGGCTTGTATATTGCTTTTTTCCAACAATGCGAGTAAATTTATTTATATTTAAAGCACGGTACCAAAATGAACTTCGAAAACTAAATTGCCAACATTAGCATTGATATCCCTCATGTCATTTAAATTCAAAATTGGTACGACATGAAATTAATATACCATTAAATAAAATACAGAATTGAAAATAAAAATATTTTTACACGCTACAACCTTTTTGTCAATGATATAAAAAATGCAACATGGAAGAACTTTGATTGTACGAGTTTTTGGCTTTTTGTAGTTAGTTATCCTAGTTCAAATATAGTTTTTAAAAGTAAAAAATAACGCTACGGAAATGATATAACATTTTACGCGGCTGCTGCTATTGGTAAATAAAACCCTATTTTTATTTGGCTGTGGCCTGGAACGCAAAACTTTGCGAGCGGTTTTAACATTTCCGAGCATGTAGGAGAAAAAAAACTTTCTCTATCAAGGAAGGAAGGCATAAGATGTTATGAATGATGCTGGCCTAAAGCTGGGTACGAATCTGAGCAGCTCAGCCCCGCACGGCGAGCTGCTCGCGAGCCAAATTATTGCACATAGATATGCGCGGGGGAGGCAGCGTGCTCGCCGCAAGCCGACATTTTAAAATGGCGTCGGACACGATGACAACCGTGGCTGCGTTTATAAGAAATCCTTTCCGTGGTGGAACGGCTCAGCAACTTTATCGCGCCTCGTCCACAGACAAGTTAGAACTTGTCGTTCTGCTCGCGGCACGCTCGGATATACGTCCAAATTTCGCGAGGCACGCACAGCGCGTGAGCGCGTACGAATTTGAGTAAAATAGGTGAGCCGTGCGTGCTTCAACCCGAGGCTGCTCTAATTCGTACCCAGCTTAAGAAGTGAATGTTACTCATGGTGGTGTGGTACAGGTGCCGCCAGGCGGAGTCCCCCCGGAGCCCCCGGAGCCGGCGCTGCCGTCCATGTGGCGCTCGGCGCGCGACGCGCGCGGCCGCGCCTACTACTACCACGTCAAGCTGCGCCAGCCGCAGTGGCACGCGCCGCCCGCCGCCGCAGGTACCTGCCGCTTGCTGTCCATACACTCACTCCCTGGATAACGGAGCACATTTGTGCACATTAGGCATGAAACTAGATACAATTTAAAGGATGTTTTTTACATACATACATACATAACCTCACGCCTTAATTCTCAGAGTGGGGTAGGCAGAGCTACAGAAATACCAACAAATCTAAAAAGACTTGTTGATAATTCTGTAACCACATTTTGCAGAAGTAGGCTAAGATGTTTTAAGGATGTTTTTAACACTAAATAAATGATTGCTGTCTACCCTATCGGAACAAACTGAAATATCTCGCCTCATATGAGATCCATTGAGATGAAATCAACGGTATTTTAACCCTAGAGCATTTCCTGTGCCAATCAAATAAAAAAAAAACGACTATCTATGACCACTCATCAAAAATGTGTTTGCATTAGACACGTAATTCTTTTATTAATTTAAGATAATGATTTAATGAGCATGTTTTATAGTAATTTTAAGAATTATCAGGAATTCCAAAACATTATCACATTTCTTTTTAAAGACACAACTGAATTTTTGTATTGCGTAATTTTCATTTTTTTGTGTTTTTTGGGTGACACTGGAAATGCTTTAGGATTAAAAAACCGTTTATTTCATCTCAATTATCCTCATATGAGGCGAGATATTTCACTTTGTTTAGTTAGGGTTCACAGCAATCATGTTTTATTTAATCTTTAAAAAAAAACGGGGCGTTTTTTATTTTATTTCATTTGGTGAAATTGCATCTAGCGTCATCCCTATTCGTTTGTGCTCCTTATCCAGGGATACACTGTATACAGGATGTTTGGCAGTCAGATGTAAGGGTTTAAGCGATGATGGTTAGGGACATTCTGAACAATTTTGACCACATATACCTATTATGCAAAGGTGCACGGGTTTTGAGATATGGTATTTTTTTGTTGTTGTTGTTGTTAAAACGCTATGTTCTGACTGCCAAACACCCTGTTTACCCCTATTATTAAAGTGCATCTAAGCCCTCGGGCTCCGTAAAGTTTCTGCAAGGACTCCGAGCGGAAAATAAACTTAAGGAAAAATATTATATGAAGAAGCGTATAAATTTTTCTGATTTTCATTTATGAACTAAATTAATGTTAAGTATAGCCTATGTTGGGGATCCAACGAATAACAAATTGAAAGAATTAGAGGCACGAGCACTCGGACCAACTGATGGTAACTGGGATCCGAGACCCATAAACAGTTGAATTCTCAATACTACATCTCAAGACTGCAATCCTAAGGCGTTAAATGCTTTGCTAACCCCGAAGACTGATGGAATGCCTCTATGCTAGTAATCTCATCGGGACTTGAAGTTTGAAGGTACGACTGGATGAAATATTTGTAAACGGTTCCTTTGAGAACCGCAGCGATAATACAATCCACACAACTCAAAATGCACAAATTAATGTGGTCACATGGTAGGCGGTTTGTATTGTTTGTTTAGACTTGATCCATTTTTCCCCATATTAATAATCCGTTAAGTCCGAGTCGATGTAGCTCCGCTTTCGCGGAGCTCCTATGTTTGGGTGGTACAGCCCTTCCGGGCCCTGTAAAACTTGTGTACCTTGAAGCTACATATTCAAATAGGAAAAATCTGCGTTGGAAATCAAATTATTAAGTCTGTAAATAGAGTTTATTTGCTAATCACTTTTATTTATTTTTAGAGGATAGTTCGTCGGAGGAGGAAGTGGAGGTGATAGCCACCCCGGACACGTCGCGTCGGCCAAAGGGGAAACAGGTGGAGGGGGTCAACGGGATCATCTACGAAGGTATACTGCTTCGGTTTGCGATTTTATACAAGCAATCCATAACGTTTGTGGCAATTTTGTGGGGGTCAACTAACTTTTTGTTGAAAGTTGGTTTTTATTTATTTATTGAAACAAAAAATACATTATTACTAGCGACCCGCCAGCGGCTTCGCTCGCTGCAATTTTTTTTTCTATGATGTCACTTAAGGATATGAAAAATAGATGTTGGCCGATTCTCAGACCTACCCGATATGCGCACAAAATTTCATAAGAATCGGTCGAGCCGTTTCGGTGGAGTATGGGAACGAACATTGTGACACGAGAATTTGATATATTAGATATATTATTCGTTATTATGTTCCTGATATGTTATTGTGATAGGATCGTTTACCACTAGCTAAAATGTGTTTTTATACACTGGTAAATAGTGAATACTTTTGACGATAGGCATTTCCCTTTCAAAATTGATTTACCAATGGTCAACCATACCAGATCCTGTAAAGAAAACAAAGTTGATTCACCCATGAATCATCGTTACATTGACTATACCACTAATTTGACGACACGTTGGCCTAGTTGGGAGTGACTCTGCCTCCGAAACCAGCAGTCCTGGGTTCAAATCCCGGTAAGGGCAGATATTTGTGTGATGAGCGCGAATATTTGTTCCTGAGTCTTGGATGTTTTCTATATATATTTAAGTATGTATTTCTCTATGTAAGTATGTTTATCGTTGTCTAGTACCCATATTACAAGCCTAGAGCTTAGTTTGGGACTAGGTCAATTTGTGTGAGATTGTCCCTTGATATATATATTTTTTTTTTAATTGGCCACTACTTCTAAAAACTAATATTCGAGTAATGTAATGTATATATACATTTGTTTCAGTGATAAAAGAGAGCCCGCACAACGGGTTGATCCCCGACCACGCGCTGGTGAACGTGAAGCCGCGGAAGCGCCGCCCTGGGCTTGTCACTGAGAGGCCCATCAGTGTAAGTGCCCACTGGCTATTTGGTTTGGGCTTTCTCTTTTTGCCCAATAAACAAATAGATCACCATCCTACTTCCTACCAATATTTTAAATGCGAAAGGTTGTAGTAATGAAAATATAGGCAAAGACAATTATTTTAACAGCTACGTAGATGAAAACAAGACAATTTATTACTTTTTCTATTTGGTTTCTACGATTAATTGATTTTTTATTTAAATAAAATAGGTCAAAATATTTTGTTTTATGTTTTGTTTGAAGTCGATGAATTGACAAAATAGTTTAAACAAAACTTTTTAGTCTTTCTTGCAGTTTACTGTTGAACTTGTTATCGGTACAATATAAGAACAGTAATTTTAAAATCCCGCTGTCATTACATGACAGCGTTGTTGTGTGCGTGACCTCAACTCTCGTGTATCTGGCTTAAAACTGGCATATTATCCTGAAAAATTTAAAAGTTTCCGTGTAAATAACGATAGTCGAAATCTACGTGGACGAAGACGCGGTTTGTTTATTACAATCATCACAGATATTTACCCATACCGGGAATCCAACCCAGAACTGCTGGCTTCGCAGTGTCACCAATTTGGTTCACGTCAATATCATAAACCTCATGAAGCTAAATAAATATGACATTATTGTGGTTTCTATTGTTCCTTCTTCGGTGCTATGTAAAGTGGCCACAAAATACTAGGTGTTCACAATATCTGAACACGCTGTAACGCTCTGACTTACCAACAGTTGTAACGATATGACATGGTTATATTTATTACAATTTGACTTATGCTAATTGTACAACTTGTTACAGGTAACACGTTGATATTACATATTCGGAAAGAAACGGAAAATGAACTATGTTGCTATTAGATAATTTTAAGCACCCTATTATGTTCCGATATGTGGTGGCGATTATACCACTTCCGAGTTTTACAGGGCCCGGAAGAGCTGAACCACCCAAACATATGAGCCTCGCTAAAGCGGAGCTACGTCTTATGTTCCGATATTAGACTATACTGCTATTACACTGTACATATTAACCTAATATTGACTCTGTTCCTCCCTCCAGCCTCGCACTGAGGAAGACAAACTGGCCGGTCGGGAGGAGGTGAAACGCTACAAGCAGACGAAAGAGAAGCTGCGCCGGCGCCGCGAGAAGTTGCTGCAACGTGTTCGCGAGCTCGCCGCGCGCACGCGCCGCACGCCCGCACCCATCGTGCTGGAGCGAGAGGTACGAGTACGTTGACAGTTTTATTATTTTGTTAATTTATTTGATTTTAATCATAATTAATGTCACACAAACAAACTTATAGCGAGTTCTTGATCCGTTGTTAACTTTACTATACAATCAGTGTTTTTTTTAACTGTGACAGTTTGGGGAAATCCGAAACCATAGGAGAACAGGTAAATTGTCTTAGAAAATATTAGGTCTTTTTTTGTTAAAACATTTTTGGCACAGATATAATGAGTCGTTTTAAAAAATAATACATAGGCTTAATGAAAACAAAAATCACGATCGCGTACAAGTCATACAAACTATATGAATAATTCTTGTTCCACAGAGGAATCAATATAACTATGTACATTTTTTCTGAGAATGTTTTATATTTTTGGTGAACAGTGAAAATCATCATGGTCACCATGGCACCAAGGTACATACAAAAGATGATTCACCCTAAATATGCATTTCTAACTTATGAAACTTCGGACAAATAAAAAAGTTGGGTACGAACATTCGTCCTTGGGATAGGAAACCCGTTGTAACATCTCAATCTGATTCCAGATGGTAGACTTGGCGGAGACGGGGTCGGAGTCGGAGGCTGAAGCGGTGTCGCCGCAGGAGGCGGTGCCCCCCGGCGGGGGCGCGCCGCCCTCCCCCTTGGGCGGGGAGGGCGCAGAGGGCGCGGAGGGCGGGGAGGGCGCGGACGCGGAGGACGCGGCGCGCCGCCTCAAGGAGCAGTTCCGCTCCAGCATGGCGCGCGTCATGGTGCAGCACCTCAACCCCTACCGCCACTCGCTCGCGCCCGCCGGCCGGATCACCTGCACCGCCGACTTCAAGCATCTCGCCAGGAAGGTGAGGACACACATACATAACGTCACGCCTTCATTCCCAGAGTAGAATAGCCAGAGCTACAGAATACCTACAACTCCAAAAAAGCTTTATAATTCTGTTACCGCATTTTGCTCAATGAGGCTAAGCAGTTGCAGCCCATCACCTAACAGTGCTACAAGCCCTTATTGCCTTAGTCGCCTCTTACGACATCCACTGAAAGACATGTAGTAGCACTATTCTAACCCGGCAACCACAAGGGTTCGTTTTAACCTCGTAATGCCCAAAAGCCTTTTTTAAAAGGCCTTCTGTCAAACATATTTCGAATTTCAAATGATGAATAATATTCAACCTTTTTGATTAATTCATCATCTTTCTAACGACCATTACAGCCGGGTTGGGTATACTTGTCATTATTGTTTTTGGTAGTCTCATTAGGTCTCGACGGTTTTTAAGGAATATATTATAAAGAATTTGACCGATATTCGACGCTTTTTTTTGTTACCAAGTGCAGAGTATGACTGCGTGTGTTGGGCCTCGAAAATTATTTTCGTCTACAGCTTGGTGATAAAACTATTCCAAGCCATTTGTTACATGTCTCATGAAATAAAAATAAGATCGTTACCTGTTTTCTCTTTTCTCCAGCTTACCCACTTCGTGATGCTGAAAGAGCTGAAACACTGCCGCTCTGTCGACGAGCTGGTGGTGACAGAGTCCGTGCGCTCCAAGGCTAAAGAGTTCGTCAGGAAGTACATGGCCAAGTTCGGCCCGGTCTACCGCAGACCCGCCGAGGAAGCAGACTAGTTTCTGTTGAGGGGCGCGCAGCTCCTCGCACCTACATCAACTTTGTAGTCCAGTGAGACTGAACAATTACTCCGAAAGGGCGTGCAGCTCCTCGCACCAACATCAACTTTGCAGTCTAGCGAGACTGAACAATTACTCCGAAAGAGCGTGCAGCTCCTCGCACCAACATCAACTTTGCAGTCTAGCGAGACTGAACAATTACTCCGAAAGAGCGTGCAGCTCCTCGCACCAACATCAACTTTGCAGTCTAGCGAGACTGAACAATTACTTCGAAAGAGCGTGCAGCTCCTCGCACCAACATCAACTTTGCAGTCTAGCGAGACTGAACAATTACTCCGAAAGAGCGTGCAGCTCCTCGCACCAACATCAACTTTGCAGTCTAGCGAGACTAAACAATTACTCCGAAAGGGCGTGCAGCTCCTCGCACCTACATCAACTTTGCAGTCTAGCGAGACTGAACAATTACTCCGAAAGAGCGTGCAGCTCCTCGCACCAACATCAACTTTGCAGTCTAGCGAGACTGAACAATTACTTCGAAAGAGCGTGCAGCTCCTCGCACCAACATCAACTTTGCAGTCTAGCGAGACTGAACAATTACTCCGAAAGAGCGTGCAGCTCCTCGCACCAACATCAACTTTGCAGTCTAGCGAGACTAAACAATTACTCCGAAAGGGCGTGCAGCTCCTCGCACCTACATCAACTTTGCAGTCTAGCGAGACTGAACAATTACTCCGAAAGAGCGTGCAGCTCCTCGCACCAACAACAACTTTGCAGTTCAGTGAGACTGAACAAATACTCCAAATGGGCGCGCAGCTCCACGCACCAACATCAACTTTGCAGTCTAGTGAAACTGAACAATTACTGCGCAGGCGCGCGTAGCTCCTCGCAACTTTGTAGTCTACTGAGACTGTACTATTACTGCTGAGAGGCGCGCCGCTCCTCGCACAAACATCAACTGTGCAGTTTAGTGAGACTAAAATAAAAAACTAGTAGATATGAAGCGGGTCTATTTTTTAGCTTCTCAACAACAGAACAATTATAGACAGCAAAAAATTAGAAAAAACAACTAGAATTTTGAACCTAGAACAACCCTGTGTAATGGTTTAACCAAACAAGTTAAGTAGGTATTAACTATTTACGTTTTGACGTTGGTGATGAGCGGCGTGGCGGTTGCTGCAGGTCGGAGCTGTATTCTTATACATTCAATGTAAGGTACGTACGGCGGAGGCGGTGTTAGTCCCGCTCAACGCTTGCAGGCGTTAATAGTTAGATGTGATCAAATATGTGTGCAAATAATAGACGAGTGAATCACTGTGGAACACATCTTTTTGTGTATAGACTAAAATCTATCTGTATAAGATATCCTGTTGGTGCGAGTTGACACTAAAAGTGTGATTACAATAAATATTTACTGACGGTACTTATACCGGTCTCACTTTGATATTGTTTAAAGGTACATTAATGTGGCTATTTTTTATGTTGACAGACTTAGTACAGAGTATCAGAACCCGCAATGTATACAGCGCATTAGCTTTTAGTTGTTCGTGTTCGGGTTCGGGTAGTCTGCTAAATTAGCATAGAGCGTATGTGAGCGATTAACAGATGGAAAGAGCTTACCTTAAGTCCAGTAACATGTATTATCGACTACTACAGCCCTCAAGGAAAAAAGGCACATGTGCAAACGAATTGGCATTGCAAATGCGACCTCTTTATAAACCTACACATTCTGATGTGCTTCTGTGAATAATTAAACTGCCCCTTAAAATAAATCAAAATGCGTTAAAGCATCTTTTACGATGCTTTGTTGACAGAAATTAATGTGGTATATAAGTATTTAGATTAGATTTAATGCACTATACATAAAGCTGGAAACTAATAAAGGCTACTAAGTGTGTTAAAGAACTCGTTAAGCAATAGTAAAAATAAATTTTATATAATATGACGTAAGTCCAAAAACATATCTGCTTATTAGTTTGTTTTTGGTAACCTTTCTTAACCCTTTAACTGCCAAAGCCGGCAAATCACGTCATCGGATTTTTGTGCCAAGGGCGCCTAGCGCTCAGTAGTCTCCATACATTTTCTATCGGCCTGCTTGCGGGAAATTACGTCGTTGGCGTCTGGGGCATGTAAAGTTGCAGCTGGTCAGCTGCAAGTGGCGATTAAAAGGTTTCATTTATAGACTGAAATTCTAAAATATTGGCACTTTTAATATTCGACTAATTTTTTTAGCACATCAACGAAATTATAATTGATTTGTGTTGTGATCTTACTGTTAGTTCCTACTTCAATTTGTTGATGCTTGAGAGTGTTCTTAAGGACAAGTTTCTTACCCCGCTGTAGTTATATGGTTTTGTATTGCACCTTTAGAATTATGAAGGAAAGTAATGACTAATTGTATTTATAAATAGGAATTTTCTCAGGGTACAGTGCATGTTTACACTTTAGTACCTTGTCACTTTCATTCACTGAGATTATTTCATATTATGTAATTGTCTCAGTGAATGAAAGTGACAAGGTACTAAAGTGTAAACATATTTATGACTTTGACTGTACAAAGTGCAATTTTATGGACTCGTATACTAGAGGGACCTATCTATGACTCGTACATAACTTGCATACTTTCTACCCTTGGCAATAATGTACTATTGTTAAATCAGCTAACTGCTTGGATTTACACATTATGGTTTACATTTAAGGTTTATGCGTGCGCATATATCTTACTGTATGTATTTAAAGTCCCTCATAGAAACTTGAAATAAATAGTCTTGCGTCGATTTTGCATGAGATAAGGGCAATGTGAAAACGAAAACTATTCACGCTGTTCACTTTACAGTTATGCTGAATAGGTTAACATGCTACATCAAAAAGGTATCAAGCGCACGTGATTTCTTTTTCATTTTTAAAGGTATAATAATAACCGAAATGTTATTAACGGTGTATTTAACCTTTTGACCGCCGAACACGGCATATCACGTCATCGGATTTTCGTGCGGTCGTCGGTACGCTCCCTACATTTTGTATCGGCGCGGTTGCGGCTTGACGTCGGTGGCGTCAGGTGCACGAAAAGTTGCTACCGGCCGTAGCAGTCAAAAGGTTAAGAGCACGTCAGTATTTTGCAAGAATCTTTCTCCGGTTTGTGTCTATGTAGCACTTAAGCGCAATATTCTAAGATGTCGCTGTAAATATAGGATAATTTTGAAATTAAATCGAGTCACTCCTCATTTTCCTAAGCGTAGTAAGTAGGAACTGTTAAAAGTAAGCTAGTTGATTGAATGGTTATTTTTGATGCTAGAGTTCTATGTAATCGTAACAACTAGTATAGATCTCGGCGCACACGCCGTCGTAAGGCTTAATGTACTACAGAACGTTGTAATAGTAGCCAAATTTTTTACAAAAAAAAAACATTTTTACCTTTTTAGCGCCAATGATATTATGATATATGACAATAGCCATATATCAAATAATTGAACTGATTGATTGATTTAAAACTTAGAAGCACGGTCAACATTAACAATATCTTTCCCGACATTGGGCGCTAAAATGCCTGACACTTTTCTAATTTGTTTGTAATGAAAGATAAAAAGATAAAATATGTTTAGATTATTAAGATATTGATGGTTGTGACTGTGCACACGGACGTAACGAATATAGTTATTGTAGTTACAAAGGTAAAATAACTATGTTGTACCTTTATAATCTATTGAAACATTTTGTTGTATATTAGCCTTACGCGCCTTACATGTTGGGGACTAAGTGTTACCTCTTCAAACGCCGCTATTTTCAAAGCGGCGTTTCATAGAGACTATGTACTCAAAAAATAATGCAATTAACGGTATTTGTATTATGTAATAATGATCTCGGGATCGACTGAGGTTTGTAGAATTAACGCTTTCGCTGCCGTCGCTTGTCGCAGGTGTTTCCCCAGGGGCCGAATTTGTTGTTAACGAAGCTCGTGTACTGAACAAGCTCTCTTACGCGTCCAGGGCACTGGGTGAACGTCAGGGAAACGCTTATGCGCGCTGAAGGTAGTGAATGCGTTAGATAAAGTTCTAACGCGGGGCTACAACTCGAATATGGGATACAATGACATGCTTACTATATTTTTGAAGTACACAGTATTATAAGTAGGTTAGATTTAGCAGGACTCGTGCTGGATAATTATTAAACTACGAAATGAAATAGTTTGTAAGAAATTATCATTATTCTTTTACATAGTTGCAAATATTTTTCATTTATTATTAAGCCAAACGATTAATCATTATTTCGTAAGGAAATATTTCCGGAAGAGTTTTTTTTTTGTATTCAATGATCGTATTTCAATGTTCTTGGTACTTCGACAAATTGTAGTCGTTTAGACTGTGTAAATTGATTATGTGTTTCTTTTTCCTTTTTTACTATTTTATTTTTCGACTTTAAACTATTATATCAGATGTATTCAGACAGTTCTGTTTTATTAGAACTTTGGAGCTGACTTTATGTGAAACTTTATTGTTGCACATTGTGTCATTTATTTCCAAAATTATGTGTTTAGATGAATGCGATGAAATTAGAGACGGCCGCAACCGGACCGCAAGTTTGCACTCATACAACTTTGTCTTTATATACCATTAGATTCTAAAGTTACGTATGTTTCATGTTTATTTTTATTCAAAATTAAAAACTATAATAAAACATTTATGTAAAATTACGTAGAACACAATAAAGGGTCGACTAAAGTCGCAATGGTGTAAATATTGTAAATAAAACACTTATTTTAGGAATTCGTATGTTCAAGTTGATAGGGTGACAATTTTTATTTTTAATCGTAGTGCGTATGGTTTGCTGATTTTATTATTTTGATGTGGCGATGACATCGAGGCCGTCTGAACAAATAAAATGTTATTTCTTTTAGTAAACTGCCGTTTCTTTACTTTAGCCTTTGGTTACTTTTCCTTCATCGAGTCTAGCACCGATTTGCAGGTTTTGGCGTGGTCCGATATCTTTTTGCACGTGTCATCCTTCTTCCAAGCTTGACATTCCTAGAAAAAAAGGGTTTAATTTTTTTAATGTCCTTAAAGCGGAGTAACCTTTAGTAGCTAAGCCACGCTTTATCCTTATCTGACGAATTCAAAAACGTGACAAAGACAGCACGGCTTAGCTCCCACGCTTATAGAAAATACTTAATATGCTGATTATAGTACAAGTAATATTGTGTTACGTAGCATCCTAAATTGGCATTTAAGGGTCTTATTTTATTTTATTAATTTAAGGTTCACCAACAATTGTTGACAATTGTTGTAGGTACATTCAATTTTTACGATCATGAAACGCAAAGTGAATATGTCACAATCACTTGTAGGCAAACTCCAAGTGAAGTAATTATGGTAGTAAACAGCAGTAAAAAAAAAATACGATTAAAACTAAGAAGAACATCAGTACATCAGTATATCTGTTTGTTTATATTAGGATAAATAAATATTAATTCCATGCAACTACCTGGAGGGTTATTATGACCTAGCTATGCAGTTCATTTTACGGTGAGCGAAAAGGACAGAGTTATCGCAGTTATATAGCTCTGTCCTTTTCTCTGAGCGCAAACAGAACTGCATAGTCATGTCATAATAACCCCCCTGCTTAAATAAGAACAAGAATGGGAAGCTCAACAATAGTCCTGGGCCTCTATTCTACTGCGTTATGAACTTATGACAGTTATGACGATATCGCGTTTGACATGTTTTAGAATCGTTTTTGTCACAGTGACCATTATAGTAAATAACATAAGAGTTAACAATACTAAAACACGTCAAAGACGATATCGTTATTACCCTGTAGAATCCCAACCCAGTCTTGATTTATTTGATTAATACTTAGTGAATTTTCACTTTAAAACAGAGGTTAAAATTTTATATCTATACTAATATTATAAATGTGAAAGTAACTTTTGTCTGTCTGTTTGTTAGGCTTTCACGGATAAACCGTTGAACCAATTTTGATGAAATAGTTCCGAGTCCCGGGGAAGGACATACCTAGGATACGGGGGTGTTTCCCCGTGGTCAAACTATTTTGCCAAACTGACCTTAAACGGAGCCCCGGCTGGGGCCGGGGCTCCTGCTTCTGGGTGGGTTTGGCCTTCGGCCATCTGAAGATGACTAACGAACCTAACCTACCTACTTTTTCAACCATGATTCGTATTTGGTGATCAAATCTTGGTGTACTCGTCGTGCGGTTTGGCAAATATAGTTTGACCACGGGGAAACACCTGGATACGGTACGGAGTTGCGGGAAACAGCTAGTATTTTATACAATAAGAGAAAACTAAAACTTGTAGGTATGTACACTGACGCAGACTAGGGTCTCTATTTCACTTTGTTTATCCTTTTTATTCTAACATTCATATTTTTTAACGATACAGCCTGCTTAACAATATAATATCGATATGGTTTAGAGTCGAGTAATATAGCGGCTAGCAGCCCTCGCCATGACAATGACACATGAGGGTCGTTTTCAAAAAAATTGTACATAGTTAAGGGCTTAATGAAAACAAAATCACGATCGCGTCCTTTGTATAACGAAAGTTAGTCATACAACCTGTATGGGTAACTTTCGTCACACAAAGGAATCAATTAAGTTTTGTTTTAATTAAAGCCCTTAACTATGTACAATTTTTTTGAAAACGACCCATGACAGGTGACATTTCAGTATACATTGCAATGTTAACACGCTAATACATCAGTGAATTTCATATAAACTGCGCCATGTACACTGAATTTTCACCTTGTCATTGTCAGGGATGGTGAAATAGGGAGCAAGTGACAATCCGGCATTGCATTCGAAAATTGACGCGTTCCTACGTTATCGTGGGGCTAGACAAGCTTTATTCTGCAAACGTCTAAAAATATGTAGGTATAGGTTTAAAATTATATGTCCTGCGTTCGCGTGTGTCGCTTCCAGAAACATTTTAATAGATTTCTAAAGTCGCTAGTCGTTACCTTTCGCAGGTTTCAACTTGTTTAGCCCAACAAAAGTGCTACAGTCGCCATGAAAAAATATCTGCACACGCCCTTATTCCTGTAACAATACTCTAGTTCAAATATTTTTGAGCACCTTGTTCCGATATATTTGATGGATGGGACTGTACCTAACTTATCACAAGTACATAATTATCTAGCGACCTATACCTTCACTTCGCTCCGGTTTATCGAAATAAAATAGCCTAAATAAATCGGAGACAACGTGGCTTCGTATTATGAAATATATATTTTTAATCGTTCGAGATGTTTCTTACGTCATACAAACAAAACAAAAAAAAACCTCTATACTCGTGCCGCCCATTGTACAGTCGAAATTATAAATATGTTTACACTTTAGTACCTTAATGTCACTTTCATTCACTGAGACAATTTCATATACACAACTACCGGGCGTATATCCAATACGAGCAAATATTTTAACGACGGTTAACATGCATCCTAATTAAGGTAAAAACGTGTGTGCATCGTTAATGTAAGTTGTATTTTTTTCATACTAATTAATTCGCCACGCGACGTATTAGAACTAGCCCAATTAACCTGCAATAAACTGTCACTTACACTTTCATTTCAGGGCGTTTCTAGAAAAGTTTGTACCTAGTTAAGGAATAAATTAAGAAAAGTTAACTTTTCCGCTGAGTTACGAAAATTACCTATACTGTTGATAGGACAAATGGTGATATCTCAGACAAAACTCCTGTAGGAAGTGCAAGCATATTACTAACGAGTGAGGGTTGAATCTGGTTCATTTATTGAATTTGAAATACTGCTAATTGGCTTTGATAGTAGTATATAAATCTACGACTAATTTTGGTCAGCGGAAGAGTTAACGTTTCTTAACTTTAATCCTGAACTAGGTAACAACTTTCTAAGAAATGCCCTTAACTGACAAGGTTTCAAGTACGTTGCTGCTCGATGGGACCTTAAAAAAAATGTCGCTTTACGTATTAGAGTTATTAACGGAATTCCACATCTACATGATTTGTAGAGCTATAACCTACGTCTGATTTAAATGTTTGCTCGTATTCCATTTACACACTGTATAATATATAAAATTGTCTCAGTGAATGAAAGTGACAAGGTACTAAATTGTAAATATATTTATGTCTTCGACTGTACATTACACTGAACAAAGTGACACTTCGTACCAATTTCACAATACGATGTTACATTTAATCAGTTTTAATCGACTGTGTCATACATTTTGACAACTGTTAACGCTTTAATAAAATTATAAAATTGAAACTGGTACCTACTTAGCGTAACTGGGCAATTCTTTGGCGTTTCAACCGCCCGTCATTGTTGTCTTCAATATATTGACCAAAATAATGATAACAACGAGCAAATTTTGGTGTAACTAGAAGCAGTACCAGGGATGTTAGTGAAGAAGTGTTAATTATATCTGAAATAATATGCAAAGACAACAATGACGGCGGTTGAAACGCCGAAGAATCACCCAACTAGACTCAGACTTACAGTTTGGACATAAAAATGTATTGCTGAAAAAATCGCTGCATAAATAGATTTCAAAGTTAGTCATTTTTCATCGGTGACATTCAAAAATTGCCCCCTTGGCGTTTAGCTAAAATCGCGTTTTTTTTCTTGAGCGGCTTGAGGTTAAAATATTGGTACCTATAGATAGATCTATATCAAAACAAACGAAATGCTTAGCGAAAAAAGTGAATTATGTATCATGTTAGATTTGAATGTGTATAATGATAGCCATCAGTATGTGTTTGATCGTAACCTTGCGCAGAATGTAATGTTCGCGTGCCCAATAATGATTTGTTGTGGACGCATTATTGTATAATACGCGAGCTGATACCATCATTTAGATAAACGAGAATGTCACCGAAATTATTTCTTGGTTCGTAAGGCAACTGTCATGTGCGCTTTTTTCATATAACCTTTTTAGTCCTGTTATCGGAAGCCCGAAAATATTTCTTATACCATTTTACATCATAAATATTTAATACCAACGATCGAAACTCATAATTATCAGAATCCATATATACCTATTAGGTAGGTACTAATCATACCTACACCTTGTTTATAATTGTCTTATTTCTTTTTTTTTTTATCTTTTTGTTACTAACTTTTATTATTGAAGCATAAAAACAATTTTATTTCAACACAACATATACACAACACACTTATTTATTTATTTATATAATATACCTTGTTCATTACAAAGGCTTCCGATAGGTACGACGACCAGCAAAGCGGGGGGAATGTAAGGTAGGACTGCGTTTAAATATGTTTTTAGTAATGTTCAAAAAAGTTACATATAACGGTCTGTTATGACTGTCATGAGTTTCGTTGGTAATAAAAAACTACCTATAAATAAAAAAATAAATAAAAAATAATAACGGTGAATAATCGTAATTATGAATAAGTACAAATCGGTAGTAAAACCACAAATAGGATTAATAATTTTATGTGAGCCAATCTGGGCCAAATATTGTCTGCTTAAAAAATTAAGTCATTTTTAGATAATTTGCATTGAAATATTTTGTATACCTAAGGTAGCCAGTCGTTGTCAAATGTTTTCACTGATAAAAATCACCGGTTTAAATAATTATAGATTTGCGTGTGATTATTGCTATAATTTAAGTTTTTAAGTTATAATAGACATTGTGCATTATTAGCTCGCTAATGGTATCATGTTAGGTTTGGTTTGTTTTATAACAATCGAGAAAAGTTTTAGAGCCTTATCACACTGGCGAAGGCTTATCACAGTTTCCCACGAACTCGCTGAAACTCTCGGTGAAATCGCTGCGCGCTCGCCTCGCTTTAACTCGCCCGCTAATCATCAATGTGATAAGACTGATAAGGCTCTAAAGGATTCAGAAAAAAATAAATTTGTAACTTATGACAATTCGAACAAAATAGTGTCGATTTTTTTTTGATCGTGTTGATAGTTAACCCTCGCCACTACACTTTAAGATCGCAAGCCTAAACTGATCGAACACCAGTAGGTACTCACCACAGCGCTGTTGATGTAGCTACAGATCTGGAACTTGATAAGAGGGCAGGCTTCCTTAGGCGGGTAGTCTTCAAACTTCCCGTTCAGGCACTGACTCCTGACACGCTCGAACATGGCCTTGTCATCCGGCCGTTCCTTATTGGCCTTTTCTAGCGCTTCCTCGACCTTCTTGTCGTCTATCGTGTCACCATTTAAAACACCTGCTTTTTCTAAAATGCATTTTGAGTTGGAGCACTGGAAAAGGAAGGGTTTAGGTATGTAAATAGATGTGACTTGGATTGGATATTCTGTCTTTCCTTTCGTGCGTTAATTTCAACATGATTGTTGATGGCCAAAAGAAATTGCGATGGGAAAATGATAATAGTTTGGAATTCATGACAATCATGACACATATACATTCGCCCGGCGACTACCTAGTTTCTGTTGAAATAATACGCTTTTGCTAATATTTAGGTATGGCTGTTGCCAATAGTAAGACGATAACTAAAGCAAATTCTGCCTAGCGGTGTACCGCTCTGAACTAAATAAACAAATAAATATCGGGGGACTATCTTACATGAATTGTCCTAGTCCCCAACTAAGCTCTAGGCTTGTACAATATGTACTAGGCAACTATAAACATAGTGGTGGTAGGACCTTAGGATTATAGTCTTGAGAATTCAAATGTGTATGGGTCTCAGATTTCACTTACCATCAGGTGGCCTGAGTGCTCGTGTGCCTTCTCCTTAACAAAAAAAAAAAAAAAAAAAAAAAAAAACAAAAAAAAACATAATTATATAGATAAATACAAAGAATATTTCCAATAATCAGGAACAAATACTCGCGTTTATCACACAAATATTTGCCCATACCGGGAATCCTGGGACCGCTAGATGGGTGGGCTTAGCGCATCGTCAAACTATCTTTGACGCGAGGCCTTAGCCAAGATGCATAACGCTAACTTAGCGATTTTCGAAAATCGACAAATTTAATAGGTTTCACGTAAGCAGGCCCTAGCCAAGATGCGTTCAATACCTAGTGTTTCGATTCGTTTTGTTTTTAAACCAATCACGTCACTTGTAGATCACGTCATACGAAAAGTCACGTGATCTACCAGTGATGCGATTGGTTTAAAAACTAGATAAACTAGACGCTATTTAGCGTACGCATCTTGAATAGGGCCTATGACAGATCGCTCGACCGCTTATGTCAACTCCATACATTTCAAGTCTGCTTCTTATCGAGCGTCATTGCAGCGTTTTACCAGCGTCACACCACTGCGTAGGCGCTCGATAGACGCCGCCGACGTTGCATTGATGTATGCGCGGGCGCTGGCGGACGCCTACCCTCAAAAGACGCTAGTGCACGCGTGCACGTGGTTTATCGTAACGCACAAGAACGTCGTCCCATACATTTTGAGTGATAGAAAAGAATAACTTTAATAGCGTTACAGAATAAGTAATAGTACCTACTACGTACAGAACGTTCTCTGTTAACAAATTCCCTGTAGGTACGCCAATCCTGCCTAAATGTCGCCATTTCTTATAACGCATGCAACGCGGAGGCGGAGCCTTAGAGCTAGGGTTGCAGCCTCCTCGACAATCAAAAAAAAAATACATTAGTATAATAGTGTATTTTACTTGAGATATTACGATTATTCATTACCTCCCATTCGCCATCCTTAGTCTTGCACGACTCTATGTCTTCTTTAAACACATCTAGGCTGTCGCAGCATTGCTTCTCTATATTCTAATGGAAAACAATAAACTAATTAAACTAAGGTGAAGTCAATTTATAATCTTTAAAGCTTATTTTCGACTTAGAAAAACATCCACGCACATCCATTGAAAAAACAAGTATGTAAATGAAAAGTTTAGAACATTTTATAATACTCTTAGCCCTTTAGGTAAGGGCTGGGGTAGTTGCTAGATACGTACGACTTACCTCAGGCTTGAACAGCTCCAAGCACGACATGATGTCGCCCTCATCGTCCGCAAACACCTTAAATCACAACGATTTTGTTTTTTATGGCAAGAAGGCAAACGAGCACACACACCACTGGAAAGCGTAATCTGACCTCTATAGAAATTGCATGCTTAAAACTACAATCTTAAGACTGCAAATGCGTTGCCTACCTTGAGTACTAAGCGCCATTATTCTCTAGGTACAATTGGTGTAAGGAATCTCGTACGCCCAGTAACGCCTTTAATAAATCCATGTTGCTGTTCAACCAAGACTTGTATTTTATATCTGATTTATATGATGCTGATTGTATTACTGTGTAAAACCGCTATCGCTATGAGGTAGCGTTTAACGCTACATGAGTCCAGTTTGAATGATACGTGCTTCAAAGAACGTACCTACATACAAATACACATAATGTGCGCTACTGTAATCGAAATCAATTACGGATACTGGAATAATGCGGTTTCAGGTAGGAAGAACCACCACAATACAGTATTAGACTTCGGGTTGTCATATATAGAAGACGAAAGTCTAGACGTCTAGCTTTATTTTAAATTTATTATATTTACAATAAAGTCACATACATGCTTCACGAACGTTGAGAACCCGTTAATCTGCGTTATATTGTATCTAGTTAACCAAAGGTCCTGACTACTGGTCGTAGCGAAGATGCAAACGCTACTAACGTTTTTCTTTTCTATCATTGAAAATGTATGGGATGACATTCTCGTGCATTACGATAAACCACGTGGTCAACTGTCATTCCATACATTATGAGCGATAGAAATAAAAACGTTAGGAGCGTTTGCATCTTGACTAGCGACTCTGGTGCAAAATCATAACATTTAAGATTTAAAATCGGGCGAGAGCATGTTGGACCATGCTCAGTGTAGGGTTCGAAAGCCGTTAAGTACTACAAACATAAAAAACAACAAGTTGTAGGGTGCGGGGATTGCGAGTGAATGTTAAAGTCCGGAGAAAGAGTACAAAAGTTTATTTATTAAAATACTACTGTTTATACAGTTATACTGTTGTTAAGATCTAAGTTAGTTAAAATGTTAATGAAATGTTAAGAATGTTATATGGAAATGTATTATCGAATGTACCCGGTCGCGGCGGCTTCCGAAAGTACACTAATTTACTTAATTCACGCGATGTCCGACGCACCGCGAGTGACCGCGGGCGAGTGACGTCACGCACGTGTGTTAGGTGTGATGCAATGCACCGAACATCTTGCCGGGGCAAAGTTAGGGGTTGGGTACACTCATGAAATGATTTATGATATTACAAGGTGATAAACAAATTTAAAGTAAAAGTTAATGTTACAAATGATATTTAAATTGTTTAGTTTACATATCGTTATTAAAAGAGACTTTTCTTAATATTGGGGTTGTGCCCTGCTCAGTATAACAACGATCGTGGTCTTTGTTTATCACTCGCGCACTGCACTGCTCGTTCACTTTCACTCGCGCACTATACTGTCCACTGCTGGATTCCTGCGGTTGCGGCTCCGGCGCGGGCGTCACCGCGCTTGCCGCCGCCGCCGGGGCGGCTGCTGTCTGCTGCCACCGGGAGCGTACTCGACGGTACACGAAGATGAGAGTTATCACCACAGCTACTCCCCACATACTGTAGATCAGGGTGTAGTGATGAATGTCATGAACTGTTATGCTGTCGGCCAGGGGTTCACTTTGTTTCATAACTTTAATTTTTTCGTTTATGTCCCTTAGCATTTTCGTGTTGTCTTCATCTTCATTTTCAACCGGGGTGTTATCCATTGTTATGTTTATTACTTTGTTGATTGGTGATATCTCGGGAACTTTAAATTGATCTTTAATGTTAAATGTTCTGGTCAACCTTTTTTGCGAATAAACTGTGCCATTGTCTATCTTTATAGTGCAGCCTTGTTGTAGATTTATAATATTTGTTTTTGTCAGCTGGTTGGCGGTAATTTGATCCCCGCACAATACTCGTAACTGGCAGCTATCGCAGCAGAATGATAGGTACTGGTTGACTATAGTTAAACTTATCCATTTGTTCTGACAAGCCTCTCTGTTTGTTTTGCATTGACCTGCATTGTTTTCGTCCTTGACACAGAAGTCTTGATCTGAGTTTATGTTGTAGATGAGTGTTTTCAGTTGGCATAGGTATGTTGAAGAATCGCGTGGTATACAATGTTCAAAATCATTCGGCGATAGGGGTAAATAAATTTCCTTTTCTAGATTCATAGCAATGTAGCTTGCAATTGGTGTGACTGTTATCATTGTTTTGCCTAGCTGATGAGGTACTGGAAAGATGCGATAAAGGTCGTACTTGTCTCGGCTGATGAGTGGTACTGTTATTTCGAATATAGTATACTGCTTGGTCATTGCTGCTTTGACTCTTAGAAGATGATAAATGTTTGTCATGTCTGTTTGGATGTTGTCAATGGGTAACGTCAATCCATTATCTAACAATCCAGAGATTATGTTGAGTTGATTTTGCAGCTGTTGAGGATTAATCAATTGGGTGTTAGTTTTCCCGTTGTAAACACTGCTAATCGTGTCTAGCAGAGTATCTTGTATGTTTTTTAGATGCATCAAAATGTTACTTGTGGCCATTGCGGATAATGAAAATTCTGCCATTGCTTCTATCTCATTCACTTGTGTTGCCAGCGCGTATACAGATTTATCTAAGTTCATCAAATGTTTGTTAATCATGCTATGTTGGGTCTTAATCGCTTGTTCTGTTCTCTGTAACACGTTATACTCTGCTTCAATTATAGATGTTTGGTTTTTCCACAGAAGTGCTAAATGTTTTTGATTTGTACGGACAAGAGCTATGTCCTGTTTATATTTTTCTGCGAAATTGTCGTCTAATACACCGAATAAACTGTTCGCCATATACCCGACACCGTTGATAAGGCCGCGCTTCGTTCGCACATTGTTTGTTAATGGTTGATTGAATAATACTTTGTTACTATGTTCAATCTCACTGTAGGTGTGTCGCAGTTGTAACATGATGATGTCACAATGGGTCAGCTGTTTGATAGTGTTACATATGTTGCTCAGATGTTGATAATATCGTTCATAAGCAATTGTGCCTGTCCAATACGGTTCCATATCGTAGTATGCGATAATCTTCCATTCATCTCTAATAAGTTGCATGTTATTGACCTTGTCGAAGTAAAGAGCTTGTTGGTCTCTTAAACTGGTCACATTAAATCCCAGTCCTGGTGAGCATATGCTTAGGAAATACATAAGCATCCTCGCTAGTGATACGAAATTCGATCTTTTGTTGAAGTTTGTTTGTTGTTTTTTCTCGTCTTGTTCGCTCGCTGTACTTTCTTGTTTATCTAGCGGTAGCACCGATATTTTTACTACGGGTCTTTTTAATGTGCCATTTTTTGTTTTCAGGGTCACGACTCTCACGTAGCCATCATTGCCGGGATGGACCTCGGTTACCCTGCCGAGCGCCCACTTTCCGGGGGGAAGGTTATCTTCGTGAATAGTCACTATATCACCGATTTTCACGTTTTGTTGTGGTTGTTGCCATTTCTGCCTGGATGTTAATTGGGTCAAATATTCCGATCTCCACTTCTTCCAGATATCTTCAAACAGTTTTTGGGTTAGGTGCCACCGTGTGCGTGCGTCTTCAGGTGTTTGAATTATTGTTAGTCCAGCTCTTCCCGTTAGGAAGTGAGCAGGTGTTAAGAAGTCGATGTCTTCTATGTTTTCCGTTAGGGCACACAGTGGACGTGAGTTTAGGCAGGCTTCAATCTGCGTTAAGATGGTTGTGTACTCTTCGAAGGTTAATTTTTGTTCTCCCACTACACGTTTCAGGTGGTGCTTCAGACTACGGACTGCTCGTTCCCACAGTCCTCCAGCACTTGCCCAGGTTGGCGCGTTGAAGTGCCACTCAATGTTCATCTGCGTGACTTCCGTCAAAAAACTGTCGTTGAAGATTTGTTGCAGCTGTTGGTATTCTTCTTGTAATAATCTGTTTCCTTTTATGAAGTTGGTGCCATTATCACTATACAAGTGTCTTGGCGCTCCTCGTCTTGCTGCCATTCTCTTCAAGGCTGCCAGAAAGGCGGAGCTAGTTAGCTCTGTTACCAACTCTAGATGCACGGCTTTAGTGACCATGCAAATAAAGATTGCCACATATCCCTTGAATGTTTTTGCTCCACGTCCTTTACTTGCTTTGATGTCCATAAATCCAGTGTAATCCACTCCTGTGTGGAAGAACGGTTTGGCTGGGTTGACACGGGCTGCTGGAAGGTCCCCCATCAGTTGTGACTGTACTTTGCCTTCCTGCTTGCGACAGGTAACACATTTTCTTAACTCTTTCTTCACCGTTTTGTTCCCGCTGGTTATCCAGTACTCCTGTCTCAGCGTAGCCAGCGTCAGTCCTGGGCCACCATGAAATGTTAACTCATGTGCTTGGTTGATTAGTAGCACAGCCAACTGTGAATTTTTGGGAATGATTTTCGGGTGTTTCATTTCGTCACTCATTGTTGCTTTACTAAGGCGTCCACCGACTCGTAAGATGTTTTGATTGTCAATGAACGGATTTAGTTTTAAAAGTTTGGATTTTGCTTGTACTTGTTTGTGTTTGCGTAAGTGTTCTAATTCTGTTTCGAATTCGCAGTGTTGCACATGTTTTATTATTGTTAGTTTCGCTTTACGCAATTCTTGCAATGTGAGGTAGCTCGGCCGCTGTTGTTTACTTTTTGAGGTCAGCGCTCTTTGTAGCCAAGCGACGATTCGCATAACTTTGTTAAACGAGCTATAATTATTTAATAACTCATCTATAATGTTTTCGCTGTTGTTGTCATGCTGTGCGATGTTAGTTTGACCTACTTTCCTTTCTGTTTCTGTTATGAATGTTTCTTGTTTTAATGTTTCAGGCTGAAATGTTGTTAGCCAAGTGGGTCCGTTTTTCCACAGGGCTTGTTCTGTTAGGAGTTGAGAGACATATATCCCTCGGCTGGCGGCATCAGCTGGGTTTTCATTTGTCTTAACATAGTTCCACTGTTCTTTAGGTATTATTTCAGTTATTTGTTTTACTCGGTTGGCTACAAAGGGTTTCCAACGACCCGGCTCTCCCTGTAACCAACCCAAGACAATTTTCGAGTCTGACCAGCCATATGTTTTTATTTCATGTTTTTTAAACGCTTCTTTGACCTTTTTCATGAGCTTTGATAAAAGGTACGCTCCACTCAGCTCCAATTTCGGTAATGTTAATATCTTTTTCAGAGGTACTAATTTTGTCTTTGCTGCGACTATTATTGGTTTCGGTTGGTTTTTTATCCGAGCAAATATAACACAAGCGAAAGCCTTCAGCGAGCTATCACAGAATCCATGCAGCTCGATAATGTCATGTTCTTGGCTATTCAGCCATCTCGGAACTTCAAATTCAGTAATTCTGTTCAGATCTGTTTGTATTTTTGACCACTCGTTATAGATATCCTCTGGCACTTCCTCGTCCCACTGAATGTTGGTTTTCCAAACTTTTTGAAACAGTAATTTTAATTTTGTGACCACCGGCGATAGCCATCCTAAGGGGTCAAAAATTTTTGAAATTTCTGATAGCAGGATTCGTTTTGTTAGCTTTTTTTGTTTCATCACTTCGCACTTAAAAGTGAATTTGTCCTCTACTGGGTTCCAGCATAGGCCAAGTGTTTTTGATGTATCTTCTGTTTTGAAATAGAATATTGTCTTGCTATCCTGTTCGTTTTGACTTTGGTTCGTAATGGTTTCCAATAAGTCATGGTTGTTTGACGACCACTTCCTTAAGTTAAATCCTCCTGTTTTTAATAGTAAATTTAGGTCATAAATTGTTTTCTTTCCTTGTTCCACCGTATAGGCACCATGTACTAAGTCATCCATATAGAAAGCTTCTTCCAAAATTTTGGAGGCTTCAGGAAAGTTGTTGCGCTCATCTACAGCTAATTTTCTCAACGTCATCATCGCTAAGAATGGTGCTGACTTTGTTCCGTATGTTACAGTCATTAACTGAAATGAGTGTAATGGCTGTTTCAGAGAATCTCTCCATATTATTTTTTGTAATCCTGCGTCCTTGACATGTATTAGTATTTGGCGGTACATCTTTTCGATGTCTGCTGTGTACGCATACGGGAATACTCTCCATTTTAATAGTAATGTTTGAAGGTCTTGTTGTAAGTTTGGACCCTTGTACATAAGGTCGTTAAGTGAGCATCCTGTAGAAGTCTTAGAAGAGGCATTAAAAACCACTCTGTACTTGGTTGTTGTCGACTCAGCTCGCTCGACGCTATGGTGAGGTAAATAGCATTCGAGCGTGTTATTATTGTCAGCAGGTTTCATATGACTCAACTGTAGGTATTCTGACATAAATGTTTTATAGGCCGCGGATAAATTTGGTTGTTTTTCTAATTTTCTTTCTTGATTACGGAATTGAGCAATAGCTTTTTGTTTGGATTCTCCCAGGCTTTCCTCAAAATTTGGTTTCATTGGGAGCCGCACCTCGTACCTCCCTTCTTCATTGCGGATTGTTGTTTCTTGGTAAAATTTTACACATTGTGCTTCTTCGGCTGTCAAATTGTCGTCTTCCACGATGTCCTCCATCTCCCAGAACTGTTGTATATCATCAATATTGTTAATTATGATGTTGCAATGAAATGTTTCAGCGCCCCCGCAAAGTAACCAACCCAGCTGTGTTCGTTGAGCTATAGGTTGATTTTCATTTTCACCCTTAATTAACCCATCTAAAATAATGTGCGGGTAAATGTCAGCTCCTAAGAGCAAGTCTATCGGTCGGCTGACGTAGAACTCTGGGTCAGCTAACTCTATGTTTTGAATGTTAGACCACATAGGTTTGTCAAATGTTTTATTTGGAAGATTTTTTATCAGGTTGTTCATAATTATAGCTTCAGTGTTGAATATATAGTCGTTGTAAATAGAAGCGCATGTTATCTTCACCTTGCCTTTACGATTGTTTTCGCGTTTACCAACTCCAAAGATCACTCCTTTACATTTGTCTCTCTTAATACGTAATAATTGTGCTGCGTGTTCCGATATTAAGGAAATTTGAGAGCCTTGGTCGATTAAGGCTCTCATGTTGTGATAATTTCCATCTGCTCCTTTCACCTTTAATTGGGCAGTTGCCAATAGGATTTCAGAATGTTTTGTTTTATGTTGAGACACGTGGTGAGTGCTTGCCCCTTTTTCCTTCTGTTGTGTTGGCTTAGATGGGCCAGGCGTTGACCCCTCAAGCGCCTCGTGTAATATTGTATTATGATTCGCTCGACAATTGCGACACTTCTTTGTAGAAATGCATGTATTTCCGTTGTGCGAAAATAAGCAATTTTCGCATAGTGCTAGCCTGCGCACTGTACTCAATCTTTTGTCGTTCGGCATTTGTAAAAAGAATTTGCAGTTGTATATTCCATGTTCATGTTTACATAAAGGACATTTGAAACCGGAAGGTTTTGCAATCGTTGAGTTACCCGTGTTATTGGTTTTGTAGGTATTGAAATTATTGTATGACTTTCTGTTATAAGATGTTTGATTATTAGCTTTTTGTCCTACTGTTAGTGGAGCTTCAAGTTTGCGGCGAGATGATGTTTCTAATGTTGTAAATTTACTTTCTAAGAAGTCTAAGAGTTCTTGCAGGACCGGCATTTCCCGCGAGTTTTTCAGAGACTCCAAGTAGCCCGTGTATGTTTCTGAATCTAATTTTTGGCACAAGATATGAACCAAAATCGGGTCCCATGTTGATATATCCACTCCAAGATTTTTAATGGCATTAAGCGTTTCTGTAGACACGTCATGCAACTTCTTGATAAGCGGAATGGAATTCTGTTGTATGTTAGGTAAAGCAAATAACGTGTTCATGTGAGATGTGAAAATTAGTTTTTTGTTGTCGTACCGATGATTGAGAATTTCCCAACATGTTATGTAATTTTCAGATGTAATCGCCAAATGTTGAATCAATCTTTCAGCTTCACCTTTGACTTTCGACTTTAAAAATTGCATTTTCTGAGAGTTTGATAATGTTGTATTGTTATGAATGGCCTCAGAAAACAAATCTTTAAACGACACCCATTGATTATAGTTTCCGTTAAAAATAGGGGTTTCCAACATTGGGGTAGTTTTCTCCCTATGAGCGACTGACCACATTTTCTTATTAATGTTTTTCTTTAGCATGTTAAATCTCGACTCATACTCATTAAATGTGTCCTCATACTCGAGGTTACTGCCATTCAACTCGCTGTCTATTTCCAGATGTAGATTGTCAATGATTTTCCATCTGGCTTCTAATGCTCTAAGAGCATCTTCAAACTCCCACTTGTCTGTTAATGTTTTCAAATCAATGTTCGCGACAGTTCTTTCAAATGCTCTAAAGTTTGCTTCTTGTCTGCGGAGTGACTCATCTGTTTTACTCAGTCCTCCTTGACTCCTGCTAGCATCTTCCTTTCCCAACTGTTGTCTTGCCGGTTGATAGCTAGATTCTCCTTTGTTTTCCTCCACGTTTCTGCTTGTCTTTTCTTTTCCGGTATCTTGTTCGTTAATTATTGTCTTTACGGCCAACTGACTATCTTTCAATTGTTGTTGATACGACAAATAGATGTCTTTCGTTTTCTGATACCACTTTTCAGTAAAATACGGATCCGTCTGACTCGTCTCTGTACCTATGCGATCATGGTGGTATTGGAACTCCGCCCATAATTCTTCTAACTTGTTAATTTGCCGTCTAAAATACTCTGGCTGACTCTTTCTGTTCACCCCATCTTTTTTAAAGTTTCTAAAGTTCTTTTCTATTTCTTCTGTTAGCCTGTATTGATTTTCGATGCTAGACATGTTGGTGTTATAATTTGTTCAACATAAAATGGTTAGATCTTACTTGTTTCTCCGATGTTTGCTGTGGCTTACTGGACGCTCTGTTTCTGTTGAACCAACGCTGGCATCCACTGCAATCCACTGTTATCACTGCAATCCTTACACCTCAGAAATGTTCAGACAGTTAGTTCGTACACCTCACCCGTCGCACCACTATTACACCGACGCGCGAGATCCGGCTCGAAGGACCAAAATGTAGGGTGCGGGGATTGCGAGTGAATGTTAAAGTCCGGAGAAAGAGTACAAAAGTTTATTTATTAAAATACTACTGTTTATACAGTTATACTGTTGTTAAGATCTAAGTTAGTTAAAATGTTAATGAAATGTTAAGAATGTTATATGGAAATGTATTATCGAATGTACCCGGTCGCGGCGGCTTCCGAAAGTACACTAATTTACTTAATTCACGCGATGTCCGACGCACCGCGAGTGACCGCGGGCGAGTGACGTCACGCACGTGTGTTAGGTGTGATGCAATGCACCGAACAAAGTAATAACAAATATTCTATTTAAAGTCATGTGGTGCCGTCTTAGATGATTTTAATAGGTATTTATAAACAATCTAATCGTCTGTATCTCAAGATTCTCAAGGCAATGGTGTCTTCTTAGTTGTGATAATTTCTAATTTTCATTTTAAATTCGTTATATGCACTTTCATTTATGGTTTTTTCAGATTTATATTATTTGTAGTTTTGGCTGTGGGACGACGACGACGACGACACTTGAGTCTAACAAAAATTGGCGCTATAAAGCTTAATATGTCATAACCGAATCCCTTAATCCTCACGTTACGTGTAGGGAAGGTACACTAAAAAAAAATTTTTTTAAGATTTTATTTTACCATTTTTATGCCAAATAACAGCTTTCTAGTACTGCGGACGGAAGAACGGGCGGACATGGCAAAATTATAAGGGTTCCTAGTTTGACTAAAGTGTCATTCTTTGGAACTTGCTAACTATGTAAACAAGCCGCCATACTAAAATTGACATTAGATGTCAATTTCAATATATTATTTGTTTACATAGTTAGCAAGCTCCATAGAATTACAGTATACGGAACCCTATAAACCAGAATGTATGTTTTGATTACGTCGTCTATGTATGTTATTTAAATTCCGTAATTATTTTAAGCGTTTACCTCTTGCCGTTATTCATATGTAGCAAAAAAGATCACGGTTGTTATATGGGAGCCCCACTTAAATATTTATTTTATTCTGTATTTAGTATTTGTTATAGCGGCAACATAAACCACCTGTATCAATGTCACCTGTAAAAAATCAACTGTGTTGCTATTACGGTTCATGTGATTCATCCTGGTGACAGACAGACGGACAGCGGAGTCTTAGTAATAGGGTCCCGTTTCTACCCTTTGGGTACGGAATCCTAAAAATACAAACTGAAAAAAGCTCCTGTTATGGACAGTGCTCAGTAATGAACAATCCCATAAATATAAGCTTTCGAGATTAATATGCTTTTAACGTTACAATTACATGTTGAAATTATTTGGGATTACCATTATTAAGTAGAATGAAATGTTTGGCATTGCTATTGCCAAGTTATCATTTAATAAAACATGTTAATGTTCATCACTGGAGCATTGTCCATGATAAAAAAGTGCTTTTAATTTGTATCAGTACAAACACTTGAGTAACCTACATCGGCCTCCAATTATTATTTTTCTTAACTATTCTCATTGTTCTGATAAATTTGCTTATAACTAATTATTTTACGTACATGAGGTGCTGCAAAAATAAAAATAACGAAGATATAGGGAATCATGTTGACACTAACAAGTAACACGCAAACTGCGGGGCGCGGCGGTCCGTCCAGTATTTTATATGGAGCCAACAAAAGAGCACTTCCTGTCCTGAGGTAATCATCTCTCTCCAGCAGCCATATCATTATAATAATACATACCATGGACGCCATATTTCGCACTTGCTGTAAAGTACACATAGTTATCTCGATGAGTTATAGTGCATTGAGATGAATAAGATAAATGGTCCCTAGTTAAAAGTAAGTCGTTAGTCGAAAATGGCGCCGTGTATTCAGTATGTTAAGTGTTCGTTCTACTTTTTTACCGACAATACATCGTCATTTTTATATATTTTGCGTTTTTCAACTATTGATAATTATGGTTTTAATTTTTGATTTTAATATACGTTGCGTGAATTTTTATTTGGAGTAATTAATGATTATTTCGGTGGCGATAATGTTTTTTTCTTTATGGTGGTTTTTCAGAATATACTGTGACATAGTGGCTATATGTATTTTGTATTACCACTCTGTCACGCGATTCTATGAAAAACAAACTTATAAAAAAAACACTGGATAGACAAAGTGAAAGATTATTTAGTACTAATAGATTAATAAATGTTTGGACGCATATTCAAACACTAATACATTAATAATCAATACTCTAACTTACAACGTATGGTAAAATGAGGACAGGCAATAGTCGGTAAAAAAGAAGAATGACCCATGTAGGTATTTTGCCGTGTGGTTGGCGGGTTACAATACTGCATCACTGATGTCTTCCCGTGGATGTCGTAAGAGGCGACTTAGGGAATAATGGCTTATGTGTAGTAGTGTTAGGCGATGGGCTTGCAACCAGTCTTTTTTTTTTAGCCTATTTTGGTGTCTCACTGCTGGGCAAAGGCCCCCTCTTTTTTTCGCCATTCGTCCCGGTTGAGTGCATGCGAATGGCGGGAGCATGCACTCATGCATCTTAGCGTATTTGTGCAAAATGTGGTTACGGAAGTCTTTTTAAAGTTATTGGTATTTCAGTAGATCTGCCTTCACTCCCAGGTGAAGGCGTGATGTTATGTATGTATATGTAACTTCGAATTTAGTAAACAGATAGTACTCACAACCATTGTGACTCGATTATGGATAACAACAACTAACAGTAACATTCGTAGAAGATCTAAGTTAGGTGCCACAACGAGCGTAGCGGAAGGAGCGTGCTGGACTCGTGGCAACAAAATAATTAGAGTAATTTAGTCAAATTATCTGCCGTTCCATGTAAATAGGTTTTTTTTAATAATGATAAGGTAAAAGTCATATAAACATTCCAAAAAAATTGAGAACACACCAAATACTCCAAAATACCTGGCTCGGGTCACAACAAAACCATATTAGCCGGGGCAACACGATTTTGGATACGTTGACCGAGTAGCTATTAATAAAAATGTATTTCTTGTTCACTTTTTTCCAGAGGGACCATCAAAGAGTAAACATTCTTCATTTTTAAGATCCTTAGTCAACTAGGAACCCTTATTATAGTTTCGCCGTGTCCATCTGCCCGTCGGTCCGCGGTTTAACTGAGAGACTCTTGGTACTACAAAGCTGTAATTTGGCATAGTTATACATTTTAATTATGCCAACAAAGTTGTGAAATTAGACTTCAAATTTTTTTTTTCCGGGACCCAATAAGTTTAAAGCAAAGGTAATGTTTTTAACATTATAACTTACGAGTAGATTGAGCTATCCTTGGATAGCTCTTGAAAATTATGATGTACATGTTATTATCAATTTTCTTTTCGCTAGAGTTGCGTGAGCTACACAGCCAAAACTACAAGAGCAATAACGAATTTGAAAGAAAAATATCACGACTAAGTAAACGATTGGTTCTTAAAATACAGGCAACAAGTGTTTATATCCACTTAAAATCGTCTAAGAAAGCACCAAATAAGTATAGAAAAAATCGTTCATACTTGTTGTTTTTGATGTATTCGGTACCGATATGCCCAGTTTTTATTTATTTACTAGCTTTTGTCGAATTTTTCAGGATAAAAAGTATCCTATTTCCTTCCCCGGGACTCAAAAGTATTTATTTTCATACCCAATTTCATCTAAGTCAGTTCCGTAAAAGCGTAACAATCAGACAGACAGAGAGACAGAGTTACTTTCACATTTATAATATTAGTACACAATAACTAAACTTAACAGAGTTACTAATAGTAACCTGTAGCTGTAAGTTTTCTCCTTAAATCAATAAGTAAATTAAATACGGTTCTGTTGCTGTTCCTGGGCCTTTATTCAGGTGCGTTAAATTTGTGTTTGACACGTTTAAGAATCGTTTATGTCACAGCCGCCATTATTGTAAATGACATAAGAGTTATCAAAACGTTGACAATACGGAAACAGGTCAAAAACGATATCGTTATAACGCAGTTGAATAGAGGCCCTGGCATAATGACGGTTACATACATGCAGTAACTAGATCGTTAGTCAGTGATGACTGATGAGTGGGTGTGCATATGAGTCATGCTATGCTACTGAGAGGGACTTCCCTCACACATTGTTGGTAGGTACAGTCAAGGGCAAACATGTAAAAAATAAATAAATATCAGGGGACAATCTCACATAAATTGACATAGTCTCAAACTAAGCTCAAGTGTTGTACTATGGGAGACAACGATAAACATATCACATATTGAGAAATAAATACATAGAAAACATTCAAGATTCAGAAACAAACACTCGAGCTCATCACACTTTTATTTGCCCATGCCGGGAATTGAACCTGGGACAGATAGTTTTAGCCGACAATATCTCGGAACTATAGTAGGTACTTACAATGTTGTTTAATACTTTTCCGAACCACGTCTATTCTTTATTTATACTGAAATCATAAATACCAAATATGTGGATGTTTACGTTTCTGCATATTTATTAACATCTTTAATGTCTAAACACCTACCTAGTTTACACATTAAAACAAAGCTTTTTTAACATTTTAAGTAGTTTAACGAATAATCACGTTGTATTATTACAAGATATCGACAAAACTGAAAATTGTTCACTTTCCAGTTTTAAAAAACACAAGTTTTACATGGGTGCATATCGTTTCGAGCTATAAAAGTGATTACAAAATGTGTAACTTCAATAATACCTTGTCACTTTCATTCACTGAGACAATTTCATATATTAATATATACGTCACGTAGGTACTACGATAACAACAGGGAACATGGATGAAAATCAAAACTGAGTTTCATTGATACGTTTTACGAGAAAATGCAAAAAGAAAAAAACATATAAAACGCAATACACTAAGTTTTGACCTGTTTATTATGTAATTTCTGTAGGATCAAAACATGTTAAAACTTTAGAACATATTTTAATGTTTTAATTGTTTTTTTCGGCATCCTCATTTTCAACGACATTGTCTTAAACATAGTAATTTTCGATTTAAATGCAAATTTCTTAATGAGGTCCTTATATTTTACACATGGAAGTGACGAAGCTGTGACGTCATTCCTGTCGTCGATTTTGTATAGTGTTTTTGCAGGGGGTCTGAACTATGACTTTTAAAGTTTCTTTTGTAAACTTATTCCTCTCTTTCATAGCACTTTCTAGAGAGCGTAAGAAAAAAAAATATACATGTATATTATGATTAATGTGGCCGCGACGTCTGTTGCTGCCGCCAGAACTCCTCCCGATTCTCTAGAAACCTCAGCGCTTCTTCCGCTTGCTTCGTCACAATATCGTTCTTCTTGTCAGCGATGGCCAGGTCTGGGTTCTTCAGAAGGTTTTCCAGGTACAACTTGTCCGACATGAGCTGGCCCAGCACTGGGCGTGCTGACTTGGAGCGGGTGCGTTTTGATGTCTTTTTCACAGGCTTAACGCATCCTCCTATCGTGTTCTCAATAGCCTCCTAGAACAGAGAGATAATGTTTAACCCCCTTACTTATGAACGTGAAATAAGCTTGGAATAGTTTATGCCATGCTTTGTCACTTTCTGTCAGATGCAAATGTCACAATTACAGATAAGGACAAAGCATGGCATAAACTATTCAAAGCTTATTCCACGTTCATAAGTAAGGGGGTAATGGTTTAGTGAAGTAGAAATAATAGAGTAAGTAGAAGGTTCTTGAATCAAAAATTAGCTAAGATGACATGGTAGGATCACCTAGGTACCAATAAGTAAAATATACTAGGTACTTGGAGGATCCTAAGCCATCAGGTGATTTCAGTGGCCGTCATGCTATAGATAGACAGGCATGAATCTTGTAACAAATGGCAAGATTTTCTAAGTTTTAAATAAACGGTTAACAAAAAAAGGCGTACCTGTAAAGAGAGATCACGCTGACCTTAATTCAAAGATGCGTGTACGTGTTAGAAGTAGAAGTAAAAAATAGTATTTGAAGAAAAAATGCTCAAGAATCAATTAAATAAGCAGTTTGTCCTAAAATTAACGTGTTTTCTACGCTCGTCATTGGCAAGTATAAGTAGGTACGTTACCCATTTAGTGGTAGCAACATACGCATGTAATTTGGCGCGTACCTGTGCCTTTTGCACTCCAAGCCGGAACTCGTTGAGGTCTGGCCGCGCCCGCAGTCCCCGGTGGTAATGCACGAGACTCATCTCGAACTCTCCGCAGTAGTACAGGGCCTCGGCCTTGTGCAGCAGCGCCTTGCCGTGCTTCGGGTCCAGCTTCAGTGCCGTCTCGGCGTCCGTCAGGGCGGCCCGCGGCTCCCCGAGGAGCAGGTGGCACTTGCTACGGGCCACATACGCAGCCTTTTCTTCTGGAGCCAGCTCTATTGCCTGCAAATAAAAAAATCTGATTAGGTCGCGGGAGTCACAGGATGTGGCACTCGTAGGAACGTCGTAAGAGATATAGGACCTCTTTAGCTAGAATAATGATGATTATAACCTATCATACTTTAGGTATAGGTACCTATATATTGTGTGGAACACTAATAAATACCTTGTTAACAAAGGTAATGGCCGTTTTGAATCTCTCTCTGGTCATTTCGGCTCGCGCCAGAGCCAGCAAAGTGCCAGCGTCTGCCTCTTCCGGCAGATGCAGAGCGCTGCTTCTCTCTGCCTTGTCCTTCATATTCAGCGACGCTTTTATATCTCGGGACCCCATCACGACGGCCGCGGCTCGATCCTTGTCTGTGTACACCTCCTCCTCCCGCCGCCTCCGCTCGCGTTTTTTCTTACTTTTAGCACTCTTCCTCCTTGGCTTAACAGTCTGCTCTCTATCCTTCCCCGAGTGTTTCTCCTCCTCGACGGCTGCTTCATGGCCCTTGTCAGCGGAAGGCGGCGCTCTTTTGCTAATAGTAGCCTTCGGCGTAGCGTCTTCTTCCTCGTCATCTCCAGCGCCGACTCGAACGAAGCTCGCGAGAAAATCGGCGTCTTTTGCTGGTCCAAGAATGGACCGTGCCAGGGCCTTTGCAGTATCGTTGCTGTCCATCGCTAACTCGTTTTACGTAACGCGAAATGTGTTAAGAGATAGTATTGACGCCCGGAGTGCCGTCACCATGACGACTGAATGTGTTTTCGCACCCACTTTGCCACCTATCGCACCGCGGCGGTGCAGTAGTGAGCGCGTATGCCGCTCTTAGCGTTTACCGACGTTATGCATGTTATGAGTGCCTAATAAAACCTAACTGGTTTAATAGGCTATTAATACACGTTTAGATGTATGTAGAGATTAAAATTCGGTCATAAACTTTTAATATGTTAAATGAACAACGGTTTATACGAGACGGCTGAACTAGTCGTACCTACGTACACGTAACCAATGTCATGTAAAACAAAGTACAGTCTTGAGTAAAAATTATAGGTAGGTAGAGTCTAAAAGTATACAAACCCCATCCCTGCATTGTTATCTAAAATGCATTGGGATTCGAATTTGTGAGCTCACATAAAATGAAAATTCAGACGTACTTATGTATACAGAAAATATATAACGCTATTAAGTTGTCATTGTAAGGTACGCTTGCAATATTCTACTATAATGAAACTTGTCTGCCACATAAGGCGACAAGAAAAACGTGAGGCGAGTGCTAGTACCTACCCTTGAGGTGCCCGGAGGACCCTTCGTGGTACTTCTTGGCCTCCACAGGGTTGCTCAGCAGCTCCTCGGTCTCCTTTTCCCTCCCCACATCCAGTGTATAGTCTGTAATACCTTAATATTTATTTGATAATCACCTTATTGAGCGAGGTGAGCGCACGCGAGTAGTACCCGTTCTTGAGGTGCCCGGAGGACTCGTCGCGGTGCTTCTTGGCCTCCACAGGGTTGCTCAGCGGCACTTCGGGCTCCTTGCCCCGCCCCATGCTTGCGGTTTAATCTGTAAGTGTGCATTCAAAATATTGTCAGCAATTATTTTACTAGGGGATGAGAGATTGAGATGTGGTGAATGTCCGCGTAAATCAATATGTTTGTTCTTACCGGGATTTAAACCTGGGACCGCTATCTTTTTTAAATCTGTCTTGTTTCGGGCTACGAGAACTACTTATATAATGTCTCTTTTATTTTCCGTCTCAAGAGTGTAAAGGATGGCTATATCCTTCACTGTAAATGAGAGATATATTATATACTCGAACCGGCTGTAATTCAACCTTATATTCGATAAAGCCAACGTTGCACACCTGGGACCATAGCCAAGATGCAAACGCACCTAACGTTCTTGTGTATCGCTTAAAATGTATGGGGTGACCATATTGTTTATCGTAACGCACGAGAATGTCATCCCATACATTGTGAGTGATAGAAAAGAAAAACGTTAATAGCGTTTTTGCATCTAGGTTATAGGGGTGTTCCGTAGCACGCGAAATTTAAGATAAGTCGTTTCTCGTAGTTAATGTAACGTAAATGTAGCACTTTTTTCGTAGCTCACTGGGGCTAGACAAGGTGTATTCGACACTCGCTAGTGTATGTTTCGATTGAAAATATATGGAATTGACGTAAGTGTCACGTTACTATCTCGGTGGCTTACGTCAATTCCTTACAATTATCAATCGAAACATAATCGCTAACGATTGTCGAATGCAACTTGTCTAGCACCACTCTACACGAATTATAAAAAAAAGTTAGTTTCTAATAAAAGGTTATCATAATTGCAATAATTTTAAGCGGCGCTCTTTCGTAGCATCACGTAAATTGGTATTTTATTCGTTCCAGAAGGTACTTACTAAAAGTAATAAATTCCTCAATTATCATATTGAACTATTGCGTAAATTTTCGTAGTACCTACTGACGCTTCGTATATTTCGAACGGATAGGTATATAAAATTGTCTAACGAGTTAAGAGAATTGTGAAGCTGAAAATTTCCATGCAACATACGGTCCGATTCCTGCGATTTCTGAATACGCAGCTTCAGAACGATAGTGACCCAATTCAAAATTTCAGCTTTCAAACTTCAAGTCAGAAATTTAATACTATAGAGACCTAATTCGAAATTGTTCTGAAGATAATTATGTTGTATTACGAAAAACTAGGTCTGTAAGTTTTCCTTTTCAATAAAACATTTCTAGGCAAAATAATAATAAAAACGCGAATACAAAGTACGTATTTCATTACAACTACAAGTTATTCAAAAATCATGGAAACCGGACTAGATTTAGGGGTTCAGAAACGTTACCGCCCGGAACTAAATTTGTATGTTTATATTTTGACAACTACCTTAGCGATTTAAGCGTAGGGTCAGGGAGGGAACAGTAGCTCGGTGGGAACAGTGGCTCGAATGTGCTGTACTCGAAAGGGAAAGATCTATATTCCTATCTTCTACATCAATCGGAAGCATTGGGTACCCGATCATGCACGAACTAGTCAGAGACCCACTCCGGTGCCATGCGGACGAGTTGCGATGCGTTTTTGTTTTAACCCCTGACAAAACTACATTTTCAGGTAAGTTTCACTTAATTTTTTTCTTAACTCGTACGACATTTTTGATTAACTATGTTTTGCACTAAGAGTGTGTCTAATTGACTTAGTATTGGCTGATAATTCAAGGCCCTCAGCTTTGGTGTTTGCTTCTAGTTTGATCTAAAATCCAAAATGGCGACAGGGACAACAGTAGTTCGTTTCGGGTAAGTACACAGTCGCTCTCGAACCACTGTGTACCTACATGCAACTCTTTACATTACAGTATTATTAATAATGTATTAGTAGGTAAATGAGTTCTATGGCAAATAATAGGTGAAGGTCATACTATACTATGGTTTATTGGCTTAACTTTAATTTGATTTATGATTTTAATGCAGCATTCTGAATTTTACTGTATTTATAATTTACTTTTAACATTTTAAAATTGGATGTTATTTTTTGGTCATTTATTTAAAGTGCGGAATTTTGTAGGTTTTCGAGTACGTAGGTACTTACCATGAAAATAAAATTTCATTTGCCGTTCATTGCTTATTATAATATATTGTACCGTCAATCAAACCCTCCAACTTTGCCTTAATTTGACGCTTTTTTGGCAGGTTGGGTATTTCTGTAATAGTAAGTAGGTACCTAAGTGATTGAAACCAAAAATGACAATTGTTAATTACTGAGTTTATTTAAGTTACAAGAATATTGATGTTCTTTTTATTTTTGCCTTAAGAGGTATGGCCTCTACAAGGCGCTAAAATGTGATTTAATTTTTATGAAAATTATTTCTAAGTAGGTAGTAGATACCTAGACATTACAACTTTAATAAAAAAATAACAACCCTTATCATTTTTTAATTTTTCCTAAAGATGTCAGAACCTATTTGGTCATTGAATATCAAAACGTAGCCATTGTGTACTGTAAGAACCACTGTATACTAGGGAGTGTACACAAAGGTTCGAGCCACTGTGCACTGTTAGAACCACCGTGTACTTGGGGGTGCTAGTGACTGTGTACAGGTCGTAGTACACAGTCGCTCGATTCCCATTTTTTTAAAAAGACTAGTTATCTCTTTTTTGGTAAAAGTAATTAGAAATCTATTTGTGTACTGTAAGAACCACTGTATACTAGGGAGTGTACACAAAGGTTCGAGCCACTGTGCACTGTTAGAACCACCGTGTACTTGGGGGTGCTAGTGACTGTGTACAGGTCGTAGTACACAGTCGCTCGATTCACATTTTTTTAAAAAGACTAGTTATCTCTTTTTTGGTAAAAGTAATTAGAAATCTATTTGCTACATATGAAACTTCAATAATGCACTGTGCTTTGTGCTTGCAATAACTATTTCAGGGATTTATATCTTTCATGCAATAGCCTGTTGAAAGAATCCTAGCCACTGTTCCCTCCTTGACCCTATTTGCTTTACAATCCTTTTAAAGTGAAAATATACAAATATCATGTAGTTGTGACAACTATGAAAAAATGATTTATTCTTTTATTTGACCGTAGGTAAATCACAAAAACAAGTATTTTGAATATAATACAATACAATACAAAACACTTTATTGAACGCCACATAAGTAGGTACGTCAAGGAACGGGTATATAAAAAAAAACATAGGTTGTTAAGAGGCAGTCTTTTCGCTAAATAGCGATCTCTTCTAGACAACCTTACAAAGAAAAGATGGATTTAGTACAATCACAAATTAACTTATCTCCATAAATCACAATTCCGAAAAATCATAATCCAGATCTCGTCAGTATTATGAAAGTAAGAGTATTTTTAGACGCAAAAATAATTGTAGTTCCGTTTCTACACTTTTTTGCCAAGCTGTACCTCTTCTAAGCAGCGCTCTTCAAATAAATTTGCCAAGTGGCTTTCGGAATTACCCCTAAAACAATATTACAAGCAAAGCAAATGTTAGCAAAAGGCAGTCCCGAGACATGTTTGCCGATCCAACGACACTGATGAATCACCGAACACACCGCGGCGGAAATAAATAACTACTTTCCTTCCATGATCAGATAGTACTAACGATTGTTGGAATGTGAGGTGCTTCCGTGAGGAGGGACTATTTCCCCGAGGGTTATCGTTTAGCCGGATCGGCCTGTCAGCGCCACTGTGCTGGATAGATGCATTATTTGGGTTTTCAGGCGGCTTGGGGTTTAACCCGTATCATACGAGCCTTAAAGCTTTATGGGATCATATTTCTTAGTCATTATTCTGTACAGTGCATGACAAAACCCCTTAAGTTTCAGGTTACTGGCTTTTGTTTGAAAATGTTAGCAATTCACTATTATGTGAACAAAGAATCTAAGTTAAAGTTACTGCAAGTAGTAAGAGATAATTTAGGAACTTATAGTTGGAGTTCGTTGCCCGGGGAATACTTTGTAAACTTCTTACGGTATTATCTGGTGTGTTTCGTGGTTTTTTAACTCGCTTTTAACAGGCTAACTTGTAACAATGCAATGAACAACACAGAGGTAACCGTAACTTTACTATTTAGTTGAAAAATATAACTCAATAATATCTGACACGCTCTTATGCCTCTAGTAATAGACGTTGTAAATTATTATGAAGACCAATAGTGAATAATATTTTACTGCCGGCGACTAGATATACGGTGTTACAAATAATCTGGCTTCAAGTTAACAAATGTATCTTATCGATCCTTCGTTGTATCTATATTATGCTGACATTCAACCTTAGGGTGTCATACCACTAACTAATAAGGACCGGCAGTCATAGTCATAGTCATATCATTTATTGCATTATGTGTTTACAAAGATCTTAAAAAATGTTACGTGTACAACATAAACTCTGTTAGGGCACTGCATTTATATTCATTGTATTTAGGTAACTAAATTACATAATTACTTAACTTAAATTATCCCTCATATTCAAAAAAGTCATTTAAAGTGTAAAAACTATGCACGGTCAAAAAATCGTTTAGTTTCCTATAAAATATGTTGTCCTTTTTTATTAGTTTTAATGTCATTGGTATATTTGTTCCGACATATGATGGGCTCCTGATCTGACTACTTTCATGTCAGTGGATGAAATTATGAGCTTGTTCCTCTTTCTTAAATTGTGGAGTCGAGGGTAATTATCCCTTGTGTGTGTAAATCAATTAGGATTATTTCTTACATATTTACAGATTTCAAAAATATATATTGATGTTAATGTCAAAATCTTTAAACGTGTAAAATGTGGCCTACAACTTTTGATTCATTTATATTAACTAATATTCTTATACATATTTTTTGTATCGTGACCCCATAAAATAATTCCATAGCTAAGGCGGCAGTAGTCAGTCTGACATCCTTCTCATCCTACATATATACCATTGAACGATGATAAATTATAAAATATACCCCATTCATATCAGTCTTCATTGAAGACCATATCCAGAAAAAGTGACAGAGAACCTCGTGTCTTGGATTAGGATTCATAACGGGGAGACTGACTACACGCAAACCCGCAATAACGTGACTTCGGGGCTACAAAAATAATCAAATTACAGATTGTTGAGCAGTAAATCTATTTGTGTACTGTAAGAACCACTGTATACTAGGGAGTGTACACAAAGGTTCGAGCCACTGTGCACTGTTAGAACCACCGTGTACTTGGGGGTGCTAGTGACTGTGTACAGGTCGTAGTACACAGTCGCTCGATTCACATTTTTTTAAAAAGACTAGTTATCTCTTTTTTGGTAAAAGTAATTAGAAATCTATTTGCTACATATGAAACTTCAATAATGCACTGTGCTTTGTGCTTGCAATAACTATTTCAGGGATTTATATCTTTCATGCAATAGCCTGTTGAAAGAATCCTAGCCACTGTTCCCTCCTTGACCCTATTTGCTTTACAATCCTTTTAAAGTGAAAATATACAAATATCATGTAGTTGTGACAACTATGAAAAAATGATTTATTCTTTTATTTGACCGTAGGTAAATCACAAAAACAAGTATTTTGAATATAATACAATACAATACAAAACACTTTATTGAACGCCACATAAGTAGGTACGTCAAGGAACGGGTATATAAAAAAAAACATAGGTTGTTAAGAGGCAGTCTTTTCGCTAAATAGCGATCTCTTCTAGACAACCTTACAAAGAAAAGATGGATTTAGTACAATCACAAATTAACTTATCTCCATAAATCACAATTCCGAAAAATCATAATCCAGATCTCGTCAGTATTATGAAAGTAAGAGTATTTTTAGACGCAAAAATAATTGTAGTTCCGTTTCTACACTTTTTTGCCAAGCTGTACCTCTTCTAAGCAGCGCTCTTCAAATAAATTTGCCAAGTGGCTTTCGGAATTACCCCTAAAACAATATTACAAGCAAAGCAAATGTTAGCAAAAGGCAGTCCCGAGACATGTTTGCCGATCCAACGACACTGATGAATCACCGAACACACCGCGGCGGAAATAAATAACTACTTTCCTTCCATGATCAGATAGTACTAACGATTGTTGGAATGTGAGGTGCTTCCGTGAGGAGGGACTATTTCCCCGAGGGTTATCGTTTAGCCGGATCGGCCTGTCAGCGCCACTGTGCTGGATAGATGCATTATTTGGGTTTTCAGGCGGCTTGGGGTTTAACCCGTATCATACGAGCCTTAAAGCTTTATGGGATCATATTTCTTAGTCATTATTCTGTACAGTGCATGACAAAACCCCTTAAGTTTCAGGTTACTGGCTTTTGTTTGAAAATGTTAGCAATTCACTATTATGTGAACAAAGAATCTAAGTTAAAGTTACTGCAAGTAGTAAGAGATAATTTAGGAACTTATAGTTGGAGTTCGTTGCCCGGGGAATACTTTGTAAACTTCTTACGGTATTATCTGGTGTGTTTCGTGGTTTTTTAACTCGCTTTTAACAGGCTAACTTGTAACAATGCAATGAACAACACAGAGGTAACCGTAACTTTACTATTTAGTTGAAAAATATAACTCAATAATATCTGACACGCTCTTATGCCTCTAGTAATAGACGTTGTAAATTATTATGAAGACCAATAGTGAATAATATTTTACTGCCGGCGACTAGATATACGGTGTTACAAATAATCTGGCTTCAAGTTAACAAATGTATCTTATCGATCCTTCGTTGTATCTATATTATGCTGACATTCAACCTTAGGGTGTCATACCACTAACTAATAAGGACCGGCAGTCATAGTCATAGTCATATCATTTATTGCATTATGTGTTTACAAAGATCTTAAAAAATGTTACGTGTACAACATAAACTCTGTTAGGGCACTGCATTTATATTCATTGTATTTAGGTAACTAAATTACATAATTACTTAACTTAAATTATCCCTCATATTCAAAAAAGTCATTTAAAGTGTAAAAACTATGCACGGTCAAAAAATCGTTTAGTTTCCTATAAAATATGTTGTCCTTTTTTATTAGTTTTAATGTCATTGGTATATTTGTTCCGACATATGATGGGCTCCTGATCTGACTACTTTCATGTCAGTGGATGAAATTATGAGCTTGTTCCTCTTTCTTAAATTGTGGAGTCGAGGGTAATTATCCCTTGTGTGTGTAAATCAATTAGGATTATTTCTTACATATTTACAGATTTCAAAAATATATATTGATGTTAATGTCAAAATCTTTAAACGTGTAAAATGTGGCCTACAACTTTTGATTCATTTATATTAACTAATATTCTTATACATATTTTTTGTATCGTGACCCCATAAAATAATTCCATAGCTAAGGCGGCAGTAGTCAGTCTGACATCCTTCTCATCCTACATATATACCATTGAACGATGATAAATTATAAAATATACCTATCTCAGAGTCTCCGGTTCATTATTTTTTATTAAAACCCTCAGGACCTAATGTTATGAATGCGAAAGTGTGTTTGTTGGTGTGTTTTCACAGGAAAATGCCACAACCGATTGACATGCAATTTGATTCAGAGCTAGTTCAAACCCGGTATTGGTTGGATACTTTTCCCTGATCAAAAGCAGATTCTGGGTGAATAACATTAAAAGACTTTTGTGCAGACTCGTGTGCTAGTTAATGTAAATTATCCCCAAGGAAGCCCGTTGATGAAAGTATAGAACCACCAAATTATAGCCAAGAATTGTGTGAGATGGTCCCCTGGGCCTTGTTTTACCTCTGAGCAACGGAAAAGTTATTAAGGTAAGGCTATGACTATGACATAATCGTTATCTAGCAGAGCACGACCTCGGGGAAGGCGAACTGCCATAACTTTTGCTTCGGTTACCGACTCATTACCGAGAAATTATTCATGCAAGGCTAGCAAATATCACGGTTTCATTATGCAGTAAAAGGTTGCTGCATTATGATACAATAATATTATGATGTTAGAATCGACGCTTTTTATTTTTTCGTAGGATTTCATGGTTATGAATATTTATATACATGATGCTTTTGATATCTTTTGTGTTTCCCAGAAGGACCGACGGACTGATTTTCCAGTTAGTTATTTTAGTAATCGTTCCTGACGTAGAGATCTCGTCATGTTGTTCTCCTAGTCACTATTTTTAATTTATTGTTATTGATCTTTTATTTGCAATTATTTTATTTTTGTGCTAGTAATAATAATTATTATTTATTACTTTGTGATGTAACTTACTTTTAAGTATCATTGTATTTTATAATTGATAAAAATGACCTTCAGCTGGAGTTTGTTGCGGCGCTTCTTCTCCGCAATGACGGTCTTGTCCGAAGCGCTGGTAGATACATTGCATATTACCGACGTGTAAAAGAGCCCTCATGTGGCCAACTTACTGAATAAATGATTGAATTTGAATTGATTACTGAAAGTAAAAAGATATTACATACATACATAAAACACGCCGGTTTCCCAGAGGGGTAGGCAGAGACCACTTCTTTCCACCTGCTACGAACCTGACAAAGCTCTTTCGCTTCTTCCACATTCATACATCGAGTCATGCATGCACGTCGGTTTCGGTAACTTAAGATTCGGCCCTTTTCCAGTATTTCCCCGATTTGATTAAAAAAAGTACGCCTAGGGCGCCCCCTTCCGACCCTCACTCACTTTCGCACTGTATATTTCTTTCGTCAATCGTTTTTCATCCATCCTTTCCAAATGACCGAACCATCGAAGCATGCCCTTTTCAATCTTAGTCACTATCTTCTTTCAGACCACACTTCTCTCTGATGTTTTCATTCCTTACTCTATCACACAGTTTCACACCACATATACTACGCAAAGAGCGCGTAATATTAAAAATGATTATTTTTCTAACAAACAAATACATTAATAGTGATAAGGATCTCGGGAAACCGCTGGGTACTAGCGCAAGACCTATCGTTGTTGAGATTTTCGGGACGTTCTACATGAACGATTTTGGGTGACATGAAATTATCTATATTTTGTTTGACACCTGCCTCATACCGTGATCGACCTTGCGCCCGAGATCAGAACATTGGTCGACGCTAATTAAGAAAAGTTAATATTATCGTGCGTGAAAATGCGTTGTAAATTTATACATAGCGTTTGCATCACTTGTCAAAAACTCGCCTCTTTAGAGCCTCTATTCAAAGCAGACTTTCGCTTAAGGCGGAATATTAAGTACACGGTACAGAACGGTATTATTGTGTCCACTTCGCTAAATAGATCTAATTTTTACCTTAATATGAGAACAGAAGTTGAGTAGTTTAACGAGTACAGTCGGGGTATTAAAAGGTATGTTACTTCTTTTTTTAATAAGCGTTTTTTTTAGTGTATATAACTTCGAAGCGCATTTTTCGCGCTTTAGGAAGGAACGTTACTAGGTTACCTGATAAAACAGAAATTTACATAGCTACGATATAAATAGTTATATAAGTTGTTTGCACTTTGTTTTGTAATTATTATAGGCACTAATTAACGATTTTCTTCTTCTTCTTCTTCAAATGTTATACTGGTTGCGTCTTTTGATTGTATAACGTAAGGGTCGATACTGATGGACAGCATTTGAACTGCAAAATGGCAGTTCGAGTGCAGTTCCGATGCAGGTGACGTAACGTTGCCAAGTAAAAATTACGTCAACTGCATCAGAACTGCTCTTTCTGTCCGTCTGTACCGGCCCTAACAGTACTGTGACTGCAGCAACGGAACCAAGTTTTCAATGATGGATGCCCCATTCATATCAGTCTTCATTGAAGACCATATCCAGAAAAAGTGACAGAGAACCTCGTGTCTTGGATTAGGATTCATAACGGGGAGACTGACTACACGCAAACCCGCAATAACGTGACTTCGGGGCTACAAAAATAATCAAATTACAGATTGTTGAGCAGTAAAGTATTTTATGACATCGATTAAGTTTTAGTTTCGCGTGGGTTTAGTGAATCGTTCGTTAGTGAGTGAACGATTTTTACGTGGTAGTTAGGTCAGTTTTCCCCTTGTAACTTAAAAGAGAGTTATGTGTTTCGGAAAGTAATATTCTGTAAAATAATTATTAATTATATTATCTTGTAATCGAAGTGACAAACTCCGTCATTTAAAACACATTCCTCGAATTTAATATCCATCGTGGCCTTGCCGCGGATAAAAGTCTGTGATAAAATGGATTGTTGCCCTTGTTACACAATCTACTATTTTATTACTGTTCGTGCGAATAGTTAATAACCGAGAAGTAAAAAATTATATTGCTCCTTACGAGATTATACATAAGGAAATTTTAACAATTGTTGCTAGCTTAAAAAGTAACTACTCAAGTACCTATCCTGGTGTTCCCTGCTTGGAATCGTAAGGTCCGTAATTAAATACCATTAACTAGAAAAGGTGAGAAAAATTACAAAACAGTCAGTTAAACCTTAATGGAATTTAGATATACAGAGGAAATGCCTATTTACTGTAAGTATAGTACAGTACTTACGTACAACTATTATTATCATTACAAATATTTTATTTGACTACCTACTTACATAAAAATATGTAATCCGAAACTTTCCCTGGAGCTCCCATTAACTAACTCTGTAAAATAGGTCGGCGGAAAGATGCGCTGCCGCGGGGGTAGGTTTCAGACTGAGCAACTAGTGGAAAGGTTCTGTCCTGGTTGCCTTAATGAAAGGGGTTACTTACACTATGCGACGCCACAGATTAAGGACAGTATCTTTTAATAAAGGTTACAAACTTGATACTTATTTTAAAGAAGGGTAAGAATATGTATAAATAAGAATATAATAAACAATTACAGACAAGGTATATCCTGTGGACCCTAAACTAGGCTGAGCCTGTATCTTGGGACCCTCACTAGGTTTATACTTTACAGAGGAAACACTTCAAGTAAAGAACTAAAAAAAAGTTAAATATAAAAACAATCGGAACGTAGACTGAGTTTTACAAATATGTTAACAAAATTAATTTGGTAATAGCGGAAACTAACACTACTAAAATGAATTACTTATGATTATTTGTTGTTACGTTTCCATTATATCAGTGTCCTTCAGCTAGAAGTGTTCAACACTGGTGATATTACTTAATTTTTTAGGAGTTTAGGGATAGGTTTTTTTAAGAATGAACAGCGTGAAGTCTTTACTAATGTAGGTATGTCAGTTAACTTCCTTAAGCGTATCTCTTGTATACTCCGTGATAGGTAATGGAATGTGATGGTGTCAAAATTAAAATGCAGGCCATGGAACATTCGCAAATGATCACTTAGTAGAAGGTCGGAGCGTCACAACGGCTGGTTTCTTCAATATTCAAATAAATATAACTCTTATCTACAGTTAAAGACAGTGATTCTCGTCGTTCTTAAGACGGTAAATAAAATAGATAGAAGCCATTATACCTCAAGTAGGATACCTATATGAGAGATAAGATTAGGTTGAATACTAGACATCCCACCCGATTGAAAGAGTGAACCGGGTGCTCAGAGCCTACTAACCCTGGGTTCCTATGGTCAAAAAGTCTCGTTAAAATTTGGCATTTGCTACATAGAAAATGTGTCAAGTTTTAACGAGACGTTTTTAATATAGGAACCCAGGGTTAGAGCTCCAAAGATACTTGCAATCTACCTTTGGTTTGTACCTTTTCCTCAACCAACGTTGAGGTGGTCGCCAGACGTGACGCGAGTTCTAAAGACCTCCTGGTGACATGCGATCCGTAAATAACCGCTAAATTATGCTCCGCCATGACCGCCATTAGTCTCGTATCGAACTAACTCAAACAAATAAAAAATAATACCTGCCAACTTTGTTAAATTAATGTGGTTAGCGCATTTTACGAAATGAATTTTGTCACGCATTTTCACTATGTTACTTATTTGCTCCGTTACAGGTTCTCTGAAAATGTGACTTACTACTTACGTGTAACGAAGATTAACCATACAATTGTATGACTAATTTTCGTTACACAAAGGAAAAATACTTTTTTCAATTAAACTTTGACATCACTTAGGTTCGTAACTATGTACAATATTTTTGAAATTCACCCTCAACGTGGATAATATTTCTGGATTTAAGTTGAATTTTAAAATTATCAACATAATAATATATGTATTTTTCTTTATACTTATATAATATTATTTACTTATAATTGCAAAATGGCCAGCTATTGACGATTTGCCGTCAATCGTTTTTAGTTCTTGAAACCGGGCATGTTAGCTTCAACCCTAAATGACTCGTCGACTCGTCGACCGATATAAATTACCTCCATTATTTCAGTACGCCACGATGCCTCTGTTTGCATTTCACCCGCTGTCGTGACTGGGATGCACGCAATCGGTGGCGCAATACTGTAATTAATGTGGGGGCGACATAATTTAAATGGATACTCTGACAAAGGCTTGGTGAATTACGTGAAGGTAACGGGTGTTTTTTCAGAGGTTTCTGTTTCCAGTGACGATGAATTTGTTCGTTGAATTTTTTTGTAGTCAGGTAGTTTTGCCATTTACTATGAATTGTTTACGCAAGGATCATGGTTCAGTTTACGCAAGTTACTGTGCGCTATGTCCATTAGTATTGGGAAAATACTGCCAAGTGAAGAACCTCATTTGACTCAAAAACATTTGATACGTCAGGGACTATTTAAAAATACCAAACAATATTAGATAATTTTCAGTCCAATGTTTGTTATAATATTATGCTTGTGTCTTTTACATTAAGAATGCCCGCGCGTAAATCCGTACACGTAGAGCTCGTGCCCCATTTCTTCCTTTTGGTTGATTGTTGCAAATTCCTTTCTAAAACATATCTCAAGAAAAGGTTTTTATTTTTCACAGAGGTATAAGAGAGGCATAAGGAGGTGCTTTATTACTAGCTCTTGTTTACTTGACAGTAATGGCGGTCTAGTTAAAAACACGGAGCGGTTTCTAAACTTTAGATTTGTGCATATTAATGAGCTTAAAACTTTATAAAAGTACGTCATGAAAAAAAAAAATGTTTTCTTAAGATATTTTAGGGTTGGGAAAAGATACAGGGATACTAAACCATATTATTTCCGATCGTATTCTTTATTTTAAAGCAGTCAAATAGCAAAAAACCGTTATAATTTACTCCCGTCCGTCTTTATGACACAGCTCTTACTCAGAACGACGTAGTTTATTTTGTGTACCGCTATATCAGTACTTTAAGCGATATCGAAAGTAGTGCAGATCAATGTACCTTTAAATTGGGGTCAAATATATAAGATAAGTTTACTTCATGCAGGTAATAAGCAGTATTTCAAACAAACAATAAAAAAAAAATATTAGATGCAGAAATCTTTTATTGACTCTATAGACAGTTATAAAATATTTAGCCCAGTTTAGGCGTTCTTCTTTTTCTATAGCTAACACTTTTAAGTTTTATAATACCATTTTCATATTTTTTATTCAGCTCTTGACTAAATTTAATAATTATATTCAAAACCAAATATTTTTATTGATTATAAATAATTTAGAAAATTTGAGCTTTTATAGCAAGATTATACTTTATACTTAATACATTATTACTACTTACTAACACGTATTTAAATACAATTAGAATGAGAACGAATGCATTTTTTAATTGGCGCCCAACAAGGGGCTTGATACACTTTTGTAAAAAATACTTATCTTTATAAATCTTAATTAATTACTCGTTATATACCTTTTCTAAAGCATCATACAAAACATGAATCACAATATATAAATAGCATATATAAAATGTATGTTTTCACACAATAACACAACAATAATTCTACACAATAATTTGACACCGATTACTTAATCTAAACACGTAGTAATCCGTTGAAGTCCAAACTGTATGTTCGAAATGTTTTCGGAGTTTATCTTATTTGATTAATTATAGTATAGTGACACTGGTAAGACAGTTCAACCGTTTTAAATAGATAGTAAAAGTGACACGTCTTTAGAATAAAATCAATTTCGCATACATTTATTGGCTCTATACATATCGTCCGAAGCCACAATACATATCACAATCAATCACACATCAATCAGGGGTGCACTAAAATGGCAAGTCTACCTGGGCTGGGATTCTACACGATAATAACGATTTCGTCTTTGACGTATTTCCGTATTGTCAACGTTTTGATAACTCTTATGTCATTTACAATAATGGCGACTGTAACATAAACGATTCTAAAACACGTCAAGTGCGATATCGTTATAACGCAGTAGAATAGAGGCCCTGTATAACTCCCATAGACTGACTTCGGTCAACGTTAAAATCACTATTTGTTTTGTTATTTTAAGAGTAAAAACCAAATCCGCTCCAGTGCGTTTGAACTCGAGCGTCATGGTTAGATGGGTCATACACAGATTTAGGTTACCGTCTTTCCTGTGGACACACCGAAAGTTAACGTTTCTAAGGCCTAATTTTCTGGCTAATCCCATTCCCGCAAAAACGCCGTCAGGACTTCTTTAGACCTATCATATAAAAACATAACTTATATGCACCCAAGCTTTTAACTATTGACCACAGGAGAGACAACTTTTGTTTTTAAGAGTGTGTATGACCCAGATACTCCTATTACAAATATCTACTTTATTAAAATTTTCGTATAATTTTTATACAATTCTTTTCAAAAAAAATCAGGTAATGGGAAATATGGGAAGAGGTATTGAAGAAGGACCTCCGTTCTGTATATAGTTTATATGGCGCTGCCAGAGTGCCAGCCTCCATGGTTGACGATCGGTGCCGGACTTGGCAGGACAGGAAAGATTCCTCATAGATGGAGTGACAAACATTGTGTCACTCGGTAGCAAAATTAACTGATGTTGGGCTGATACCTTAGACAAGATGCAACACTATTAACGCTATCGTAAACCGTTATCAAAATGTCAAAATGTGACCGCCCGGCAGTTCTCTTCAATCTTTTTTCTAATCCCACTAGTCACTTCGAACCCCTCGTTCAGAATTCAAATTGTATTGGATCAATCTTCGCCGTAAAGACATAATTTAGCTTCCTTGTGACACAGACTACTAATGTTTTCTGATTCTTTTATTCGCTGGAGAAGACAATTTTCGGCAGAGGCCCGTGGAACGTCGCCAGCAGCGGAAGCGGCGGTCCCGGCTCCTCCTTGTCCGAGAGAGTGTCTTCGCAGGGCTGCGTTTGTAAAAAACTTATATTAATAATAATTTCTTATTTCCTTGAACCCTATTGCTGTGGATATTTCGTGTGCAAGTGCTTAATAAATTACCCATACAACTGTGACTTAAGTTTGGATTGGAGAATGAAGGTGACCTATTGGTACTCACTTCCCACAAGTATAGGCAACGTGATACAAAGCCACGCGGGAGACTACTTTGAAATCATCGCAATATTCCATCATTTTCACAAAGTGAATCGATAAAGATTTAGGGCCACGTGCAGTGGAAAGATAAATCTGTTTAGTTGGAAGAATTTGGACACGGACACTTTTGAAAAATAGTTATTTCAAAACAACTTTTGCAGCTGCTTTACTAAATAAAAAATAAAAAATTGTAGCAAGTATCCTTTGTGTAGGCTATTTTCAATATTTAAGGTAGTTGCCATCTTTGTTGCGTTCGTTTTTCCACACTGTATGCATTCGATGATGACCTTGTTCTCGGAGATGACAGAGAGCTTGCGGCGTGAGGTGGCGCTCTGTGCCCGCGCGCGACGCTCCGCGCTTCGGTCCGGACCGGTCCGGTCCGCGGCGGCCTTGTCCGGCCCGAGCCGGTCCGCGCCGGCCCTGTCCGGCCCGAGCCGGTCCGCGCCGGCCCTGTCCGGCCCGAGCCGGTCCGCGCCGGCCCTGTCCGGCCCGAGCCGGTCCGCGCCGGAGCCGGCGCTGCTGCCCGAGAGGCCAGAGCTGCGGCGCTTGCGCAGGCCCTCTGCGCCTAGAGGGGAGGCCGCGGTAGCTGCAACCTTGCGAGCCTGGACAACATCGGTCTTTATTAAATATAGATTACAAACACGCCTTTGGATTTTTTAACGAGGATTTATCTGTTAACAGGTCATTAATTAAGGCAACACGAGGTAATTTGTTTGTTCACAACTTAATATGAAAACTTAAAATGAATAAAAAATAGTAGTTTATGTAACTGATACATAATAAGGCCTAATTATGTACATTATTTTATATACACACATATTATAAGTACTCTAAAATGGGTTCAGAATCCGAAAGCAAAGTTAAGCTAAGCTTCGCATTAACTAAATGTAATTTTAATTGATACAGAATTGGGAGTGTTCCCTTGTTTCACTGACACTCATTTTATAGAACGAACAGTGTATAATCATCAGCAATGACATACTACTTATACAACATTGAGCATAAAAATCTCTAAAAGGTTGTTATACCTCTAGTAATAAAGACGTGTTTATGATACAGATTGTAACGGCTCGTTGTGGATTCAACTAGCGAAGAAGATATATACAAGAGTGTTTATAGAGTGTTTTTTTTAAATGGGACAGTATGGGGAAATCCGAATCTAAAGGAGATAGAGGAAAAGTGTCCAAGGAGACATTAGGTGTTTTTTTTATGTAAACAAATTTGGCTCATTAAAATTTTTGGTCAAGCGTGAGTTGTTCTTAAAAAATTATAAAGTTGGTCAATTTTTTTTTTGACGCGGGTCGACTCTGTTTCATGTAAGGATTATTTCATTGTATGGAAAGAAAAAAATCTGAACAGCAGAAGTTGGTCAAATTTAATGAAAACTAATCTTCATACAGTTGGTTTATTACTTGAGTAAATGTTCGATGTGGCCGCCGTCTTGTCTTATGCAGGTACGAGCACGCTTCAAGACACTTCTAGTTGCATTTAACAGAGACTTATGGTGAATTGTGTTTAAAGTGTTGTAAACAGCATCTTTTAATTCTTGTACGGAGTTGTATCGGGATTCATAAATTCGACCCTTAAGGTAACCCCATAAGAAAAAATCTAATGGCGTTAAGTCGGGCGATCGTGGGGGCCACTTTATCGGCCCATATGTACCCATCCAACGGTTTGGAAACTGCTCGTCCAAACACAGTTTACTTGCCCTACTGTTGTGGGCTGGTGCACCATCTTGTTGGTAGATTATCTTACCAAAGTTCCTTAAGCTAATAGTCTCATCTACTAAATCTGCAGCCATGTTCAAGATTTCCTGATATTTTTCACTATTTAGCGTTCCTTGGTAAATTTTGATAGCAAAAATTCTGTCATGTAATATCGCACACCAACAATTAAAAGAAAATCGGATTTGGTTGTGGGTTTCTGTAGTTCTTAGCGGATTTATTTTTGACCAGTAATGGTTATTTCTCCTGTTGTACATGCCATTGTTCGAAAAGTTGCATTCATCAGTCCAAATAATAAAATTAGGAAAACATCTATTTCTAATAGTCTGAGCCACATACCAATTACAGAAATGTAACCTGCGGTCTTTATCTCCAGGTAGTAACGCTTGTACAAGTCGACCTTCTATGTAACACTTGTATTTATGAGCCTTCAATATCTTCCTTACAGTTGATTTATGAATACCGATAGTTTCAGCTGCTTCCCGTAACGAAGCTTTTGGATATGCTTCAAAATATCCCAATACGGCAATAGTTATGAACTCACTATTGACTATCGTCGGCCTTTTACGCTTAGGTTTGAAACAGCCTTCCTGTCTTAGGTTCTTTATTAAACTATCAAATATCTTGCGATTCGGTACTACACGGTCAGGATAGCGTTCTTGATACCACTTAAGTGCATTATCTCTACTGCGATAATTAAGAAAATACGCCTCAATCAAATCAACTTTATGTGAATTAGTTAACGCCATGATGAATAAAATTACAAGCATGAACTGATTGGAAACAAAATCACAGCTGCAGAAATAACTTACGTTCCAAATTTGAATTCTTTGCTGCAGAAATAACTTACGTTCCAAATTTGAATTCTTTTTTTTATAATTTCAAGACTATCGCGTGCCATGATGTTTACGAAGATTAAAAAAAATTTTCTTCTCTTGAATCATCTGGAGCTCTTATCGATTATCGAAATTTAAAAATGGAATAATTTTAAATATTTTTTTACACGCCTAGGCACTTGTGACAATATTAAAAGGCGAATACTGCAATTGTATGAAGATTAGTTTTCATTAAATTTGACCAACTTCTACTGTTCAAATTTTTTTCTTTCCATACAATGAAATAATCCTTACATGAAACAGAGTCGACCCGCGTCAAAAAAAAAAATTACCAACTTTATAATTTTTTAAGAACAACTCACGCTTGACCAAAAATTTTAATGAGCCAAATTTGTTTACATAAAAAAACACCTAATGTCTCCTTGGACACTTTTCCTCTATTTCCTTTAGATTCGGATTTCCCCATACTGTCCCATTTAAAAAAAACACTCTGTATAAAGCTTCGTACGGATAGCGCGTACCCTGCTACGCGTAATCCGTTACGCGTGTCCTGGAACGCTCTATCCGTACCTGCAGCTACGCATACACTTTTGGAGCACGCGTGCCGCGCGAACTGCCGACAGGCGGTCTAGGTCGCGCGGCACAGAGGACGCGCTCGTTCCAATGTACGCGTAAACACACGCTAACCGACTACGCGTAGCAGGGTACGCGCTATCCACACGCAGCTTAAGAGGACTGTGAAGAAAATATTTTCCATACAAAATGCGATAACGTTTTTCTCCCCTTGAACGTAGTCCGATTTTTAAGATTTTTGAAAATATTGTAGATATTATGAAAATCTAGGTCTGTACGTTTTTCTTTCCAAGAAAATATTTATTACAAAGGAAAAAACAAAAGCGGCAACGTACAGACCTAGATTTTTATAATATCAACAAGATATTCAAAAATTGTGGAAATCCGATTAGATTTAGGGGGTGAGAAACGTTACCACCCGGGGCTAAATTTGTATGGATTATTTTGACAGCTAGGCGATTTTAACATCGCTTCACAATCCTCTAGGGCTTGAAGTACTATTAAGCGATGGGCTTGCAACCTGTCACTAATACACTAGTAAACATCTTGGCCTGATTGTGCAAAATATGGTTTTAGAAGTCTTTTTGGAGTTGTTGGTATTTCTGTAGCTCTGCCTACCCCTCCCTGGGAATGAAAGCGTGATGTTATGTATGTCTCAATCCTCTTAACAGGATGGGGTTTGAATCCACGAGCGCGAACAAAGTGGGTACCTGTCGGTGGGCTATGCGGCGCTGCGCCTGGCGCTCGGCGTTCTCGCGCAGCAGCTGGTCGGCGCGGCGGCGCAGCACGAGCGCTAACAAAGTGGGTACCTGTCGGTGGGCTATGCGGCGCTGCGCCTGGCGCTCGGCGTTCTCGCGCAGCAGCTGGTCGGCGCGGCGGCGCAGCACGAGCGCTAACAAAGTGGGTACCTGTCGGTGGGCTATGCGGCGCTGCGCCTGGCGCTCGGCGTTCTCGCGCAGCAGCTGGTCGGCGCGGCGGCGCAGCACGAGCGCTAACAAAGTGGGTACCTGTCGGTGGGCTATGCGGCGCTGCGCCTGGCGCTCGGCGTTCTCGCGCAGCAGCTGGTCGGCGCGGCGGCGCAGCACGAGCGCGGCGAGCCGGTGCTGCCCCAGCGCCGCGTCCAGCGCGTCGCGGCTCAGCGCGAACAGGGACGCGTAGCCGCGGGCCCTGCGACTCAACTCTTTACTTTCACGATACTTAGGTATTACCGTACCTGGGATATCTCGGGGCATCTATACGAAAGTGATGTAGCAAAATGTTTTATCGACAAAAAATATAACGATGTTTCTGCCAAAATCTAAATGAATATTACTTATTATCTCCTCATTTTTAAATAAAAAAGAAACAAATTAAAACGTGTACCTATTTATATGTTTATTTTAAAATAGTTTTCATGATATACATTCAATATTTTTTCCATATTCGATGGTATTAATGATTGCCGTCTAGATGAAAATATCAACTTTAAACTGCTAAACGTTCTATCAACGCCCACAGTGGTCAACGGGGCATACTTTAAATATTTATAATGACTCAAAGCCAATTTCTCATTTATGTTGATTATTGAAATTTCCTCACCTTTTATAAGACTGTTTACTTTTTACTTGGTGTTATAACCAGTATTTAATTACATTGACATCTTTTTTATCGATATCAAATCCCTAGAACTTGCCCCAAGTTGTCCCAGGTATGCTTATTACTATTAGGGTGAATATTTGAAGATGTACATATTACGCGGCGATTAGTAAAGAACTATTTAAAATTATATTAATCTAAACAATCATGGTTTTTATACAATTTACAACTTTGGCTTTATAGAATAATGTATATAAAATATATTAATTGTAAATATATATATGATTAATTTATACATAAAGTCGTCAAATCTCACTACCAGTCGTGTCCCAAATCCCAAATTTGAATAGTCTATGTTAAAAATAATACGGTATTATGCTGAAGATTGTATGTTTATGCAATTATTTGTATAATATAATAGTGGTTTTAGTAAACGTTACAATTACACGGCTTAAAGAACACTTTCAAGTTATTTTTTATCGCTTAGAAAAATGACCCAGAGCCTGAAACTCACTACCGTTCGTTACAATATACGCAGCTAAAAAAATACTTCGCGCCTTTTTTAAACTGTCAACGATCAAAAGCGCCGATCGATGGCACCTTCTGTTAGCGACTGGAGTGAGCCGCACGCGTTTTTAGTGACTTCGCGCTGAAATTAATACCTAATCACAAGTCGGAAATCGTTTTGGTCAGATATTTTTCTCCACACCATTCGAGGTCCCAAAGATATGTTTTTTAGAGATTTTTATACAATTTTTATACTAAAATATGTACGATTGGGTCGCTTTTGTATTGATATATGTGTTATGTTTTTAAACTTTTTTTATTATCTTTAACGGTGACATATTGACTAATATCTCCTTACCATTTTCATCATTACCATTTTTTACCATTTCATTTTGACGCATGGTAGTGAGAATGTTGAAATGGTAATGAGAATCAGTACAATATTTATACTGTTTAATGAAAAAAAACATGTAAATAATTAATAAATTCATCAGCAATACTGGAAAAAATAAGTACATCATTTTTAGGGTTCCGTACCCAAAGGGTAAAACGGGACCCTATTACTATAAGACTTCGCTGTCCATCTGTCCGTCTGTCCGTCTGTCTTTCACCAGGCTGTATCTCATGAACCGTGATAGCTAGACAGTTGAAATTTTCACAGAAGATGTATTTCTGTTGCCGCTATAACAACAAATACTAAAAACCGAATAAAGTTAATATTTAAAGGGGGCTCCCATACAACAAACGTGTTTTAAGTTTCCCCTAGTAATTTCTTATGAGGAGTTTATAGTAGATTATACACCGAGGGGATAAAGCACAGTTTTATGTCACGGGCGCGATATTGAATCCTGAATGTAACGAAGGACTCCAGATTTAACCCCCGAGCGCAGCGAGGGTGTTACGAGTTAATTCCCGAGCGAAGCGAGGGAATTAAGAAGAGTCCTGAGCGCAGTGAGGGGTTCAAGCGCGCCCAAGATGAAAACAGCTTTATTCCCGAGGAGTGTACTCTACTTTTCTCACCTTTTGCGAGACAATAAAAAAGCGAGTCTACTAAAAACAGCGTTTTATTATAGTAAATTAAAATTAAAAGTGAAAATTTATTTAAAACTTTGCAGTTATCACCAATGTATTTTATTGCAGCGTCTTACAATACTCGCGGCTTTTGTTTAATTTCAAATGTGTTCCATTCAGCTTGCCGTGGCCAGCTCGATTTTAGAAAATGTTCGATTTTCAAATTAGGTTCGACGCGGCGGTGGCGGCGGCGCCGCGCCCGTCCTTCGAGTATTAGTTGATCTTTTATTACGAAATTAGACTTTAAGGCCATTGTAATAAGAACTATGAAAAGTGAAAATATTACAACCCAGCGAGTTATAATGAGATTCAGTACAACATTACACCCCGGCTAAAGCCAAGGGCTTTAATGAGTTGGTTTGCGTAAGGTTTGCATGATATGTAATTTGGCATTGTCGAGCAGGTGGTGTGAAAAATATTTTAATTTTTAACAGCTACTGTTATGGTGGAAGGTTGTTATCGTGTTTTTATTTTTGAGTAAATCATGAAGACTTTTGAAAAGATGATTAAAAATGTTTTTTTTTTGTAATCATCGTCAGCCTCATTACCATTTTTGAAATTCCCTTAACAAATTTGTTATTTCTCACTACCATTTCATAAATTATCCTTACCATTCATCCGTACTAATTACCATTCATAAAATTCTCATTACCGTACGTATTAATTCTCACTACCGTTTGCAGAAAAAAATAATTCTGAAATATATAGATATATATTGGTGTAATTACTGTCCCTTTTGCTTTTACGTATTATTAATACGTTGACTCGTAAGTAAAACCGATAAAAATCCACATCTGAGTCGATATTTAGTTTTTTTCTTACACCTCCAATATGCTCATCTTCAAATATTCACCCATTACGCAGAGTTATCTGTGGTCGATGGATAATAATGTTTCTGTTAAAAAAACATTTTTGGAACAATTTTTTGCTGCCAACTGTAATTTTATTTGCAATACTCGTACCTATCTGCTTATCAAGACCAATCGAATGAGTCCCAACACGGTGGGTCTAGATTAAATATGGCGGGGATCCTGTCGCCACCCTCAAATTCTATCATCAGACCAGCTCAATGGTGCCATATTATTGTATTGTCATCGAAGCGACATACATTTTCCGTTCAAGATTTGACCCAAACATACATACATCCATACAAACATACATTGCAAGTTAATAAAAAAGATCTCTACAGCAAAAAAAACACAATGCGGATATTTTAATTTTTGTTCAAGAAATTTGATTCAAAATAAAGTATGAAGAATAAGGTTTATAAAAAAATATTACAAAAGTTGCAGTTACTTAATCTAAGAAGCACATATTTTCTTAGGAACTTTCCTTTTCTTGAAATTCCGGGATTAATTTCGAATGAAAGCTCATCAAGATAGTCATGAGAATTGGGGACAGTAGCGAAAGCATAATAAATTGCTTTACATTTACCTGAAGTGTGTGTGTGTGTGCGTGTATCATACCTAACAGTAGCAGTGCGTCGCCTGAGCCCCTCTAAGCCGAGCAGGCTGATTTCCCCGAACACGGAACCCTCGCTTAGAGTTGCTAGAACTTCAGTATCATCGTGCGACATCACCTGATCATGAAACAACATAGTTTTACAGTAACTACAAAAGTAAAGTTGTTTTATCTCACGAAAGCGGCTGGGCCATACATGTGTGTGTAGATGCTAGTGCACGTTGTCTCTGAGTGCGTAGCTGTCGTCACACAGCTTCGCCGCACCTGTCGAGTTAGTGGTGTGCGTGTCTATACGCTTTTCAAATACAAGTACTTATAGTACGCTTTAGTGAGATAAAACAACTGTAGTTAAGATGACAGTATGATTTTACTAAAATTACGTAAAATTAGTAGTAGTACTTAATCTTAGTAGGGCTTTCCACTTTAGAGCTTATTTATTGAAAGTGGTGCGTTCGTTGCCAGAAGCTGTAGCTAAGATGTAGGAAAAAAAATTGATTGAACACAAAAATGTACTGAATTACGTATTTATATTTTGGGTTTAATAAAGAGTTTTTATAAATATTGTAATGTATTGCACAATTAAAAGAACCAAAAAGAGCGAGACAGAAACGAATAAAATGGTCAATGCGAGTCGGACATACAGGCAGTTGCGGGACAGCTGTGCCTGAAGGGCTCGGACCAGTTGTCCGCGTATTATTTCTCGCTCGGATCTCCCTATCTATCTAGTCTGTAACGATAGAGACACACTGAGCGAGAAGCGAGAAAATACATTTTTTACTAGCTGCACCTGGTGTGGCAGCTAGCAGGGAAGGGACTCACGTAGCACTCGCCAGACTTGATGATGTACATCTCGCGGCCGACGTCCCCGCGGCGCACGACCACGTCGCCCGGCAGGAAGGACACGGGCCGCAGCTGCAGCACCAGGTCGCGCAGCAGCGACGCCGAGCAGTCGCGGAACAGCTGCACCTGGAAACAGTACGCGTACCATAAATATCGTTAAATATACTGCAATACCACGTAACTAACAAATTCGATGACTTGCAAAATGTACCTCACTGACTTACTTGTTAAGGTGTATTTTGCTCCTCATTTAATTTGTTAGTTACGAGGTATTGCCGCATCACCGACGATATGGAACATCTATTTCTATACTTATCAATAAATGAAATCAAAGTGTTTGTCGGTTAATGCAAAATACTTCAAAATAAATGCCAAATTGTTTTGTCTTATTAAATTGACAGTCATACATATAAAAGTGAAACATCCTGGTTCATACTTAAAACGCCAAAGATAACACATTACACAATACCTTGCTTAGAGTTGACATGTGTACTTCCAATGCCACATCACGTTTCATGTTGTACGGCAGCACGTCCAAAATGTTTGACTCAACTGTAAATAATAAAAATAAAACAACATATTTTAAACTTCATGAAATCGTGATTCAATCGCCGCACCGGCAAAAACGTAAGTTTTACCACCTAGCTATTTTGGACCCACGTTGGGCGCCACTTTTTTTTTACATTTAATTATTTTAAGGTCAAAACTAAAACTTTTATGAAAATTTACTAATGTAAAGCCGTGACCGATAATTTAAAAACGCAAAAACAAGTGGAATATTGATATTTTCGTGTATTTCTGGTTCATTTTATGGTCAGTGTAAAAAAACAATGCTACCTATATCTTGTGTGGTAATTTTTCTGTGTATATATCAGAGGCTCAATCATATTGTTTCTGCCTTGTTATCGTCTTGATTTTAACTCGACCGCACTTACTGTCAAGGAAATGAGATCTATCGTAACGTAACGCGATAACATCTCAAAAGTAGAGTAGAGGCCCTGTGCGTATATCAAAGCTATTTTTCTAAAGCACTCACCGAAGCACCTCTGCTGGCTCCAGGTGTACTTGAACCAGCAGGTCACACGCTTCTGCAGCGACGCCGGCATATTCAGCTGGCGCAGATAACGCGTGCAAGAGTCAACTGTTTTGCGATATTCGGTCTGGAAATAATGTATATTCGACCAGATCATATAAGAAAACTGTTGTCTAGCCAGAAACTTTTTTGTTCGCCTTAAGCCTCAGAAACCAGGGGCCAACATCTTGCTTGCAACAGAAAACGCAGGGAACCCCTGCAGCAATGGGACCAGAATTCTGCCGCGGTAATCTATAAGAGACTTGGGATCGACGGTAGTGAGTGGGAACTCATACTGTTCAATGGTGGCGTTGTTAGTGGTTAATGTTATGTGACCTGGGCAAAGCATACGCAAACAAGTGCAACAACCAAGTGGAGGTTCATGTGGTGCCATACCGGTCCTAAAAAGATCGGAAAACACCAGGAAGCCTAAGCTAGATTAGCTAGGTTGTGTCTAGAATAGATGATGACCCATGACTAATCATGGGTCATCATCTATTCTAGACAGCTACTTATTTGTAAAACTTGTGCAGTGTGATAGATTAAATTATAAACGGTGCGGCCGTAATCCTGACCTTCGCGCGGGTGGCCGTGGCGATGATGTCCCGGATCTGCCCGATGAGTAACGCGAACACGAACACGCCCATGAGCCACGCCACAGTCATGAAAAGGTACTCCTCGGTCTTCTCCGGTTTTGGGTTTTTGCCTATTATAAAAAAACAGTCCTGTTAAAGTTCCACCAATCGCGCAAATCTCACGATATATTTTATGTAAAAAGCGCGTGAAGGAGCTAGCGGGAGGAGCTATTTTGGTTTCAGTTCCACAGAGCACAATACTGGGCCCAATTTTAGCCTTGTTTTATTTCTCTATGATGATCATAATATTGTTCGAAGATAAATATTAACCAATGAAATATTTAAAATCAAATCATTTCAAATCAAATCAAATCATTTATTTGCTAAGAAACATAATGTTACAGGGTGGTAAGGAACAATTATGTAAAACCAAGATTGGCATGCAAAATAACATTTTACTTAGCAAGAGAATATAAACATGAAAAATTAGAAAATCTCTTGCAACAATAAATTATTGAAATTAAAAATATGCATATACATTTATTACACTAGTAGTGACAGGCCTGGTCAAACATTTTACCAAAGTATTCTTCCAATTTGTAAAATGGCCTTGTCAATAAAAATAATTTAACCTTTTTCGAAAATTCATTTAAATTATTACATTGCTTAATATCATTGCTTAATAAATTATAGATTTTAATTGCATTATATTCTAAACTATTCCTATAATGTACATAATTATTGTGTATTGGTAATTGTACGTCAAAATTATTTCTAAAGGCGTGCCTTCTTGTTTCTATTTCACTTTTTAACTTAAACCTAGTCTTATTTCTGAAAACAAATATGCATACTAAGTATATATACAGAGATGTTACTGTTAAAATTTCATGCTTTATAAATAATGGGCGGCAGTGGGCTAGCGGTTTTGATTTGCTTATGTAACGTATGGCTTTTTTTGCATTAATAATATTTTATTCATTTGTACATTATTTCCCCATACCTCCAGACCATATCTTACGATACTTTCAAAGTAGGCAAAGTAGACAATTTTTAATGTAGAGGTATCTAGTAATTTAGACAAGGTTTTCAAGGCATAGCATGCACTAGCAAGTTTCTTCCGTCCCCTATTAAAGTGTGTTTACCAATGGAAGTGGCAGTCTTAGTAGCGAAGTAGAAGCAGCGCAGGTAGGCGCAGCCCTTGCCGTCGTAGACAAAGTCGTTGGAGCCGAGGCCCTCGCGCAAGCTCACCAGGTAGTACGCACACGCGTTTACGTGGATCAGGTAAAAGATGTAGAACAGAGTCTTGCCGATGCGGACCTGAAGCGGAGAATTGAATGCTTTTTTAAGTTCCATCGCCAAATGAGGGTTGCTATAAGTTTAACGTGAGTGTCCGTGTATCTGTGTGTCTGTCTTGGTTGTCATAATGAAAATTGCTGGGTCGTCCAAGACAAGCCAGCTCTGAAAATAGAGGTCACCGAGGGGGTTTATATTTATTTAAAAGTTAATAAGTTGATTCCTTTTGCTAGTCGGTTAAGTAAATCCATGAGTGATAGGCGGTGTTTCGGTAGTGGGAATTTGGTGAAATGGGGTGAATAATTTAAATTGATAAGAACTTTAATTTTTAATGGTATCACGATTTTTATAAAATAAATTTTGTGAGTGGAAAGATAAGGTCAAAGAGAAATGTGGACTGAAAGAAGATGAAGTGACTAAGATTGAAAACGGCATGCTTCTATGGTGTTCGGTCATTTGAAAAGGATGGATGGAAGAAGATTTATGAAAGACATATTCAGTCTGAAAGTGAGTGGAAGGGATGGAAGAACGTTGTAAGGGTCCGCCCTAGGCGATTTTTTTAATCAAATCGGAGAAATACTGTAAAAACCCCGAATCTTAAGTACCCGAAACCGAAGTGCATGCATGTATTTAAATTTAGTGTTTTTCAGTAAGTAACAATTATTTTTAATTTTATGTTATTTCTCTATTATTTTTCTATCATTTACTAACTTTGAACATTTTTAGACAGCCATTGTGTTTTCACCAAGTTGTTATAATAAATAGGACAAGAAGAAAGATAATAGGACACCAGACACGACACGAGTTTCATTTTGAACATTTTTTAGTGCAAAGTCGAAAGAAAAAGACAAAATACGATAGCTTAGGTACTTACTTTAGCCAAAGAAGACAGAATGCCAGCAAGGCGAGCCGTATAAGGAAGTGAAAAAGCTGGCAGGATAGATTAAAGTGCTTATGAACATACCATTACACAAGTAACTTTGACAGTGCAAAATAAATCCGAGTAATGATCCCCGGCTCTATAAACATTATCCTTTGCCTTTATTTAATTCCTGGCTAAAATCTTTTGTTACTTACCACGTAAGGCGACGACAGTACTCTGTCGAGGCATTGGGTGAGCTCCCAGAAAGTCTGTAGCTTCAAAATGCGCGGGAACCGTAGGATCACCAAGTCGGTACCGAAGTAGAAGTAAAGGAGATCCAACGGCATCAGGGATATCACGTCAAACTGGAAACATTATCATTCATTAATATTTCTTCGTTGTCTGGTGCCCTTATAGTTTAGCTTTGAGGTCAATTTATGTGAGATTGTCCCCTGATATTTATTATACTCTTGGAAAATCAAAGTGCGATAAGACTGAATGGTCGCTTGACAAGGGTCTTAATTATTTGGGCTAAACTCATTAATTTTCTATAAACTTACATTGTTTAATTTCATATATTAATTTATTACATTCTTAAATCACATCACATGCTACTGTCGTATTCATTTATTTGCTCTATGTTTTACTTTTTATAACTATTATATTACATAATTTTAAAATGTGTGATATCCAAAATCTATCAAATAATTTAGGGAACTATGTTTTGCACAGACGGTCCAAAATCGCCGAAACTATGCGTTAATACATTATTTTAAGGTAAATGTAATAATAACGCACGACTTAGCTACCTTAGGATAATTTGAAATCTAAGGAGTTAAGTCCATTCGAACCTATGAGCGTAGTTTAAGATCAAAATATTAATTCACCTTATACTGCGTTTTCTTCCTGTAGTTTTTCCTGGTCTCCACTGGATCATCGACCCAGAACCCCTCATGCAAGTACATAAGCCTCGGCTTGATGAGAGCCACATCGAGCAAGTAGATTATATCGCAGAAGTAGTCAGCTATCAGCCATTTGAAGAGGTTATCAGGGGTCTGGTAGGGAAACGAGGCTCGCAGTACGATGCACCAAGAGTTGTAGGTGTAGCAGAAGGTTACTAGGAAGAGCCAGGTGATGTATACGCAACCTGTGAAGATGAAGGTAGAATGTTTTTTAACGAGTACAAGTACTAAACACCTTAATCAAAGAGCCTTTTCCAAATAGTAACGAACTAAAACTTCTGGGAAGAATCCCGGGTGTCCCTCGCAATCCACAAAAGCATTTGTCCTAAAATCATATGCCATAATACTTTTGGCCTAAATAATGTATGACATACCATACGTTTCCCATAATGTCTGCTTTGTCATTTATTTATTTATTTAATTAAAATTACAAAGGTAGGTTACAGTTTTAAACCCAAGCGCCTAGTTCCTTAATTATAAAAAGTTAAAATAAAAATAACACTATTTTAGACAAGAGTATCCCCCATCCATCAGCGAACAGTCAGCATCTTGTACCTCAGACAGAAATTCATTAAGCAGCGCTATTGCCCTGGCCGTTGGACAGTTCCTGTCATAATTTGATGAAACGTCTTTAGCTATAAAATTTACACTACCTAAGTATCTAAATACCTGTATGTATAACAATAATTATTTATAATATAAGGCATAAAATAATAATGAAGTCGCTCGCATTTAAAAACTAGCTCTTAAACAGCTGGTAGCTTTGTTATTTTGTGTCTCTCAGAGAGGAAAGTAGAAGCCCAGTGCTTTCTGGCAAAAGTATATAGCGCCCTTGCCTTAAAATAATACACCTCAGTAGGTTAGGCGCTAGAACAAATAATCATCACCAATGTTGTTAAGGAGTTAAAAAATAGGACATCCCAACACTAAATTAAATGTCAAAACATTATGTGAGTGTATCTAGAAAAGGTAACGTAAAGCTGGGTGACGAAAGATTTCAGGGCTTAGGAACATCAGGGAGTGGACTGAATTCGCAAAGATCTCTGGATAAAAATGAGCATACTTAGAACCTAAAGAGCCGAACATATTCTTTCGACTGACTGCCAACTAAATAAAATAAAAGAATACTACGGTCCTCTCAACGTATCGCAGTTCTCTCTCACCTTGAGGGTCGATAGGCGCGAGGGGATAGCAGAAATCTGGCAGTTTCAAGAAGCCCTTCCATTTCTTGCTCCGAGACGGAGAGCTTGGTACCGGGCTCTGTGGTTCTTCGGCCACTGGCAGCTTCTTTTCTGGTTCTGGGCTAAAATTCAAGCAAAAACCGTTAAATAATTGCCACATGCAGTAGTTTAAATGAATTAGTAGTGCATATAAAATCCTATAAATAGATGGTTGGTTTCTCTCTTTAGGCGATATACTTTTAGCAAATTAGAACCTTATCATAAAGGAGGTATAGTCCAATTTAAAATAACAAGATTAAATCACTTGTGGACAGATACTGTACTAGCCTCTCTACTGCGTCGGGACGGATACGGCACTAGGCATACGAGGAGTTAAAAGATATAAAGAAAAGTACATTATTGCCTAGGCGCGGAAACTAAGGGATTGCCTGACTAGGTGGTTAGCAGGTAGAGCAATAGCAAGGCCTGTTAAAATACGAGTCAGGCAACCCCATTTCCGCCGAATGCTTTTCTCAATAAATGGAAATAAATGCATAATTAGAAGTATATGTAAAAAAAACGACGAATTGAGAGAGAATCTTCTTTTGAAAACTACAAGTATTGAGATTTCACAATGACTCGCCGCCCGCCACCGCACCGCACCGCCGCCCCAGCGCTAGGCTTCAGTTGGAGCTTGAGATAGCAAAATAGAAAAAATAACAAAAAATCTACAATAATCATTAATAATTAAAATAACAACAGCTTCAAAATACGTATGCCTTAAAAAAAGAGTACAGTGTGCTCTTGTATGTACAGTATAAATGAGATTACTTTTTTGCACTATGTTGCCCGAGAATTTCATTAAAATTACAAGAGAAAACAAAAAAAACAAAATAAGTTATCGAAGTCAATACCGTCTATTTATCGTACTAACGTCATTACACTTTTTTTACGGAATTCATAACTATATTTGGCGTTAAGAGAAGGAGTTCGATGGTTAATGTCAATCCTTATTTTTGTTAAGGCGTATTTAAAGCTTCCCTGTAATGCTGCAGTCATAGAACTGCTGGACACAGCGGTCCAAGGCAAGTTTGTAATGAACAAGTTAATGTTTTGTACAAGTAAAGTGGTTTTTCAAATACTACACCAAAAAACAGAGTTGTAAAGTGTTTGTATTATCGTGAAGACATATTTAATAGTTTCCCTCGGGTTAAATATATTGTGAGACGTAACGTTTAGGTGGTATTCTGAAGCAAAATCTTAAACACGCATTTTGTACTTGTTATATTAAAACTTTAGTTTTACCTAGCAATTGAGGACCATACGCCGTATCTGCATAGTTAAATTTTGATAAAATACGGGGTTCTACTAATTTTAAACGTAAATTCGTACTTAAATTTTCACGCATTTTATATAACATTCTTAAACGGTAAAAATAATTACATTGCGCCCTTCATGGACAAGCTATTTACTCTCCGAGTATCTTTACATGCAGTTTCTTCTATACGATTTTAGAGACTTGTTGCCTTGAGTATTAAAAACTTGGAGTTGATTGGGGTTAATTTTCGATTTTTCCAGAACTAACGTCAACAGTCCTACGTCTTTTTATTCTAAGACTTCCACAGATTAACAGTTTAACTACAGTCCCAAGACTGACAGGCCGATAAAGTCAAAAATCTGTTAAACCTTGAGAGAAAATGATTGTGTTCTTATGCGATGAATTGACAGGCCAATATCGGCGGATGCACTGTTAGTCTATGGTGCCTTTTAGTGGGCAGTGGGCAACTGGGCACCTGTTTGAAGGGTCATCTTCGTTCTTGGAATCCTTGAAGGATTCAAGTTCAGTGTCTCCCTTATCTATATCGAAGTCCGTTCCGTACACGTGCGCTGGTGTCGGCGTAAATAAACGGAGTTTCTTGTCTGGGATTGAAAATAATCTGTAAAATAAATGAAATATAATATTATCCTCTTGAGGCCCACCATACTACAATCCGGTAGATTTTTGTGAGTAGGAATTTGAATCCACCAGCAAGGAAATAAAGTTCAATTAACTTTGCACTTAAATGACTTTTTCAATTTTGAAACGAATAAAAATGAGCTTTATGTTCCTTGAAATAAGGTTTAGATTGAAGTGCCTGTATTATGTACTTTCTATAGGACACCGGGTATTACGAGGTTATGTAGCAGGGTTATCTATTCAACCGACTAGAAAAAAAGGAAGCGGTTATACGTTCCATTGCATGTTTTTTGTTTTTTTTTTATATATGTTCACCGATTACTCCGTCAATTGTAAACCGATTTTTTTATTTTTTTCGAGGTGTTCCCATTGTCACCAAATCTGAATATGATGAGGGGATCAGTGAGGAATTGGGGGAACTCCTCAAATATTGTAGGCAAACATATAGCGATTTTAGTATTTTTAGTAGGAAGTCTAGCATTTGCATTCAGAAAGTCTCATTTGGGGGTAGTGGAACTGATGTTGAAGACCACAGATGGCCATCGGATCTCCTCAACGGTACCTATTTCAAGGGTGGCGATCAGATATCTCGATTAAAATAGTTAAGCGACTACAATGAAGAATATTTACTTGTATAAATTAGACTATGACTTTCCGGCGGAGTTGCTTCGCGCTTGAAACTTAAAGTTTCATATCAACTAATAAGTGGGAGTACGGAACAGCGCATTTATGATCACTAATAAGTTTAAAATAAAATAAATGCATAAAAAAAACAAAAAACCATCTTCAAAAACGCAAAAAACCACTTGTTTTAAAATTTATGGGCACCTACCTAGCCGACTTCAGTTGGACTAACCTATTAGGTAGGTGCCTACAATTTTAAAACAAGTTATTTCTTGCGTTTTTGATGGTGGTTTTTAATTTTTTAAAGATTTTTAAAATACTTTTCTGGTAGTTCACCGTAAGAAAATAGTGAGTCTTCTCAAGCCTAGCCTCTCCGCTTTACCAATCAGGGCTCTATTCTACACGGTGAAGCAATATTGGACAAAATTTATTGACAGTAAAGAAAACATCAAATCTTACCGTTTTTTCTGGTCCAAACCATCTCGAAACAGGGTTTCGATATTAGGGTTAGCATTCTTGATCCTGTAATAGACACGAATAATGATAATTAATTTAAGCTAAAGAGCTTAAAAGTAAGATACACTGTTTATATGAGTGAAAGGCATTCCTTCAGCATGGCAAAGTATTGTTTGAAGGCTTGATGGGCACGACCACAAAAAGAATATTCTAGAAACTATTTCAAATGCTGTGATTAATCTAGCTAAAGGCCTGTCAGACCGACTGCCTGGTCCCAGTATGTAGGTCTTACGGGGTGTGCACCGGAGTGGTATCAGGGGTGCACCAAGAGCCACACGGCGCCCCGGGCAGCCCGGGCTTCGCCGGCTCTGGCGCCGCTGACGGGTACACCGCATGCTGGAAATAAAAACGTGCTCGTTTATAAATCGACTTATTATAAAAAGGAAGAGGTTCTCAATTCGTTGGAGACCATTCGATTACACAAAGACCGCTGGACAGACTTGAAATATTTTTTTGTTTGTTGGTCTGGTTTCTAATTGGTCCCATTTCCAACACGTCAAGATCTGATGAATTTTGGAGAAATCTAGGGAACTCCTCAAATATTATAGGAATAAATACACGTCGACGACATAACTGTATTATTATGATCACTAAAAGGTATGTAATAAAATAAATGTTTAAAAGGTATGAAATAAAAAACCGTCGTCAAAAAGCAAGAAATAACTTCTTTTAAAATGATAGGTAATAAATAGATGAGCCCAACTGAAGTCGACGTCCCACTACAATGTTTAACCAAAAGACGAATTCAGTTGGACTGTCAATATTACCTGGGTCGTTTTAAAAAAAACATACATGGTTAAAGGCTTAATGAAAACAACTATAATTTTAAAAGAAGTTATTTATTCCTTTTTGAAGACGGTTTTTAATTCTAATACATTTTTTTATCATCATCATAGAATTTCGAAGTAAAATGTGTGTTCTCAAGTAGGTATGCTCGGAAATGATGGAATCTATGTTTCAAATAGACAAGTACAGGCTGTTAGTACCAATAACGGGCTTAAACGACTCATAACTGAAGCAATTAATAGAGGCATAAACGGCCCAAGCCTCGCTGCAGGGTTCCATAGACAAGCCTGTCCATAATATAATATCTCTACTAAACGAGATTTGAACGCCGCGACGACCTAATGTTACGGTCTTTTTATTGAAGCCATAAACAATAGAATTATTAGTATTCCATCCAACTACAGCTAGGCCGTTCCTTTTAGCCGATTGATTCCAGACACCATTACTGCTCGTGTAAAGCGCAAAAGTTACTCGACTAATCGTCAAACAAATCCACCCTACTTACCTACACTTAAAGCATTTTTACTACCAAACTTTACACTGTAGGTTTCGGTTGCGTGGGCGATCGATATAACCGACTATCTGACAAATAATCGATTTACCGCTTCGCTTTAAGCGGTACTTTGTGTTTATTAACACGTACCTAATAGCAGGGTTGGGCATTGCTGTATTACAATTACTTTCATTTGAAATATAAATACCTATTTTGTATTTAATGTATACATATGTATTTGTAAGTATTTTCAATGCTACCTGAAAATGTGTTTTGTATTTGGTTTTCATATACTGTTACTAACTGTTATTTGTATAAGTAACTAGCGACGCGCCCTCGCTTCGCTCCGGATTAAAGTATTATACATATAAAACTTCCTCTTCAATCACTCTACTCATATCTATTTAAAAAAACCGCATCAAAATCCGTTGCGTAGTTTTAAAGATTAAGCATACATAGGGATGTAGGGACAGAAAAAGCGACTTTGTTTTATACTATGTAGTGATTTGTATTTTAAATATTTCTCGTAAAAGTATTTTGTAGTTTTATTTAAATTAATTATGAATGGGTTATACTTTGCAGCATATACATTTTGATTTTGTCCCACCTTGCCTATGTGACGCTATTATGACCAGAACACTTAGAATAAAAGTGGATATGTACCCCAACAAAGATGTTACGCACTTTAGTGCCTTGTCGTAATAAACTAACTCAACAAAAAATGACAAGCGTGACAATGCCAATGACATTCACAATGACAAGCTTCTAAGTATGCTGAACATTTTTATTTTTTCCTCGTACCTTGTATATTTACAATCAGACAATTGTGCTGCCGGTTAGGTACTCCAATCGAAATTACTTATAGCGGAAAATACACGCGCGACTTGAGTTGGGGCTCTATTCAACTAGGTAAAACCATATTGCCTTTGACATTTTATCGTATTGTCAACGTTACGATAGTTCTCATTTACTCGACAGTAATGGCGGCCAAGATAAAAAAATACCATACGTTAAAAGCATTTTTGTTTCATCGAGCAGAATACTCGTAGAGGTCGGATATCTTCACTAAGTATTCTCATGTCCAAATGTTTTTATTCGATGATAATTACACGCCCTATTAACAATGTATCACTTCTCATCGCATATCTGTATCTTTTTCTGTTCCCGACATCGGTACCTGTTTGGAATGCATAGTGTAATAAAGTCGTTTTTAATGAAGAATTGTTTGTGGCCACAGCAGGAAAGCACTTAGAGGTGCTTGGTATTCAAGTCGCAGTGCGGCGGCTAATTCGTACGTCCTTGAGTCATCGGATTGATAGAGAACTCAAAGGATACCGGGTGACGGTAGACAATGATGGCTTCAGATCCCGTCACATTGTAATCGAGGTAAAGTATGAGGGTAGAAGGTCATTTCAGTGTCCATCTTCGTCAAAGTCCTACATGCTACCAATTTAAGGTTTTTTAGACGCTATTTTTATTGGTAGTTAAATATGGGCTGTTATTCAATACGGGCCTTTATTCAACTGCGTTATAACGATATCGTATTTGACACGTTTAAGAATCGTTTATGTCACAGTCGCCATTATTGTAAATGACATAAGAGTTATCAGAACGTTGACAATACGGAAACAGGTCAAAAACGATATCGTTATTACCTTGTAGAATTCCAGCCCAGATATGATGTAAAACCGGTGAATCGGCAATATCACGGTGTCTAAGAGCATGATAGAGCTGAAATAGAGCCAACTCGTTAGGTTAATGTGGAAGAGCAATTGATGGCTATGAAAGAAGAATGTAGAGTCGATAAAAAGGTTTTTCGATAAATAATAGAGACAAGTCAAGAGTATCACTGTCAACCTTCAGTGATGGAGAGGCTCCTATAGAAGAATAATCCTATTAATCCTACTAATACTTACGTATTAAAAATGTGAAAGTTTGGATGGATGTATAGATGTTTGTTACTCAATCACGCCAATACAGCTGATTGGATCAGGATGAAATTTGGCACACAGATAGATTATAGTCTGGAATAGGATATAGGCTGATATTTATCCCGAAAATTTGACAGTTCCCGAGGGATTAGCGATTAACGACTTCTGCGAGAACGGAAGCGCAGTCGCGCGCAAAATCTATCAATAATATAAATGAGAAACTCTGTCCGTCTATCTTGCTTACGCTTAAACTGCTGCACCGATTTAGATGACAGGATAGTTTTTACCCCGGGAAATTGTATAGTTTCTGAGGGAGCAGCGATAAATAACTTCTAGGCGGACGAAGTCATGGACAAGAGCTAGTAACATTTATATTTAACAGTCGCCCGAAGCGTCGTACTTTTTTTTCGATGAACTACCCGGTGTTGAACTTGTTATACATATAAGAGTAGGTATACTTTGTTCAATTTAATTCATAGCTAAGTGGTGTGGCAACAATAAAACAAACAGCACGACATGACATAACGTATGAGCGTGGAGTGATCTAACTAAAAGCCCTAATTAAGATTAGGGTAATAAGTGCGGCAGCCAATATCATTACCATCGTCATGTCTCTGTAGATCTATGTTAAGTATAGTCCACCAAGAAACTCCTTTAGCACTTTTTGACCTTTATTTCCCTACAAATAGAGTCGAAGTGTTAAAGGAGTTCTTGCTTGACTTTCGGAGATACTTTTACACCTTCCGATTCTATTATCAGGACAGTTCTTGGTAAAATTGCATTGTTTGGGTTTACAACTTATTTATGTACCTACGTAATTATGACTAATGCGGAGCTTCAGCCCGCCTACAAGTGAACTTTCAAGACTTATCCTCTAACTAACAAGTGAACTTAAATAAGATTTAGACTTAAAAGAAGCATAGCTGTAGATATAAAGTCGTCTGCTCCCAATTTTCAAACCACGACTTGATTCGGGTTAAAAATTTAAAATGGGACGCATTTTGTAAGTATGGCGAGTGTAAAATTTTAACCTAGATGTAACCTAATCTATACCTATGGTTTGCATATTAGGCACGAACATTATAAATCATGTAGTCATGATCGATAAACAAACGCCCTAAATGTGCCATTCATTAATCATGTGTATAGTGTACATTACAGGTACTGTACCGACTTCAAACAAGATAATTAAGCAAATTAACCTAGCGCCCCTAATTGAAAGCGCCTTAAAAAGTTTAATTCGTAATTACAACTTTAGAACTAAACAGAAAGTTCAGTTCGAAGTCTGACAGTTTGGATAAAAACAGAGGAATTTCCGTTTTTTTATAGCACATAATTATTTTAATACTTTATTGCACAAAAAGCAATACCTATAAGTATAAAAATTGGGATTATTGCACCAAATAACTGAAATGATGGGTCACTAGTACCGAGTACTCACTGTATAGTATATATATCTTATATATGCTGCGATTTATTAGTCTTAAAGTTTTTAAATAATTTAGTAAGTAGAGTTTATTCGCGCAAATGTATATAGGGAAATAGGAATTTAATAAACACAATTAACGATTAAATTGCATTTTTTTCCGAAATATGAACAAGTGTTTATTTGAATAGCAGTTATAAATAAGTATCAAATTATAGCCCTGATAGTCTTTAAAAAATTTGGGCTGTGGAATAGAATTGAATGTGGCGAACCTAAAAGGGTGACTTGTCTGACTAAGCAACTCTAAAATATAGGTAGGTAGGTATTCGTAAGAATCATAAGTAATATCGCAATTCAGTTCCCAAAATGTTCGAAATTCGAACTTCGAATTGACATACAAGTTCGCACACTTCGATTACAATACCAACTAGAACACATTCCTATTCCAAAAAAATATAATATTCGATTCAGTTTACACGTTACACTCTAATATCAACTTACTACGTCAACTTTAACTTCCATTTTCACCCCCTAGCACCATTGAAAGCGCTCACTTAATTAACTTATAATGGCCGTCACAAACACAATAGTCTATGATAAAAAAAACACTTTTTTTAAAGTTTGATCAGTTCCGTTTCCGTTGGTATTTTTCGTGGGTTTTTTAAACGCGTGCGTTCCGCGCGGAAGTTTTTATGATACTGTTGATACTGTTCATTTTATTCGATTGGAGCTTGAGGCGGTTTACTTCGGAAAAATACTTAACAGGGCGAGGACCGTCTGCTGAACCAAATTGAAAATACATTTTATTGCTCAATAAATACCTATCACCGTTACAAAGGGGAATAGAAAGCTGTTCGCTTCGGAAAATGCCTATTAATTAACTGAAAACTCAACGCCGGCAATTAAGTACGGTCAGCAACGAAAGTTAATACATTTAGTCCTTCAACTCATATTAGTAAAACATTATATTTAATTGCAGTAGATATGTACGATACATACATACATACATACTGTCACGCCTTCATTCCCAGAGTGGGGTAGGCAGAGCTACAAAAATACCAACAACTACAAAAAGAGTTGTTGGTAATTCTGTAACCACATTTTGCACAAACAGCCTAAGTTGTTTACCAGTGTAATAGTGACAGGTTGCAAGCCCATCGCCTAACAGTACTAAAAGCCCTCATTCCCTTAGTCGCCTCTTACGACATCCACGGGAAGACATGGAATAGCACTATTCTAACCCGGCAACCACACGGGCACGGCAAACACACGGGCAACGAATAGATATAATGCATAAACATGCTACATCGAATTTTGTCACATGTTTTTGTAATCGTCTTGCTATCTTCATTAGCTTATTGATGGGTGTAGTTTGACTGCTTCTGTACTACAATCTTGAAGAATAATAATTTCAGAATAGATCCAAATTTGTCAATTTTTATTGCACTATGAATAAACAAGGTATGTCTTGATACGTAAAACTTTCTTTAACCCCTGAAATAAAGAGAGGGGTGCTGTAAGTTTACCGCGTCTATCTGAGAATGTTATATCTTGTTAGATAGCTAAAGAAACCTTCATATTTTTAAGTCCGTCTGCAGTATTACTGCCATAGACGTTTTTTAAAATAATCCTAGAAGAAAAAAAAAGTTAGAATTTATTTCCTTCTTTAGCTATCCATTCATCTACTACGACAGTTTTTTCAGTAAACTGCAATTCAGGTGTTGCAAATATTGAATCAGCTTATCTACTATACATTGTATAAGTAAACAAATAAATTAAATGCAAGAATTCCAAAAAAATGTGACATTAATCAAAAAATCGGAGTTAAAAAATATTTATCTTAAAAGTACAATTTACCCGTGTGGTTGCCGGGTTACCAGGGGCGTTCAATAAAAAGTGAGAATAAGATGCAAACTCTTTCAATATTAGGAAATTAAATACTGGCCGGTAAAGCTAATCCATCTAGCTGATTGCTATGAAAAAAAACTAACTATCTTTTGTTTAAAAAAATACGGTATTATCTTTGCAATGCTATTGACTACGTTTGCGAAAATGGGGGCGCCGTTATCAGATACCTACTTGTTTGTTTTTTTTTTTACGGACCATGTCAATTTAGATTTGCGGGACACTTTAGGGTCTAATGCTCCTCCGTATTCGACAGTCGCACGTTGGTGCGCCGAATTTAGACGTGGAAGAACATCGACCATGGACGATCCTCGCTACAGACGCCCTACAACAGCAGTAACTGAAGAAATCGTGAAAAAAGTCGAAAACTTAGTTTTGGCGGATCGTCGTGTCACGGTTTGTTTTATTGCTGAAGTGTAAACATTTCAACGGGGAGCGTGCATAATATTTTACATAATCGCTTAGGTATGAAAAAGGTATCTGCGCGTTGGGTTACATACCAAGAATGCTTACGACACGCAAAAACCAACTAGAGTCGAGATTTGTCAAGAAGCTTTGCCTGATACAGCAAGACCGGGAACTTTTTTTGGCACGATTTATAACAATGGACGAAACATGGCTCCATCATTATGACCCTGAAACGAAACTGCAGTCTATGACATGGAAAAGGGCATCATCTCCAACTCCGAAGAAATTCAAGGTGGGCCCATCTACCGGTAAGGGCATGGCTCTATTTTTTGGGATAGTAAAGGGGTAGTAATGAGTATCTCGAGCATGGAGCCACTATTACGGGCACTTTATATGCCAAACAAATAGCAACATTGCGCAATGTGATCCGCGAAAAACGGCGAGTTCCCACACCAAAACCGTCGTTGTCCCGTGAAAAACCGCTCAAGTGCTTTTTCGTCCAGTGCTACGTTAGACCCGCGTGGTACTCCCTCCTGGGGTAACGCACAGGAAGAAAATGCGAGCGCAGCAACACCTGTCCTTGCGCCGACGACCGATCCAGCGGGACCTCGATATCGAGAGCCTAGAAGAATTGATGTTTGCGCGAGCGGACGCGTCGCGTTTCCTCCATCTAAGGGACATCGCGCCACAGCACGCGCGACTCCCCGACGGCAAGGCATACTCCCGCAACCTTAACACACCGACGACGACGACAATACTCAAGGAGCCATGAAGACGCTGCTCATCTAGAAGGTCCCCAGCCGGACCTCCCGCAACGGGTTCCTACCTAGCTGGCTTGACCTCGCGAGCGAAAACCCGACTGAATTCTAACCCTCCTCTCCCCAAAATCCGATAAGTTCGCCTTTGTACATTCCTATAAATAGTGTATTCCCGTAAAAAGTGTATTTGAGTTTATGTGTTGTGTACAATAAAATAGATACATACATTCTAATGAAATTATTTAAAAGAAGAAGAGAAGAAGGGGGGTGTAAGAAGACGTATTGTTTCAGTAATACTTATTATTTTATCTTGAGTATACTTTGTTCTTGTTAAGAATTACCATGTACCTAGTCCATATAAAAAACAATTTTATTTAGACCACATGGTTAAATGGGTAAATCTGGGGGTCCTGCGCAGAAGAGAAGTGTTGGCAATACCACCAGCGCGATGGTGTGGGTCCGATGATGGATAGGCGAAAATTATCCCTACAAATGTATTACTAATTTTCGTATCACGACGGAAAAGTTTCATAGAAAATTTAATTGAGTGAGTGAGCGTGGCCAACTTTTTGGTCCTTACCCATATGCCTACATAACAGCTTAGTGATCGTTCAAATGAAATACTTCATTGTAAGTAATAGGTAAGTAAGTACCTACTTATCATATTACTTTATCAAACCTTCTCTATCTTTATCTTGAGCAAATTTTATTCTTGTTAAGAATTACCATGCAGAATTAATATACATTACTATATTTTTTGTCATTCATAGACATAAGACTGATCAATTAATGTTGAAATATGATAGGGAAGTATAGTAAATAAACTTAAAATGCTTTTAAGTACTTAGATATATTGTTTTATTTCATAAAACATAACTCAAACATATATCTTAATAAATATCACTATTATAATAATATATACAATTTTCGGATCACAGACTTCGTAAGTCTTACATGGTTTTTCCTTTAAACTTGAAATACATTATAGGCGAAACAGTATTTTAAGGTTGTAAACTTTCTTTGAATTCCAAAAATAACATGATCATTTGTCAGTTTCTGACCATACGAATCAAAATATTTTTAAGTAAGTAAGTAAAATATTTCTTCACAAGAACATGGGTACATAGCATGATGGTACAAGATATAAGGAGTTCCAACATATTTTGCTATTGGTTGGCGTGTAATAAAACCTATAATGCACCTTAATTTTAATTTCAAGGAAATAATGAAATTTTTCATATAGTAAGATTGTATAGAAATTTACCATCTTTATCAATATTTATACCCAGTGGGAGCTAGTCCTCGTGATGGGGTCTATATTTCTTATCAATAAAGCCGCCGATTTACCCAAATAGGGATTTCGTTTGCAGCAAAATACATTTATTTAAAATACGGACATATTTTGCAATGTATTTGTATTCATAATAAATAAATAAATAAAAACATACACGTTTATTGATAATGTTGCCTGCTTGCTAACAATGCAATGCATTTGAGCTATTTATTTTTCAACGTTTGAGCTACACATTGATACCTACTTATTTAATTAATACTTTTTATTTTAGACACGACGACGTCATAGTAAACTCTTTTTTTACGAAATAAATTACTACTAATACTTACTGCTACTACAATGTCTTAGAGAGAAGTTAATCTACGGTTACATCACGATTTTACTTAAGTATTTAAATTTTTGAACTACCTAAAAGAACAAAAAGAAGTTAATTATTCATGAACAAAATGTTTTTAAAGGTCACCATCCCGGTTTGGGCTGTACTGCTAAACAGATTGGTTAAAATCTATATATTTTTTCTTTCCATGATGATGATGATGATGATGGTTCCTTACACGTCCTAGATGCACGGAATATTCCTAAGAGATAAGGCCCGACGAGACCATTAGTCACTGACGGGGGGCACCTTGTTGCCAGACTTGAGAGGTAAATTACAATACAATACAAATACTTTCCATTGAGCACCAAAAAAGAACAGTACATTTAAATCATAGGTATACAACAGGCGGTCTTACCGCTAAATATCGATCTCTTCCAGACAACCTTGTTGCAGTTAAATGGTTGCAGTCTGGAAGCCCGGCGGCTTATCATGGCCGTGTTTATCGCGTGACTAAACTTGGATAAAACATCCGTCACTTTCTGACACATGCAGTGCGAGAGTGACGGATACTTTATCCACCGCGATAAACGGGACCATTAGGTTAGGGAAGAGAAGTACTGGCAAAAACATCAAAGAAAGACATTAAAGAAAATGCTGGCCCACGATAGACCAGACTAGCTCATAAAAGGGCAAATTGGAAGAAGCTTTGGCTAGGCATGTTCCCAATAGTGGTCTTTCGTATAAAATAGAAGAGAAAAATAGGATTTTGGAAGAAGATTTTAAAAACATTTTGTAAGTAATAGGTAGGTACGTATTATTTTACCTTGTGTGAACTCTATTCTTTTTAAAAACTATCATGTAGGTAGTCCATGTCGTTTTTCATTTCAGTATTATTTTTAAGTACCTAAATAAACTCAGAAGGCTTTTTAGTACCTACTTGTACCGCCGATACCGCTTGTTGCCGATGTTTTATTTCAAAAAACATATCTCAAATATATGACTTAAAAATATATCATTATACATAGTATTCTCCGTAAACAGACTAAGTAAATCACTCATAGATTTTCCTATAAATTTAAAATAAATATAAACTAAACAGTATTGTCCACAAACTACTGTTAAAATATTTTGTAGCATTTGACGGTTGTAAAACCACATCTTGGAATTTTTTTGTAGAAATAACACGTGATCACTTGTCGGATGCCGACCAAACGAGTCGAAATACTCGCCTAAACCATCTTTATCGATATGAATAGCGACCCAATGGGAGCCAGGCTTGGAGTTGGGGTCTAAATTGCTTATTATAAAAGCAGGTAGATTTACGCAAATAGGGAATTCGTTAGCAGCAAAAACGTTTAATTGAATACTAGGAGATATTTTACACATAAATTTTTGAATTGATTTTGTATTCATAATGAACCAATAAAACGTACACTTTTATTGATGATGTTGTTACTCGCTAACAATATTCAAGAGTGACTGTAATCTACAGTTAAATCACGATTTTTACTAAATACTTCAATCAGATACACATTATATTTATTACACATTACGTCATTCATTGTCAATTAACACGATGTTTTTAAAACTTCACTCGGCTTGGACTGCACTTGTCACTAGACTGCTTAACTGCGAGGTTTGAATTTTGTTTTCAATTTGTATGGCTATGACTTCTATCTTATTTTTTCCTTTCTAGGTATTGTATGATGGTTCTTTAGAATCTGACCCGCACTTCTCACTTAGTAGTTTTTGATATTTCAGATATGTATCAGTAAAAGCGGGTTCATTGTAAAGTAGATAGGTACCCTTTTAACAACTCAAATCAAAACAATTTTAGTATTTTAAATTGTTTAAAGAAGTAAAATTCTGTCTTTGCTTGATGCAGTTTGGATATAATCAATAAAGATGACATTAAAAAAAAAAAAACGTGTGGGTAGATCAAACTGCGTCACAGGTTTTCGTTCATTGCAACAGGTAGTGAAATTCGCACAGGACATGTCATTTGATAGGTACAGATGCACTCGCAAAAACATAATATACCTAAGTTGTTACTTTAACATTTGACGTGTATTTTATTATTTTCAGGTAGGTCTAGATAAGAGCCATGCTAGAATATACTTAACACAAATTGTCGATAGTACATCTTATCTACCTACTTAGTCAACGCAAACTTACCCTTTTCAGCCTCCGTAGCCTTTCCAGCATTTTGACCACTGACTAAAATTTACTTCAATTTATCAATCACAGTGAGTATGATCGTATTTGCCATCAACACGATGCAAATGGAGGCAAAATCAAGACCTTTTAGCAATATCACATACCACTTGTCAATTTTATTGCCGTGAACGATTTTTAACTCTATAAAATGAAAATGACTTAAACTAGTACAATCAGCATGGACTAGCTGCACTTTTTGTTTTGGCCGCATTATACAGGGATGTAAATATTTGCCAGAATTTCAATGAAGCTCAGCAATTTCAGCGCTGACAGAGCTTGCTATACTTACTTGAGGCCGTACACGAAATTTTGCCGGTTTTGCTTCTTTTGGTGATTTTACAGTTAAAATACTGCTTTTCTATAAGTTATAATGCACATCATGAAATATCATGTCAGTTATGATCGAATAAATGTGTTACGAATTAATGAGCTGCTTTTTTATTTTTGTCGAGTATTATAGGTAATGCGAGATTTAGGTTGTTTTAAAACATTATATATTGCTTTTTTATGTATTTTTAATGTAATGGACTGATTTTTAACTGAAGTTGTTGTTTTAATTTTATGAACGAGAGTTTTAAGTAGCCGAATTTAAAAACAATGTTTTGCCCATTTTGTATAAAATTTTACCAAGTTAGTTGTTTTTTTACACGAAAGAAAAAAAGGTTAGGTTTTTTATAAAGGTTACGACTTTACAGCAATAAATTGTATTTTTTCATACCTTTTAGACGGCAAAACGATTGGTGAATATGCGATATTCTAAACCTCTTACAGCACAATTTCACATAACAGTCGCCAGTTTTTGGTCGATTGATCTAAATAAAATAATAAAAACAAAAAGTAGGTCCTACATTCGTTGAAAATCGAAATTACCTTTCTAGTTGCGCATTAAAATTTGTAGAAGTAAAGTATTTCAACAGTAAAATCACGTAAATCAGCGAAATCAGCAAAATTTCGTATAAGTACGGCCTCTTTATAATTCTCTGATGGATGATGTTCTTGATATATTCCGTTACCGTTTAATAAAATATATTTCTTTATATTTTATTAAATTACAGCTCAATTATTAGTTTGTAATTAACATATTTAGTAGGTAATGTATTGTTAGTATTATTTACAAACATGTATTTACTAATATTATCAACAAAAGAGCATAATGTCAATATTGCTCCCAATATATTTACACCAGATAAAATAATAATAATAAATCACTTGCGCGTTTTGATGCAAGCGCTGAATAGACAATTTCACAAGACAAAATCGAAACTGCGCGCGCATGACTCTCCCGCCAACGCACGTCGATAAAACAGATGCAGACTTGCCGATTTTAGTGCCGGTCGGTCCGAGTCGAGCCAAATCGCACAGGAACGATATCTACGCGATACCGATATAACATTAATTCAGTTCATTCTGTATAAAATAACCGGTTCATAGTGAAATGGTTTATTGTTAATTTGTTCATTCAGTTGTTTAGAAACATAATTTGCATAAATAATTATATTTGCTATTAATAATGGATGCAGGTTCGTCCTAGTTTCTTTCGTTTGTTTGGATTGGTGCAGAAAAAAACAAATGAAGAATGAATGTTGTTGAAAGAAAAGAAGTGTCAATCAAATCACTCAATCAGTTCATTAGCACAGATTGTAAGGGTGGTCCATGCATGACTCATGAGTTCACTCAGTTGTTCAATCAACTACCTTCTATTCTGTGAATCAACTTTCTTTAGAAATACTAATCTGTGATCAACTTGTTTTTGTTCAATTCGCAATTGATTGAACGACAACAACGACACAACGACTGCCGGTGGCTTGTTTTGGTTTTTATATGTTGTATGACACACATTGACTTTTTTTTAAGATTTAAGAACTCGAAAGCAAGTTTCTTTGGAGCAGCTGAAAGGACTCCTAGATTACTTGAACGAGCATCAGGACCTGGCTAAGGGACTGACCAGGGGTCGCCGCGGAAAACTGCACTCCGTAAAGCTTTGGAACGTCTGCGCCAAAAAACTCAACACCATCGGAGAAGGCGCCGTGAAGGATGGAAAAGGATGGTCAAAGGTAAGCGATACATAATTATTTGTCTAAATTCGATGTAAGTAAGTACCCTACATGAAGTAGGCATAGCGAAGGATTCTAAATTGTGCCATTCTTAATATAATGTTCGTAGAATTTATGTTTTTTTCTGTAAACAGGACGAAATTCCTGACAACTGCCTGTCCAAAATAAAATAATAACAATAATAATAATTTTAATTGAAGGTTGGACCTACCTAATAAAAATTTCGTCCACTTTTAATCCGTCATTATGTATGCTAGGTCGCATAAATATCTGGGCCCTATTGCATATTAAATAATAGCTTATATTATAAGCGGATATCTCTTTCCAACATTATTATTTTGTTAAAAAACTGGGCAAGAGCATGTCGGACCATGCTCAGTGCAGGGTTGCAAAGCCGTTAAGTACTATAAACACAAAAAGCATCAAGTAATAACTAATTTTCTATTTGATGTCATTTGGTGCCATCTTAGATGATTTTAGTAGGTATAAACACTTTAATTCCGTGTATCTCAAGAACCAATGATGTCTACTTGGTCACGATAGATTTCCTTTTAAATTCATTATATTATTCAATTTTGTTTAAGTTTTTTTATAAACAGATCTCTTAATCAAAAAATCGTTTCCTCTAACTCTTTTTAAAGACTTTTTTTAAAGACTTACCACACACACACTACACTATGGGGTAGACGCGAAAAAAATACATCCCCACGTTATGTGTAGGGAGATACAATAAAAAACTTTTTTCTACATTTTATTATACCACTTTGCTTTTGTCAAATTACTTACCGCCTTCTAGTACTAAGAGTCTCTGAGCTAGGCTGCGGAGGGACAGACGGACGGACATGGCAAAACTATAAGGAGTCCTTGATTGACTACGGAACCCTAATAAAAAGAGGCTTCCACTTTTATTATAAGTTACAAGCTTTTATGAAACGGGCCCCTGGAAGCAAATTCAAAGTTTCAGATGCGAATTTCTTTAAAAAAAAACTTATTTCCTGGGACCTATTACATATAAAATAAAAGCGAAAATCTCTTTTAACAGTATGTATATATTAAAATGAGACTTCCACTTGTATTACAAGTTACAAGCTTGTATATAATGTGCCGCTGGGGCTTATTTCATATAAAATATTAGCTTATATTATAAACAGAAGTCTCTTTTGACCAGTATACATATATTAAAAAGATCCTTCCACTTGTATTACTAGTAACAAGTTTGTAGAAAATGAGCTCGCAATTAGTACTTATATAATATAATGATGATATTGATGATATATTTTAGTTCTTGTTGTAGTACTGGTGTGATTGGAAGTATAGAGTCCGCAGAAGGGCTTTAGAGCTCAAAGCAGCAAAGGACAGTAACAAACCTCCCCCAGATGGTGTGTCTAGTTTGACGCAGATGGAAGAAACCATCTTGGACATCATTGGAGAGAGAGTTGTCTCAGGTGTCGTGATCAAAAATGATCCTTTGGCTGCAGGAGTAAGTACCTACCTATGACTTTATAATTACCTATCGGGCTGACTGTATTAAAATTCTTAATAACGGAATTGGCTTATTGCAAATGTTGTGTATGCCTATAATTGACATTCATATCTCATATCAGATATTAATGTTCAAATTTAATTTATTGTAATTTTGGAAATATGTTTGTTAGTGTACCTTATTTAATAAATAAATAAATAAATGAATTTTATTTGAAAGCTACATGTGCTATCGTAATTTAACCTGTCACATATCCCACGCACAAATGTTTGTGCATAAGGCAATGATTTAGTTTGTAATTGTCATTATATTTTAACAATTGATTGACATGACCGACCAATCATTCCACAAGTTAATAACTAATAACAGATAATGCAATGGAAGGGGATGATTACTTTTTTAAATCAAATATAAATGTATGTCCTCTATTGCTAATATAAATTGCAATGACTGTAAATTGTTGTTATAGAATTAATATAACTAACGCTATGTAAGCTGAAGTGATGACATAAAACAGTAATGTTAATTGCTAAAATAATATATGTGTATGGAACGCCAGCAAAATAGCAATAGGTTATGCCTGTGTTGATAACACTAGTTCATAGTTTGTAATCCGGATGCATGCCAATATGATATCCATACTGCTCTGCATAAACTATTACAAGTAGTGTAAAAAGTTTGTCAAAGTTAAACATAAATGCAAAATAGTTTTAACTCATTGCATTACATTTATTTGGTCCTTGATTGTTGATGGTATTTATACATATATTACTTTATTATAAGTTTATAAGTAAGAGTATATATATATTGTAATGTATTTGTGCGCATCCGGCAATAACCGAAACATACTTTTAAACCTGAATCCTGTTCTATGTCCTCACTGACTGTTATGCAGAAGTTTATTACAAGAAGTTATTTAGATTTCAGATGAGGAATCGTACATGGCTGATGACAATGAAGAGGCTCCAATAAATAATGGTATGTTTCTTGTGTTCAAATAAAAAACATAACTATTAAAAGTTAAGTAATAATATATATAAAATATACAATATAAAAATAAAAATAAATATTAAAGGGACAATCTCATGCAAATTTGCCTAGTCCCACAGAGTCAAAAGCACTAATATGTATACAGCCATTATGTTAAATTATGTATGTACCCCGTGTGGTTGCTGGATTAGAATAGTGCCACTAGTGTGTAGTGAAGACATAGCTTGTAGTCGTAAGAGGCGACTAAGGGAAAATGGGCTTGTAGTACTGTTAGGCAATGGGCTTGCAACCTGTCACTAATATACTAGTTAACTTCTTGGCCTGATTGTGCAAAATGTGGTTACAGAATTATAAACAAGTCTTTTTAGAGTTCATGGTATTTCTGTAGCTCTGCCTACCCCACTCTGGGAATGAAGGCGTGGCGCGATGTATGTATACAAAGACCTAATTGTTAGTGGCATAGGGGCGTGTAGATATTTTTGATGTCCCAGGCACCTGTAGGTATATTTTTGTGGCTTTGACTGTTCTTACTTGTAGACAATACGAATTTACATTAATTATGTAGGTAAGTTCCAAATGTCCATCAGATTCCAGATACATAAACGCAATGCTTACTGTATGGCAGTTTAAGTTTATTATAAACTATTGTCGCGCCTTCGCTTCGCTCCAGTTTAAAGAAATAAAAAATAGTTAGGTTTTTCAAGAAGTCAAACAATTTTTCGAGTTCGTTCCGTGATGTCGACGGGTACGGAAAAATTTAAACTCGGAAAATTAGCATTTTCTCTTTATAATATTGATTACTTATTAATTATAATAAAAAATGTACAAAATGTGGTTACAGAATTATCAACAAGTTTAGAGTTGTTGGTATTCTGTTGCTCTACCTACCCCACTCTGGGAATAAAGGCGTGAGGTTATGTATGTATGTGTATAATAGTAAGTAGTAGTGATAGTAGGTACAGACTAAAGATTTAAAACACCACTACCACTATCAACAAAGTTATTTATTTCGCTTTTGGATAGGTATGTTTTTATTCAGTAAACAAGTTCCTTACTGACTGCGCTCCGTACAATATTAGTTAAGTATCTGCGTACCTTCATAAGATATAAGATAGCATGTAATGGATTAAAATCACTATATGTATGAGAACCTTGTAATCATATATTCGTGCAAATAAATATTTTAATTTAACTTCATCAATGTGGATCAGTAAAAGTACATTTAAACACAAACAAACATGTTTATACATAACATAAGAATATTCAATAATATTTTGTATAGATGACACAATAACGAAAAGGGGCAAAAAGAGGCGGCATTCATCGCGAGAATTCTCTGATAGAGACGACGAGCGACCGAGTAGTTCATTTCAGCAAAAACATGAGCTAGGAAAGTCTGAAAACCACACTGGTAAGTCAATAATTGTTTCTCAAGATACTGTTAATGCATTCACTGCCTCTGACTGATAGTTAATTACAATGAGTACTTACAATGCACCCTGTAGATAAGTTACTAGCGTTAAAAACGGCAATACTCCATTTTAATTGGTGCAATTATTATGTTCAAAATAGTTAACGCTGTCTTTAAAGTACATTTCCAAATTTGTATTTTGACAAAGCTATGAATCTTACTGCATAAATTATAAGTTTGAAATTTACTTAAAATGTATGTTTGAAAACACACAAGACATTGCACCATTTTTCTTCTTTTTTTATTAATTTTAATCGTCAAAAGGACCCATTTAAAAATATGAAACGTGCATGTAGCCATATATGGCTTCCTATGCGGTAAGGGGTTAATATGTATACTTAAAGTTAATCTGTGCAATGAGGCTTTAATTTAAATAACACAGATTTTTACCTGACTGCGCAAAACTAACAAAAAAGGGTTATGAGTTTAACGGTTTATGTATGTATGTACACATATCAAAAATTTCCAAGGCTCAAAAAAACCCTACATTATTTTCAGACAAGTTTCACGTTTGGCACGCACACGCACACGCACGCACGCACGCACGCACGCACGCACGCACGCACGCACGCTCGCACGCACGCATGCACACACTTATCTATTGAAAGATAAAATAATTTGACGTAACTAAACCGTTCGGCGTAAAGCACGCGAAAAAACATGATCCAATACGGGTCACTGCGTAAACGATGTGTCAGCCTGTGGTATTAAATGTCTTCAAAAAAAGATGGAGGTTCTCAATTCCTCGGCATCTATGTTTTTACTAGACCGTTGTTTCGGCGTTCAAATAAGAGCTTAAAGCTGATTATTAACTTTAAGTATAGGTAGGGGAAGCTGTTGTACCCCGGATAGTGTTTTGCTATTTAATGTAACTTTTTCCTGCACTATTCAGTTTTGTTATAAATCTACCACACACATACATAAATACATAACTTCACGCCTTCATTCCCAGTACTGAGGTAGGCAGTGCTACAGAATACCAATATCTACCACACACCTAATAGAAAAACTTTAAATTAAGTTCAAAATACTCACTTTTTGTAACAGGTTTTATATATTTTTTAATTTTCTCTTCTTACATGCCGCTCTCGAGTTTTGTTACTAACCTCACTTCGATGTTGACATTTAATGATTCAAATAACAAATATATATATTAGTTTTAAAGGAACACCCGAGATATGAAATCTTGGCAACTGTGCAAGGTAAAACTATGTCCGGGATACTACAGTTTCTTCTTATTATAGCTAAAAATTATGAAGCCAACTAAACATTTTTTTTTGTATATATTTTTATTGTGATTGTCGATAGTTAATGTTAAAATTCGATTGTGTCAATCGAATTTTAACATTAACTATCTAAAGTCTAAATATTTCGTGAGGGTTTGTCCATTATTAACTTTGATGTTATGTAATGAAATAAATGTTGTTATTGAATGAAGTTAATGTTTTCAGATGACGACGATGACACTGCAGAACTGATTCGGTTGGAAAAGGAAAAAGTGCAAAATTCTAAAAGGTTATTAGAAACCACAGAAGATATCTCCGGACATTTAGGAAAACTTGTGGATGTTATGACTGTGATAAAGGATATATTATTGAACCAAAGAATGGTTTGATTTATGAATCTCCAAACAACCAAAATACAAAAAGATCTCTCCGGCGGGGAATCGAACCCCGGTCTCCCGCGTGACAGGCGGGGATACTTACCACTATACTACCGAAGACTGCTATCGCCACGTCGAAAAAGTGAATTCGCATCGTAAAGAGTCCTTTACGTCATGTGACGAGTTGATGGTTATATACTAATATAATATGTATTATTATGTATTAACACCAGTGGATACGTCAAAAGCATGAAACTTGATATTCACCCATTTATTAACTACTTAACTACATTTTAGTTAATTGTAAAATAAAATATATTTAAAATTAGGAACAGTTGTTTTAGTGTTGTATGGTCCTAAAAACTACAGGAAAAATATTTGTATATCAACGGCGCAGGCCGAGATGGAGATAGTGAAACGACTAGGATGCATTTCTCAGCAACTGGCCAAAGGAGGCACCACATAGGGACTCGTGGAGATAAGGGGAAAAGGTGGCGGGAGTCACCATTGCCCAGCGGTGAGACATTCTTATACGCTAAGTAAAACAAAACCGGGCAAGAGCATGTTGGATCATGCTCATTGAAAGGTTGCGAAGCCATTAAGTAGGTACTATAAACACAAAAGGGGGGACACTTGAATGTAACAAAAATTAGCACTGTGAAGCATAAAAATCCCATACAAAATGCGATAACGTTTTTCTCTCTATGCATATGTCGTACAAATATGAAAAACTATTTCTGTACGTTTTCCTTTCCAAGAAAATATTTGTTGGAAACGAGAAAAAATAAATAAAACGAAACGTACAGAGCTAGTTTACCTACTTAGTAATACCTACCTACAACATTTTCAAAAATCGTGGAAATCTGATTAGATTTAGGGGGTGAGAAACTCGCCCGGAGCTAAATTTCTTTGGATTATTTTTGACAGCTACGCGATTTAAACATCTCTTCACAATCCTCTTAAAGCTAAATATTTCACAAACGGATCAGTTAATCGAAAAATTGTTTATTAATTACCATAGATAAGACGCCAAACAAAAACAACTTTTTATTTTCAAAATTTTGTTTTACTACTTTGTTGGCGTGATGTATATTCATGCCAAATAGCAGTTTGCGATTTTACGTTCCTCTAGGTAGACATGATTGGTTTATCGTGCCGAAGTTAAGAATGAACACTCTGCCTCAGACATTTTGGTGGGATCAGTAGGTACCTACCTACTTCGTGTTATGAATGGAATATTTTCCCCGTGTGCGTTTGTTTTGAAAAAGATTATGCAAGCAATCACTCGCTATTGATACTTACTATTGAAAGTATTCAAGGATAGTGGACGATGTGAAATATTGAAAAAACAATGAATCGACTCCAAATTATTATGAAGTCCAATGAGTTTCCACGGTTGTGGAACCGAATCCTGAAGAAATGCATAAGGTACCACCCCTGAGATAATACACATAAAAAAAAGCATCGTACCTAAGGCACTAGTCCCACCGCCGACGATAAGCGAGAAGCGAGTAGACCCCGCGATAAGTCTCTTCTATAAACACGGGATCTATTATCTTTTGTTGGAGAGAGAGTTCTCGCCGGCAGTGTGAACAGTTAGCGATCAACTATTAATACCTGCATGTCTCTCTTTTACCGACACGGGATCTATCTAAAATATGTAGTCGATAGATAATCGCTTCCTCGCCTTGGTGGGACTAGTGCTTAAATAGGTAGGTGGACAATTGACGAAGAAAAATGTTTTTTTGAAGTCTGCTCAAAATATAATAAAACATGTACTTATTGCAATGTACTGCGCTGCGATACATTACAAAATTTTAGAATTTAATGTACCTAATGATATTTTCAATTCTTGGACATTTTTGTGTGTAGAAAAAACTCATCGCTTTGACGTATAAAATTTCTTTATTCCCGAACAAAATGAAACCGTCTCTAACCTTGCCTTGAATTCCTAGTAAATTATTAAAGAACAGTTTATCTCAATTCACACGAATTGAATCATACAAGTCATAACATAGGGTTCAGTAGTTCACTGATAAATACAGCATAGAGGCAAATCTGCGTTACGAAGACAGTACGGATATGGGCGCGTAGTTGGTGGCGGTATTATACATTCATAATGAAGATTTTAGTAATACTAGTGTTAATTGGAAGGTAAGTTCTTCGTAATCATTTTGTTTTCAGAGAACTGATACATATTCATTTATTATAAAGTTTGGCAAAGACGATGAGCACTTGCGATTATTCCCAGTAGTTTAAATACGAGTAAAGTGTTAAGAAATGTATTTTCTGTTTTAAATTCAATTGATATTGTTTATATTATGTAACTGTTTTTTTTGGAAATGATACATATATTTTGTTGCATAAAAAGTTTTCTTTTCAAGTGGGCATTTATAGGTACATTATATTATAATATAACCTAGTTAAAAGTAATGTTATAATAGGGCTAAATTATGGTGTCATAAGTACTTTGCTTATTTTGAAGATAGTCACAATTTTAAAGCCATATAGGACTGGAAACAAGCCTGTCTAAAGTTAACAGTTTCGTGAACGTCAACATTAGGAAGTGCCTGCCTCATTTTTTTTCTCTAATTAGGTATTCATTTCCTCTGGTCACGAGATATTCTCAAATACTTACTTTAGGCAATAAGTTTGCACTAACTCTCATTTTTAATGCACAAAATTGGCTTGGTCACGACTCCCGCTGCGTGCAATTTATTTATCGTCATTCGGGCTAAATAGCCCCTATCTTAATGTGGACAGTTCATGTGTTGTTGACATAAATAGTGCAAACAACAACATTTCGAATTTACAACATTATTAAGGACATATACGAGTATATAAGAAAAAGAGTACATAAAGGGCCCATTCACAGCTCACATAGTAAAGTAGTACTACGAACTGAGGAAGACCACGTGTCGAACGAGATAAGGAACGATGATAAGCCGCTACCAGTATCTACCACCACTCCAACTACAGATGTAACAACACTAACAAACCAAGTGCCAACGTCCAACGACACCCGTGAAAACGAGATTGACCACGACCACGACACAACCCTAGACAATGATACAACAAGTGATGCAGAAACTTCATCGATTCCTACAACTCCTGTTGACAATGGAACAGCGTTGATCCTAACGCCGTACGTTAGGGAAGGTCGAATTGAAGAAGCGCGGAACGCCTCTAGGGTTGACCCTGAATTATTTTTGGGGTTCGAAAGCTACAGTGGCTTCGTAACTGTAAATGAGACGTACAACTCCAACCTGTTCTTCTGGTACTTCCCTGCGCCGAACAAACCTGTCAATGAGACCCCGTGGATCCTGTGGCTCCAGGGTGGCCCTGGTGCTTCGAGTCTCACCGGCCTGTTTGATGAAATCGGCCCCGTTAATTTTAGCCCCCATGGAACGTTAAAAAGTAAGTATGTGTAAATATTTAAATTGAGAGGTAGAATGTACTAACCATGCATTAAGGTACCTTTACTCCAGTCGAAATGCATTTCGAAGATACGTAGGTAATAGGTATTAGTTATTTGTTCCCGAGTCTTGGATGTTTTCTATGTATTTAAGTGTATATTTCCATATATAAGTAAGTTTATCATTGTCTAGGACCCATAGTACAAGCCAAGAGCTTAGTTTATCACTAGGTCAATATGTGTGACAATTTCCTGTGATTTATTGATTTATTATTTATTTAAAACAGTTACCTATGAAACTTTCAACTATTTGCATAAACTATCGTAGGTTAGTTTCACCTTTGTATTACATTGTTATTAGTTTAAAGCCCTCGTGTAGGTCGTAGACTCTTAGGCGGGTCGTAGATATTTGTTTTAGGTTAGTTAGAATAATAGGCTTTATTCCTTTAGGCCCATGTGACTTACCTCTAACCTATAATTAAATCGCATTTTATCAAAAAGATTTTTTAGTGTTGGTATTTCTGTACCTCTGCCTACCCCACTCTGGGATTAAAGGCGTGATGTTATGTATGTAATGTAGGTATGTATTTATAAATAAGCATTCTGCAGTACAAATAATAATAAAATACAAATACTCAATAACCTAACTTACATAACATTATAAAAATAACTATTAAGTCAAATTAAAATGTGAATAGTGTATATTTTTTATCTATCATAATTCATAAGTTAAGATTTTAGGAAAGGTCGAAGCGCCTACAATAAATAACATAGCAAATGAAGTCAAAACTCTTGAAGTACTAAATAAATTCTACTTAGTAATAAATAAGTATATTAGTAAATCCGTAACTGGTCAAGTAAATATAAGCAGTTTGTACCGAAGCAAGTCTGTCATTTTATTTAAACTAGGGTTCGAATTCCAGAGAACCCTCACACATGGTTGTCGGATCACTCGCTGCTGTTCATTGACAACCCAGTCGGCACGGGTTACAGCTTCACTGACAGCAAGGACGGCTTCGCGGTGGACTTGGACACGGTAGTCTACTTCTACTTTATCATCGTCATCATCATCATTATCATTATAATCATATCATGCTGTTCATCGACAACCCAGTCGGCACGGGTTACAGTTTCACTGACAGTAAGGACGGCTTCGCGGTGGACTTGGACACGGTAGTCTACTTCTTCTTTATCACCGTCATCATCATCATCATAATCATTATTATCATATCATGCTTTTCATCGACAACCCGGTCGGCACGGGTTATAGCTTCACTGAGAGCAAGGACGATTTCGCGGTGAAGTTGGACAGGGTAGTCTACTTCTACTTTAACATCATCAATACCATCATCGTTATCATCATCAACATTAGCATTATCATTATCATCATATCATTCTGTTTATCGACAACCCGGTCGGCACGGGTTACATCTTCACTGACAGCAAGGATGGCTTCGCGGTAACTTTGACACGGTAGTCTACTTCTATTTTATCATAATCAATATCATCTTCGTCATCGTCACCATCATCAATATTATCATCATCATCAGCATTATCATTATTATCACATATATCATACTGTTCATCGACATTACGGTCGGTTCGGGTTTCAGCTTCACAAACAACAAGGACGGCTTCGCGGTGGACTTCGGCACGGTAGTTTACTTCTACTTCTTCATCATCATCATTCATCGTCATCATATCATGAATTTACGCGTCTTGGTACTTTGACAAAAGCATGTTTTTCCCAAAGAACTTGTAGCAGAAATGCACAACAAGACGCCTCGCAAAGCGGAGTTTTGACCACTTACTCTGTGTTAGTGTAAAATTTTCGTCTTCGCCATTTCATAAACAGGCACTTAACCATTTTGGACATTCTCAGTTTTAATACACAAAACCATCTATTCTAAAAACTAGGTTTTTGTTCTTGTAGTACGCGACCCACCTTCACGTGGCGATAAAGCAGTTCATCCAGATATTCCCTGAGCTGCAGAACGCACCGCTGTTCATCGCTGGCGAATCTTACGCTGGCAAGTATGTACCCGCCCTGGCCATGCGGATACACAAGCAGAAGGAATGGCCTGGAGGAAACTTGAACTTGCAGGTTGGTGTGACACAAATACCTAGCAAGGAAGTGTGCTAGATACACAGCTTTAGGACTGTCTCAGCGGAAATTTAAATCTTTTCTTTTTGGTTCACCGACACTCATTTCATATATCTTCTTTATTACTTTACAGAATTTTCTTTTCATAAAAAGTCTTTTCTAGGCGCAGGAGTTTCGATTTTGTGAACGTCACAAGTCTAACCCAACTTAACCTACGTAATTATTTTTTAAGATAATCTGAAAACAACAGGGTTTCAGCTTTCTTGTGAAGTGAAATTCTGTGAAACGATACGTTTTATGAAATGAGTGTCGGTGAAACAAGAGGACACCTACAGGACCCATCTGCACGTAGCGATGGTTAGTTCGTTTAGATGTTCGTCGCCAGCAAAAATCAGAAGAATATCCCCGCCCTTGGTCATGTGTATATACGAGCTGAAGGATTGGCCCGGCGGAAACTTAAATTTGCAGATTGGTATCACACAAATAGCTTCAGGAACGGGATTCGACTAGCTCGTCTAGATGTGTTATTTTATGCTGTAAACTTGCAATGTATTTAATAAATTAATTAAAAACCTTTAACCTTCATTTAGTTAACTTAACGGAAAAAAATCGGTCAAGCGCGAGTCGGACTCGCGCACCGAGGTTTCCGTAGAAACTTATAAGAATGTGAAATTGTTTTGAGGGGCAAACTTGAGTTTGCCGTTGAAAAACTGTCACCTCTCTCAATTAGTTTATCAACTGCAAATAGTGTGCAATCGCAAAAACTATTTTTTTTGTAAGGAAGTATCAAATTAACGATTAACGGTTTTTTTCCTTTACTTGTGCAGTAAGGCAAATTTCAGGATTCTAGGTTATATTACAGCTTCAAGGGACTGTAGACCTGGGTATACTGTTGTAATGTCAACTCGATACCTCCACGTGTTCCCGAGACAAAGAGTCTCGACAGACAGACAATGTATCAGATCAGGGCCTCTATTCAGGTGCGTTAAAACGATATCGTGTTTGACACGTTTAAGAATTGTTTATGTCACAGTCGCCATTATTGTAAATGACATAAGAGTTATCAAAACGTTGACAATACGGAAACAGGTCAAAAACGGTATCGTTATAACGCAGTTGAATAGAGGCCCAGTATTAACTTTTTATCTGCTAGTATCTAGGTAGGTAGGTACGAAGTATAATGCGTTGCGAGTACTACCTATTTTTTATCGTTTTTTCCCACTCGTGATTTTTTTCAACTGATACAATGAGTCATGGAATTCCCAACCTTATCAACGTCAGCTTGAGTATCTTGGATATCGTCCAATATATTTTGCCAAAAATACCAAATCCTAAAATAGTTCTGCTTTACGAATAGTGATAGCAACCTTTTTTATTCCATAGTAATTACAATATATTCCAAGAAGTTCCAATGCTTCCTTTATCCACATTTATATAATAAAGTTAATTCACTCTGTGATATAAAATGTGCAAGGTTAAAGAAGCTACGTTTAAGGTAGGTATTAAGATGGCTTTTAAGTCTTAACTATCAAGAAACTGTACCTAAATCTTTTAAGGGTAGCCAGCTGATTCACACAGTACTAGGTACTTTCACACAACACACACATATACACACACACACACTAGGTACTTTAAGTTTGTTAATCATCCTTAATTATATAAATAAAAATTGTAATTAATACCTACCGCCTACTTTTCTGGCTAAGCCCATTCCCGCAAAAACGCCGTCAGGACTGCTTTAGACCTATCGTATAATAACATAACTTATATGCACACAAGCTTTTAACTATTGACCCCAGGAGAGACAACTTTTGTTTTTAAGATTGTGTATGACCCACTTGCGTTTATCACAAATAGGTATAAGCGCTTAGTGGGATTTGAACATTTTGAACCCGGGACCACTAGATTCGGAGGCGGGTCACTCCTAACTAGGCTAACGCGTCGGCAATGTATTGCTAACTTTGCTCCTCAAAAGTGATTTATTTGAAAAATGATCTAGTTTCGTTTTTAAGGCATTGAAAAAGTGAATTTCCTCACTCAGGGACTGATGCTGGGTAATGCGCTGGTGGACCCCGATGTGATATCGCACATCGCGCTCCCCTTCCAGTACTTCGGGCTGATCGACCAGACCCAGATTAACAGCATGCAGCCCCTCATCGATGGCTTCCAGAGTGATATCGCCAATAACAGAAGTGTTCAAGCTAAGATGGTAAGAATTAAACCCCTGGGTGGTGCTGGTTTATAGTTGGCTATTTCATTATTTGCTGTAAGTCGAAAACCAGAATGCAAAAATATTTTAGGTTGTTTTATATTTTACATAATAAAATTGACGGAAATTTCTAAACTGAAGGTCGACGTTATTATGGTGGTAAAAGATATGTTCCAAATATCAAAGCCAAAAAATGCAGTGCTCAACCCAGTGCGGGCGCTATTAGGTATACATACAAATAAATGGATACAAAACATCTCACCTTTTTAAAACCGCAGGTCAGAATGTAGCAGTTTGCGTTTTTTTTAAATCAGTCTCATTAAAAAACCGCAAGTACGTGCTTTTGGAAAAGATAATGAACTTAGGGGTTTTTCGTAACACGGACATAAGGAAAAATGACAAAAAATCCGATTAAAAGTCCAAATATCTCGAAAACCGTGCGACTTTTACTAGACCTATTTTAGCTTTTTCATAACGTCCTAAGTGCCCTCTATCCGTAGTTCAAGGATTATCCACTCATTACCTAACACCCTGTATAATTTAGTAACAACTTGTCCACTTCTTCTAGAAATGGATGCACATCATCTCAGACCTCCTCTACTTCTCGTCTCAGTCTCACGCCTACAACTTCCTACTGGACGATTTAAACGTCGGGAAGTATTCAGCGTACCTGGCCAGGTCTGACGTGAAGAGAGCCTTGCACGTGGGAGACATTAGGTTCTCCTTTCTCAATATCACAGTGAACTCTAAACTGGCTCCTGACTTCTTGAGTAACACCACACCGCTGATGGAAGAGCTCTTGGATAATTACAGGGTTTTGGTTTATTGGTAAGGTCATTTTCAATATTATAAAAATCTTAATCTTTAGATTTCCTGATTATCCTGTCTCCTACCCTATCCTCCGGTTATATTCTTGATGACGAACATAATCAGAATCAATAATCTGACGGATTAGTTGCACAGATAGTGATTGAATGAATTTAAATTTTGAAGAATATTGAGGAATCGAAAACCGTCAGGGAGGGATGATGGCGGATTGAAATACGTCCCGATGTTACTGGTTATTTCTCCACTTACTTGATATTGGCGAAATCACTATGATCACTATCATTACTTTTTAAATCACCATAAATAGAAAGGATATTGTGATAGCCCCTGTGTGCTCGTATCACAGTATGACTTAGATTGGAGGGCCTGATACTGTAATAGGTACTTTACAAATAGTCCGTTAAAATGTAATATTATATAATGTTTTATTTTTTTTGTATTCCTTCTAATTATGTTTCTAGGTTAACTTAAAATAACTCTTGTAAAACTGTGTCTGTGTCTTAAATAACATTTTTATTATCTAGCGGACAACTAGACCAGATGTTGCCTTGTATGCAAACCTCTCAAAACTACCGCACATGGAGGTGGAATGGAACCGCAGAGTTTCTGGCGGCTCGCAGGTCCCCATACTTCTTTAATCGCCGCCTGGCTGGGTGAGTTCATTTTATTTTATTGTTCTAATTCATTAAGTCCTGGGAACCGATTTTTGACTTTAGAGCGTTCGATTTCAAAACCCATCAGTAGAAAATATTCGAATGCGACAGTCTTTCACGCTTTATTTTCGAATGGTACCAAATTCCATATTTTTGAGATTCTCACTCGAAACTGAGGGATGAACTAAATAGTACTGTTAAGTTGGAACGCGTTTCATTATACGCAGTAAGTCGATGTTTTATCGGTTTTTTGTAATTCATATTTTGAATGCGAATAAATGTGTGAAACTATCAAAAGTTGAAATTATAACAAGTTCATTATTATTTAAGTGCGAGTGAGATTTATGACGCTATTTTACAAATTCTTGACTGGTTATAAATTTAGGTTAAATGAAACGCTTCCTCGTCTGTGGATGTCTATGTCATTGCTAGGTTTCTTTCTTTCTTTCTAGATAATAGTAACTGGTTAGAACATGCAATTGTTTTGTAACATAATTGCAAAAACTTTATGTTGTATTCATAATAATCACACAAAACTAATTAACTTACCTTTGCGTTAATACTTAAATCACATGGTCGTTGAGCATCCGAGACAAACGGCCTTAACTTATGAATTAAATATCTGCATAGGCTTTTACTTAATCTGTAATTCTTCTTAAATTTATTTTCGCTTTCGAGAAATGGCTCGTTTCCTAATTCCGCTAGCCGAAAACGCAGCGGTTGCGCAGGCACAAATTCATCTTCTTCCTCTTCATTATTATTTACTAAAATTAAATACTCCTCCAGACTTGCCATACCTATTGTAATATTTTATTTTATGTCGCAAATTTTGCTATAAGTATATAACAATATGAATTGTTTTAGTATTAACAGGTTTGACAGATGTCAAAAGATACTTTCTATTGATAGAATTCAAAACGAATGCCACGGACCACTCGTGTTCATATTTTCTATCGCTCGCAAGTCAAAAATACCATTTTATTGTTTCTGGTTACTTTCGATTGAAACTTTCGAACGCTCGAAAGTCAAAAATCGGTTCCCTGTCCTATGTATTAGTATACTATAAGTCGTCTTATTTTTAAGCACTGACGAAAAAAGGTGTCTGTATGTTAAGGCTGCGTTTCCAGTGTTCAAAGCTGTGCGAGGTAGCGAAGCGGTTTGCGAGGAACAAGTCCACCAATAGGAGAGCTGCGCTCAGCGAGGCTAGGAATTCTATTGGTGGATTTTACCTTCGCTACCGTAACGTGTGTCTGTTATGGACCGATAAGGACGCGGTTTTAAAAAAAATCGGAGTCGTTCTTAGCTCGGTTTCCTGAATATCGGTTTAGCCGTTTAAGAGATATCATGGGGTTACCATGTCATGCCTAAGCAGTTATATAGCTCTGTATCTCTCCAACCGTAAACTGAATTGCTTAGCCATGTCATCGTTACCGCCAGCTCTCAAAGAATCTTAAATTGCCTTATAAAGCTGGTTATTATCTTTTAAACAGTCCCTTTTCTTGACGATGTGTCATACATATATACATAACATAACATTCACTATTTAATATTTTTTCATGCTGTTTAAAATTCTGAAGAGGTTTTTTATTTTGCCAAGCCAAATAAAAATTGGTATGAATTGTTTTATTTGAATGTTTTGTGTTTTAATTACGCATAAAGGGGAGAATAAATTTAGATGGATTAGCACTATTGTCCACTACCAAAGCGTCACCGTTTGTGGACGTGTTGAAATAAGATCGAAATTAACTAACACTACAAATTTTGAAGAATCTCCTCGTATTTGTTTTGTTGGTTAATTTCGATCTTAGTCTAGGCCACAACTAATCAACTGTGTCGGCTGACGAGGCGCCTACGCCTAGCAAGGCTAACGAACTCTGACGTCACTTTTTTTTTCATAAGTCTCGCTAGGCACGCCGAAAGTGCCGAAACTCTCTCCGCTTTTATGTAAAACATCGTATCTATTCAATTCTCTCAACAACTAGCCTGTTATTACCTGTGTTCTTTTTAATTGTGTTGTTTCTCTTTATTTATTTTGTTGGGTGTACAATATAGTGATTTGTATTGTGTTGTATAGCTACCACAAGACAGGCGGGCGGCTGACGGAGGCGATGTTCCGCGGCGCGGGGCACATGGTCCCGATGGACGCGCCGGCGCCGGCGCGCGCGCTCGTGGCGCGCTGGGTGCTGGGCGAGCCACTTTACAAGCCCGCACTCATCAATCGAGAGCAGCTGTTCCCGATCAATGACACTATTGTTAACTTTTGAGGAGTAAACTTTGTTTTCTTTTTATTGTTGAAGAACCTCATGAATACCAACCTGTTTCCGGGATGCCTAACGCTTACGGGCCTCTATTTCACTTTGGTTTAGCCGAATTTGTGTATTTATTTGTATAATATAGTATCTTGTTTTCACTTGACGATTAAGGCTGCTATGATGTCAACAATTTGATTACGATAAAGAGAGGCAATAATAAAGTGGAAAAAACCTTGTATTTATTTATTAATATGACTCGAAAAACAACTTACAGTCGGCATTAGTACATTACTGCAGAGACCGGGAAAAAGGCTGTTGCAGGACAAGTATGACTTAATGCGGCGAAGACGCAGTCAAAGCCGTGCTGTAAACTGCTTGTAATGTACAAATTTCCTTGAAAAAAGGAACATTGTCGCCATCATCAGCGACGTTACTCATAATTATATTTACAAGAAACAAACATCTATTCGGCTATAAGGAATACAATTACAATTAAATAAAAACAACAAAGAACTGCAAAATTAAGAAAGAACAACAAAAACCACCAAAGCCGAAAAGGCCAATTATATTCGAAACAAGCACGACTTGATATAAAACTGGAATATTACAAAAAATAAAATAACAAATTACTAAAAATAATTAATCTAATTTGAATAGTTGGGGTTTATAATTATTACATATCAGATCATATTTATTACGTGTTGAAGTTAATTCGGCAATTCATTTTGTTTACAAACACAATAATAGTCTTTGGTTAGTAATCCTAGTCCTAACATGGTTTTATAAAGTAAAAAACGTGGTATAACCATATAATTAAATTTCATAGACTTTTTTGTGGTAAAGTAAAGATCTAGATTGTAAATCTAAACCTGTTAGTTTAGTTTATCTAGAGGAAAATCCTTGGGGATGGTACAGCTACCGTTAGAGTTATGCCAAATATTAGCTTACGGGTGCCCTTAATACAGTAAACTATCCATATTTTACAAAGGTGCAATAAAATAATAAGAATTACTCATTACTAAGTATGTTAGTGTTATTTATAGACGGAAAAACAAGAGCGGCCCACCCTGGTGGTCTCCACCGCCTATGGACTAAATAAATAAAAAGTAAAAAAGGTCAAACTGCGGCGCTGATTTTGAGAGGGACCTTGACTTAACTTAACCGAAAATTAAACAAAATCGGGCAACAGTAAACAAGTAACAGGTAACATAACAAACACTAGCGATAATGATATACAGAATATGTTTTTTTTTTTTTTTATATATTGCACACGAGCACTCAGGCCACCTGATGGTAAGTGGAATCTGAGACCCATACACATTTGAATTCTTAAGACTAATTCCTAAGACCTCAAATGCGTTGCCAACCCTGAGGACTAAGATGGAATTCCTCTATGCTAGTAATTTCACCGGTTGTCTCATCCCCACACCGGAACACAACAATGCAAACACTGTTGCTTGGCGGGTGGTTAATGGATAAGATGGTGGTAGCGATCAAAACAAACAAACAATACTAATAAGTCCTCACTTAAAAACATTAACAAAGACTAATAAGAATTTGTGTGGCAACACCAGAACAAGACAACCATTTCCGGTTAGGTCGTAGCTAGCGACGCCCAATTTAATTTCAAGGTATGGATTACCACTTTTATATATTCCAAAAAAAAATATGATAGTACACAACATATCTTCATATGCCATATTACGTAATTACATATAATATTGATATTAGTATATATCAACATATATCAATATTAGTATGGTTATCAACGCTTAATGCATTGTTTATTATATACAAATTTATTTGTAAAATTTGTAAATGTATCTGTAAATCAGGTATTTGGGGCCATTTAGTTATATCAGTCAACATGTTTACTTGGATTTCGCCACCAGCGGGAGCTACGACGAAAGTCAATGAGTACAAATAAAAAGACAACTTGAACAGGGCTGGAATTCTACAAGGTAATAACGATATCGTTTTTGACCCGTTTCCGTATTGTCAACGTTTTGATAACTCTTATATCATTTACAATAATGGCGACTGTGACATAAACGATTCTTAAACGTGTCAAACACGATATCGTTTTAACGCACCTGAATAGAGGCCCAGTACCCAATTTAAACAACAAATACTTATTCAAAACCCTGATGTAACTTGACAACATTTTCTTTCACGTAGTTGCCTGTACCTAGTGCGACCGTATTCGTACGAAATAGAGCTAATGTTGCTACTTTGCTAGTGATGCTATGTTGATGGTGAGCTCTGGCGGGACGGGACAACTATAACTCGCCGGTTACTAATCATCCGCTGCGTTGGTTAAGAAAGCACTAAACTCGTGGAAATGACTTACCACTCGTATGAGCCGTCCTTTGAAACTGAATTCGAATTTCAAACCCAAACTTGTATTTATTTTACACACATACTCGTAATTTTCATTTAGCCATTCGATCCATTTATAGCAGCTCTTGTGACAATAGTTGACAACCAATACCTATTGGTTGTTGCACGAGTTCGCAATAAACCAGTTTAGTTTTATTAATTGTCCAACTAAGTAGATCAGTAACGGCCGAACCCTATATTCAAACCGCGGACAGATAGCCTTACTTCGGATTAAAATTTGACACATTTTGTATGGGCAAATGTCAAATTTCAACCCGAAGTAAGCCTTATCTATCCGCGGTTTGAATATAGGGTTCGGCCGTTAGAGTTATTCTGTTATTAGAACTAGGGTCACAGAACACGTAAAGAGGTTATGTTATGTGTTATTAATATTATGATAGCTGATGGGAACCCGTAGCACATCCGGATTGAAGGACCAATGTCAGAGCGCTGCCTAGAAACATTACATTAGACAAATAAAAAAGTGGACCGCAATTAACTGCACTAATAGGGCATGTAAGAGAATATTCGCCGTCTATTGGTACAATGACCTTGACTCTGCGGTAGAATCTGATAAGATGAGTGGCGACGCATTATTAAGACTAAACTAACGAGCCTCGATTCTGTGGGTTTTTACGTATAAAAATGGTTGCTTCGGTATTATTACATAGCTAAGTCAACAGGCGACGCCGGCCCAGCCACGGGCGGGGTATACCAGAAATTCCAGGATTATTAATCTGCCTCTCTCTAAGTTACTCATTAGAAAAGGGACGTATTTCAAGTTATCAATCTGGATTATCCACAAGCACGTAGTGTAGACGTCTAGATTATACAGCGTTACGTATGGAGGTCGAATCTGTAACACAATGACTAAAGGAGATTGAATCTTCGGCATTGCGAATAAAGTTGCATACGCGAGTAAATTTGGATTTGTGAGTCGGGCCTCGTAGTGACGGAGTTTGTTTGCCGTCTCAACCGGCCGGCGACTGTTTTATAATTATTTTAGTACGCTATGGACGGGCTGCGAGGGGCGCGCGTGTCGCACATAACCTCAAAATCACAACCCAAGTAACAAAAAACCTGTAAACAGTTCTGTTAGTATGCGAACGGAGGAATAACAACAATCATCATGATTACACGGATTGCGGTGGCCATTTTAGGATTAAGGTAAGGTGTTCACATTTGCGAATTTAGGTGAATGTTTACTAAGTTGTGCTTTATCAGTAGGTTTATGTAGCGATGTGTAGGTATAACTGTTTATACATATACCTAGGTGCAAGTAATGCCTTTAAATAAATAATTTTGATATCGGCATTCTATGAATTAGGTAATCTACCGGCAGCAAACGTAGGATCGAGATTACTTGTTGCCCACCTTGCCAACTTAGTATTAAGCATACTCGATAAATATCTTTATACCTATAGGCAGTGTTATTTGTTTTTAGTGGAAAGCAGTGTTTTAAAGCCGATCATTAACTTAAGTCTTAAGTTAAGTGACAGGTAATTGTGCAATAATAGGATAACGCAAACGTAAGCGATCAGGAGCTATGATTGGTATATTTTCAAGGACGTTTTGTTTTGCCCAATAGCGTGCTTTGTTAGTGTTTTTTTTTTAAATACATAGCGCCGTTGTAGACTGCCCCAGGTAGCATTTCGACGTCAATATTACGTCCATTTACAGTCTTACTCGACGTACAGGACGTCATTCTATGACGTCGGGTAGGCCCATCAGGTGACGTCAATTTGTCACAGCCTCGTGACGTCTTTTCATGACGTCGGCACAGACGTTTAAATGACGTCATACACTTAAGTCATAGAAACGTCATCAGGACGTACAACACTGACTTTGAGTAACGTCATACACTTAAGTAATAGAAACGTCATTAGGACGTACAACACTGACGTTAGAGTGACGTCATACACTTAAGTCATAGAAACGTCATTAGGACGTACAACACTGACGTTAGAGTGACGTCATACACTTAAGTCATAGAAACGTCATTAGGACGTACAACACTGACGTTAGAGTGACGTCATTAACCTAATTTATGGAGACCTCACTAGGACGTACCCACCGAACACGGCCCACACTTACGTTAGAGTGACGTCATATACTTGGTGTATAGCAACGTCACTAGGATGTAGTCTGTGCCCGTATTATGGTCGCCTTTATCGCGGTGGATAAAGCATCCGTCGCTCTCGCACTCTCAAATGCAAATGCAAATGTTGCATACCTCGGTACAGGTATGTAACGGCAGGTAACTAGAGGACTTGAAAGTAGGGAGGATCTACACATACAATTTTGTATGTGCAGATCCTCGCAGTGTTATTAATACATGTACGAGCATGTGGAATATATGGTTTGTAATTAAAAAAATAATCATTCCTCAATGTATTTTTATTCTAAATTAAAGTACTCTTATATAAATTAAATTTACAAATCTTAATTATAATTACCTATCAATCACAATCATAATCATGAAGCATTGGAATACTTAAAGTATAGTTTTCATAGGGAATAACTACACATTTGGTTACTATGTCATCAACGGATATCAATTTAAAATCTGACCAATCTTCGACTGTAACAACATCAATAGTTACAGAATTAAAAGGATACTCAAAGAATGGCTGGTAATTTAAAAACTCCTTTCCATAAATGTATAAATTATCACTTTTAAGGATATTGTATATTTTAAACACTTTTCTCTCCTTAGTAAGACAATAACAATCAGGTTCACGATATTCTGCTACATACATAGTATATTTTCTGTATAGAAGTTTTTTATAACATTCATAGACACTTTCCTCAGGTACGGATCCAGAATAGAACCGATCAGAAACAGAGATGTTAGATGAATATGAGTCGCCGTATACTATGGAAGATTCCATTTCTTGCAATCTTCTTACAATTTGTTGTAATGGCTTGTTGGGCGATCTTACTAACTTTTTTAAACTTTTTAAATGATTTTCAAATGGGAATGCTGAATATTTATCTAATGTGCCAAATATACGTACATCATCGCCTATGTGACACAACATGTGGACATTATAAACTAAAAAAATTATTCCATAAACGGATTTTGAATGATTTATAAACATCAATAGTAATTCCTGAGCCAAATCTATACCAAGTTCTTTTATATGTTTGTTTGAACAAAGAATAGTAACAGCTGAATGAAAAAGAAGAAAGTTTTCGTAAAGTGAACGTGGTAAAACGTTTTTTAGAACAATTGGTCCAACATATAGCAAAAACATTCGATATTCAGTAGCTTTCCATCGAGCTAATTCAGTTAAACTTCGCGGTTTTCTGTTAAATTCAATCGGTATAAACTTCGAACAATGGATTAGTTTCTCAGATATGATTTTAATCAAGTAACTTTGTAAACGAACATTTAAATCGCCACCGATCCAAACATTTAACATCTTACGCATTACGCCCAGACATATATTATGCATGTATTCAATAGGAAATGATGATATCAAATCTATAGGGAGACGTAAAAGTGGTGACTCACCAACATGGTGGTCTTCATCTAACTGCATACGAAATGATTCATCGGTCCTTCTGGATGCTGACATACTTTCATATATAACTCTACCTCGGTATTCGCCTGGCTCGACACATTTGTCGCAAGCTGAATATCCACCGTGCTGTTTAGTACGTTTAATAAAAGCTCGTGCTGGTGCGTCACAAATAAAGCTATGGACTTTAACGGTATAATGAATATTGTCAATATCGAAACCATTTTCCAGTAAGCTAGCAAGTTCGTCCACAAATGGCTTAAGAAAAACATCTAATGGTGAAGGTTTAGCTTGACCACAAAAAAGAGAGACAACGAATGGTCTAGCATTACGATAATTTTTAATCAGCCCGAGAATGGGCCACAATTGTGTGTTAGAACTTTTGAATAGAGAAAGTCCGTCAACGTTAAAACAGATATTAATTTCTCTACTTTCTACACTATTATTAAACAGTTTAATTTGCGTTTGGATTTGTGACAAAAGACCTAAATATACGAATTCCCCAGTATCTAACTCAGCACTTTCCAGACGCAACGGTGTTTTTAACAATGTTCTGCTATCTTTTGGTAAATCAGGGCATAATGGAGACAAAACTTTGAGAAGACTATCTAATGCATTATGCGGTATTTGATGCTGAACAGTTGCCCAATGTTTCAACTGGGTTTTTAAATCATCACTTTTCCCAGAGGCAACAGAATTTGAATCTGATAGTGTATGCTCATCATCAGAATTTGCAATATTATATTCAAGAGAAATCTCATGTTCTTTAATTGAATTAGAGCTATTACTTAAGTTTTGAAGATGAGAATTATGTGAAGTAGATGGCATGTTAGATAAGGAAGAGCATTCACAACAATTATCTGTACTGTCTTGTACATCTGATATAGCACTTAACTTAGCTTCCTCAATGAAGTTCTGTGAACTTTGAAGAGGATTATTATGTGAACTAGATGGCAAATTAGATAAGGAAGAGCATTCACAACAACTAGCTGCACTGTCTTGTAAATCTGATATAGCATTTAACTTGGCCTCATATGCTCTTCTTAATAATTGGCGTTGACCAACTACAGCCTTCTTTGAGTATTTTATTTTTTCTGCCATTTTTAGGATTCTAAACCAAAATCGTAAAAAGTAACCCTAATAGGGTACTTAAGGTTTATTTATTGTCTTTAGACTTCTTTAATCGTTCTGGGGCATGCTTCAACCAAATTTTTATATAGTCCTCTACTTCTTTTGCCGTGGCTCCAGATGATGTGGCCACAACTCCATCTAAAAAATATAAAATACTAAATTTATTTACAGAAACATCAAAAAATACAAGTCCCAGACTTCCAGAGTGTGACAGACGAATAGAGGGAATGAAAAAACTACAAGGAATTCTAGACTTTTTCCAACTTTTAAAAAACCGGCCAAGAGCGTGTCGGGCCACGCGCAGTGTAGGGTTCCGTAGTTGCCCGTACGCCCGGTTAATAACGACTAATAAAAATATCCATATTATTATCAATTTTTCTATTCAAAGTTATCACATCTGGTTTTTGTAGGTAGTATAAACACGTTAGTTGCCTTTATCTCAAAAACCAATCAAGTCTACTTAGTCGTGGTAGTTTGTTTTCCTTTAAAATTCGTTATATGTGCTTTCATTGATGATTTTTAGTATTTGTAGTTTTGGCTGTAGGGGGGGGGGGGGACACATGACTAACAAAAATTAGCGCTTTAAAGCTTAATATTTCATAAACGCATCCCTTAATCGAAATATTGTTTTCACAAACCCGCAATACTTTTAAAAAACCTATGTGGTGGACGAGAAAAAAAATACATCCCCACGTTACACGTAGGGGAGGTACACTAAAAAAAATTTTATTTCAAGATTTTATATTACCACTTTGTTGGCGTGACTAATATGTACATTCGTGCCAAATTACAGCTTTCTAGCACCAAGAGTCTCTGAACTAAGCTGCGGACGGACGGACGGACGGACGGACATGGCGAAACTATAAGGGTTCCTAGTTTGACTACGGAACCCTAAAAATGTCAATGAGACTACAGTTGAACTTACCTACAACACAGTCTCGCAGGCGCAGTTGGTAAAAGGGCTTTTTATTTGATCGTTTTCCGTAAAAGTTAAATTGTTCAGCTATCTGGTCAGTGAAAATAAACTTCATGACGCGAGATACTTTATTTGAAATATCCCTGCCTCCTTGTTTTTTAATGTATGAAACCTGTGGTGAAAAATACATTTGTCAGATCGCTTGTAGACCATCATTACATAACTGGTTATTAAAAAGCCACTTTCATACTTTTATAGTAGTTAACAAAGAATTCTTGACACAAGCTCTTGGAATGAAGGCGTGAGTTTATGTATGTATGTGTGTATGTATGTATGTCTTGACACAAGGAAAAACACGACTGACTATTTCGCTCATCCAACAGAATAATAACGCACTTGAAAAAAATCGATGATTAGATTTTAATGTCACATTCACATGTGATCTCAGGGGGTTATCTGCCGTGGGTAAAAATGAACAGTAATTCCAACGATTAACGCTAAAGGGAGATTTCATTTGACGATCGAGCGAACTTGCCGCGAAAATGGCGTATATAGGTACTATGTCAGCTAAGATACACACACGTAAATGTAGACAACACAGATACTTTTTATATTGTTGGCGAAATAATAATTCACTTATGCAATTGCGTCTTTGTTTAATCAAAATATCTAGAGATAAACTGACGTACCTAAATATGTAAGTTATGTTACTCTAACTAAAATATCAATTGTGAAGGTAATTTAAAATACTATAGTGTAAAAAAGACTTAAGTGTAGAGTCATGTTTTATGTTAACGTTTTTATAACAATAACACATTTTTAGAACGCATTTTTTGCTTCATGTAACTAAAGGTTTGTGGTAGATTTATTAAATAAAATAACATAAAAAATCCAATTCAATACGGTTTAAACAGGAAAATATCAAGGATGGTATGAAATCGTTAAGTTGCTTTCCTTTAAAATCGAAAAATAGCAATTCCATCATTATTTGGTTGAGCAATTAATTTTTTATTTTCTTAAGTTTAACAACTTTAACATCTGCACCAAATATTGGTCATAAATAGCTATACACAACTCTAATTGTCAGTTTTAAGAGCGTTGTTAAGATATTTATGATCCTTATTTTATACAGATGTAAATGTTACATTTGTACAAAATATCTTACTTTTTTAGTAAGTAGGTACGGTCGAACTCATAAGTAGCTGAACACATTAGTACCTTGTCGCAGCCTTGTTGCGACAAGGTACTTATGAGATCGACTGTACCTACATTGTCTCTAAACAAAAATTATGTAATAGGAAAAACTTACCAAATTGTCAATATATTCTTTATTTTTCAATAACTCTTCAATGGTTTCTAGGTCTTGGTCGGTTTTCATTGGGAATGTAAAATCTGGATTTAAACTACCTTTTGTTTCGGTACTTTGCTTCAGCATTTGAATTATTTGTGCGTTTTGAGTTTTAATGGCCGTCAATAATGACAGCACTTTTATTTGGTAACCTAAAACATAAAATTTTTGATCATTAATTTTTTGGCATGAATATGTAGGTAACAGTGTCCCACAACTTTGCCACATGGGAGTTAAAGTACCTTAAATACTATAGATAGAGAATTTTACTGGAAGAAGACTTAGTTCTTATGTTAAAAACAATACAAAGTGCATTTAAAGAACTTGTCCGAACCGGGAATCGCACCCGTTAAATGTTTTAAACAACTGTGATTTTACTGTACCGATCGAAAGGCTCTTATCGGCGGGGTCCTTTCGGATACACTTATGGTCAGGACAAGACATAATTTAAAGGGTTAATGTAGACTCTAAAGCTACCTATACAATCCTATAAAGCTTTTCATAGCCAGATACATATTAATTACTGTTATTTGTTTTGCAAATGAGTAATTAGATATGTATTTGGCCAATAGTTATTTCTAAGTTTTTGAAGTAGGTAGCCATTATATTACCTGTTAATTGTGCGACACATGACAGTTGTTGGCTCTGAGGACTACCTGCAGGCTGATGTGGAGGACTTAACGGCTCAGTTTCGTCTGCTAAGCCTGCAAATAGTATTTATAAAATTAATAATGATGCCCAAATGTATAATGGATATATACGAGCAACAACGAAAGTAATGATTTAATGAAAAAATTGTATCGCGATTGAATCACTGCAGAGCTAGGTTCTATTTTAAGACGTAAAAAAATATTGCTTTTGACCTGTTATCGTATAAATTCGTATTGTCAACGTTTGGATAGCTCCTATTTATTTGACACGTCAAAAGCAATATGGTGTTACAGTGTTGAATAGAGGCCCAGTAGCCGTGTCCAGCGACTGTATTGCGACTTCTACCAAGAGCTGCATCAAGTCGCGCGTCTGTGTAAACTATAAAGATACACACTTTTATTTGTATTTTTAATTAATTTTAATGTGTTTAATTATTAATTTTGCTTTATGACATTTAGATGTTTTTTACTTTTAAGTATTATTGTATTTTATGGTTAAAAAATGACCTTCTGCTAAAGTTTCTTGCGGCGCTTCTTCTCTGCAATGATGGTCTTGTCCGAAGCGCTGGTAGATTCACTCCATATACTGACGTGTAAAAGAGCCCTGATGTGGCCAATTTACTAAATAAATGATTTGATTTGATTTGATAGACTGTCGAAAAGTAGCTGTAAAAAGTCGCAGTGTGTAACCGGACATAATAATTTAATAATAGATGCACCTTACCTTGCAATATACTGCTTGTCAAGAGAGGGAGATTGTCAACATTCATTGACTCATTATATGGTTTGAGGGTATCTGTTGACAAGAGGAAAGAGATAAATTTGTATATTCACAGTATGCAGAACTGATTACACTAAATATTTGAATTAAAAAAGAATAGTAAACTTCAGCTAGGTTAACTATTAATATATTTCTTATATAGTATATACATACATATATAACATACATGTGTAACTCTATATACGCAAAACCTGAAAACAGTTTATTCAGAATCGAGAGTAGAATCCATTCCACCACTTTTTAATATGCATATCCATACTAATATTATAAATGTGTCTGTCTGTCTGTCTGTTACCTTTTCACGCTTAAACCGCTGAACCGATTTAGATGAAATTTAGTATAGAGATAGCAGGAGTCCCGGGGAAGGACATAGGATACTTTTTATCCCGGAAAATTTGACAGTTCCCAAGGGAACAGCGATAAACGACTTGCACGCAGACGGAGTCGCGGGCAAAAGCTAGTTAATTATAAAACTTACTTTCTGGTATCAAAGAGGTTTCTTCATTGTTGGTTGTTGGTTGAGCTCGTCTAATATCTGTATACATAGGTATAATAACTTATAAATAACTACCTATTTTATTAATAAATAAACAAATTCAAATTAGAGTTAGGGTTATAAGCAATAATTTTCAAAAAGGTTCAGCGTGATCCTTATTGAAAATTAATGCTTTGGTTAGTGTTATATATGTGCAATGTGGGTAGATTTAGTAATAGTGAATAAAAGGAAGTTGCTGAGAAATCCAGTCTATCATCGAGGCTCTACAGCTTATGCATGCATGTGCTCAACTCCAAATTAGTAAGTTATAATAGTGGCGACGAGGATGGGATCTGAACCCACGCAATGCAAACAATAATATGTATTCTGTTTCTTTTATATTTTAATACATGTAAATGATATCCACAGAGTGGCATGATGAAATGATTAATTTGCTTTTTAAATAAAACCTGTAACTATGTATTACGAATAGTAAATTTCTGCAGTCATGTCTTTGTGGTCACTACCTAATTGAATTATCACAGACTATTAAAGATTACATTGAAATTGGTCCAGTAATTTCAGAGATAATTAAACAAACCATGCAACATTCTATCTTCACTGTTGCAATGGATCTAAAAGCAAATTGTTACTTGAGATAAATACAACAATTGTTGTATTTGACTATTTATTAGTTTACATGAATTTTATAATTTGCCTCACAGTTTGTCTGTGAACATCAAAAATTGATTCAAAATATTCTAATCCAAGCAGTAGTTATAGTCGATTGAGTATTGAACAGCCAAACTGGTGAACTCAAAACATGAAAAGAAACACATTTATAATAAACATGGGATAAACAGTCCTTACCTTGAGTTTCTAAAGATCTAAATTTTTTTTTTAGTGGTGGTGGTCTGATGTGTGTGTCATAGTCCTCTTCTTCACTACTAATGTATCTTTTATTTGTTAATCTCCTACGTTTAGGACTGTGTGCTTCCTCTTCTGTCTGCAAATCTGAAGTGTCCTCCACCAATTTCAGTTTCTTTTTAGCTTTATCTATGTTGTCTTTGCATGCAAATCAAAATACACACAACATATTATGCATTACAATAAAAATAGTACCTATTAGTAAAAATGTGTTAAGGAACTTAAGGAATATCATTGGGAGGAGCCAATGGAACTGTAATCTCAGTTGGATAGTTATTTACATTGTAGAACAGCATTTTATTATCAGGTTACAAGGGCATCGCTATTTACAGTTTTCTATACTACAAAGTCAGTTACTTTATAGTTTTATTTTTCACAGACTTAAAAGCAGCCTTTAAGCTCATTGTAAGTGCACTATTGTTCTTGAGAAATTTAAATCATCAAAACCCAAGAGGTTTCAATGCATCTGTATAATAGGTATGTGTTTTATGTATGTTCAGGTATAATTTATTTCTTTAAGAACCCATTTTAATGATTATAAATTAATAGATTTAAATGATTCATAATGATTGATTGATTGATTGATTTTAAAGTTTGCGAATTTCTTTGCAGGTAGAATTCACATCATCTTGATTAGAAGCATTATCTGTAAGGCATCTAGTACTGTTAGGAGATGGGCTTGCAACCTGTCACTAATACAGTGGTAAACATCTTAAGCCCGGTTTCAATATTTGCTAAACAAGTCATTTTCCTTACTATTCTTAGCTAAAAAAATCATGCATTTTTTTTTAATGTATCAATATTCAACACTCCATATTATTGTAGGTAACATAATGGTAATTTGTAGGTAGTTTAAGCTTACATCCAGTATGTAAATGAAAAGACATATTCAAATCAGTTGCATGCATGTAAATGCATTACTGCCAAAGCTTCAAACAGAACAAACTGTAGCAACAAACATTCAGAGGTGCAAACCAGTTGTAGTCAGTGACTAAATGTAAGAATTCTTACTATAGGAATTACTGACCACGGCTTAGACTTGCATTTAGGGCCCTATATCACGAAAATTTTCAAGCGTACAATTTGAGAACATTTTCTAAATTTTTTATTAAATTATAATGTACATATTGTAGACTTGAAATTTCGTGTTAGGTATAAGCCACAGTTATACATACATGGCCAGACTGGGCATTAATGCCTCCCTCGCCAATTAATTAATGGTAAAGTTATAACAAAGAGGTACTGCAGCTCCTGTTCTAATAGATACCCTCGAGCATAAGACCATACCATAACCACAAAGTTAGTAAAAGTAATCATTAGAAAATACGTACCCGTCTCATAAAAATTTTTTTGCACACCATATATTTTCCATTTTTCATCAGGTGTGGCGTCCTGACTTAAAAGGCGATTGAACGCTTGTGTTCCCTTTACAGGCGGCCAATACACCTCGCACCTCCTCGGCGTAAGCCACTGATTGTTCACTATTGAAACAGTGCCTCCGTCTTTTTCAGCAAATTGTATCAGTGCGTACATATTATAATAGAGTTTAGAGTATTAAAACTATTAAAATTAATACGAAGTAACGAACACAACGCAAACAAGAGCAGCTCAAGGCGTGGCGTCACAGGCAGAAAGAAAAGAGGCGGGAAATCAAAAACGGGTTTTTGACTCGATTGTCAGATTTTGCGTTCCGTTCCGACTGGTAAAATTTTCAAAAACAACGCTATACTTATAAATATCGTTTTATTAGCTCTGTTTTATTATTCTAGGTAACAAAATTCGTAAAGTCATTGTTTAATTGTTTTTTAATCTCTTGTGTATACCTACTTTATGTATTTTAAACGACCAACAACAGTAAGTTAATATAGGTATAGGTATAGGTATAGAAACGAAACGCGGCACTTTTTATTAAGGATTGGCAATATTGGAATATGTATTATTTTATTACTGTTGGAACCCTTAAAACGAAAATGAACATTTTCAGTCAGATATAATGTTACGTATATAAATAAATAAATGCTAAGACAGGACAAACAACTGACGTCAAAAGAAGTTTTGATGTAGACTATTATGGGACTGACCGTCAAATGACGTCACTAGGAGGTAACATTCATCACCAGTGCATGACAAGAGAGCAGACTGACGATAATTGGACGTTAGTGGGACGTACAAAAACGACGTAAACCGTACTGACCCTGAATCCACCTAAACATGACGTCATTTTTTCGTCACATATAGACGTATGCAGTACTGACCCTAAACTCGCCTAAACATGACGTCATTTTTTCGTCGCATATAGACGTATACAGTACTGACCCTAAACTCACCTAAACATGACGTAATTTTTTCGTCACATAGAAACGTATACAGTACTGACCCTAAACTCACCTAAACATGACGTCATTTTTTCGTCACATAGAGACGTATACAGTACTGACCCTAAAGTCACCTAAACATGACGTCATTTTTTCGTCACATAGAGACGTATACAGTACTGACCCTAAAGTCACCTAAACATGACGTAATTTTTTCGTCACATAGAAACGTATACAGTACTGACCCTAAACTCACCTAAACATGACGTCATTTTTTCGTCACATAGAGACGTATACAGTACTGACCCTAAACTCACCTAAACATGACGTCATTTTTTCGTCACATACAGACGTATACAGTACTGACCCTAAAGTCACCTAAACATGACGACATTTTTTCGTCGCAGACGTCATCTTGCTACCTGGGGCATTTTAAACGTTGGAGGTTCATACCAGCATTAGGGATTTCCCCGGGTTTGTTTTGGGTGAGTAAATTGGGAGAAAAAAGAAAAGTACAGAAATTTTAACACTGCACTATGAACACAAATTTGATTTTAGTTTTGTTTTTCGCCATCCTTCGTGGAAAAAGTTTTTATACGTGCCTACTTTCGAAGCCATCGTATTTTTCCTACTCCGTGGTCGCAAAAACATTTTCGTCAATGCAATACATATTGTTTAGGTAGGTACTTACATTAGCGTTAAGAATATCTTCTACGGCCCCTGGATCTAGATAACCTCAGACGTAAGTTAAGAATACATTGGAACATTGAGAGATAACTCATTACCTGTGATCGTACATTTTGTAGCTTAACCGGCCCAATGACGTCACAATCTCACAATTACAAAATAATATGACAGTGACCTAGGGTTGTCGAGGTGTATAATATAGAACGATTGACTAATAAATTGACTATTGATTTTATATTATAATAAAATGAAACACTACACTTTTTACTTTATCACTTCATTACTATGAACTACATACCTACATACATAGGTAGATGACTACATTACCTAACGACTGCGAGATAGTCTAAATTTAGAACCCGATTCCAGATCAAAGAACCTATAAGAAAATTTTGTTGCGTAGATAAGTAGGTATAAAGGTTCCTACCTATATGTTAAACCTAACCTATGACGTTTTTGATAGCTTGCCAGTGTGTTTATCGTTTAGGATGATCCATTTTTAATAAGATCGCTGGTATGCCAGCGAGCCATGCAGCAAATTACTGGCATAAACCAACAACATAAAGACCGTGGTCAATTTAATATCGAGGTCTACTCCGCTGGCTATAAAAATATTTGTTCAAATAAGGACCAAACGGAAAACTAAACCTGTGCTTTTTGCTGACAATTATAATGGTGAGTATCCACCAGAGCCGTGTGAGGTAGCGGAGCGGTGCGGGAGGAACATTAATTGCGTGTTATACTTGTTATGGTTATGAAAGTACGTTCTCTTGAACTGCAATGTCTAGTCTCACCGAGCTGCCGAAACGGAACAGTGGCCTTGGACAATATGCATTGCGGGAACGTTATCGTTATCGTGTAAAGTGAAATAATGTTATTGACATAAGCGGCCTTACGGTCACGTCGAGCTCTCATGTCAATTCCATACGTTAAGGTGCCATTCCATTTGTGACGGCAGGCAATGCCGTTTGCGGTCGCGGCCGACCGCAGCGACACTACGGGTTTGTATGGTTTTCAATGAAATAGGAACCGAGTGCGGCAAGTGTCGCTGCAGCCGCGCTTTATAGTAAACCTTACAAACCAGTGTCGCTGCGGTTTGCCGCGACCGCAAGTGGCGTTGTTGCCACAAACGGAATGGCACCTTTAGACAGTCTAGTTTTTGACAATCGTTCAAAAAAGAGAGAGAGGGAAATCGGAAACTCTTTGGAGCGACAGTGTTGCCATGTGACACGTAAGTCCTGGCGTGTCTCAGAACTAAAAAAAAACTCGTTATATGTGCAAAATATCAAGCTTTCGCTATTTTAATCCCACATGGTGGCGAGGTCAGCTATTCCTAACTTCGACGCAAACAGTCTATCCGTTTTAAGGTGTGCATCGATGTGTGTCTGGCGTCCGGTAACTCCCGAATGGATTTCTTTAGTACCAGGTTCTTAGGTTAAACTGTTTTCTATGTTAAAGTATTTTTACTTAATTACTTTATTGCAAGAATTAATTCTACAAGCATTCTCTACCAGTCGACCTTAATGTGAAACAGAGATAAAAAAGTCGGTAGGTGCAAAAAAATATTTATCTTTTTCCCTTTAACTAAATCTGGGAAAAAAACTAGGTATCTAATTTTATTATTCTACGTAGAACAATTATACGTGCTTACATACAAATCATACTAGATGTAACAAATTTGCGACTAGCTAACAGAAATAACGATGATACCTATCTAAGGCTCGACAAGAAAATTAAAGAAAGAAGGAGAAAGCTAAAACTCACGAAGTGCTCCTTAAAACTAAGTAGGTATATTCACTAGAAGCTTGTATGCGCAAAGGCAGGGGCGGCAACGCGGCAAGTAACTCTGAGACTAACTTGAAGTTGCTTTAAGATAAGAAGGGGCTAGAGGGTCATTAACCTTTTGAACGCCTTGCGTCAAATACAAATGCGTCACTGACACGCCAAACATGTATTAAAAGTTATGCAAAATTTAACTTAATCCATACGAAATAACATCTCTTTTGTCTTTTTTAGGGTTCCGTAGCCAAATGGCAAAAAACGGAACCCTTATAGATTCGTCATGTCTGTCCGTCTGTCCGTCCGTATGTCACAGCCACTTTTTTCCGTAACTATAAGAGCTATACTGTGGAAACTTGGTAAGTAGATGTATTCGGTGAACCGCATTAAGATTTTCATACAAAAATAGAAAAAAAACAATAAATTTTTGGGGTTCCCCATACTTAGAACTGAAACTCAAAAATTTTTTTTTCATCAAACTCATACGTGTGGGGTATCTATGGATAGGTATTCAAAAATGATATTGAGGTTTCTATTATATTTTTTTTCTAAACTGAATAGTTTGCGCGAGAGACGCTTCCAAAGTGGAAAAATGTGTGTCCCCCCCCCCGTAACTTCTAAAATAAGGGAATGATAAATGTAAAAATAATATATGATGTACATTACCATGCAAACTTCCACCGAAAATTGGTTTGAACGAGATCTAATAATTAGTTTTTTTTTAATACGTTATAAATCGTAAACCGCATTTTACCTTTCATTCAATCAACTCAAATATAATAAAGAATTAAGAAAAACATTTAATTTTATGAACATAAACCTTATGCATAAACCGTGAACCATTATTTTCTAATACGAGTAAGAAATCGGTAATAGTTTCCCAAGTAAACAACAATTCGCTTGGGGCGTGACTTTATCGGTAGCGGGAGCGCGCGCGGGGAGGTTCCCGACTACGCTTACCCGAACGGGCAGCCACGTGAGGGCAGCCGTCATTGACACTCGTGTGCGCGGAGTTATTGTCAAACTGGAATATATATTAGCTTGTTTAGCTATCACAAGCCTATATGGGCTCGCATATAGTACCTAATTATAATGTTTACTTATCAATATCTTATTTAAAAAAAAAACACTATTATTAAAACATCGATCAAAGTTACAACGAGGTACAAGAACTTTTATATTATGTATTTTTAATATCTACGTTACAAATCCTAAACCGCATTTTACCTTTCATTCAATCAACTCCAATATAATAAAGAATAAAGAAAAACATTTATTTAGATGTATAGTTGTACGGAACCCTACGTGCGCGAGTCCGACTCGCACTTGGCCGGTTTTTGTTGTTTGTGTCACTTTCCGTCTCTTCACCTAGCGGTTCCAACGGAAGATCAGGAGGGTTATTATGACCTAGCTATGCAGTTCATTTTACGATGAGCGTATGTAACGTATAAATGACAGAGCTATGGTAGTTATATAGCTATGTCCTTTTCTCAGAGCGTAAACAGAATTGCATAGTTTTATCATAATAACCCCCCAGCGCTGGCTTTACGGCTAGCTAATGCTGAGTTGGGACCGTTTGGTAACAATTTCTCTGTGTCTGTATCTATGTAATGTAATTTTGTATTGTTGCGAATAAATGTCTCTTTAACTTTATCTTTATCTTTCACTGTACCTGTGACCTATATAATGGTCGGTGGCGTTATAGGCACAACAGCTTATGCATGACCACTTACTTTAGTATTCGTTGGCGTTAAAAGGGTTAATACTAAGATCAGCAGTCTAATCTTAACAGGGGCCCTATGGGGGCCCTAGCCAAGATGCAAACGATTTTTATTTTCTATCACTCAAAATGTATGTAAGGGATGACATTCTCATGCGTTTCGATAAACCACATGGTCAACTGTCATCCCATACATTTTGAGCGTTGAAAAATAATAACGTTAAGAGCGTTTGCATCTTGTCTGGGCCTCAGATAGCCTGAAGTGGAAACTCCAGGACCAACTGCAGTAATAACTAAGCAGAGCACATGCATGCATGTGGTCAGGGGCTTAAAAAACCGTAACATTAGAAACCTTAGCAATAGGTATATATGTACTATAAGCTCAATGGAACCCTGATCGACCATAGAACTGTGTCACAGTGACGTTAGGATTCAAGTCGTAAGAAGAACAAATTGTTTGATAATTACACTGTGACGCCGTTAAATGGTGGTCAAAGTTCCATTCCAAAATCTAAACTTGTAAACGGTACCTTCTTCAATTTATCTTTGCAGCTCAATCATAGCGACCATCAGGCCTGCCACAGGATCACCAGCGCTGATACTCACTCCATACATAGAAAAGAATAACCTCTCATATGCGAGAAATGCCTCTCTAGTCGATCCCAAACTGTTCCTCAATCTCACGAGCCACGCTGGATTTCTCACGGTGGACAAAGTAAACAATTCGCACATGTACTTCTGGTACTTCCCTGTAGCGGATAAACCAGTCAACGAGACCCCTTGGATCATCTGGCTGCAAGGCGGACCTGGGGTCTCCAGCTTAGCTGGACTTTTTAATGAAATAGGCCCCTTTAAATATGAGAATGGAGCGTTAAAACGTAAGTATCTACTCAATACTCCTCATATCTATTTTAGTAATATATCTGTAGCTAAGTATTCAATTACAGTGTACTTCTATTGTCGCGAATTAATTGCTGTCTTTTAATGTACCAACGATAAGTTCTTATAATTATAAAGCAATTAGAACTGTTTACCATCCTTTTGTGTAGCTATTTCCTGTTAATATAAAAAGCTTATTATTGTTAAAATTGTTTAGCTTCAAGTCATTGAGTCCGTCACTTATTATGAATATAGAGGAAGAGGAAGACTGCTACTTACGCATCAAAATCAGTATAAAATAAAATGCAAACTATGTGCTACTGTACAATTTTTTTCTGATTTTTAGTATTTGTAGTTTTGGCTTGCTGTGGGCACTTGACTCTAACAAAAATTGGCGCTTTAAAGCTTAATATTTCATAAACGGATCCCTTAATCGAAAAATTGTTACGTGTAGGGGAGGTACACTAAAAAATATACATGTTATTTTACCACTTTGTTGGCGTGATTAAGAAGTACGAGTATATTCATGCCAAATTAAATCTTTCTAGTACTAGGATGCGGACGGACGGACGGGCGGACATGACGCAACTATCAGGGTTCCTAGTTTGACTACGGAACCCTTAAAATGATAGATGGACAGATGGACATCAAGATTGTCATATTCTAATGAGGGTTCCATTTATGATGTATGAATGTAAATACTATATTTTACTAAAACAACTACATTAAACAAATAGGTATTAAAGTTACAGAAACAAAAGTAGTACAAAGGTGAATTTATTCCTAAGTACGTTCCAGTCCGTTAATCAACAAAAATTGGTATAGAACCCTATTCTAATTGACGTGCTTCAAACATTGCAAGCATGATGACAACACAACCACCCTTCACTTTTCGACAAGAAAGTTTCGAGAGGGACGGGTGCTTTATCCACATACATTTATCCAAAGCGAATAACGCAATCATAATAGCCCATATAGTAAGGACGTCTACTACCGACTAAAAATGTATGAGGCGAAGATCACACTCACCGAAAGGCGTTTGCGCCAAAAAAACTTGTTGACTTTCGTTCAAAAGGTTAACAGTGCAACGGCTTTAATTTCAGCGCGTGAGTGGGCGTGGACGGCTAACTACTCTGTGCTGTTCATCGACAACCCAGTAGGCGCAGGGTTCAGCTTCACGACTAGCCCCGACGGCTTCGTGACTAACATGGAATCGGTGAGCACCTGACTACACCCGTGCGCTGTAGGATGGTGCCTGTGACAGCTCATTTAAACACGTATTATTTACACTTGTTCATTTAACTTTTCATAAATGCGACATTAGTACAAAGTTCAGGAATTTCAATAATTAATCGCCTATTTTTAATGACCTCGCGTGTGAGTAGGTACATAAGTGATTGAAATTACGAAATACGGCTGTCACAGGATTTATCACAAAGCGCAGCGAATGTAAAATTTGGAAATCAAAACAGAGGATAAAGTTCGTTTTTCTTTGTTTCAATATTAAAAATAGCTTTCCAATGCAAAGGTAAATTGTACTTTATTTCCTTAGTAGTAGATTCAAACTCCCATTTTCCCTGTTTGTTGTATTGTGGGTGAAGTAGGGTTCAATAGGCTACATAATATAAACCAGACTGCATTGGAGGTGCTACTCTTCAGTTAATTGTTCTCCTTGGCCTTCCAGTGCTCCACCCACCTGTACAGCGCCCTGCAGCAGTTCCTGAGGATCTTCCCCGAGCTCCGAGGGGCTCCGCTCTTCATCGCCGGGGAGTCCTACGCGGGTCGCTACGTGCCAGCCTTTGGACACAAGATATTGGAGAAGAAGCCTGCTGGAAACGAGTCTTTGAACTTGAAGGTGACTTTTCAAAGTATGAGTTTAGGGGAGGAGAAAACGGCGTAGCTACTTGTTATGAGGCACCTCAAATGGCACACTCGCAGCACCTGCTATGTTCGTAGATTATTAACACTTCACTTTACAATAATGACCCACCTTTTTTGTCCTACTAAAGGAAAACAAGCCGAGCAAAAAGTGAGTAAGCCGGACAAGATGAATCGTTTAGGGTTACTTCGTCCACATTCCCATTTTGTCAAGAAAAAGGACGTGATGGGAATATGGATGAAATGGGAATGTTGACGAAGTGGGATTGTGGACGAAGTGGGAATGTGAACGAAATGGAAATGTGGACGAAGTGAACCAAAACGGCTAAAACTTAATAAGACTAGAGTAGTGAGTATAGTAGCCCCCCAGGTCGTCTCTGGGTGTATGAGTACGTAACTCCGTATCTAAGTACAGCGCTACCTCTTCTTAGAACGGACTTTGCATCACTTCATTTTTAACCCCCGACGCAAAAGAGGGGTGTTATATGTTTGACGTGTAAGTGTGTGTGTGTGTGTGTGTGTGTGTGCCTGTCTGTATCACCGTAGCTCTTAAATGGATGAACCGATTTGAATGCGGTTTTTATTTTTATTTGAAAGCATGTTCTTAGACATGAAATAATATAAAATCCTCGTACCCCAGCTACTTACCGGTCCCCGACGTGTCAGTTTAGTTAGTGTCAGTGTTCCGTTAACTACCTGTTTATCAAACAATCAGCCCTTACAACACGCGACGACGCTTGGATCAAAATATTAATACCTACTTATAAGTAAAATTATAGGGCCACTACTTATTATTTTTTTACTTTTTAGAGATTTTTTTACAGACCGTTTTTATAGAATGAATTACTTCTTCAGACTCATTTTGCTTCAATGTCCTGGAGGGTAATTATGAGCTAGCTTTGCAGTTCATTTTACGGTGGCCGTAAAGGACAGAGCTATGGCAGTTATATAGCTCTGTCCTTTTCTCTGAGCGTAAACAGAACACATAGTTATGTCATAATAACCCCCCTGGTTGTTACACTAAAGCGGCTTATCCTGTATCGAATGCGAATTTATGTTAAGGGCAAGAGAATAAATGTAAACGTCATTGTTACCTTAAAGGTCACTGTGATCATCATACATAATCAATTAATCACTTGCCTGCTTGTACGGCCGCACTCAGAGTTCGTTAATGACGATTACTTAATTCGTTCCTTAGTGAACATTTTTCATACATTTGCTTTAGGTACCTACCTCTCGTATGCTTTAGGCACGGATCCGTGCTCAAAATTTGGATATATTTTTGTATTTTTTTAAGCTTAATTTTATGGACTATATCGTAATCAGAAGAGACTAGAACTTGGTACTTTTTCGACCTCCCGCATACGAGGGCTTAAACATGAAACAACTATTAAATGTTTCAAAAAACAATTGAAATGATAATAAATACATCAAACCAAAGTCTGATTTTCATCAAAAATATTGTGGCACGCCGACTTCAGTTGTGACTCCAGGGTGCACATAGAATACATACCTACGAGTCCAGTAGATACCTGGAAAGTATGAAACACGAGAAGAAAATAAAGTACCTATAACATATCGTCACAATTTCAAACGCCACATGAGCCGAGGATTCATTAAGATAATTGTTTCATCTTACCCCAGTTGACCGTATTTCCTTTCTCCAGGGCCTGATGATGGGCAACCCAATAATCGACCGTATCGACATGGTTAACATCTCGTCGGTGTACTACCACTGGGGCCTGTTGGACCCCCAAGGTATGCTCGCGGTCAAGCCTCTGCAGGAACAGTACTCCCAAGCCATAGCAAATAATAAAGTCGAACTGGCTTATAATGTAAGTAATAATAATAAGAATATAATATCACAGGACAATGTGACACAAATTGACCTAGTCCCAAACTAAGCTCTAGGCTTGTACTATGAGTACTAGACAACGATAAACATACTTATGTATAAAAATATATACTTAAATACATAGAAAACATCCAAGACTCAGGAACAAATACTCGTGCTCATCACACAAATATCTGCTCTTACCGGGATTTGAACCCAGGACCCTTAGCTTCGAAGGTAGGGTCACTACCAACGAGGCTAGCGTGTCATCATTCAAGTGACGTGAACTGTTTATTTTATTGTGTGTAGTTTGTGTTGTGTTTATGTGAGTTTTAGTAGGTTTCGTACAATATGTGATTGCAGTATTTTAAGCTACAAAGCCCATCAGTGCTTGAAAAGACGAAAACATAACCTTTTTAACAGACTTCAAAAAAAGGAGGAGGTTTACAATTCGTCCCCCGATTACACAAAGACGGCTGGATCGATATGAAATTAAAAACAAATTTTTGTTTGTGTACATCACGGGTATTTTTAGTTGGTCTGTTTTCAAGTACGAAATCGAGGGAACTCCTCAAATATTATAGGAATAAATATGTGGATGACATAGCAGTACATATTATTATGATCACTAAAATTTATGAAATAAAATAAAAAAAAGTCTTAAAAAAAGCAACAAATATTTTTATTATAAATGATAGGTAAAATAATAGGTCAGTCCAACTGAAGTCGGCGTCCCACTATATTTTAACCAAAAGCCGAATTCAGTTGGACTGACCTATTATTTTTCCTTGCATTTTAAAAGAAGTTATTTTTTGCTTTTTAAGAGGTTTTTTAGTTTTTTGTAACATTTATTTTATACTGGCAATAATTTCTCATGACAAACCGCCTTAACACGTAGGCACAATGACAGCTTAGAAGCTTTGCCTGCTAAAGGTGATATGTGATTTCGTCGGATTGTCTGTATTGCTACCTCAAAGGGTATACGCGAGCAACTCGTCTAGTTAATTACCTGTCTACGATCAGCACCTTTAACCCTTTATTTGGCTATGTATAATCACTACATACAATAACATCAACTTTTATATAATTTCTTTTGTAATTTTTCAATTCTATTTTTTAATCTAAAGAGGCTTGAATTCAAGACCTTTTTATTTTTGACAAAAAGAGGGTTAAAGTGCCTACACCATAAGGTATAATTTGTATATAACTACACCGAGTACAAGGATTAGGTAACAAGGATTTTTAAGTCTCTTTCTCCTACTAAATGGTACAAACAACTACTGAATGATAAAACGTATATTTCACGACATTGCTCGGTCAATAACAACCCTTGTGAAAGGATATTGCTGCTAAATACTAATTTATGTATTGTTGTACACTGGTAAACATCTTAGCCCGATTAGAAGTCTTTTAAGAGTTGGTATTTCTGTAGCTCTGCCTACCCTACTCTGGGATTGAAGGCGTGATGTTATGTATGTATTAGTGTATGTATTGTTCGTGAATAGTTTATTTGTTTCGTTCGTGAATAGTTTCTTTTGCATTTTGCACTTCTCGTAAAGAGGCTATCTGCCTTGCTGTTACGGACAGTATATGAACTCGTTAAATAAATAAGCAGAAAAGCATACATGTACAATGTAATGTTTTCTGCTTCTTAATATATGAACTCGTTAATTTCTAATTCTTATAAACAAAGTACATAGCTACTCATTTTAATACTTTACGTACAATCGACCAAATGGAAGCCTGACCCACCGTAAAACTGTATCACAGTAACATTTTGGTTGAAAATGCTTAAGATTTTAAATACGTCACCATGACACGGTTCTATGATGGATCAGGATTCCGTTTTATTTATTTCTGGATTTCTTGTATATACTTTTAATATTACTTAAGTAGGTAATAAATAGTCAACCTTGCCTAATAAAAGCATTTTCGCTTCACAGCTTCGAATGAAATTGTTAACGCTAATAAACAATATCACCTTGCAAGATGACAGCCACAATCTGCTTAAAGATTCCGGGAACCTGGATGAGTTCGAAAGGTAAATAGCGGGTGACAATCTTGTACAAATTAACCCAGACCCAAAATAAGCTCAACTCCTATATAGCTGAACAATAAAGAGTTTCGCAAAAACGGGGGCGCTGTTAAGAGTATTTTATTCAAGTAATTAGCAAATAATGCTACTTAAAGGGCACCACAGAGTATCAGTTTACGTGCAGTCCCAAGTCTCTCAACGTCAGGCTCTAAAATCTGCAGAGAAATGTATGAAACCATAGGGGATACCGAGGGTCTCAGGAGGTTTAGAGAAACTGACTGTGTTCCAAAAGGTGTACGTTTCGGTGAAACATAATTATGTCGTCTAATATCATTACTTTTATTTGACAAACCAATCTTTAGCACTTTTCTGTTTTGCAATTACTTATTTACCAAAAAGTTGGTTAGCAAATATTTTAAGTGTAATCTAATGTTAAATGTTTCTTTTATATATTTTTAATCCATATTTTACAAATTCAAGTTTAGGTTATAACTGAAACCACAACAGGAACAAGTTGCTAGTCCTCATTTACTGAAGAGGAGGTCCGCTAAGCGGAGCTCCGTCGACCTTGTCTTAAATTGAAATTGAAATTGAAATATATTTATTTACTTTAAGCATTACATGTTTTCTTATTGTATAATCGTGCCAAACTACAGAGCAGTTTGTCGGCACTAAATGTGTTTAGTCGTCTTAAATCCTTTCTCTATTATCTAAGATGATGGTCCATATCCGTTACCTTAGATGGATGACCAGCACTACCAGCAATAATGTTAACCTTTCATACGTATATTTGCTAGTTTCATCAAGGGAGCCGGCATGGCGGACGCCCTGCACGTTGGCGGTATCAACTTCACCTTCAGCAACGCCTCAGTGCATACGGCCCTGATCAAGGACTTCCTTGGACCCATCAGTCCTCAGATACAGGAGCTGCTAGAGCATTATAAGATAATGGTTTACTGGTGAGTTCACACCGTTGTTTTATGACAAGCATAGTGTACTACCAGCATTATTTTCACACTGGACATGTTGAGTGTTTAACGACTCAGAGACAAAAAACTCCTTCCTTTTGTTGTGCTTGAAAACCCATCACTAAGGTACGACTTAAGGGCCCATTGTTTGATAAGTAGTTAAACTAAGTAATAGTTCTGTTAAAACCACAACTAATGGTTAAATCTAAACAAAATGTGTCATATTGCGTAGCAGCCGTAAGCAAAGTTATTGTACAAGAAATCCCACCGGGTCGAAGTGTATCCCTATAGAGCCCGTTTATTCAAAGACATCATCCTCCTTGCCTCTAGACAAAGTGTATACAGAAAAGTAATTCAAATCCAGTCCTTTATAGCCCAGGATTGATCATAAACAAACAAGCAATCCTTTTCTAAAAAATAAAAGAGGAATCTAATCCCTCTGGTTGTTGCAGCGGGCAACTGGACCTGACGGCCCCCTGCGTGCTGGGCGCCGAGGCCCGCCGCAAGTCCTGGCGCTGGAGCCGCCGTACCGACTTCCTCAAGGCGCCTCGCAAGCCTTGGGTCTCCAACGGCACCGTGGCCGGGTGAGTATTCGTTTATTTTATCTCCAGGGGAGGGAAAATTAAGGTTTTAAAATCTGGATCATCATGGGTATTACTTGTCCTTTCATAGTCACCACGCCAGTTGAAAACCTGTGCGAATTTTATTTTAAAGGCAACGTTCAATATGGTACTTACAGTAGCTCTTAAAAAGTCTTTCGGGTTAGGGTCCAACATAAAAGCTCATGAGAGCGAGCGAGAGAAAAGTACAAATTCGCATGCCATTTTAATGCCGTTTACTGTACTTTACGCAGGTCTATTTTATTTGTGTGGATTTATCTGTCGATGTCTTTGAACCTTTGGTGAGGATATAGGTATCCGTCAAAGTGATGTTAAAAAGGTTTCGTTGTTTGATTTTAAACGGCGTATGTTGTCGACTGTGGCGGACGGCCAAAGCGTACTTCTACTTTGTAGTCTGACCTTTTTTCTAACGACGTTTTATCTCTTTTTTTATTCTCTTGCGTTATAACTTATGACGATATCGGGTTTGATGTATTTTAGAATCGTTTATGACTCGGCCACCATTACTGGAAATGACAAAAGAGTTATCAAAACGTTGACAATACGGAAAAACGTTAAAGACGATATTGTTATTGCCGTGTAAATACAATCCCAGCACTGGGCTGGGATTCTACATAACGTAACTCTTATGTCATTTACAATAATGGCGACTATGACATAAACGATTCTAAAACGCGATATCGTTATAACGCAGTAGAATTAAGGTCCAGACCAGGCCCTGAAACATTAGATAGATAATTGTCAAACTTTTTGTACTAAACGATGACACGATCACTAACTAAGGCGGGCTGATCGACTACAGTTATCGGATTTGTTTCATACAGTTCATACTGCCGGAATTGAACATTTAGTTTTATCTATCCACTTGAACCGTTTATCAAAAACTGGAAAGCAAATAGTGACGTCGATCATTTCGTTTCAGTTACGTGAAAGATGGTGGTGGGTTAACCGAAGTTCTGGTCCGCGGCGCGGGGCAGGTCCCGGCCGACGCGCCCGCCGCGGCGCGCGCGCTCCTCGACGGCTTCCTCTCAGGCGCGCCCTTGCCCATACACTCTAACTATACAGACTTACCAATCTACACCCCCGATTACATAGAGTTACCAGAAGACAAACCAGAACAAAGCAATACTACAGAATCACCAAAACCTAACGAACACGCGGAGGTACCAGTTAAAACAGAATCGAACAAGGCTCTAATCACATCTGTGATTTTCAACGTGTTACTATGCATTTGTCTTATCGGGGGAGTGCTTGTATTCCGGCGATACAAAAAAAGGAGCGAAGCTTACTTTTATAGTACTGTAGAAGACTCCATATCCGATGGCATTTTAACCATGACGTGATAGTTAGATTTTCTATTGTTATGTTTAAATAGTATATGTTTATTGGTGCTATCAAAAAGTTTCAAAGTGAGTTCCGTTGCTATTTCTAAATTTTATACAGCTATTATAGTGTTTAATAATTTTACATTTTGTTTTATTTTTGACCATAAGAAAAAACATTTGCCTACTAAATCGCTCTACTCCTGCGGATCAGAACAAAGGTACCTACAATTGCCAATTACCCTCACTATTATTGTAAACTATAATAGTTTAGTGCACTACTATAGCGTTTTCAATCCATGACGGCGCGGTGTGCGCACACAACAGGGGGGTTATCATAACATAACAATGCAGTTCTGTTTACGCTCAGAGAAAATGACAGTTATATAGCTCTGCCCTTTTCTCTGAGCGTAAACAGAACTGCATTGTTATGTCATGATAACCCCCCTGATATCAGAAAACTTTAAACTGATATCGAAAGTACGTTACCCAATAAGTAAAATAACTTACGTGAGATATCAGTTTGAAGTTTGCCCATGTCTGTTATTATTTACGGGATAATCGCATGGCTACACTTAATGATTGCACCCCGTAAATTGTCTCAAACTCGTACACTAGCATGACAATGGGTAGTGAAGGGTCTTTCAAGCAAAAACCTAGCTTCTAAAACTTAAATTCCTACATCAACGGGAGGCGCGATTTTAAATAAGTGAGTTTTTAATTCTATGATCTGAGACATAGCCCAGCCCTAAGGTTGACATTCACGCTGTTTTTTAGATTTCGTTAACAGAGTGGCATCGTTCGTGTTTGATATGATGTTTGCAAAGATTGACATTGACGTCGACGTATTACCCATCTGTCACATGTTACTCCGTGTTAAAAACTCCTTTGCGATATTAGTAGAGGGAGAAGCGAAAAGATAACGACGATGGAAAATTTACCGGTTTTTAATTCATAGATAAAAAAGAATAAGTAACATGAGGATGTTTTTTCTATTCCAAATTGATTAACACCGTATTATTATCATATTTTTTATAATATCGTTGCATTTACTGACAAATTAATAACAATACTCTGAAATAAAATATTGGTCGCTTCTAACAAGATTGTGTTTGATATGCATAAGCGTCTTGGTTCCATATACGAGCCTAACAAGACGTTAGATGGTAGGTACACTAAGATATTAATTGTATCTTTAAAAAAAATGCTGCTGTTACTATCCACTTTGGTTGACATGACTAAAATCATGACTATTATATTAATTTTATGACAACTAAGAGAAAATTTCTCTTGGTTAGCTCAATTTTTTTCGAGTGTATGTTTAAGATATTATTTTAGAAACCGCCCTTTGGTGTATTTTCATACGACTGCTCATAAAAAGGAGTGTACCTATATTGTTTCCGGGGTTCATGTCTGTATATAACCAACTGCTATCCGCGACTCCGTCCGCGTCGATGTCGTTTATCGCTAAACGTGGTATAAAGTATCCGCTAGGTATTTTTCTCGAGTTTTACGCTATTACAGTTCAGCGGTTAATTTTGGAAAGCGTAACCAACAGACAAAGTCACTTTCATATTTATAATTTTAGGTACCTAGTATGGATGTTTGTGAGATTATTTATTTGGTAAAATAGATGATAAACGATGTATTAAAATATGTTCGCAGATAATTAAAGTTATTGCTAAATCAACCCTGTATATTTTCAGGTACGTGAAGCAAGGCGGCGGTCTCACAGAGGTGCTCGTCCGAGGTTCAGGCCACCTGGTACCCAGAGATACTCCTGCGCAGGCCACACAGCTGATCACAGCCTTCATCGACCAGCAACCTCTCCCCTACCTTCCGTCCTTCGTAAACGAACTTGACGTCTCATTCGAACAAACAAAAACCGAACGCCAACAGTCATCTCTCTCGTTACCCATTAGTATCGTAGTAAATGTGATCTTAGCGTTGGGTTTGCTTATTATTTTAGGTTATTATTTAAGATTAAGGTTCAAGAGGAAACATCAATATCATCAATACAGCAGTGTGGCTTTTTCACCGCTTCCGACATCTTAATTTTTCTTCGAAGTTATAGCTGATGTCTTCGGGGTTTGCTGAACTGGAAAATGTGCCATTAATTAACGCGTATATTTATATCACAATATAAATATAAGGTTGCAAATTAATGTATAGAAAGAGACGATTTTTTACGCATTTAACGTATAAGACAAGAAAATAACACAGAGTCCAGTGTCGTGGCATGCACCACAAAACACTAATGGGACGTTAGGTTAGTTTTGCTGCCGTGATACTAAAGAAGACGGCTAACTGCATAGTAATAGTATCAGCATTTTAAATTGAATGTGGTTACCAATAGAGTATAGAATGCTTCGACTACTACTTGTGTTAGCCGCCTTTTTTGGCATTATGACAGTTTTATGAGCAGCTAATAACTACTCAATGCCTTAATAAAGCACGTGTAGTTGATCAAAATACTTAAAATTCATTTTAAGTAACAATAAACAATAGTCAAATGTACTAGGTTGTCTAAAGGAGTGATATACGACGCACAGGCTAAACCGGTAGGTAATTTTACACAAGAGTTCCTTAAATAAAATAGGTAGGTAGGCATAACAATAATTAAAACATTGTTGCTGAGGGTAGAGAGTACGCGATATATGGACGAGTCATATAATGTACGAGTTTATAAATTGCCTTGGATGACATAGATCTTTTCTCAACTACTGCGAGGCAGTAAAATCTTTGTTTTAAAATTATTTACGTATTTACGTGTGTTTACACACTTTTTTGAATAACGAAGTTAATACTTACTGCAAAACCTTTATCTCAATAGACCTTTTTTATTAGTTACTTAAGTATAATTGTTTTTTTATTAATAATCTACGTAATTTGTATGAAATACCTCGTTTTTTAGAAATATAACGGTCTTTACACACATTTTTTAAATACTTAAGATAATTCCGAAAAACATTTGTTTAAATATACTTAGGTATAAAGTCAGTATGTGGGAGTAATTTAATACACCTACATACCTCCTTGTACGTAAGTTTGTTTATTTTATTAAACGTTTATTAATAGTAATGTTTAATTTTTAACTTTTCATGCCCCAAGTGAACCTATAATGTGTCCCAAAGTTGAGTGTTACTATGGTAAATCTTGCGTAAATTTTGGAACATCCTTTATATCTGTAGCTTTATCGAGGATCAAAATATTTGGGTGAATCAACTTTTAAAGTCCTCCTTTTCTACACGCTAATAAAAACTTACTAGAATAATGTGAGATTGATAATGGTTTACACATGTTAAAATTAGATAATCAGATTTTCGGATTTCACTATTCATAATCATAAACCAATTCTATAATTTTGTAAAAACATGGTAACGCAGTGGAAAATGCACGTTTTTCATACAAAACCCGGGGACAACGTCGTCCCCTGCGTTACCTGATATATTTGTGTAAATCATAGAAGAATTTTTAAAATTGTCAGCTAAGTAAGTAAGTTTAATTGTCTGATTTATTCAATATACTGACCACATCAAAAAAAAATTGCATTCTACCAAATTAAGGTGACATAGTGAGACATGTCGAAAATTGGGGAGTATCTTAAAAGTTGATTCACCCATTTATTAACGTAAGGCTGGGTATTTAAATGAAAGCAATCAGAAAAGTCGGTGTTGCAAAGGTGGATTCACAATAAACCTGCCAGCGGGTATTTATTTTTTTAAATCCGTTTATGTATGAATAGCCGATCATTCAGACTACTAAAAGAAATTTAAAATCCATGTCACGAAACGACGAAGGCTACACGTACAATAAATACTGTGATCTACTCATATTTATCATATATCGTGATATTTACTGATCGTGTGGTCTAGTGTATTGACTGATGTCAATATTTATCACGGAAATCTAGATTTCTGGATTCTGGAAGGCAGTTTGTGATAAATATTGAAATCCGTCAATACGACTACACGATCAGTAAATACTGACATTTTAGTATAGTTTTTATCTTCATAGCCAGTACACGTCTGAACTCTACGAAATACGTTACAGTACTTACTGACGTTATAAATATTGAACGTGTAGCCTTGCCTGTGTATTGCGTTAATAAAATGTAATCTATCAGTTTATATTGTATTGATGGACCAAAGTATTTATTGTACGTCTAGCCTTCGCCTTTAACTTAGTCAATATTTAATGAATCACTAGCACTGGTACATTTTTGCTCCCGTCAATCAGGTGTTTGTTAATTAGTAAAGTAAAGTACTTAGATACCTATTCTAGCGAGTCTAGCAAAAATCAAGCTTTAAGTACCAATTTCACCATACGATGTTAAATTCAATCAATGTTAATCAACTTTTAGTTCACATATTGAAAACCTGTTAACACTCTAATCGTCTGTTAAGTGGTTATCATCGTATGGTGAAATTGGTACTTAACCTGACTATTGCATCTGTTTTGTTACGTTTACAACCTTATTTACAGCTGGTAAACTAATCGCGACATGTGTCAAAGGAGACAAAAGTTTTTTAACGGCAAAGTTAATGTTTGTAAACTTTGAAACGCGATCACGTGATGAACGAACTATTTACATACAAGTTTGTACGGAACTACGGAACCCTTAGTATGCGATTCCGAATCGCACTTGATCGGCTGTTTTCAATTATTTGGTGTTATTATCCCTATATCAGCAACCTCAAATTTTTTCTTAATGTTAAATAGTTACTTTTATGATCAATACATCCTCTATATGTATAATTAAAAACTTATTCCTATTCCACATTGTATATTCGCCCATCTTGCTTCGTATTGTAATCACAAAGGTTATGGTAAATGTTAGCTTGGAGAGTTCCCTTAACCCTTTAACCGCCACAGTCGGCAAAACGGATTTTCGTGCCGGGGACGCCGGGTGCTCGATACGCTCCATACATTTTGTATCGGCGCGGTTGCGGCATATGACGTCGTTGGCGTCAGGGGCGCAAAAAGTAGCAGGCGGCCGTGGCGGTCAAAAGGTTAAATGGATAAGATCGCCTTTGTACATTCCTATATTCTGTAAATATTGTAGTTGCATTTCTATGTTTGTTCAATAAAGTGTTTAGATACTCGTACATACATACATACACATTGCTGACGATAAGACATGTCTTACTGTCAAAAAATAAGAGCTCGGGTCCTTTTCTTCTCGGTAAAACCATATTGCTTTGGACATATTATCGTACATTATTTTCAACTCTAACATATCAAAAGCAATTTAAGCAATATGGTTTTAATATGATTACGATATCGAAGCCAGATGGAAAGAAAGAAATAGTTTATTCGTGACAAACAATTGCAAAAAAAAAACTACAATGGTTATTTAGACGTAATTTGTCACGAAATGGTCAAAACTCAGCGTCACCACTTTACACAGCACCATACCTACATAGTGATGGTAGAGAAAAAAAAAAGAAAACTAAACTAGACCTTATCTATGATACGTAGATGGGTACTTGTATTGCCTTATTGTACTCATGTTTTTAATGTAAAACTGTGTTTTTTATAAACCTTACGGGTACCTAGTTCGTACTTAAGCACAACATTGGCATTTTTTGCCGTAAATAAATGAATGTTGTTAATGTATACTTTGTAAGTAATACAATTTAACCAGTACCATATTAACAATGATATAGGTGTTTTTGTCTAAGATAAAATATGAAATGAGTCACAAACTAAGTTGTAAACGTAAGCGCTTTTGCACTATTTTAATTAAACTGCAAGTACATAATACATAGTAATAAAACAAAATGCAAATCCTTTTATAATTATTTACCTAATATATGTGTGAGAATACAATTGTATTTAATTACCTACCATCCCTACTAATATTATAAATGCATGAGTTGGTCTGCCTATTGGCTTAGTATTTCACTTTTTACGCTCTAAAATGACTTATAATAGCTATCTATAGGCGGACTAAAGTGATGCAAATACCTTCTTAGTTGACAAAAAATTATGATATCCCATGAAAAATATAAATGTGAAAAAATTACAATTTCGTAAACGGTTTCGTAAAATAAAAGAAGAGATCTAACTGGAAACCAAGCTCCATAGATCACAATTCTATCATGCATAATTAAGAACGTTAAAATATTAAAATGATTTGTTATATGTATGTATGTATGTAAACACTTTATAAATTTCCACCTTCCGGTATTATTTAGGTATGATTTGCTTGCAACGTTTATATTTATTCAACAATCATTTGCAATGAACAAGGACTATATAAAAAACTATAGCCAAATACGAAAATGTGTAAAATGAAAATAATATTCTATCGAATCCTTACTAATATTATAAATGTGAAAGCGTGGATGTTTGTTACGCTTTCACGCAAAAACTACTTGACGAATCATCATGAAACTTTGTACACATATATTCTGGGAGCTACTAGTAGAAGAAACATAGGATAGTTTTTATAAAAAAAAAAAAAATTACAAACATAAAAATTATAATTGTCGCTGGCGGGTCGCTAGTTGAATATAAATGAAACATTCTTAATTATTTCTTGTGCAATTCATCTTGAATATTAAAGATCAAATATTAAGTGAGCAATATAACAAAAATATGTTGTTTTTAAATCCGTTTTATTTTAATTACTGATATATATTTCATATTTAGTTGGATTATGTTTCTACCTAATTTCCATTTCACCATACTAGCGTCCGTAAAATGACTGGACTAGCATGTCATTATATTTTTTTAGATTTGGGCAATTAGTATTTGTGTGACAGTTTAGGAAATATTTAATCTCCTCCCCCAAATTGATAATAATATGAAAAATATCTTAAATAAAAGCATATATAAACGGAAAACTTCTAGGTATAACTTAGTAGACTTGATTGATTCTTGAGGCAATGGCGACTGCATAATACCTAAAAAAAACATCCAAGACAGCACCAAACGTTTTTTAACCAACTTCAAAAAAGGAGGAGACTTATTTTTCGAGATAGTTTTTTGTGTTTGTTGTAACGGCGTCGGAACCCTACTCTGAACATGGTCCAACATGGTCTTGCCCGGTTTTATAATGGTATAAGAATTAGGGAATTATAATTTACATTTACTTCTTATTCATACTCGTAATATCTATCCAAAAAACATCGAGATCACTTTGTATTTTTATCGTGGTGACGCTAAACTCTAAAATTTTCCTTAATATATTTAAGTACATAAAATTCCTTAATTTATGACCAGCGTCGTATCCCGGCCGCTTAACGACCGTGGGAACATATATGCTACCTGTGTCATTATTAACCTAATCTAAGAGTTTTACAACAGAGCTCAACAGTTGTACGTCTCTGTTCGAGCGGTTGAGCTCCGGCGTGGAGGGAATACTTAATTGGTGCTCTGGTTCACGTCTTGTATGGCATCGATGTTTTACTACGGGCATCCTAAATATAGAGCAAATCACAACCGTCCGTGCAAGAATCTATCGCGAATGTCGAAGCGTGGGAGCGGGTTTATGCTAAACAGGTCGTTGGTACCCTGCGCGCGTACCTGTTCATCGGCCTTATACAGCCTGATCAAAAAATAATTGACTGATCATGCGATTATCACTAGGATATGATATAGGTTAGGTGACCGGGATGACCGAAAGTTGGTTTAGGACTTTGAGTCTCCATAGACTTATATAAATCAGCATATTTTATATTTTTTCATCTTAATATTGTAATTATAAAGTACGTTTTTTTTAATTCAAGCAAACTATAGGCACAATGAACAACATCAGACTCATTAACGGAACCGACATTTATAATTAGATAAGCTTCATTATATTCTGGCTTTTTTATTTAGATAGATAACGTTCGAATTATAGAACATTCAAACTTGTTATTTTGTAAAATGTCAAACGCTATCTATCTCCCTACAACCCGTACCTACTTTCTGTAAGAATATGACAGTTTTTGTACTTTTTTTTTTAAAGTATACATTTATTGTCAGATAATAAATACATACCTAGTCGGTTAGAACAATTACACTTGTACCTATATTAGTCACTATCACAACATTCACAACACAACTACAATGCCCACCCAAAATTGCAAAATGGATGGAGGGTGGATTTATGCAAGTCTTCATAATTAATTACGCAGAATATAACAGGAATGTTTTTTAACAAAACGAATAATTGGATCGGAGTGCCCCATTTAGAAATGTTTATTAGGTATTTATAAAAAGTTTCAAGTACCTACATAATTTAAGAAGTTCCCAACGATGCCTAAATCTCGAAATTAACACCCACCTTAATATTTTCTTCCCTTTAGCGGTTTGGGCTGGGTAATGATGAATCAGTTGGGATTCCGGAATCGCGCAAAAAGTGACTCAAATACTTACAGTTACCACTTTTTTTACTTATTTATAGGTTTTCCTACTGTGACCGGCCTGACTCATTCATTATGTTTGCGTATTTGGATAGTCAAAGACTACATACATACATAAAATCACGCCTTCATTCCCAGAGCGGGGTAGGCAGAGCTACAGAAGTACCAACAACTCTAAAAAAACATGTTAATAATTCTGTAACCACATCAAAGACTAGTAGCAAGGTAAGTGACACCTAAACTAGTTTGACTTTATTTTAAGCCTAGTAGCGAGGAAGGTGACACCTAAAATAGAAATTATTACAAAGTAACCAATAAAAACCAGGGCTTGATTGTTTTCGTACAAAAATACCGGTATTTAATTTCGATACCTCGTTTATTATTGAATATTTTTGTCCCTCAATGAGTTTATATAATCGTATAGTGGAATTACCTAAATAACAATCGAAAATATCAAGGAAATGTTGCGAATTAAGGAAGATAATTTCAATTGTAATGATTACCGACCGGTATCAAACTTATAAAAACAACTTTTTATGGTAATACTTGAAACTATTTTATATAAAGTAACTAATGTTATTCTGCTTTATGTTTTATGTGTGTTTTAATTATGATCTAAAAATAACATAAAAATCTAAAGTCGTGTGTGAATCGTAAACAAGTTTTTGGCATCATCCTGTGCAGTGCATCGAGATAATAATCCAAGTTCAAGAGGCGCCGCAGGAGCTGCCGGTACAAGATTCCAGCCGCTAGGAGCGCGCTCCCATTCCGCGCCCGCAGACCAGCGCAGACGCACCTAACACCACTGGCTTAGCTGACACACCAGAAAAAAACTACTGACGAACTACCTTGCATCGTGATAAACCAAAAAGACACTGCTGTGGCTCGAAGAGTCTGAAAAGTTCCAGATCAGTTTGATTCGTCAAACCATGATTTGGCTTTGGACTGTTATTTCGGTGTAAGTATTAAATTCCTAATCGAATATGTTTTAGGCATTTGCTGAATGTTAGATCGAAGATGGATATGGGGGTGGGAGCTCTGAAGTATTTACATAAATACAACACGCTAGCCTAGTTGGTAGTACTTGGTAGTGACCCTGCCTTCGAAGCTAGGGGTCCTGGGTTCAAATCCCGATAACGGCTGATATTTGTGTGACGAGCACGAGTATTTGTTCCTGAGTCTTGGATGTTTTCTATGTATTTAAGTATATATTTCTCTATATGAGTAAGTCTATCGTTGTCCCATAGTACAAGCCTAGAGCTTAGATGGGACCAGGTTAATTTGTGTGAAATTGTAAAGCCTTTACTTACTTAGCCTTTATTTACTGTGATATTTATTTATTTATAAATAAAACTAGGGCCAACGGGGCTAGACTAATCATCGTACGGATGCGCAAAAAAAGTTTAGAACCATGTCATTGTAATTCTTAAAATCATTGTTATTTATTTTATTTTATTTTCAAATTTATTTCAGAACAAGTTCCATATGTTGTTAGTAACATCAATTCTTATTCTATATTAGTAATTATCAAATATTAACAAATTAAGAAACATATTATTTTATTCCTATGGCTACTGCTACCCAATGTCGCACCATGGGGCAGTCAGGCCGTGTAGCAATCATGTTCAGAATGCTGTTGCGGCTGCTACGGATGCGTTGAAGCAGCGACGCTGCTTTCTTCCGCATGTGCGCCGGGAACCCGTCCGTGCGGGCCGCCGCGAACATCGCTGACGCGCTGCAGTGCCGCGGCAGCCCCAACAGCATTCTAAAGGCATTGTTATATTGTACGCGTAGGGCGTTATAGGCTTGCTTCGTGTACTTAACCCAGAGACCGCTCGAGTAGAAGGAAGTACAATACGCCTTAAATAGCGTTATTTTAACGCTAACAGAGCATCGAGCAAATCTCCGAGCCAGTACATTGCATCTCACCGCTAACGCCCTGCGCTCCCTCTCGATATCTTCAGTGTCGTTAAGGTCCTCGGTGACCACATGCCCCAGATACGTGCACCTGCTAACGACCCTGAGCGCAGTACCCGCGAGCACTACGGGGGGCACGTAATAGGGCTTTACTTTACCGGCATTGAATACGAGCAGCTCGCTCTTCTTGCTATTGTATTTTAGCCCATGCTCGGCCGCATACCGCTCACACGTTGCCAGAAGCATTCGAATCGATCTGATCGAGGGACCCAGCAGCACCATGTCATCGGCGTAACTAATGTTGTTGACACATACACCGTCAACATGGCATCCGACATGCATGCTGCTGAGTTCCTCGATCAACCGATTTATGTAGAAATTAAACAAGACTGGCGATGTCAGCCCCCCCTGTCTCACGCCACATTGTAACGTGTATTCACTTGATAAAGAATCGGCCCATCTCACCTGATTAAGCTGGTTTCGGTACCAATATTCAAAAAGCGACACACACTCGCGCGGTAGGCTCGTGTTCCCTAACTTATGCCCGTCGTTCTATTTTCAGTGTTAGTTTTTTACGATAAGGAAGTTTGACTTTTTGTCAGTTTTCTACAGTAGATACCTATCCGTAAAAACTACATTACTTAATTAAATGTCTCAATGTAACAAATTGGAAATTAAACCGTGTGGTTTCCGGGTTAGAATAGTGGCACTCCATGTCTTCCCATGGATGTCGTATGAGACGACATGAGGGCTTGTAGTACTATTAGGCGATGGGCTTGCAACCTGTCACTAATACTCGGGTAAACTCGGCCAGGGCCCGTATCATGGTCGCCTTTATCGTGGTAGATAAAGCATGCGTCACTGTGCTTGTCTGAAAGTGACGGATGTTTTATCCACGTTTTGTCACGCGATAAACACGGCCATAATAAGCCCCCAGATTGTGCAAAATGTGGTTAGAGAATTATAAACAAGTCTTTTTAGAGTTGTTGGTATTTCTGTAGCTCTGCCTACCCCACTTTGGGAATGAGGGCTTTATGTATGTATGTATCAAATTGGTACTCAAATAATAACTTCTACTTCCTAAGGTGTGCACACCAAGTGCTATGTTCCGAGAAGTTCTCCTTGCCCGAGCTGCCGCCTGGCGAGGCTCCGGACCCCATCCTCAAGTTCATGGAAGACCTGTACAAGGCTGGTCGCGTCAAATCCAGCTACGAAAGCGGCGAGCCTCTGCTCCTCACTCCCTTCATAGAACAGAACAAGATAGAAGAAGCTAAGGAGGCGGCGAAAGTTGACTCCGATTTTATGCTGCCTGATATGGACAGCTATGCTGGATACTTAACGGTAAGTTTAGTTTAGTTTGCAGTCAAACTGTTGTGACAGTTTTGCAGACTATTTTTTAAGAACAATGTTTAATTTTTTGGTTAATAAATAAATAAAGTGCAATTGATGGTCTGAGGGAGCTTTAAATCAGGGATCGTTGCCTGTATTCTGACTACCGGTTTTAAATGAGGTATAACCGGTTATAATTGCATTTCGCTATTTATACTCTAAAGCTCTGATTAGTGGTATAATGAATACCGGTATTTAAGTATATTATCGGTTTAGCCAATTGAAAAAAATACCTCTTTTTGATACTTTACCCCTATAAACCATTACCAGTAAACCTGTCAGTGTCAATATACTCGTTTGTTTGTTTCTGTAAATGTTTTCGGTATTATTACAAAAAACTCAGATACGCCTTAGACGCCTAGATGTCTGAAATTACAATTAATTACAGTCTAATCGACATCTTACTTATCAGGTGCAATGAAAAGCAGTATTGAATACAGGTATTTAATATTGTAAATAGTGTATACATAAGTGGAAGGACAATAATACCTCTACTTAATTCGAATATAGGTATTTTTTTTAGCTGTAACTATTTGTCAATTTAAATACAGGTACTGAACAAAACAGGTTTTACAATGCCTGCTTTGAATGTTCCTACGTAGCTACAGTCAGTGAGCAAATAGAACAGGAATTGGGTCCTAAATTAAAAAACTATCAACTCTAAATAAGGGATCGACCCAGCTTTACGGTGAGTAAATTAAGGTCCTTCAAAATTGACGCCATCTAATTAGTATGACCCGTTCTTTTGTTTACGCAACGTCACCGTATTTTCCGCGTCGGTGTGGTCGCTCCCTAAACCTTACCCTATATCTATAATTGCAATAAGTACAGTATTATTATTATTTTTCGACTTTTCTGATTTTTTGTATGTAGTTTAGGATGTTCAGTGGTGTCACCCTGTGCAGGGTCTTCTTATTTTATCCATTAACCATCCGTCAAGCAACAGTGTTCGCATTGTTGTGTTCCGGTGTGGGGATAAGACAACCGGTGAAATTACAAGCATAGAGGCACTCCATCTTAGTCCTCTTGGCAACGCATTTGAGGTCTTAGGATTATAGTCTTGAGAATTCAAATGTCTATGGGTCTCAGATTCCACTTACCACCAGGTGGCCTGAGTGCTCGAGTGCCTCCTAATTAACATAAAAAAAAAAATATAATAAAAAACAGACAGACGGACACAATACTTGACTTGACTTAACTGCGGAAGCCTAAAAATGGAGTAAGTTTCCCAAAATAAAACTTTTACAGCCGCACGTAGAGTTTGTGACGATAAGTCGTTCCTGATAGTAAATATTTTTCATACAAAGTTTGAAAACCGGACAAGAACATGTCGGACTATGCTGAGTGGGTAGGGTTCCGAAGCCGTTCAGTAGTACAAACATAAAAAAATATCTCAAAAAACAACAAGTACAGTCGAGTTCAAAAGTATGTATACACTTTAGTACCTTGTCTATTTAACGTCATGTTTAAACTGCCATATGAAATTATCCAAGCGATTAAAGTGACAAGGTACTAAAGTGTATACATAATTTTGAACTTGACTGTACCTATGAACTAATTTTCTGTAGTTATTTTGTGCAGATGATTTTAGTAGGTAGGTATAAACACTTTAATCACATGTATCACAAGAACCAATCAAGTCTACTTAGTGGTGAGAAATTTTCCTTTTAAATTCATTATATTATATGCCTCATCCATCATCAATGATTCATCTATATAAATTAAAATTAATCGCCGAGATGTATAATATATATTCCGCGCGCATAACTTCCGAACGACTTCACCAAATTGGATAACTATTTTTTTGTTGTCTTTGTTATTGTCAGGACAAGGTTTGTGTGACAGAAAAAAATCCCATAAGGAAAGTCGGAAATATGCAGCGGCTGCGAAGCCCAACTCTTGCGATAATTTTACTTTTCGAGTTCAACATTTCTTTTTTTTTTTCATATACAATATGATTTTAAAGAGCTATTATATAATACCTCACTCAATGTTACACTGTAAAATAAATATGTTACAGAAGGACGCGAAACTATAAGGGTTCCTTGTACAGCTTGTACTACGGAACCCTAAAAAAGATCGAGTTGATTGCCTCTCAGTACGGCAGTTAAAAAGTCATCCAGTTCACCTTGCTTAATTTGTGCAGGTAAACAAAGAATACAATGCGAACCTGTGGTTCTGGTACTTCCCGGTAGCGGAACAGAAGGTGGAAGAGACGCCTTGGATCCTTTGGCTGCAGGGCGGCCCAGGAGTTTCCTCGCTCTACGGACTCTTCACTGAAATTGGACCTATTGTCGTCAATCCTGATGGGAATTTGGACGGTAAGAAACTGCAGAACCGTGGGAATATTACGAGCAGTTAGCTGTTCTGACCTTTTAAGCCAATAGGCAGTATCTCAGATGAAACTTGAGATTACTCACTACTGACATAATGTCGTACAATATTTTTGATGTCGAAACGGTTCGGAAACATATTTAACAAAGCCAACGTCCTGATAAGCGTTTTATTTTCAGAATTAAAATGTTCTTGGGGCAAGAACCACTCACTGCTGTTCATAGACAACCCAGTGGGCACAGGCTTCAGTTTCACGTCCGACGACCGGGGCTATGCCACGAACCAAACCACGGTAAGCATTGAGATAGGTCTTTGTCAACCCACAGCCATTCTCCCCTCCTAAGTCAATAAGTGGTATCTCTGATTCAATTGCCAAAGTAGATCCTCCACTATTAGTAATGAGGTTGTGATTGCTACAGCAGTTTTATTTGAGATGCTGCTATTTGGGTTAGCAGGCTTAGCAGGGCAGCATTGCGCTCTGTTTAAACATGGGCTCTATAAATGTCTACTTTGTAAAACAATACAATACAACACAAAACATTTTATTGAACACCACGTACACCAAGGAACACATGCACAAAAAAATAAGATTACTTAGTGAGTCATCAGGTGGTCATAAGGTGGCGATAACGCTGAATAAAGATCTCTTCCAGACCTTACAGATCAGAGATGGATAGGCAGGTGATGCAATAAAAATACACTATAAATATCCCTTTAATAAATACATACACTTAGGTACGTACGTAAATAAGAAATAAATATATATGTACAAATATAAAGAGCTATGTTCAGGGAAAATAATAACGAAGTGAGTCACGTAATATAAGAATCCCTAACCAGGAAAATGAACCGACAAGGGCATGGCTCTGAAATAAAAGACAGATACATAAAATGTTAAAAATATGATATTACTTTTGACATGTTACCGGATTGTTTTTAAATCGAAAGTAGATAAGGCGAGTACAATATTTCCTAAATGCTTAACGGTGTCCCAAATCTAAAAAAATATAATAACATAGGTACACAATGATCTTGTAAAAACCATCCAATGATACCTGATTCGATGATGATATAATGTAAAATAAGTTGTTTTAAAGTTATATTTTACAACTTTTTCAGCGTATTGTAAATGTTAAACCGCGGTCAAAGAGACCGGCGGACATGACGAAACTGTAAGGCTTCCTTGTTGACTACCTAATTCTAACAAAGCAAAAAAATAAAATATACATGTACCGACTTATGGATTGGTAATAAATATATACCGCTACGGATGCCAATAAAGATATCACCGTTCTATTAAAACATCTGAAATTAACATATGTATAAGCCCATACTGGCAAATATATTAACGCTGGTGGCCATCGAATACACGGTTATTTTTTTATTTATGTTGTGCTTAAAGCGGACTACCAATTGCAACGCACAAATAACTGTCCCCCGTCTTCAACGGCCCTATGAGAATTGTGTTACTCAGTAAGAAGTAAGTAACAAGACATGTAGTTAAACAAAGATATTTTGGAATTTACGACACGTTGACACGTTGTTGGCCTAGTTGGAAGTGACCCTGACTCTGAAGCCAGCGGTCCCGGGTTCAAATCCCGGTAAGGGCAGATATTTGTGTGATGAGTACGAGTACTTTGTATGACCCGTGTGGTTGCCGGGTTAGAGTAGTGCCACTCCATGTCCTCCCGTGGGTGGATGTCGTAAGAGGCGACTAAGGGAATAAAGGCTTGTAGTACTGTTAGGCGATGGGCTTGCAACCTGTCACTAATACACTGGTAAACATCTTAGCCTACTCTTGCAAAATGTTGTTACAGAATTATCAATAAGTCTCTTTAGAGTTGTTGGTGTCTGTAGCTCTGCCTACCCCACTCTGGGAATGAAGGCGTGACGTTATGTATGTATGTATGTGGGTACGAGTATTTGTTCCTGAGTCTTGGATGTTTTCTATGTATTTAATTGTTTATTTATCTATCTAAGTACGTTTATCGTTGTCTAGTACCCATAGTACAAGCCTAGAGCTTTGTTTGGAACTAGGTCAATTTGTGTGACATTGTCCCGTGATATTTATTTATTTATTTTTATTTATATTCCCGTGGCTTCCAGATCGGTGAGAACCTCTACACAGCCCTGCAGCAGTTCCTGACGCTGTTCCCGGAGCTCCGGAGGGCGCCGCTGACCATAGCCGGGGAGTCGTACGCCGGAAAGCACATCCCGTCCATCGGAGTGCAGATCTTGTGGCACAGGGAGGAAGACCCACCCATCAATCTCCAGGTACCATTGACGCCCTGATTTATAGACGATCTCCCAGGTCATATGCTCGCTATTTCATCATAATATCTTGATAATGACACGTGACCGGCTTCAATTCGGTATACATTGCAAAGTTAACACGCTTATACGAGTACATCACTGGGTTTCATATAAGCTGCGCCATGTACACTGAAATGTCACCTGTAATCTGTCATAGTCAGTGGGGCTAATGACATAGGGGGTTGATGGTAGTGGGGATTATTCTGCATTCTCAAGATCGCACATAGTCGTAAACCATAGGATATAATGCTCCAATGCTAGTAAAACAGTGCGAATGCTGCTTCAGCTGCTTGGCGACAGGTTAGAGCCAAGACGCGTTCGCTAACTAACGTTTCTATTCGTTTGGTTTTACCAATCACGTCACTGGTAGATCTACCAGTGACGCAATTGGTTTCAAAACAACTAACTTAACTATAGGCTCTGGTTAGTTATATTTTTATCGCTTAGAGAAGGCAAACTAGCACACAGGCCACCAAATGGTAAGTGGCCCCTGAGACCTTCAGACTCTGAGACTAAAACTGCATCCTAACTGCAAATACATGCGTTGCCAACCCTGGGAACTAAGATGGAATGTCTCTAAGAAGCGAAAGAGATTTGTCAGGATCGTAGCAGGTGGAAAAAAGTGGTTTCTGCCTACCCCTCTGGGAAACAGGCTTGATTTATGTATGTATGAATCTTTTTATCTTTTAGGATTATCAAAACATCAAGACTATAAATAGGAAAATAGGTTTCCGTGGAAAAAATAATTTGACAAAACATTTGTTGGTGCAACCAGTTTGATTCCTTATTTCTTTATTTTTTCTTTCATCGATCCTTTAACCACCCTCCAAGCAACACTGTTCGCATTGTTGTGTTCCGGTATGGGGATAAGACAACCGGTGAAATTACTAGCATAGAGGCACTCCATCGTAGTACTCAGGGTTGGCAACACATTTGAGGTCTTAGGATTATAGTCTTAAGAATTCAAATGTCTATGGGTCTCAGATTCCACCTACCATCAGGTGGCCTGAGTGCTTGAGTGCCTTCTCCTTAACATAAAAAAACACAAACCTTTTCCAGGGCCTGGCCATCGGCAACGGCTTCATCGACCCGCTGTCGCTGCAGCGCTACAGTCACTTCGTGCGCGAGGTGGGGCTGGTGGACGACAAGGTGGCCGACGTGATGAACCACCTCGAGCTGGCTGTCACCCAGTTCATCAACAACGGGGAGATGGTTAAGGCTTATGCGGTGAGCGTGATACACCAATGGTTACAGGCGTTTTTGCGAGCTACTATGCCGCTCAACTAAATCTGACAGTACGCTACATCACGTTCCACTTTCAACTTCATTCCAACGGACTTCGGTCCCCAGGAATAACACCTGCCTGGAGAGGATCTCTCTATTGAGGACAATAGAGAGGACTCTTCCTATGAAGACGATCACGACCATGACAATGGGCAGTTACGCAAACTTCAAGCACTATGACGCACTCCACTCCTCTTCTTCAGGTCTCAAAGGGGGGTGGTGGGGCGACTTAGCGACATATATAGCGACAACTATTAACTACTAACTCAACAGCTACCAGCGTCAGACAGCGCAACTAAACCTGACAATGTGCTACATTGCGCTAACGAAGTTTCCTCAGTCAGTAGACGCGCATCTGACCATCCAAATGAACTTCGGTCTCCATTGCAAACACCCACCTGGAGAAAAATGTCCCTATTAACATCTCTTCCTACACCGTTACATATTTGCCCTCTAATTGATCTAAAGATTACCATCTTTACCCCGCCAATAACATCCTATTAATATCGTTTCATCGCTCACTTTGATGTCCAGCTGATTTTGTACAAATCTGTTTGCCCTTCTCACCGACCGAACTTAATTACCCTTTTCTTGCAGTACTACAACTACCTACTCAACGTGTTCCTAACCGAGTCCAAGCTTGATAACCTGTACAACTACCTCGAAGACAGCGTGGGCCTGGACGGCCCGTACCTGGACTTCCTCCACCGGAGCGATGTGAGGCGCGCCCTTCACGTCGGCAACACCACTTTCACTTCGGTCGGCGTCGTGTACCGGAAGCTTGTACCTGACTTCATGGGCAGCGCGAAGATGTGGCTCGAGGAGTTACTGGAAAACTATAGGGTCATGCTTTACAAGTGAGTACTGTAAAGCACACATCTGTCATTTTATCCTATACTGACGACCTGTTTCGCTTCGGTTTGTTAGTTTTCTGTAGAATTTATTATACGTAGGTACATAAGTAAAAACCTTTCGTGAAAAATTATGTAACTCATGATGGTGAAAACCGCTTACTGGTTGGATATACAGAAGGACAGTAAGGCAAACAGACGCGGAAAGTGACTTTGTTTACATACATATAATAACATCACGCCTTCATTCCCAGAGCGGGGTAGGCAGAGCTACAAAATACCAACTGTAAAATGACTTGTTGATTCTGTAACCACATTTTGCACAAGTAGGCTAAGATGTTTACCAGTGTATTAGTGACAGGTTGCAAGTCCATCGCCTAAAAGTACTACAAGCGTTATTCCCTTAGTCGACTCCTACGACATCCACGGGAAGACATGGAGTGGCACTACTCTCACCCGGCAACCACACAGGGACTTTGTTTTATATTATGTAAAGAAGATACACAAGATAAAGATGTACTTTATTTTAAACCATACAGCCAAAAAGCAACCCTCAAGTGACTCCTGGGACAAACACCCCTAATATCAACACATCGAAGATGATGTGACTTTACAATCAAAATAAGGAGCCTGATGTTTTGGATGCCCATAAATGGGTGTTTTACCCAACGAGAAATATTTCTAAATAATCGCGTTCTCGAAAAAGACTCAACCGATTTTGATGAAAATTGCGGAATAGGTGTTTTTTGGGTTAAAAAATAGAACTGCGTGAGACTTCAACGTCAGGATAACTTGGGTTCCGCCAAAAAGTTGGGTACCGAGGTATTTGACATATTTAGACGACACTATCAAATTCTGATTTAATAGCGTCCTCTACATACACCCGAATAGCGCTCGGTCGTCCAGGCGCAGAAGGTACTACTTAACTAACAGCCTAAGTTAGATCATTCCATGGTTCTAAAAGTATGTCTGGGTTTAAGTGTTCATTGACGTTTTGCAGCGGACACTTGGACATCATCGTGGCGTACCATCCGTCGGTGAACACCTACAACCAGCTCGCCTTCTCGGGCTCAGCCGATTTCCGCACCGCAAAGCGCAAGCCCTGGTACCACAACGAATACCTGGTTGGGTATGTCCATAATCATAAGTTATGATTAAAAAGAGATTGTTTTTGTTGTAAATACGAATACACAATATATGGCTTATGACACAGTTTAATAACCTTTAGTACCAATTTCACCATACGATGTTAACCACTTAACAGACGATTAGCGCGATAACAGCTATCAAAATGTATGAACTAACGGTTGATTAACATTGATTAAATTTAAAATCGTATGGTGAAATTGGTGCTTAACCTTCGTGTAGTCAACTTGACGGAAAAAGGTGGCCACTTTTTTCCGTTACATTACTCACTCATAGTTCAATTGTTTTTGAGTTATGTTCCCTACATATTGTGTACTTATTTCACTTATTTGTACAACAAAAACCATCGTTCGATTTAATGTAATACTTTACTTTATTAGAAACACAATAATAAGCTACTCGCTCGAGCTCATATTGTTGTTCAAGAAGTAAAATAAAATACCCTAAAGTTATCTACCGTTCCAGATACGTCAAAACGGCGGGCAATCTTACGGAGGTGATGGTCCGCGGCGCCGGGCACATGGTGCCAGCCGACAAGCCGGTACCAGCCCTGGCGCTGATCTCGGCCTTCGCCCGCGGCCTCTCCCTGGATAAAGACACCGGTTACCTGGGGTTACCCCGCAGAACCCTACGTGGAAAGGAGCTGCCGATCAGCTAGAGCAAATATATTTTTCTAACTTCTACAGAAGACGAGCATCGTAAAAAAACTTGGTAGTTGAAGATTGGGCTTGGCAAAGGACAGTGAAAGCGTTAATGTAGTACAACGTTTACAACACAATTAGTTGACTTAATAACAGCTGTCAAATCCGACCTTACGTGCCACAACATTTAGCGTTAAATAATAACTTGACTTCGTCGGAAATAATTATTGTATAAAATGTATTCAATAAATATTTTTATGATTTCTACTCGTGACGACGTCTAGTCAAAAGTAATTTTCACATCACCTATTCCGAAAGCGCAATTTTCTTTCCTGCTAGGAGGGATCAAAGTGTAACTTTTCTGGTAAAAAACATTTAGTTGCCAGTACAAAATATAAACGCAATTAAATATGAAAATAGTACGCACATAATCGAAGACAATTATTTTTTCACATCAGCTATTTGAAAAATTTGTTTCATCACTAAGACCTTTTATTTTCCTCATAGGTGATGTGAAAAGCATTATTTGTCACACGGTGGCAAACTTATTTCCACCTTGGGCGTTAACACTTGAATCCCTCACTACGCTCATGATTCTCTTTTAGAATCCTTCGCTTCGTTAAGGGTTAAATATCACGGGGACAATCTCACACAAATTGACCTAGTCCCAAACTTACTTATGTATAGTGAATTTTATACTTAAATACATATAAAACATCCAAGACTCAGGAGCAAATACTCGTACTCATCACACAAATATCTGCCCTTACCGGGATTCGAACCCATGACCGACGGCTTCGTATGCAGAGCCACTACCAACTAGGCCAACGTGTCGTCGAAATGTACGCCCTCGCCGTAAATATGTCATTTTGCTCCCTAGTGACACAATCTACAATGTCTAGCCCTACCGTTAGCGGCATCGCCGTCGTCGTTAGTGCACGAACGTGACGACTGTTGATTCGATCGCGTCATTAATTACAGATCATAACAACCGGACAAATAAGTTTGTGGCATCATACATTTGAATACTTTAGTGTGCATTATTGTAGTTTAGTTCAATAAACAGTTATGATTAAAGATGTTTCTTTAATTATTATACTGTTTTTAATCCACGATTAACGTTGCTCGGTTATGGCGATGTACAGTTACCCCAACAACTTCGAGCTAAACATCAATTGAGAAGCATGACGATGACAATGACATGTACAACGACAAGGTTCTAAGTATTCTCAACATTATTATTGGGTGACTGTATGCTAAGTGTTAAATAAATTGTTTATATAATGTCACTGTGACAACGTTCTATGGTGGGTCAGGATTCTATTGGGCTGATACTTAGTACGTGGGGCATACTGAAAGTTTCTGGAACTGGCCACTTACAATGAATATTATTAAAAAGCAATAACAGAATTTGAAAATGGAACTCTATGAAAATATTACTTTTTAATTTACTAGACTGTCATTTGCTTTTTTTCAATTTGGCGGGGTTTAGAGTATTGTGTGTCGCTATTGCAAAGAAAACTAACTCGTGATTTTTTTTTGATAAATTTTTTTTACGATTTTTGCTGCGGCTTAAGTCAACAAGAGAGTTGCTAGAAACTTCAACTGGCGTTTAATGATGAAGCCCCATCTCGTAGCTCTATGTATTCGAGGTTCGAAGAATTTAGACATGGACGGGATCATCTCCATGACGATGTACGTGAAGGTCGGCCGGTGACTGCGGTTACTGAAACTAATGTCGATACCGCACGACAACTAATTGAGACAGACAAAAAAATACCCGTCAGCAAATTCGTACTGTATTAGGCATAGGAATGAGTCAAGTGTAAAACATTTTGCATGAGCAACTGAAGGTTCGGAAGCTTTGCACTCGATGGATACCGCATGATTTAACGGAAGACCAGAAACCACTGCGTGTAGAGTGGTGCCGAAAAATTATACATAAGTTTAATGGAGGAGAGTCATTGGCTGTGTATATTGTAACAGGTAACAAAACCTGAATTGTTTCGAACCGGAAAGAAAAAGCCAGTCAGCAGAATGGGTCATTCTTTTTGAAGAATTGCCAACATAAGTTGAGAAGAGTCGGAGCACTGGCAAAAAAATAATTGCGTCTTTCTTCGGAAAAACTGAACATTACGGAATAGTAACACTTGAAAATCAGTGAACAGTCACTGCAACAGAACAGAACAGGCACCGTAAGTACATAATTGCTTGCCCAGTCTTGGAAAAAGTAAGTGAAAAACGTCCTTGCAGTCATGTCATCCTTCACCACGATACCGCGTCCGCACATTCTACTAAGAGAACGAATGCGTATTTGAAGGCTTCAAATGTGGAACTGATGTTACTGATGACACATCCGCCGTAAAGTTCGGACCTCGCACCTTGCGACTTCTTTTTATTCCCAAGAATGAAAGATAAACCTAGAGATTTACGATTCTCAAGCCCAGAAGCGGCGGTGAATGCATTGTAAAAGAAGCTTGCGTCACACAATGGTTCCGACAAATAAAAAAATGTGTAAATAGTGAGGGAATATACTTTGAAAAACAATAAATTATTAACATCTTTTCTAGTCTTATTTATCAGAATCCAGAAACTTTCAGTATGACCTAAGTAGGTACTAACAGCGTCACTGTTAACTGTCCACTAGGTAGTGAGCCTTATTGTAAGGTGACAAGATTCACAAAATGGTCAGTTAACTGTGGGGTCGAAGAGTGGTGGAGTGCTGCTAAAAAGTCATATTCACTAGTGGAGTAATAACGTTGGCAGCGAAAGTTTTAACTCGGCCGCCATAATTGCCCAGTAAATAAGGACTATCATAACGTAGACTATACATATACGATATAATGTCAAAACAATTAGGTTTTACCTAGTACAATAGGTAAAGTGTCATTCTATGGAACTTGCTAACTATGTAAACAAGCCGCCATACTAAAATTGACATTAGATGTCAATTTCAATATATTGTTTGTTTACATAGTTAGCAAGTTCCATAGAATTACAGTATACTGCATCTAGTGACGTCATCGCGCGACTGCTTCAGATAAAAAAGCGCAATGTTACCAGGCATGTCAAGTCAAGGGCCGTATAAACTAATCTTGGAAAAAAGGCGGGAAACTTCGAAGAGGGCGGCCGCGGTTTTTTTCTCTTAATTTGGAAAAACATTTTCTCTTTAAAATATTGATCAGTATTGTATATATTTTGTATATTAAGTAGATTAGTTTGTTTATATTCCGGTAATTTGATAAGTTTTCTTATTTTTATCCGTAATGGACATATCTGATGACCCGGGTGGGGGCACAGTCCCCTTACCGGTAAGTTTTGTAGTGGTATCGAATGAATCGGGAATGGAGACAGATACTTCTTCGGTGTCTAAAGGGCACAAACGCAATCGCGTACACAAAATGTGTAAGCACAAGTTGCATAAAAGAAAAAGGGAGTCTGGTACTACTACTTTGAATTCTGACTCCAAAGATTGCAATTGCACTAGTCAGGATAGTGATGTGACTAATCCTCAGGAAATCAAAAATCCTCCCACTCTTACAAATCCCGCTCCTATGATTGATTCAAGTCCCAAAAAGTCACCCCCAGTCATAGTAACAAGAACCTTATATGATTCGGCAGATATCGCTCCATACATAGTTCATATCCAACGCGAACAAGAGTCTCCCAACGACGGCACCACGCTCCACCCCATCTCATTAGGCAAGTTTTTAAAACGCTTTGCGTTTCGCAACATTATTGATGGTAGTGTTAAGAGGATTGGTAGAAACAGATGTTCAATATCTTTTTCCAAACATGATGATGCAAATTCTCTCATTGGTCATAAAAGCCTGGTTGAATATAAATTTAAAGCATTTATACCATCATACAATGTCTCTCGTATGGGTGTCGTCCGAGGTATCCCAACAGATCTTTCTCCAGAAGAAATAATTGAATCTACTTCAGTGCCAAATGGATGCGGTAAAATATTGAAAGTTAGACGCATTAACACAAAACAAATTGTTGATGGAGCCCCTATTTGGAAGCCTACCCAGACAGTGGTTGTAACATTTGATGGTCAGGTTCTTCCTAATCGTATTTTTATGTGTTATAATTCACTCCAAGTGCAACTGTATACATACCCTACCATTCAATGTTACAACTGCTGCCACTTTGGGCATACAAAGATCCAGTGTAGGTCAAAACCACGCTGTTACAAGTGTGGCAGGGAACACTCTGGGGACTCTTGTAACACTAGTGAGGATTTCTTGTCTTGTTGTTTATGTGGAGGTGTACATTTTGCAACTAACAAGTCTTGCCCAGAATTTGTAAGGCAACAAAATATTAAGTATGCCATGGCGGACAAGTGCATATCATATGCAGAAGCATCTCGATTACTTCCACCCTTAACTAAGTCTTACGCAGATATTGTAGCAATGCCTAAAGACCAACCTACCATATTGAATACTAACTTCAGACAGCCAACTACCACCCCAATGTCATACAGAAAGACTGTTTTTGCAAAACCTCGCTTACCACCTAAGTTAGGTAAAGGTTATAATATTAAAGAGCATAATGAATTAGTTCAACAACCAGCTTCATCACAGACAAATGGTTGTGCTATTAAAGACCTTAACACAGAAAACAAACTTAATATTTCTGATATTATTTCTCTTTTAAATTCCCTCATAAAGTCAAAAATAATTGAACCGTCCAACGCTGCTAAATTATCTGACGCTATCACAGTACTTAACAACCATAATGGATCATCACAGATCCAAGGCAGTTCAGTGGAACTGCAGAAGCATCATTAACAAAAAGAGTGAACTCATTTATTTAGTTAATAATTTTAACCCATTAGTTATAGCATTAGCAGAAACTTGGCTCAAGCCAGGTTCTGTATTTAAATTAAGTGGCTTCTCCTGCCTCAGGGATGACAGATCTGATGGTTATGGAGGAGCTGCTCTTTTTATTAAAAACTCTCTTACATTTTCCCAATTTCCAGTACATAGTAATAATAACTTTTCTGTTGTAGCTTGCATAGTCAATGGAATATGTTTTGTATCTATTTATATACCTAAACCTTCCATACAAGTATTTAGTGATTTAGATTTTTTATTTTCTACTATCCCAAAACCAGTGATAATTATGGGAGATTTTAATTCTCAACATAGAGCATGGGGTAGCTCATTATCCAACTGTCATGGTGAGGACCTTTTAAGTTTAATAGATAAACATAATCTCTGCATACTTAATAATGGGTCTTGCACTCGTCGCACTGAACCAACAGAGAATGATAGTGCTATTGACCTCACCATAACATCTCCTAGCCTAGCTTCCACAATTTATTGGGAAACTTTACATTCTACTCATGGCAGTGACCATTTTCCAATCATCTTAAATTTATCTATGTTTAAAGTTAATAATATTCCGAGACCTCCTCCTCGTATGAAATATAGATTAATTAGTGATAATTGGAGCAACTACAAGCAATGTATGGAGGATAAAATCCAAAAACTTATTCCTATTACATCACAAAATCTAAGGTCTTCTGCAGAAGGTTTTACTCAAAATTTAAAAGAGGCTGCTGACGCATCCTTCCCTCTTAAAAAATTTGCTTGTGACAAGTTACCTTGTCCACCATGGTGGGACAAAGAATGTAGCATTGCTGTTGCTGAAAGGAAAAAAGTTGAGAAAATCTATAATGCCAATATGTCACAAGAAAATTTCAATTGTCTTATGGAAGTTATTTCGAAAACTAGGAAAACACTAAAAGATAAAAAATTTGAAGGTTGGAGGAAGTTTTGTTTATCTATATCTCCCAACACTAAGGCCGCTGAAGTTTGGCGGAATATACGCAGATTTCGATCAGGTATTAGTACAACAAACTTTACAGTCATGCCGCAGTCTCTATACAATAGTTTTTTAGATCGCTTGGCGCCGCCAACGGTTCCGCACATAGACATGTTTATAAACATAATATATAACAAAATTTATAAACATTCCCTCGTGTCCATTCGGCCTTGACTCTTTGTTCTCTCTTAACGAATTAAAAGGTGTTTTATCGCAAACCAAGGATACAGCTCCTGGCAAAGATGGCATTCCTTACTCATTTTATTCTCATCTTGGTGATAAGGCTTTAAAGTATCTGTTAGAGGTTATCAATGCTGTCATCATGACAGGTGACATTCCTCTAACCTGGAAGACTCAAATAGTGTTACCAATCCTAAAACCCGGTAAAAATTCCAAGGATTCCACATTCTGTTCCCTCGTGTCCATTCGGCCTTGACTCTTTGTTCTCTCTTAACGAATTAAAAGGTGTTTTATCGCAAACCAAGGATACAGCTCCTGGCAAAGATGGCATTCCTTACTCATTTTATTCTCATCTTGGTGATAAGGCTTTAAAGTATCTGTTAGAGGTTATCAATGCTGTCATCATGACAGGTGACATTCCTCTAACCTGGAAGACTCAAATAGTGTTACCAATCCTAAAACCCGGTAAAAATTCCAAGGATTCCACATCTTATCGGCCTATAGCTTTATCTCCAGTTATAATAAAAATTGTTGAACATTTAGTTAAAAATAGATTGGAATGGTTCGTGGAAAATAAGAATCTTATTCCTGATAGCCAATATGGATTCAGGAAGGGCAGGAGTACGATAGATAGTGTTAGTGTTTTTTGTACAGATATACGTATTGCTTTTTCTCAAAACGACACCGTTATTGCAGCATTCTTAGATATTGAAGCGGCATATGATAATGTCATTATAGAGATCTTGATAAAGAAACTGAAACATTTGAACATTCCTTCCATTCTATCTAATTTTATATTAAATATGTTATCTGACCGTAAAATCACCTTAAACTCTACAGATTTTGAAAGAACTGCGTGGAGAGGTTTGCCTCAGGGCTCGGTACTAAGTCCGCTTCTCTATAATATCTATACTTGTGACCTAGAATCCTCCATCAAAGACTGTAGAATCTTACAGTACGCTGACGACTTATTAATATATTCTGTAAATGGCTGTCCGGAAGTTGCGTCCTCCAAATTAACAAACACGTTAAATTATCTTAGGATCTGGCTGAATGAAAATGGTTTGGAGCTTTCAGCTTCAAAAAGTACAATTGTTACATTTAGCCGTAAACGTAATGTTCCTCCGGCAAACATTTATTACAATAATGAAGTAATACCTGAAAAGAGTCATGCTAAATTCCTAGGGGTTGTATTAGATTCAAAGCTTACAGGTCATCCACACTGTGAGCATGTAATATCAAAATGTGAGAAAAACTTAAACCTGCTTAGGTGTCTTTCTGGTGTTTGGTGGGGAGCACATCCTTTTACGTTAAAATTAATTTACAATGCTTTAATAAGAAGTGTCTTAGATTATGGCACTTTTCTTTTAGAACCTTGTAATATGGCTGTTTTGAAAAGGTTAGATGGCGTTCAAGCAAAAGCTTTACGAATAATTATGGGAGCTATGAAATCTAGCCCCATTAATGCCCTACAAGTAGAATGTGTTGACCCTCCTTTAGAATTAAGACGCCAGTTTTTGGCCAATCGTTTTTTCTTCCGTACCTTACAGTTTTCCAATCATCAACTTCGTCCAAAAATCCGACTTCTATCTAATCTTATCTCAACATGTCCTTATTGGAAGCATAAATCTCCTCCTTGTTTGGTAAACAGTTATAATAAATCTTTGAATTTCTCATCTCCTACTTTTCAGACAAAAAAATTGCCTCTTTTTGAATGTCTCTTTCAGGCTCTTGTATTTGAGCCCATCATATATTTTAATTTAAATATTGATCGTTGTGATTCAAATGCAAATATTAAGCTTAACTTTATCATAGACGAAAGATGGCATGATTGGCATCAAGTTTACACCGACGCTTCTAAGCACGGTACGACTGGGAATGTTGGTGTGGGGGTATTTCACAAGCAGTATAATATTGTACAATTGATCAAGCTTCCACCTGAGACATCAGTATTCACAGGGGAATGTTTCGGCATAGTTAAAGCATTAGAATATATTTTATTAACAAAGCTCAAAAATACTGTTATATTCAGTGACTCTAAGAGCTCTCTTGAATCCATTGTTAAATTTCCTTTTCGCTCTAAAACACATTACCCATTAATTTTCGAAGCCAGAGACAAACTTCTTCGATGCTCAAAATCTGGATTTAAAGTAAATTTTGCATGGATACCAAGTCATTGTAATATTTCTGGAAATGAGCGTGCTGATAAATTGGCTAATGAAGCGGTGGAGTGTGGTGACATTTTCCCGTATCTAAATTATTATCATGATGTGATTTCTCTTCCCAGGATTTATCTCAGGGAATCTTGGGGAAAATCTTGGGAAAAAACGACTCAATCCAAAGGGAAATATTACAAGAATATTCAAAAGACATTACCATTAAAACCTTGGTTTTTTAAAATTCGTTTAGGTAAAAGAGCCACTTCAGTCATTATTAGAATGCGTCTAGGCCATACGTGTTCTCCTGCCCATCTGGCTAGAATGAAAATATCAAGGAGTCCTGCTTGTGACTGTGGGGATGATTTTGGGGACTTGAATCATATATTTTTCGCTTGCAGTATGTATGACCATATTCCCTTTTTTGAAAACCTTATTTCCCATCATGTCCCACTGCCTACAAATATAAACATCCTACTTTCTTCCCCTGACCCCTCTATTTTTTTTTTTATAGAATCTTTTATAAAATGTAACAACATTAAATTGTAATATTTACTCCCTCTTTTTTCCTATATTTATATACATGTAATTTATTAACCCGTTTTATATTATAACCAACTCTACTGATCCATATTTCCTTATTATTCCCGTTTATTAGTTGTACAATATCCCGCGTATGTTTCCCTAATTTTTTATTCAAAATAAAATACTTGACAATTGGCTAAGCATTCGTGCGGGTCCAGACAAAAAAAAAAAAAAAAAAAAAAAAAACTAATCTTGGCCGAGATGCCGTCACAAGATATTATGTCAAAGTATACGTCAAGCCATAGAAAACTGTAATTTTTGACACATCTTGAGACAAGCAATTATAGTTTTATTAATGCGGCCCTAGTGGCCGTATTAATAAACTCGTCTCGGTTTAAATCTCAAGATAAACGTCAAGCCATAAAAAACTGTCACTTATGACATATCTTGAGATGGGCATTTAAACCGAGATCAGGTTATTAATACGGGCCTTAAGTCCGGCAGCGACGGTAACGTTGCTATTATTTGCCAGACGTCACGGCCGAAAAAATAATGGCGTGCGATGTCGTGTCGCGGGACATTTTGTTCCCTAGATTTTCTAGTTTTACCACTTAATTTGTAAGTTGTTGGGCGTGATGACAGTTGGAAATACAATATTTTCAAGAGTTGAAATAAAAATTGGATCATTAAGGTCACTTTTCTTGGCTTCAATTCGTTATTCGCCATGCAATCTCCAGTGTCATAACATAAATATAAGCTTCTTGATGCAATGAAAATATTTGACAAATAGTAGCCAAGCCAAGTGAAGTGCCTAGCATAACTCGTTATAGGAATTTGAGTGAAACGGAAAAAGGTTTTAACATTTATTTTTTATACCGGCAACACTCACTGTGGTGACGTTTTCCAGTGCCGTCCTTCGTGTAAAGAATTTTGCAAAAAGAGTGAAAAACTAATACATTTTAAGGAATAATTCGTGTGTCACTTATTGAGGTCGATTATGTGGACCGCAATAACTCGTTTAATCGTACTTTAGCTAGTTTTTTGTAACGTTAGTGACGGAATAACATCTCATCATGTCCTCGCTGCCGTTTTTGTTTTTCGTATGCGCATTAGCGGTTTTGACAAGTACAAATGCGTTCTATTTACCCGGCTTAGCTCCAGTAAATTATTGCAGCAAAACGGGCGAGGACAATGCCAATACTTGCAAAGTGAGTAGAAGACATTATTGCTGTAAATCTACGAAGCACCGCCCATCAGCCCACGATCAAGCCATCACATGGATCACGATTTTAACAATACTTCCGTCTCATTTACTACTTTTAACCATGTAATTTCTGATAAGGCAAACGTTATATCCCTGCCTAGTGCTGTAAAATTTTGATGTTCAACAGCATTAATTTGCTACTAAATTATTTTAATTATTAGTCTAAACTTATTTAAACTAGGGATAATTTTATTGCAGAATGAAATTCCTCTTTACGTGAATAGATTGAACACAGAAGAGTCAGTTATACCATTTGAATATCACCACTTTGATTTTTGCATAACGGATGAAACCCAGTCCCCAGTTGAAAACCTTGGTCAAGTTGTATTTGGGGAGCGGATCAGGCCTAGTCCGTACAAGCTCAACTTTATGGAAAATGTGGAATGTAGAAAAGTTTGTTCTAAAGTCTATGAGGGATCTAAGCCGGATAATATGAAAAAGCTGAACTTGCTGAAGATGGGTATGGCACTGTACTACCAGCACCACTGGATTCTGGATAACATGCCGGTAACTTGGTGCTATCCTGTGGATAAGGAGAAGACTTATTGCAGCACTGGGTTCCCGATGGGATGTCAAGTGCGCAGGGATATGGTAAGAACATGAATTTATAATGTGAAATAGTAATAATTAATGTATGTGTTGGCTTTGATATCTCAAACTGAAGCAGTGTGTCCACTTTAAAGATGCCTTTATATTTCATTACACCTCTTGTATATCCAATTCCTATGGATGTGTGAAGTTAAACATAGTTAGGATGACAGTGATGGTATACTTACGTATTTGTTAGGACACAATCAAGCAATGTATTTGTAAACAATGTCTCCTGCTAACATTCCTCCCATTTCTCAAGATATTACTTAGGGTCCTCAAATAGTTTGTGCTGAGTCATTATTGATGATTCAGTAGGCAATTATAACAAAAAACAATGAATTGAGTATATTGAGTTTTACAATTATCTATACTACTTCTATACTTATTATTATTGGTAATATGATGAGATAAAATTGTGTTTATATTTTGGGGTAATCCCTGAAAGTAATGAAATGATTTTGAAATATCTACCACTAATAATAAGCTGTTATCCCTTACTAAAAGAGGCTGTATATAATTAAAAAAAAAGCTGATGGTGGGTTGCTAAAGAGAATAACAATGGTTTCTTTTCTTAATAGTGTAACAAGACATTCTATTTTGAGCTTGCATGTATTGGTCTTGAAATTAAACTGAGTTACTTCCTAGTATCATACTTTGTAATGATTGTGTCATCTTGACATGAATAAATGCATATTAACACCCTCACTACAGCAAAATATTGAACTTTAAATTAACCATACTTTTATCAGTCTGATTCGACCCAATACTGGAGTGAACATGTTAAATGATGATCATTCTCAAAGCATTTGAATGCCTCCCCCAACATAGTCTACCCATACCACAAGGTAAACTAGTCTACACTAATATGTAGACCTACAGGGTGGAAAAAACGAATGACACATGGACGGCAAATACTTTAAATATTGCATATAACAAAATCTATGCAAAGGAGATTTTTTTTTGTTTTTGAGACCTATAAATTTCATGGATTTCATTCATGGATTTTTTGAAAGTTCGTCATCCGTAACCGCGAATCAAACTGGTCAAAATATAAAAAAAAAACTAAGTTCATTAGTGACAGAGTGAGGCTAATAAAGAAAAAAATGTATTTTCGTTTGTTACCAAAATCTAAGACTCACAGGACAATGTCATACCAATCAGAGATGGCAATATTCGATATTTTTTTTCTAATAAAAAAAAATTCGTAATAATTTTATTGGCGAATAATATTCCTCGAATAATGAATAATTTATTTGTTATTTTATTCAGATAAAAGAAGCAGGTATTCTGGGAACTAGTCCTAAACTAAGGTCAAAACTTGTGGGACGTTTTTAAAAAAAAAATACATGGTTAAGAACTATAATATAAAACGAAACTTAATTGATTCCTTTGTGTAACTAGAGTTATGTATACAGTTTGTATGACTATCTTTCGTTACACAAAGGACACAATCATGATTTTTGTTTTCATTAAGCCTTTAACTATGTGCAATTTCTTTGAAAATGACTCTTGTACTCTATGGGTTCTGGACAATGATATATAAATACTCATATAGAGAAGTAAATACTTAAATATAAAGAAAAAATCGAAGACTCGCAAACAAATAGTCGCGCACATTACACAAGTATTTGCCCATACTGGAAATCGGCCCGGGACCGCTAGTTTCGTTGGCAGGATTACTACCAACTAGGTCAATATGGTGATTATTTACATAAAGTTCGCGATATTCCGGAAATGGTAAATAACTGTGGAGTTTGTTGTTAGTATAATCAGCAAACAGAATTTCGTTAGATGTATTTCATTAAATCACGCTTAGTAGAATGTGTTTAATGTGCGGTTCGCGTAAATATGCATTTGATTTGACAAACTTGGTTCATTAGGAAGAATTTTAAGTATCAAATGTGACATTCTACTAGCCATGTTGAATAATCATGTATATATAATAATCTTAAGGAAACTAATTGTGTATGCTTTTTTGATACAGCTAATTGGCCTACCGATTTAATAAAATACAATTCTTACTAGGTACCTACTATTTTACAAATGCGATAGTTTGTATGGATAGATGGTTATTAGTTTTATTACTGAATCACACCAGAAACGGAATGGCTGAATGGGTCTGGATGAAATTTGGCACAGAATATAGATTACTAGCGACCCGCCCTCGCTTCGCTCCGGGTTGAAGTTGGAGACATATTATAAACCTTCCTCTTGAATCACTCTGTTAAAAAACCGCATCAAAATCCGTTGCGTAGTTAGATCTAAGCATACATAGGGACAGGCAGACAGCGGGAAGCGACTTTGTTTATACTCGTACTGTGTAGTGATACTCTGGAATAGCACAAAGGCTACTTTTAATCTAGGAAAATTTGTGAGTTTCCGCTCTATTCCCTATAAGCCACTTCTACGCGGACGGAGTCACCGGCAACAGCTAGGCAGTATGTAATATGCGAGAGTTTGTTCGTGTAAAGCTTCGTACGGATAGCGCGTACCCTACTACGCGTAGTCGTTTAGCGTGTGTTTACGCGTACATTGGAACGAGCGCGTCCTCTGTGCCGCGCGACCTAGACCGACTGTCGGCGGGCCAGTTCGCGCGGCACGCGTGCTCCAAAAGCGTACGCGTAGCTGCAGGTACGGATAGAGCGTTCCAGGACACGCGTAACCGACTACGCGTAGCAGGTACGCTCTATCTGTACGCAGCTTAACTTAGTTTGTATGTCGCTTCTTCATGCTGGAACGACTAGGCGGATTTGGATGAACTTTGGAGTAGAGATACAGTACCGGCCAATTATTTATTACCTTTGTACTTACATCTCATATGATTACCTGCAAATGTGACTCACCAAAATTAACAACCAATGAAAAAATGGCCGGTACCTACTGTAAATTATACCTTGAATTAACACATACACAAACTTTTATCCCAAAAAAATATTGTTCCCGGGGGATTGAGAAATACTAAATATACGCGTACCAAATCGTGGGGCCTGTCTCTAGAAACTAGCTGGACTAATAATATTAGTTAACTCAATACAGTTTTCTACAAGTCAATTAGTGAAATGTACCGCAAGGAGCTATAGCTGGTAAAATATTAAAGTAACCATAACAACTAACACAATAACATTTGGTTTTTTTTTCGAAGGATACATGCTCTCCTATTGTGAGCACATCGCCGAGCCAAGTTGGCTCTTACTTCCTTTTCAACCATGTGGACATCGACATCACCTACCACAGCGGCGCCGAGGAGGAGTGGGGGGTGGGCTTTGGCGAGAACGGGGGCAGAATTATATCCGCCAAGGTTAGCTAGTCTAGTTTATCTTCTAAATATATATTTACTCTTTTGGATATCTTATCATACGGATGGGCCCTTTCAAATACATTTCGACCCCTTTACGATCTTTTGTGCAATTACCCCCTTACACACTCAGCTGTTCGAATGTGCAGGTTTCTTCACGATGTTTTTCCTTCACCGTAAGAGCATCGGTAAATGTACTAATAATTGGTGACAGCGGGGGTTCATACTCGGTAACTTATGATCACGAATCGATCCTCAAAGCCACAAGGCCACAACTCTCTTTCCCTTTTCGATATAATATAAATTCAATTCTGACACATCATGATATTTTTGAGGTATTACATGATTTTACCCCTGTCATGTTTTATCTAGGCAGACCTAACCTTTTTCAAAGTGACTTTTAGTTTCTCTCCCCATAGTTACTGTGTTCTGCAGGTACTTAACAGGTAGGGTCCATAATTAAGTTATTATTAATGATTACTGTATTAACTTAAGTTAGTCTAACATCTGTAAACTAACACTATGGAATGCAATAAACATTTGAGTATTGAGTAGGGTATAATATAATAATCTTTCAAAAGTGAATAAAGTAAAAAATATTAGTTTTTGGCACGTCTGGTATTGCAGAGGTTCATTATGGATAATCATTAAAAAAAAATAACAATTAAGTGGTGGCAATCTAAATAAAATATTAATTAACTTTATCATCTTGTGAGCTTTATCCTTGTTTGTTCTAAATTTGAAAATGGCATTTAAGAGCAAAGGTAACTCTGAACTTTATTTCCTTGCTGGTAGATTCAAATTCGCACTTACAAAAATCCTCCGTGGTATGGTGGGCCTCGCTAGGCATCGCATCAAAAATATAAAAATTAAGTACAAAAGCGTCTAATATGAATCTATTAGAACTACGTTAATGTTAATGACCTCACAATAAAAAAAAAAACACAAAAAAAGTACTAGCTTACTGCATTCTATTTTTGTAGCTAGACTTCCTAGTCAAACTCTTTCCACACACCTTAAAGTAATGTGTGGAACGGGTTTTATACCTAATCTTTATATTTTTACAGATAAAACCTGCAAGCATTCGTCACCAGAGTCCCGATAGTCTCGACTGCAACATGCGCAACAATCCTCTCGAAATTCCTAACACTCTCAATGGAGATGAACCTTTCACCATCACTTACACGTACCGAGTCACTTTCCACCGTAACAACACCATCAAGTGGTCTTCGCGTTGGGACTACATCCTTGAGTCGATGCCCCACACCAACATCCAGTGGTTTTCGATCCTAAACTCCCTGGTCATCGTCCTGTTCCTCAGTGGAATGGTCGCTATGATACTGCTGAGGACCCTGCATAAAGACATTGCCAGATACAACCAGATGGAGTGTGGAGAAGATGCCCAGGTAATATGTTCTACTTTATTCTAGAATAACCCGCGTGGCCCGTGTGTCTGCCGGGTTGGAATAGTGCCACTTCATGTCTTCCCGTGGATGTCGTAAGAGGCGACTAAGGGATAAGGGCTTGTTAGGCGATGGGCTTGCAACCCGTCACTAATACACTGGTAAATATCTTAGCCTACCTGTGCAAAATGTGGTTACTGCATTATCAACAAGTCTTTTTAGAGTTGTTGGTATTTCTGTAGCTCTGCCTACCCCACTTGTAATATTATAAATGTGAAAATAACTTTGTCGGTCTGTTTGTTACGGTTTCACGGCTGAATCGCTGAACCGATTTCGATGAACTTTGGATAGTTTGAGTCCCGGGGAAGGACATAGGATACTTTGTATCCCCGAATTTAACGCGGACGGCGTCGCCGGCAAAAGCTAGATGTCTATATTTTTTGTTTAATAACAACTAACGTTTCTGTTTGTCACATATTATGCTCAAACAACTGCTGATCAGATGTCTGTATTTAATTCATTAATACACATAGATTACGCCGTGAAGGTACAAAGGCAAAAAATATGTAAAATTACTGTGGGCATAGCCGCTGTCGGGTCAGCTAATTTTTCATAAAAATTGTTTCAAAGTGTGAACAAAACTGTATGGCATCGTGCTCCCAACTAACTAATTAATACACAAGTTATGGGTTGAAAACGTAAGTAAAGGACCTGTAGTATGTAAAGTGTCATTCTATGGAACTTGCTAACTATGTAAACAAGCCGCCATACTAAAATTGACATTAGATGTCAATTTCAATATATTGTTTGTTTACATAGTTAGCAAGTTCCATAGAATTACAGTATAGTTGTTACACATCAGTGGGGCTAGACAAGTTGAATTCGACAATGGTTAGCGCTTATGTTTCGATAGACATATGTATGGAATTGGCGTAAGGCACCGAGATAGTCATGTGGCACTGTATAGACCGTTTGATATTATATATTTAAAAAAAATGACATAAGTTCCATATTACTTTTATGCACAACAACATACAACAGGTCAATGAGTGATTCATTCATGAGATACAATGTTTTTTTTTTATTATTATAGCCCTATCTTTATTGTCTATATTTAAATGCTTATTAACTAGTCTACTGTTGCCAACAGGAAGAGTTTGGTTGGAAACTGGTTCACGGTGACGTGTTCCGCCCGCCCCGCCGAGGCATGCTGCTTTCAGTGTTCCTGGGATCTGGAGCTCAGGTAATGTACAGTTCTTGTTCAATGCCTACGACGAATATTTACGTCATAGCTGACAGCGCAAAACAGACCTGAGTATCTATGAGGCAAGATTGAAATCAGCTCTAGTTTTAAACTGTTATTAGCGTGTGAGTGACGTCTTTTATATTTGTCAAAGTGTTGATAAGGTTAAGTATCTGCACACTTGTACCGCCCTTGACATATTAGTGCAGTAGTTCAAACATGACGTTTTAGTGGTCGTAGGGACTTATGCAGGGTCCGTCCGGATCGCTACCACCATCTTATCCATTAACCACCCGCCAAGCAACAGTGTTCGCATTGTTGCATACAGGCATTCCATCTTAGTCCTCAGGGTTGGCAACGAATTTGATGTCTTAGGATTATAGTTTTGAGAATTCCAATGTCTATTTGTCTTAGATTCCACTTACCATCATGGCCTGAGAGCTCGTGTGCCTTCTCCGTAACATAAAAAAAATGCAGTGGAAAAGGCACATCAATGAATTCCGTGTAATAGGCCATTCTAGTTCATAGAATCATAGCTGGTTTTAACAATCTATAACGTGGCCTCTGCACTGTAATATTATTATGGGCATACTTACTCATATGTAATCACGAGGCTTAACTAGATTAGGTGTACTATTCAGCCGAGGGATATTATATTGACTCCATTGCTACATAATTCGGCGAGCTTCGCACTGAATGCTGTCACCATAATCTACATAAAGATGTTTGATTGTGACAGATACCTTAGCGGTTTCAAATACGTCCCAACCTTTATGAAACATGTTTATGCAAACTATATTTTCGAGATCGTTATAAGTTAAAAAAATTGGCTTATCTAATATATAAAATTCTCGTGTCCCAGTGCTAGTTACCATACTCCTCCGAAACAGCTTGACCGATTTTTATGAAATTTTATATGCATATTCAGTAGGTCTGAGAATCGGCTACTATCTATTTTTCATTCCCCGTAAGTGACATGAAAGAAACAAAAAAACAAAAAAATTGCAGCGGGCGAAGCCGCTGGCGGGTCGCTAGTCTTATATAAAATGCCTAGTTGACACACGCGTTGCAAAGATTACTAACTACACCTTGTTTGTAAAAAGTGAGTCATCCGTTCAGCTTTATCAAGTACAGTCGCGGTATAAAAAGAATCGTCACTTTTCGACTCTATTTCAATGCCCAAAAGTGACGAACATTTTCAAACGCATCACCTTTTTTATTTGGCACTCGGGCTGGTATTAAGTCTCACTCGTAACTTGTCATGAACTGGGGCTCGTTTCACGGAAGCTTGTGAACTTTTATCTATATAATTGAAGTTAATACTATGACGAAAAGGTGATAAATCTAAGCGGACTGTATCAAACCGAGTCCTCGCGCACTTGCCGTGATTTTACAAGATAAATGCTATATTTTGAAAGGATTGCGTATCGGCTTACTTGGAGGTCTTCAAGGCGAAGCTCAGCATCCGGAGAAGGCACTGCCTCGGGCTAAGCTCAGCGCTGGATCCAGATAAGCGGTACCCTCGGTTCTACCACTTTTGAATGCACACACAGGTAAACTTGCCGAATCGCAATCTTGTTAGAAAAATGTCATTGACTGCAGGTGAAATGAGGTACTGCCTTGACCCGAAAAGCCTACTACGACAGATCTTGGGTTTTACCGAAAACAATCTCGTAAAGAGTGGACGAGCAACGAACTATATCCTTTTAAATCTCTCGACTCTCTGGGTTGCCACACTAACTAGCGGAAAAAAGTGGCAACTTGTGTTGCTATACTAATGATTTAAATTTACCCAAAGTAGGCAATATTGAACATTCCGCCCACCTAAATGCGACGACATGCTCAAGGATGCCGCGGTATTTACTACGACAATGAATACTTAAATCTACGACAACGGACTGTTCAGTTGTGAACAGCACGTTAACTAAGCTAAAATTATCTACTACGATTCACACTAACCTTATAATGACTATGTGATAAACTACAATTATTATTATTGTTTATTATAAATCAAGCGTCATTGGACACTGGCAAAGGACAAATCTTAACTACTGGTCTTTTGTACTGCCCAGCGGCAGTTTTAACCGTTACTACCCTGCATATTCCATCTGCACCGGGGTGCAGGGCGACGATACGCCCTAATGGCCATTTTAGGGGGTCTAGCTGTTCATTAACAATGAGCACCATTGCTCCCACGGCGATATTAGCATGGGTTTTGTCCCACTTTGCCCTCTGCTGTAGCGTGTGTATGTATTCGCTTTGCCATCGGTACCAGAAGGACTGATGAATTTTTTGAATAAGTTTCCACCGTTGTTGGACGCTTATGTTTAAATCTACTAGTTTCTCCTCGGGCATAATCGAAAGAGGTTCTAAAGTCAACAGGTTGCCCGGGCTTAATGCAGCGAGATCATTGGCGTCCGAACTAAGAGGCGTCAAAGGGCGCGAGTTTAACATCGCCTCTATTTGTGTCAGCACTGTATAAAACTCCTCAAAGGTCAATCTTTGCGTACCGATAGCACGAGCGAGGTGTGTTTTCACCGACTTGATTCCAGCTTCTGCTAAGCCGTTGAAATGAGGACTCCCAGGGGGACTGAACGAGAACTTGATCTCCTGGGACTCGGCGGCCTTTTGCATAAGAGAGCCCAGGTAGTGGCTAGCACCGATGAAATTTCTGCCCTGATCGGAAACGAGATGGCTGCAGCGACCGCGACGAGCAATAAAACGGCGCAATGCGGCCAGAAAAGCCTCTGTTGATAATTCGGATGCCAGTTCGATATGTATAGCTTTCGTAGAGGTGCACACGAAAACACAAATATACCCTTTAAAGGTTTTGGCACCACGACCTCTTCCGAACGCTATATTGAATGGTCCCCCATAGTCGACAACTGAGCTCGAAAAGCATTTAAGTTGGTTAACACGGTACGATGGATAGTTTCCCATAAATGGAGGAGGGGCAATTTTTGGACGAGCACGAAAACATTTAACACAGCCTGAGATTACCGTTTGAATGGCGCGTTTACACGACAATATCCAAAAGTTTTGTGCAATGAGATTCTGGAGAGTTTGTGCACCAGGATGCATGAAGCGAGTGTGATACTCCTGAATTATCAGCGAAGTGAGGTGATGAGATCGGGGCAATAGCAGCGGGTGCTTTGCTTCAAAGCAGATCTTTGCGTTAGCTAAGCGACCGCCCACCCTGAGAAAACCCGCCTCATCCACGAAAGGTGATAGTTTGCGGAGACTTTTAGGAAGTGAGTTTGGCGAACCCTTATTTATGAGATCCAACTCCGATGAGAACGCACTCTCTTGCGCAACTTTAACTAACAGCATAAGCGCCTTGTGAATCTCGGATGGCTGTAATGCTCCGACGACACGATATTCGACATTGTGTTGTTTACAGTTTACTGTAAACCTAAGACAATATGCTAACACATGTTGAAGTGTTTTAAATGATGAGAACCTTTTTAAAAGATCTCCGACTAAGTCGTCCTTATTGGACGATACGAGAACGGTTATCTTTTGTTCTTCATGAAGAACATCTTTATTTATTGACAATGCCGACCTGGGCCAGTTTTCACTGGGGTCCCTAAGCCAAGAAGGTCCGTTCCACCAGCAGCTTAGGTTAACTAAGTCGCTAGGTAGTAACCCACGTGATCCACAGTCTGCCGGGTTATCAGTAGTTCTGACATGATGCCAGGAGTCGGGAGGAACTATTTCTTGGATGTGGTTCACACGATTGGCCACAAACGTTTTCCACTTGGACGGACACGATTTGATCCAAGCCAACGCCACAGTAGAGTCTGACCATGCAAAAATGTCTCCTATCGAGTGAAAGGGCTTTAGAGCCTCCACGACTGAAGCCATCAAGTCTGATAATAGAACCGCTGCAACCAGTTCAAGACGTGGTACCGACAATTTACGTAGCGGCGCAACCTTGGACTTAGCGCAAGTTAATTCGACGGCGATATCGCCATTTTTACTTATGGTACGAAAATATACTACAGCACAAAAGCCACGTTCTGATGCATCACAAAATCCATGAACTTGTAACACGTCAAATTCCCCGACTATACGACGAGGAATAGCCACAGAGCTCAGCGACGAGAGCTGGGCCTTAAGCTCCTGCCATTCACGTCCAATGTTCTCGGGAACATCGCCATCCCATGAAACACCGGAAACCCAGAGCAACTGCATGAGGTACTTGGCGAGGAAGGTTACAGGCGAGAGAAAGCCCAACGGGTCGAAAATCCTAGCTATCTCTGAAAGAATGGTGCGTTTCGTACACCGACCTTGATGAGCAACTGCGACGCGAAAACTAAAACAATCTGATTGAGGTTGCCATAGCAATCCCAATATTTTTAGAGAAATGTCTGACATTTCTTCGAAACGTATAAAATCCTGTGAGTACAGGTCTGAGGATGGCAGGTTTACCAGGAAGTCACTGCTGTTGGAGGTCCACTTCCTCAGATGGAAACCACCCGACGACAATATTTTTGTAAGCTCCACCTGAAGTAAGCGAGCCTGCTCAACAGAATCCGCTCCAGTGACGACGTCATCGACGTATATGTCTCGAGCGAGAACAGCTGCACCACCTGGGCAGACTTCTGCAGCATCGCTGGCAAGCTGGGCCATAGTACGAAGAGCTTGAAACGGTGCAGAAGAGACACCGTATGTCACCGTCTTAAGGCGATAGTCACGCACAGGACTGGAGGCCGAGGGCCGCCATAAAATGCGCTGAAAGTCAGCGTCTTCTCTAGAAACCAGAATCTGCCTGTACATTTGTCTGACGTCGCCCGTGAAGACGACGGCATGCCAACGAAAGCGCATAAGCAAATCGAAAATGTTAGTCTGTAGTTTAGGACCAGCGAGAAGAGTGGAATTCAAGGAAACCCCTTTTGCATCCTTGGCGCTAGCGTCGAAGACAACACGTAGTGGCGTTGACACTGAGTCGCGCAATATACCATGATGAGGCACGTAATAAAACTGGCCCTCGCTTGTCGAAGGAGGATCCACTTTTTCCAAATGACCACGAGACTCATAGTCTTCCAAGAATTCGATATACGACCTTTTAAACTCCGGATTGCAATTCAACTTGCGTTCCAACGAAAGAAACCGTTTAAGTGCGATTTCGCGCGAATTAAAGAAGGTAGGTTTGTTCGCAGGATCGACAAAAGGTAATGGTACGACGAATCTGCCTTCTTCGTTGCGATAGTATTTTGCACGGAAGTAATCTTCGCAGCGTTGGTCCTCCTCTGATACGAAAGGTTTAATCGGAGAACTAACATTCTCTAATTCCCAAAACTTCTTTATGGAATCATCGAGCGACAAGGTTTGCGAAAGATTTGAAACGAAAAAACAATGTTTTTTATGCTTACGACACGATACGATAGCGTTTGACGTGATTGGACTCATGTCGCACTCACCCATAACGATCCATCCGAAGACCGTATTCAACGCGGTAGGTTGTCCAGACTCCCCTCGCCGAAGGCCAGGTAACAACGACGACGCGAAAATATCTGCATTAAGCAGCATGTCCACCGGCGCCGAGCGAGCGAAGTCAGGGTCAGCAAGCGATAAGTCGTTTAAATGCGACCACCTCGACGAATCGACAGGATGGGTAGGTTGGTCAGCACATATCGACGATAAAACGAGAGCTTCGAATTTAATATTCGACGACAAAGTTGTATTACCGAGGGGCTTAATCTCACACGATAGTGAGCCGAGCGGTTGAGCGACAGAATTACCAATGCCATATACGGCATGTTGGCAAAGACCAATGTTAAACCCTAGCATTTTAGCGCAGGGTTCCGAAATAAAGTTACATGCGCTTGCGCAATCGAGTAGCGCGCGCACTGGCCGGAAGTTACCGGAACTATCCCTAATTAAAACTTTTACAGTCGAAAATAAAATTGTGTTTTCCCCCGTCAGTGAAGTTAATACAATGTTACTATTGTTGCTACTTATATTACTGCTATGGGGCGCGTTAACCACCTCGGTAGGTGCGGGCGTCTGCATATTCTTGGTGAAATGTAGCAAAGTGTGATGTGAACGACTACACACACTGCAACGAGAAGCACGACAAACTTTCACTCTGTGAGCGCTTGAAAAGCATAAAATGCACAGACCCTTTTCCTTTACAAAATTAAAACGATCATTGTTGTCAAGTTTAAAAAAATCACTACAGCTGGCAAGACTGTGCTGACCAGTACAAAAGACACAGTTTGGACTCGAGACAACAAATGCTGTCCTATTTTTAGTCAATGGTTTAACATTTGTCAATTTGATGGTCGAATTTTCTAAAGCTTTGCTTCGCTTTTCAATAAAGTTTTTTAAGTCATCAAAATTTGGAATATCTACGTTCGAATTAAGTTGCAATTCAAATGCTTCACGAGAAGCAATATCTAGTTTTGACCACAGCAAATAATACAGCATGAAGTTCTGATCAGGAAGATTAAATTTTGACAAAATGTTCAAGTTCTCATTGAATGTTCGGAACACTCTTTCTAAATCATTTTTGTTTTTTACCGATTCACAGTTCAACATCTTTTCATAGTACATGACAGCAATTTGTCTCTTCCTATCATAATAGCTAGACAAAGTCTCATAAGCATTGGCATAATTGTCACCTGACAAAGGAAAGCTTTTAATTAATTCATATGCCGAACCCTGAACACTCGACAAAAGGTAATGTAATTTTTCAACATCACTGATAGTGCTCCGCTTATGAATTAGCGAATCAAAAAGTTCCTTAAAGGACACCCAGTTCTCCAATTTCCCATCAAAGGGTTTGATTGATATTTTAGGCAATTTAGCTAAATTGTTGTCTAATGATAAAGGCTTAGTTTCAGTTGGCCTGCTTTGAGTACTTTGTCTTAACCTATTCTTCACTGATTTTAAACGATCCTCGAATTCCTTAGTAACCGCGTATTCGTAAAGACGTTGCGCTTGTTTGAGCGGCCGTAAAATTCGGATTTGTGCATCATGGAAGTCTTTTTCGATGTCTTTAAAGTCAGACTCATTATAACCTTGCAAATCCGAACATTCGATATGCTCTAAACGCATAATACAATAATCCCGCGCGACACGGTAAGCATCTACCGTCGTCGGTTCCTTATCACTATTACTACTCGTATCTCCAATCATTATTTCTTTTATTTAAATACAAACCAAATTACTAAAAATCATACAAAACAGCGAAAACGGAAACAAATGAATGTTTACGAATTGACGTAATGCTAATGATGACGTTTGACGTTTTAATTTCGACAGATTATATTAGACTATTTCTACGTAGCTTACTACGTTCCGTTCCACGTTTCCGAATTGTACAAGATAATATTACATCGAGTCTATAGTATGGAAGTTGTACTGCCAACATAAACGAACGAAAACCGAAAGCGACAAAAGAAGATGGCGTACAACTAACACGATAATATGGCCAAGGCAATTTCTCAAGTACCCTACAAAATATAAAATAAACAATTATTTTGCAAAATCACGGAGAAATACGTAGAAACTCACGACAAAAGGTACTTTTCAATAAAATCCGGTTCGAAGGACCAAAATGAAGTTAATACTATGACGAAAAGGTGATAAATCTAAGCGGACTGTATCAAACCGAGTCCTCTCGCACTTGCCGTGATTTTACAAGATAAATGCTATATTTTGAAAGGATTGCGTATCGGCTTACTTGGAGGTCTTCAAGGCGAAGCTCAGCATCCGGAGAAGGCACTGCCTCGGGCTAAGCTCAGCGCTGGATCCAGATAAGCGGTACCCTCGGTTCTACCACTTTTGAATGCACACACAGGTAAACTTGCCGAATCGCAATCTTGTTAGAAAAATGTCATTGACTGCAGGTGAAATGAGGTACTGCCTTGACCCGAAAAGCCTACTACGACAGATCTTGGGTTTTACCGAAAACAATCTCGTAAAGAGTGGACGAGCAACGAACTATATCCTTTTAAATCTCTCGACTCTCTGGGTTGCCACACTAACTAGCGGAAAAAAGTGGCAACTTGTGTTGCTATACTAATGATTTAAATTTACCCAAAGTAGGCAATATTGAACAATAATAAAAATGAATCGCAGATTGTGTTGCTAAGCGCAAATCTCGAGAGCAGCTGAACCAATTTCGCTAATTCTTTTTTTATTGTGTTTGTTACTGTCAGTAGAAGGTTCTTATTACAGAAAAAAAACTGAAAAATCCACCGGGAAAGTCAGAAATTTGCGGCGGACCGAAGCCGCTGGCGGGCCGCTAGTTTCAAATAAAATAAATAAATATCATGGGACAATCTCACACACATTGACCTGGCCCCAAAGAAAGCTCTAGGCTTGTAGTATAGTTACTAAACAACGTTAAACATACTTATATAGAGAAATACATACAAGCATCCAAGACTCTGAAACAAATACTCGCGGCACTCGCGCTCATCATAAAAATATTTGCCTATACCGGTACCAACGGGTGGGGGGATGAAAGTCTCTTTTCAATGCATATTGTTAAAAAGAGATATCCTCGTTAGATTCATACTCGTGTTGTGTACCTAGACTACCTAGTTACTGCTGGGTTGACCCACTTGGAAGCGATATTATCGGCGATTATCAACTTTAAGGCTCGCGCCGCACACTATGCCGTGGTTCGACCGACCAAGCTCTGTGACGAATGTGTAAATAAAATTAATTTCTACTAAAACCCCTCGGAAAATCGACGACGTGATCACAGATTTTGGCTTTGATTCCCCTTTCTAGTAAAAATCTGGTCAATTGATATCAGTAGCCTGTAAATGGTTGAAAATTACACACCCGCTAGTTATTAGCCCTATTTCCTTTGGCCACGGCATTACGCATGAACGGCTGGACCGATTTCGCTATTTTTTTTGTTGTGTTCGTTATTGTCAGGAGAAGGTTCTTAGGAAAGAAAAATAATGTAAAATACCACTGGGAAAGTCAAAAATTTGCAGCGGGGCGAAGCCGCTGACGGGTAGCTAGATATAAATAAATGTAAATCCGTGAAGGTCATGACATGACCTTAAATATTGTTAGTAACATTGATAAGTTTCTACTTCGGAAATATCTCTTTTAATTACCTACTCTTTCGAATTTTGATTTTGCGTCCGCTCTACCTCACAAGCAGCTCGAAATGAAATCAATAGTACTACGAATTATGTTATGGTTTCGGCGTATAATTTGAAGCTACTGCTCAAAGTGCAAAACAGTTTGTTCCGGCGACATGCGGAACTATTTATTAAACACTAGCTTCGCCCGCGACTTCGTACGCGTATAAATCAATTCCCGAGGGAATAGCGATATGAAAGGTAGCCTATGTGTTAATCCAAGGTATAAGCTGTTTTCATTCCAAATTTCACCTAAATCCGTCCAGTAGTTTTTGCGCGAAAGAGTAACAAACATCCATACTTACAAACTTTCGCGTTTACAATATTAATAGGATTATCAAGGATAATGTTGTCACTTCAACTGCCAAACCGTTTTTAGGTGTTCGGTATCACCCTGATGTTCGCACACCCGAGGGTCTTATATCCTTAGTAATGTTGCCACTACATTCTGATCAGCGCTTTGCAAGGCTGTATAGCACGGAGACGCTTGCAGGTGTTCGGCATGACCCTGGTGACGCTGGCGTTCGCGTGCCTGGGGTTCCTGTCGCCGGCCAACCGCGGCGCGCTGATGACGTGTGCGCTGGTGGCGTGGGTGCTGCTGGGCGCCGCCGCCGGCTACGTCAGCGCCAGGATCTACAAGAGCTTCGGGGGCCGCCGCTGGAAGAGCAACATACTGCTCACCTCGATGGTGTGCCCCGGGTTAGTGTCTCAACTTTTTACAGGTTTTTATTGTAACGTGGGGCGGGGCTATTGCAACTGGAGGGGTAAATGTATCTTTTCATTATTTTAAAGGGAATGGAACATTTTAGAACATTATAAGTGCCCTTTTAACTAAAGAAAAGGCCATTTAAAATGTCCTAAAATGTATCATTCTCTTTAAAAAAGAAAAATATACATTATCATACTATTTTGCTTCCTTTTATAGAGATTTAGGTACTTAGGGCCGTATTAATAAACTGATCTCAACTGTAATGCTCGTCTCAAGATGTTTTAAAATGACAGTTTTCTATAGCCTGACAGTTACGTTGACATAATATCTTGTAACGAGCGACGTAATAGCCTCGCCTCACCTTCAATGTAATAAATAAACCCTAAAAAAACAATTTTATATCACACAATTCAGTCGAAACTCGAAGAACCTAATATTAGATATTGAGGAGTTCCTATGGCCACTCCTTGTTCACAGATAACCCGATGATACCAAAGTTTAGTATTGACATTACATCAAAATTAACTACACTGGTAGTTTCAAATCGACAAATGCATGTACATTGCACCTTATCTCATTGAAATAAAGTGCTAAATAGTAGGTTAGAGTTCATTTCATGGTTTTGTTCTTATCTCTACTTGTAACACACAGTGCCGCTAATAGCTTAAATAGCTTTAAACCTTCCCTATCTGAAGTAGAACAGAATATTCGTCCATACGGGATTACGTAACTCGATCCGACGACATCACTCGGTTACTGGCTCGATCTCATTCATTGCAAGCAGAACTTGTACGTAACTTGAACTGCTATGGCTGGTTTGAAAATAACGCTAATAACACACTATCAGTTTCCGCAAGAGAATCGTAATCGATGGGCCTCAATTCTACTCGGTAAAACCATATTGCTTTTGACGTGTTATGGTATTGTCGACGTTACGATCGCTCTTATTTACTTCATAGTAATGGCGGACGAGTTTAAAACAACACGATAACAGGTCGAAGGCAATAATAATATAGTTTTACCCAGTAGAACAGAGGCCCTGTTCGAATATTTCATACAAGTGATAATAAATGTCGCCCTTATCTACACTTCGGGTTTTTTCACATTTGAGTAATAACGGTTAACTTCGCACACGTTTCCTTTAACGTAGATAACAATATTTAATATTCCTACCAGGGTCAAACATTATTTTTATTCAACAATAAAAATAATGTTATTTATTAATTTGACATGTTGGCCTAGTTGGTAGTGTCCTTGCCTACGAAAACGGTCCCGGGCTCAAATCCCGGTAAGGACAGATGTTTGTGTAATGAGCGCCAGTATTTGTTCCTGAGACTTGGATGTATTTCGGTATAAGTAGATAATCTGATACCCGCTGATAGGCACAAATGACGTTCCGAAAAAGCGAAATTAGTTTTCGTAAAAGTGGTACTGATTTTGAGATATTTTGACTTTTTGTTTTTATAATGTATGAGACGACATACTCATGGACAAAATTAGGGGAACGCAAAAAAAAGGTTTAAGAACTACTTTCATAATTATCTTAGGTACTGGCCACTAATATCAGAGGATGCCATTAAATTAAATGTTCTTTTGGAATGTTTTTAATGTTTGATTTTCATTTGTTTTTTTCGCGATTTTGTCGTATTGTGTCATCTCAGTAAAAAAAAAGTCTTCGTAATTTTAAGTTTTTGATGAAAATTTATGTTTTCTTCGAGTTTATGTGTTGAGTTTATTATCAGTTGTGTTTAACGTGATTGATTGAAGGATATTAAGTAAAAATGCCAGATCTAAATGAATTTCAAGTGGTTAAAGCTGTCACTTTAATTGAAAATGGCTATACTTACAAAGATGTGGCCCAAACATTAAGAGTTTCGAAATCGGTGGTACATCGAGTGGTCAAGAGGTATCGTCAGACCGGCCAGTATAGCAGACGAGCAGGTCAGGGGCGAAAACGAAAAACAACAGCAAGGGACGACCGGTTCATTGTGAACAACGTGCTCAGAAACCGAACCATGACTTCTTCCGAGGTGCGTACGAAGCTGCAAGAAGTCAGACAAGTCTCAATAAGCACAAAAACGGTAAGAAGGAGACTGAATTCAGCTGGGCTGTCATCCCGTTTGCCTGCTAGAGGCCCTCTTCTTGCCACAGGGCATAGAGTAGCTCGACTTGAATTTGCCCGATATCACGCAAATTGGGACGAGGAACACTGGAGCGAAGTCTTGTTTACCGACGAGTCAAGATTTTGCCTGATGCCAGATGACGGAAGGGTTAAAGTGTGGAGACGACCAGGAGAAAGGTACGCTCAGTGTAACATCATTGGAAAAGAGGCATATGGTGGAGGGTCTGTAATGGTATGGGGAGGCATTTGTATGGGGGCACGTACAGAGCTTCGGGTCATAGAAAATGGGTCATTAACAGCTGCACGATACGTAACTGAGGTTTTGGAAGAAATTGTTGTGCCTTTTGCCCCATTCATAGGAGAAAATTTTCTTTTGATGCATGATAATGCTCGCCCCCATACCGCAGCTGTGGTTACCGATTATCTTCGAGACGTTCAGATCAATGTTATGAGGTGGCCAGCACGTTCGCCGGATTTAAATCCGATAGAACATGTCTGGGACAAGTTGGGCAGACAAATTAAAAAAAGAAATCCTGCCCCCACTAACTTGAGGGACCTAAAAAACGCATTAATGGAAGAATGGGAAGAAATTCCCCAAGATTTCATTGATAATCTGATCAGAAGTATGCCGCGGAGAATGGAAGCAGCTCGAAGAGCTAGAGGGGGCAACACTAAATACTGATGGATAACTCACAAAACAGCGATCAAGAAAAAGATAAGAAAAAAAAGGAAAATTTAATTAAATTCTTAAATGTTAATTTCATTTACAATTTCTTTAGACGGGTTGTTTTCTAAAACTGGTATTAATTTTACATTTGATTTTGTTTTTGATTTTAAACTGATCAGTTACAGCTACTAATAATATTATTAAAGTTAGTTGTTAAGAATTTTTCATGATAGTTTCATTTTATTGAATCTTTTTTTTGCGTTCCCCTAATTTTGTCTATGAGTGTATGTAACTTGAACAAAAAGTAAAAATATTTCGAATTCAGTGCTAATTTAGCTTTTTTGGAGCGTCTTAAGTGTTTCCTATCAGCAGATCACGGCTTATCCATTAATTACCTAACACCTTGTAAGAAATATATATTGTGAGAAATATATATTTAAGTATATATTTCTCAATATAAGTAAGTTTATCGTTGTCTAGTACCCATAGTACAAGCCTAGAGCTTAGTTTGGGATTAGGGCAATTTGTGTGACATTGTCCCTTGATATTTATTTTTATTTGATACAATATGCAGTGAAATGGGATAAAAGTCCTTTATATTTAATGCACTTCTCCATGCGTTCAAAGTTCAAACCAGTCGTTGAAACACTTATTGAACGCTGACATAGGGGTCAATTTCCTTTATCTTTAACCGATTTGTCAACTTACCATCATGTGGCCTGCATCCTCGTTTGCCTTCTACTTGGCATTAACATACTAATTTATATTAGTTAGTTAACAATCAGCTCCTGTTGTTCCAGGGTGGTGTTCTCGCTGTTCTTCGTGATGAACCTGGTGCTGTGGGGCAAGGGCTCGTCGGCCGCCATCCCGTTCTCGACGCTGCTGGCGCTGCTGGCGCTGTGGTTCGGCGTGTCCGTGCCGCTCACCTTCATCGGCGCATACTTCGGCTTTAGGAAGCGGGTGAGTTGGGAACAACCTCGCCTTCATACTAGAGCTAACTATACACGTGTTACACGCCCACTCGGGTATCCGTGCTCTTAGCTCCACTTTCACGACCAAGAACTCGACTCCCGGGTTTTTTATGACATTTCCGATATGCCGAGGACACGGAAGCCGAGTTATTTATTTATTAATTAAAGGCTTGCCAACAGATATAACACTATACCTACACATGAGAAAATATCATGGCTACAAGAAATAACAGAGTGCTATCAACGCCATTTACGCATATTTCCGTCATGGTTGACAGCGCAAAATAGACCTTAGTATCTATGAGGCAAATTTGACATTCGCTCTGGTTTTGTATTTGACATAACGTTTGAGAAGCGACTAAAAGTTACTAATTTAACTACACAATACTTACAACTAAAAAGATAATGACAAAAAAGTAAAAACTTTTAGAGTTTATACTACTTATAGATTACTTAAGTGTATACCAAAGACGGCTGCACAGTCCTATGATGTCTACGGGCTAGGGTTGTGGGTAGCAGAGTTAAATAATTATAGTCAATTTAATAATGTATCCAGTAATTTGTTGATTCTTCCTTCTTGGAGAAAGTGATGCAAAATATACGTCTCCAGTTACAGTTAGTAGCAAGCTTCTTGGTTAGCACAACCCTAGCTTGTAGGACCCGGCTTCGGCCGTAGCGTTGGTATCTACGCAGCCGCGTAAATAAATAATAAATAAATAAAATAATATCAGGGGACAATCTCACACAAATTGTCCTAGTCCCAAGCTAAGATCTAGGCTTGTACTATGGGTACATACTAGACAACAATGAACATTATATAGAGAAATACAAACTTAAATACATAGAAAACATCAAAAACTCGGGAACAAGTATTCGCGCTCATCATACAAATATTTGCCCTTAACGGGATTTGAACCCAGGACCGCTGGCTTCGGAGGCAGGGTCCCAACTAAGTTAACGTGTCGTCTGAAATGAACCCGACCTCCGAGTCTTATGTATATTATGATGTAAGTATTCGGCATGCTGCCATTGACATTGACTTGAGCTTGGTCGTGAGTGTTAAGCGTCCGAACTACATGGATCCATGTAATACCCGCGTTGAATTCCCGTGACGGCGGGCCTTAATACCCGTCCGCGACGGTTTAAGGAAGACACCGGCGGTTGTTAATACGGGACACTATTGCGATTCCAAAATATGTTCGTAACTATCTACAATTGGTTGATTATGCAATACCGCGTAACTAACAAATTTTAATTCAATAAGTTGCAAAATGTACCTTAATGATTTGACCATAGTTAAGCATACAAACAACGAAGGCGAAAAAAGTTTCGTTGTGCGATGAAAGGTATCCTTACAATCGTATGGCTAATTTTTGTCGCACAATGGAAAACGTTTCATAGTAGAGGATTTAATTGCTTGAATTAGAGGAAAGAACGGGGTCCCTGCAATTATTATAAATGCAATTGGCTCGCATAGATATTGAATGAGTCATGATTATTCAATTTGCTCTTGGATTTCACAGCAGATGTTGTATGTATAAATGTCATTCCAGATCCTGGACCACCCGGTGCGCACCAACCAGATCCCGCGGCAGATCCCCGAGCAGTCGCTGTACACGCAGCCCGTGCCCGGCGTCATCATGGGCGGCGTGCTGCCCTTCGGCTGCATCTTCATACAACTCTTCTTCATCCTCAACTCGCTCTGGTCCAGCCAGGTAACTAACTCACTCGGAAACAACTTCACGATCGAATGTATCCCACTACTTCATTTTGCGTACATTTACGCAAAGGATAGTCTCTATTAAACATCTTCTTATCCTTTAACCTACCGCTAAACAGCAGCGTTCGCATTGTTGTAGTCCGGTGTAGTCATAAGACAACCGCGTGTAAGATTCTATCTTAGTCCTCAGGATTGGCAAAGCATCCATCTTAGGATTGCAGTCTTCAAAATTCAAATATCTATGGGCCTTAGATTTCACTTACAATCTCTCATTTATCCTAGATATAAAAGAATTGCTTCATTTGAATGTTAGTTAAGTTTAAATATTTTGGAGCACTTTATATTGCTTTAAATGTGATGTTGTTTATACCTAGTTAGTGTATTGTTATCGAGGCTGTATAAAATTTCAGTATAATTTGTAGAAAAAAAATCGCGAAATAGAGCTCATATAATCTGGACCCTCTGTAAATACTAATGTAAATTTCAGATGTACTACATGTTCGGCTTCCTGTTCCTGGTGTTCGTGATCCTGGTGATCACGTGCTCGGAGACCACGGTGCTGCTCTGCTACTTCCACCTGTGCGCGGAGGACTACCACTGGTGGTGGCGCGCCTTCCTGTCCGCCGGGTCCACGGCCGGGTACCTGTTCGTGTACTGCTGCCACTACTTCGTCACCAAGCTCAACATCGAGGACGCCGCCTCCACCTTTCTCTACTTCGGCTACACCCTCATCATGGTGTTCCTGTTTTTCCTCCTCACTGGCACCATCGGCTTCGTCGCATGCTTCTGGTTCGTCCGGAAGATCTATAGTGTCGTCAAAGTGGATTAGTGGCGTTAGCGTGACGCGAGTTGTGTTCACGTAAGATTTAGAGTTTCCTGTCTCGGAACGGAGGCCATGAGTCAGAGTAATCTCCCAAAATCTTGCGTAGATACGATTTATTGATTGAGTTTTATTTGTGGCACGTGTCTGCGATGCGGGTTAACGCATCGGTTAGCCTATACTGATTTTAAGAGTTTTCATCATATTAAGTGTAACATTGGGTATGACCATTAGCTGAATTCGCTTGTGGATCTCAAAATTGAGTGAATTTTCATTGGATTACCTATTTCAACATTTTGTAGTGATGAGTGCAAATGTCAGTTGTAGTGTGGAACTACTTTATAGTGATGTTAAAGTACGTGGTAATCCTAACACGAATTGAGTGACGATTATAAGAATCAACGGTGATAACAAGTCGTTGGGCGGACGTAATGTGATACAAATAACCCAAGCCTTGAATTGATAAGATCTTTATTTTCAGCAAAACTTATGAATGTGTGTATGTATTTTTCCTCTTATTTTACAAGGCCAGTCTACTAATTTTTCTATTTATGTGTCAGTCGTATCGATTATATTTTCTAACTCCGCCCCGTGTGTCTATGCTGGCTATGCTTTAGATTCCAGTGACGATGTCCTATAAATATAGCCATACTAGTCTAGGTGTTAAAGGAACCCTCTCGTCCTCCTCTTCATAGGATGGATTTATCCGTACTCGCCATCAAATATATTGGAGCATACAAGGTGCTCAAAAGTATCTGAACTAGCTCTAACGCCCATAGCAATAGAGTAGAATTCAAATATTTTTAACAATTGTTCTGATATATTTTATGGCCACTAGACATACAGAATAACCGGTACGAATTTATCAATAATTTTCACCTGTTATGGGCGTAGAGACTTTTAAACTATGCTTAACAAGTTAAAGAGTTACTAATTTATAAAAATACGCCTTTTATTCTTAGCTTATATGGTAGTAGTAATAGAACATTACAAACCTAGGGTGGTAAAACAAAGAAAGTCTCGGATTGCAGGCATTTACGACACGATAAATATGCGATCTGAAGGTTTCTTTAATACCGCTCGTTGTGTGTACACAATTTTACGTCGTTGCCTGGCCAAGAAGTAGGATTTTCTGCCCACGTACCGTAGCGGGCGGAAAACTTACATAGTAAAGACATAGCGTAATAAAATAATTACTAATAGTGAGCGCACGCCTTTGTTTTGGTCAAAAAGCCGACTGTCGACTGAGAATGTGTAAGGCTTGTCACAAAACAGTACCTACGTTTCTACAGGTGGATAATATACTTCGGAGCAAAGAAATCGAGCCACTTGCTATGGAAACTCAGTTCAAAGTGGCTCGATTTCTTTGCTCTCAAGTGTATATAGTTGTTTAAATTTATATATGTATTACGTAACTCCCCTATATTAATTACAGAGTCAGTTCGAATACAAATTACCTTCGCGATTTAAAATGTTCACGACGTGCCGAAGTCAATAAACCTCCAGTTTATTTTGTACAGATGCTGAGCCGACAAATATTTGCGGCGTTCATTTAAGTCGATTTCGGATTTTATTAGCGTTAGCGCGATATCGTCACACGACAGTCAGTACCGGCACGCACTGGTGGTCGGACGTGGCGGACGCCTGCGAGTTAGCGGTAGAGGGCACAGCTCTGCCCGCACCGCATAGTTGCCCTGTAGAGACGGCCGAGTTACCTCACTATGAGTAATTATTACGCTATGGTAAAGACTAGTTGGTAGCCGACTGCAAAGAAACAAGAGAGTTTTCGTGTTTGTAAGCATTTATGCCAAGTTGCCGAATAGTGCTTAACTACTACTGATCCCAATGAAAAAAATAGGGCTTCAATTGATTAGATATTCTCTTGATTACAATATGGCGGATGCATTATAAAACTAGCTTTTGTGTTATGTATTTTTTATTTGATTTTATGGTGTTTTTCAAAGTTTTTACTAGTAAAAGACGGAGTGGCGGATCCTGGATGTAACAAAATGGCCCAATGTAGTATTTTTATTTAATATTACGGTGGTGTTATGAATTCCATCTTATGCATGGTCATTTTCTTATTCATTAATTTTAGATTGTATTTAATTGTTGGTTATAAATGTCATTACTTTATAGTTTTATTTATTGCTTATCAGTACGCTCACTGCACAATAATCCTAGAACGGAACGAGATGGCTACATAGACATTAATAAGTACTTACAACATATCTAAAATAAAGTTGACGCTGTCTGGATAATTAATCTTATCTTTTTGACACGTCTTTATATTTGGCAATAAATAAAACTTAAGTTAATTATTACTTATTTTAATAGAAATTATGTTTTGATCACACTATATAGGTGTCCTGAGTGACTTCATTTATTTATGTCGAGTTACATTACTTTACATTACAGAGTGTTTACAAATATTGTCATTTATGTACACTAATCAAATGTTTTTGGAAAACTATGCTTAGTTAACTGAAGGGAGTTGATGTAAACAATAAAATTGACTATTTTATAAAAACGTTTTTATTTGTATACCTTGTAAAATTAAATAAGTACTCACTTGAATAAAATACAACTTAATCACTGTTACTGCTTTCGGAAAGGTCTGCATTCTCTTTCGGTTGCTTAGGCTTCCTTTTCAAAGGCCTTCTTTTACGATCTATTGTAGTCTTCCTAAATAGCTCAATAGCTTTTAATTTATTTTCCAGGAGATGCAGTTTGTCCTTTTCTCTCTGTGGGATGATTTCTTGGAATCTATCCGTCTTCCGTATGTCAATTTCAACGCCTGGTTTGCCCTCATCATTTTCTGAGACTATCTTAACGATGTGATCAGAATGCACTTCTATTTTTCTTTTTTTCTTAGTTTTGGAAGGACCTGCTTCTTCGTTACCTGCTTTCTTAACAGTCTTCTTTCGTTTTTTTGCTTGCTTTGAGCTCTCATCTTCATCTATGATTTTTTCAGTAAGCAATCCTTCTGGACCCATTTTTTGTACTGCTGCCTTTACTCTTTTACTCATTTGATCCTCTAAAGTCTGAAATTCTACTTTTCTTTGGAAATAGTCGTGAACAGTCTTTTGATTTTTGCGATCTTTCATTCTTGCCAGCACGGGCTTGATGATTTCATCGAATTTTTGTTGGGACCAGCCAAATTTACTCTTCGTAAAATCTCTTAAAACTGTTATGTCTAATTCGCCCCAAGAAAATTTATCCTCACTTTTTTCTACATTTGGTTCCATGTAAGCTTGCACCACCTAAAAAAATTTCGTTTTTATTTCAACTGATAACATAACCAAATTTTCAACAATAACAATTTATCAATAACTATTAAATAAAGGATTACTTCCACTAAACGGCTCGCATCTCATCGGATCTGAACAGATTTTACAATTTTTAAACGATATTGACACAGTATATTTAAAGTACATTACCAAGCAGCGCGCGGCAGCTTCCGCGACACGCAATCGTAGCCGCAAGTACGCTGCGACACACGATCAGCGCCTTAATAAATAGACGTCATCTTTTTAATACACGCGATCGGCTGTCGCCGCATCCGATCGTATCCTTTCCGATCCGATGCGATGCGTGCCGGTGGAAATAATCCTTAACCCTATAGCCGCCTAATAACGTCATCGGATTTTCGTGCCGGGGACGCCGGGCGCTCGGTACGCTCCATACATTTTGTATCGGTGCGGTTGCGGCATTATGACGTCGTTGGCGTCAGGGGCGCAAAAAAAAGCAGGCGGTCAAAAGGTTAACACCTAATATCTCTTATACGGCTCAACCAGTTTTCATTAACCTTTTTAACGCTATGCCAAATTCAACACCAGAGCGAGTGTCAACTTTGCCTCGTAGATCTATTGTGCGCTGTCAACAATTTGTGAAAAGGTTAAACCCAGCTATAAAACATCCCGAATAAACTAGCTTTCTTTAACAAGTTAACAGTCCCCATACTAAACGTTTCAAGTTCCTCGGACGCCCAGTGCGTCGTATCGTAAGTGCGGACCTGGTCGTTATTTAGAGTCCCATAATATGTGGATAATATGTGTGTATAGGAGGAAACTGGTCTGTGAAGGTGTTAAAAAACCACCGCGCCCAAATCAGTCAATCGTTTGGGAGCTATGCTACAGACATACGCGCATAATCTTAAGTTAACACCCCTCTTTTTATGTCGGGGGTTAAAAACATACCCGAACACTGGGGAAGTCGTCAGTTAAAGTGACATTTCTGAGCTTTTTCTTCAAACTCGTATTATCGGTCCGCTTCCCTCCCTTGACCCACTGCTTAAACTCTTTCAGTCCGTCCAGAAGTTTGGCATATCGGACTTGCTTCGACGTTTCAGTAACCACTTGTTTCTTATTGAACGGAAATGAGGCTAATATCTCCATAGCGGTAACGGGGCCTACTCCAGGCACCCCCGTGGTGTAATCACTGCCCACGAGAAGTGCTAGCAATATCAGCTGCTCACGGGTTAAATCTGAAATGGTAGCATCATTTAAGGTCGCGATTTTAGTATTTTTAGTAGGAAATCTAGCATTTGCAATCAGAATGTACCATTTGGAGAAGTGGAACTGATGATGAAGACCACAGATGGCCATCGGAACTCCTCAACGGTCCTATTTCAAGGGTAGCGTTAACATATCTCGATTAAGATAGTTGAGCGACTACAACGAAGAATATTTACTTGTTGAAATATGACTATGACATTCCGGCGGCGATGCTTGCGGCGCGCTTGAAGCTAAAGTTTCATATCAACTAATAAGTGGAGTACGGAACAGCGTATTTATGATCACTGAATAGTTTAAAATAAAATAAATGTTTTAAAAAAAAAAAAAAAAATCGCCGACCACAATATTTTCACCAAAAAGCCTACTTAGCCTACAATTAAAAAAGTCATTTCTTGCGTTTTTGAAAGCGGTTTTTTGTTTTTTTAAACAATATTTTGTACAAAACTTGTCCTGGCAATTGTGAACACAACAAAAAAAAGAGCCGGAATACGCAGAATTTACATTTTATCGAAAGGTGTTTCTCGCCGCGTGAGTTACATTGGGTTTGGTAGTCACAAGTCTAATGTAACCAAACCTACGTAAGATATCTGTTAGTGGTGGTAGGACCCTGTGCAGGGTCCGTCCGGATCGCTACCACCATCTTATCCATTTTCCACCCGCCAAGCAACAGTGTTCCCATTGTTGTGTTCCGATGTGGGGATAAGGCAGCCGGTGAAATTACTAGCATAGAGGCATTCCATCTTAGTCCTCAGGGTTGGCAACGCATTTGAGGTCTCAGATTCCACTTACCATCAGGCCTGAGTGCTCGTGTGCCTTCTCACTAACATAAAAAAAGTATCCTGGAAACATCATGGTTTCAGCAGAAAATAGCATTCGATGAAAATAAATTCGATAACGTTGCATTCGTGACCCTACTGACGGATATGGAAAAACTAAGGATTCCTAGTTTGACTATGGACCTCGGCAAATCGGGAAATGCAATCAAGTTGCTTTTTAATTACATATCTGGTCTCCTAAACACCATGTAATGAAAATTCCTGTAAGATGTCAGAACTTAGCAAGTGATAAAGTAATAATACTTACTAAAAGACCTTTCTATCCTGTCTGATACATATTGCAAAACATGTTTCTTCTGATTAAAGAAGTTTTTGTAAACTGTTTGTCCACCAAACAGCCAAATATCACTATCGTCAGTGATAGTGCCGTCGGTCAATTTAACACTTTCCAAAAAAGCACACTGAGCTTCTGCCTCCATGGGTGCGACAACGTAAGGAATACCGAAAATTTGAAGTAATTCTTGAGCTTCTTTTGTCATTTGCTCAGTTATGTTTCTGCCTATACGATCAAGACGACTTTTTTCTTGAATCATATCTTGTTCTTCATTTTGAAGTTCTTCAACCATTGAATGAAGCTTTTCATCTGTCAAAGGTTCTTTTGGTAATTTATTACTTTTAACAGATTCATGATTCACAGCCGGTTTTTCCGTGTCCGCGTTTTCGGTCTCTTTTTCTAACGGAATTTTAACGTTTTTTTCTATTTTATCGTCTATTACTACAGGGTTGACGTTTAGTTTTTGTGATAACTCCAGGGTAGGTTGAATTTGTACTTGGCTAGCGGTAGGTTTACTTATAACACCTATTAGATCATTAGTTTCTTTTTGATTGTTACTAGTGACTATATTCTGTTTCATACTAGTTTCTTGAACCATGTGTATTGATTGTTCTTTTTTCTCATTGGACTCGTAATTAGGGTCCAATGGTTTAGGCGTAAAGGAATCTTCGTAAAACTCTTTTATTTTTTCATTATTTTCATTATTGATTTCTCTGATACTGTTTGTTTGATTACTGGGAGCAAAGACGTCAGCAAAAATATCATCATCATCATCAGTGGGCACTTGATCCATCTTCAAAGTGAGCTCTACAATAGGCTTTTGAGTCACTAATATTTCTGGAACTTCTTCAAATTCATCATCACTAGAATCGGAATCTTTGAAATTGATAAGTTTTTCTGTTAAATTGTGTTTTCTATTATTATCTACAGATTCCTCCAGACTCGAGTCAAGTGAAATAACATTTGGCTCAGTATTTTCAATAAACATAACAGAAGCTTGGGTAGGGTCCATGGTTTCTTCATTTATGTCATGAGATATTTGTGTTTCTTCCTCTATGGTATTTTCTTGTTCTGATTCATCATGAGTATCATCACTAGAAGACAGTGCTACATTATCAACTATAATGGATTTTTCAGAGTTTATTTCTTCTAATATTTTGTCAACTTTTTTTGATTTATTCTTTGTTCTACCTATTTTAAACTGAGGAGCCACAATTTTTTCAATAGCTTTATGGGTATAATCACTATATTGCATAATGTAAGCCTTTGCTGTTGATACATCTGGCTGTTCTAGTTCACATTCCGATTCACTAGCTTCTGAATAGTCTGTGTCAGTTAGAACTGATGTCCATGAATCATCAGTCTTGGATTGGCAAACATTAGATTCTGGTTCATCAACACATTCTAATGACATTTGAATAGCTTTCTGTAGATCGTCTTCTAATTCATCCTTTTTGCAATGTAGTTTATCGGCTTCCTGTTCAGGATGTGGTTCTGCTGGGTCTTTACTTGTCTGAGGTTTATTTTCTGCATCTTTTCTTTCCTTAGCTTTCGCCAAAGCTTCCCTGACATTACTTATAAGCAGAAACCGAGTGTTGTTATTTGATGCAATGCGCCGAGTGGGTAGGCTCTCCATTTTTGTGTCAATGCCTTCTTCATTCAACAATGACTCCAGATCATTCAATGACATACCAACATCACCCATTTCTTTTTCAGTATCTTCCAAACATTCTTGTACTTTCCTCCTCTTGAGTAATCTCTGCATCTAAACAGTGGGTAAAACATTATTTTATCTCTTAAGTAAGCTATTAAGCACAATATAGCATAATTGGGATATACCAATTTTTAACAATGTATGAAAATTAAAAAAGCATTTTGAGGAATAGGCTTCTTTAATCAATCTCTCTCAAAATCATCCTCTTCTTGTTCTGAATAAAAATCAAACGCGAGCAGTTTTTTTCAATGTGAATCCCAATTCTGAAGCGCTAATTTTCTACTTTAACTGCTCAACGTGCTCTCTGATTAATACTTTCATTTGGCTGTATTTTTCATTTGGATATCTTCACCCGAGATATGAGAATACAATATTTAATAATTGCATACTTACTTGAAAATCTGAAAAGTTGTCACTTTTCTTTGGTAATGTATGAAGCTTCCCCCATGAATTCATCTTTCGCGTTTCCTTAAGCTCTAGAAGTAATTCATACTTGTCTTTAGCTGGCATGTTCTTAAAGTTGTCTGATTGAATATCTACCGAATGTAAATCAACAACAGAACCACTGGAGGTGTCCTGTTCATCATCTGACCTATGAACACAACATAGTTTCATTACATTTCTGAGAAAAAAAATAGTTTACTTTTAGATATCATATTTATCCTAATAAAAAAGTACTTAATCTTGTTGCAATTCCTGCAAATGGGAGCTGGCAATTAAAAACTGGAATACTGGGAATCTACTTCAGAACATACTGATTGCCGCTTAAGACATTCAGTGCCACAACCCAATTGTCATGCCCATTGTTCATAGTAGTTTCGCTACATAGCAGAAAAATGCTGCTACAGGGTACATCATAGCGCTCACTTGTTGGAACTGAATGTTTTAATTATGTGTTACATACTCTGACTCAGAATCCTCTTTCTGTGGTAAAGCAGGCAACTTGAACAAGTCATCATTAAAGCTAGTATCTGCACTGTTGCTTTTCTTAGTAGGAGACACTTGCTTCCCCAACAAACTGCCAATTGCAGTCTTTTTACTAAGCAATACTACTAGTTCTCTCTTCAACCGTTCAGATTCAGAGTGGTATTTATTTTTGCTGTCTTGCCGCTTTGCCTAAAACATTGAATGAAGAATTATAACTTTATAAAATGGTAAATGACTTTTTACTCTGAAAGATCAGGAAGTTCAAGGTAAAATAAAACTATTAACTCACAATTGTTTCCTTTTTCAATTCTGGAAAGGCACCATCAAAAACAAAGACTGGTTTAATTCTGAAATACAACAACTTGCAGAGACGTTGAAACAAACCAATAAGATGAGCGTTTGGAAGAGGCGCTCCCTTAGCATCTTGGTAACCTTTCACAACCTGATGTAACCATATTGATATATCTGTGGAAAGATTAAGGTTCATTTGACTAGTTGAGGTAAAATTTCGGTTCATTATTTTAACTTTATAAAACGGGTAGTCATCTATTCATGACTTCATGAGTCATACCGACTGCTAACACTTTGTTCTCAAGAGTCTCGACGGGCACTGGCTTGCCGGCGGGCTCCACTAGTCGCCACAGACCGGTGACTCCCATCGCGTGCTATTAAATTCCACACCAGATTTTTTGTTTTACAAACATGCTCAAACTAGCTAAATGTACACAGCAAAGGTCGTTTCCCACGAGTTCTCCGGTCAATCGTCGCTCTCTTCCCCACACATCGCTACCTTTTCGCTCTGTGAACTCGCGCACTATTTATCACACACACAGTTGCAATTGAAATGTTAGCTACTGGCGCATCATGTTCATAAATATGTGTTCGGTTCACTACAACGTATCAAATGTTTTACTACGCTGAGACGCCCACTCTTTCCCACACTTTATTTTCTCACGCCCCATGCGTAACCCCACATCCTATCCTATGACCGTCCGACCGACCGGCTGTCAGTTCAGTCGGCGCTCCGCAGTCCGCGATTCGACCGACCTCGCTATCATTCTGGCGATTCGTTCGTGCGCGTGCAGTCGACATCAACAACACGCTTGCATTTCGCTTTATTTAGTCTATGGCACTCAATTTGACAGTCCACTCACAATGTTCACATTTCTGGCGTTGTCGGATTTATCATAAAATAAACACAGTTTTATAACTTTTCAAATTGAATATATATTTTTTAAACATTAATAATTAGTTTGCTACAAGTCAGCATAAGCGTACAAAGTGAAATTATCAATCAACAATTCGTGGAATGTTGGCCGTACTGTCTGAAAATCTTGACTGGGAACAGGTGTTTTTGAAAGAAATGTGTTACAGTTCCCATCGTTATTAATTATTAGTGTCGTGAATAATAAAGTGTATCGATTCGCATCGGACGGGTCGCGAGTTCTCACATTAATTATTCTCGTTAAGGACAGGTCGAGTCGTTTGCAAACATTCAAGAGAGAGAGAGATAAGGGGGACGCCACTCGGTCTCCGGGAGTTGTTTACGTGATGAAGTTTACGGAACGGGTTCTCCGCGGGTCTAGCTAGTGTTCGTGGCGCGGCATGATGCGTTTACAAGTCATCAGCCGGCCGGTGATGATATCGGGCAGGCGGTGAGGTGGCGCCGTGGCGAGGATGCCGCACCAGTTCGGCGCGGGCGGCGCGGGGGGCGCGGTGGGCGCGGGCGGCGGCTCGCCGCCGGCGCAGCACGGCGCGCTATTCCCGCGGTACGCGAGCGCGGCCGGCCCTGGCGCCGGCGCCTACCGCCCTGAGGAGCGCCGCCTCACGCGCGAGGCCATGGAGCGCTATCTGCGCGACCGCGCCGACATGGTCGTCGTCATATTACATGCTAAAGTCGCTCAAAAGTCGTATGGTAATGAGAAGCGCTTCTTCTGCCCGCCACCCTGCATATACTTGTTTGGGGATGGCTGGCGGCTGCGACGCGAGCGCATGCTGCGCGAGGGCGAGACAGAGCAGGCAGCTCAGCTGTGTGCATTCATTGGCATAGGAAACTCCGATCAGGACATGCAGCAGCTCGACCTGAACAATGGGAAGCAGTACTGTGCTGCCAAAACCTTGTACATATCAGATTCTGACAAACGCAAGCATTTTATGTTGTCAGTTAAAATGTTTTATGGGAACGGACATGATATTGGTATTTTTAATAGTAAGAGGATAAAAGTTATATCAAAGCCATCTAAGAAAAAACAGTCTTTGAAAAATGCTGATTTGTGTATTGCTAGTGGGACGAAGGTGGCTCTGTTCAACCGTCTCCGGTCACAGACAGTGTCTACTAGATATCTTCATGTTGAGAACGGAAACTTTCATGCATCATCAACTCAGTGGGGTGCGTTCACAATACACTTGCTTGATGACAATGAGAGTGAATCAGAAGAATTTGCCGTTCGAGATGGATATGTCCACTATGGATCCACAGTGAAGTTGGTGTGCTCCGTCACCGGGATGGCTCTGCCCAGGCTAATTATTAGAAAGGTGAGTGAGACCACTTAGTCTTATTAGTCCTTATTACAATTACATACACTATTTTTCTTTTTGATTAAAATATAATAAATATTTTAACATTTTTTCATGAGTAAGTGAGAGAACATGAGTATCAACAAGTTTTTGGTAATGGAAGTGTCTAAAAGTGCTTAGCTGGTGACTGAGTTTAAAAAAATATTTCTCAATACAAATCGACGCTTGAAAGGCGAAATGGGATAAGCAACATTTTATGTGATATTGAATTACATATATCGTTCAAATCAGCAGATTTTTCTGATTTGAACGATATATGTAACTCAATATCACAAAAAATGTTGCTTATCCCAATTCACCTTTCAAGCGTCGAAATGTTTTCAAAATAATTATTGCTTAAAAAGTTTTCTCTAAATTGTAATACATTAAGTATATGAGTGAGAAAAAAACATATTTATTATTACATACCTATTTATAATTTTAAGATTTATTTAATGCCTATTGTTAACTAAATGCATCTTTTTTTAATAAAAAATAATTAAAATTTGTTCAAAATCCTTATTCTTTACAACTCAAAATCATACTACCTACCGACCTAGTGCCTAATTTTCAATAATGTTCAGTTCCAAACTTGAAACTCGTTAAGTATAGTATTTTTAACTTGAACTTATAAAATAAATACATTTTAAAAATGTTTTGTCAGCTGAATAAGTCACTTAAGAAATTAACTAATTACGTACCTACCTTAATACAAGTAACAACGTCTTGATGAAATTTAATTTACCCAAAAACCAACAATGACGTCATTTTGATAAAATATTAGATATTTACCCCTACTAATAGTACTTGCGATTGACAGTCACACGAGGTTATCACTTGCTTTTGTCACAATGCAAGCGTAGCGACGGCGACGCGTGAGAACGAGACCACAACGCGGAATCCCGCGCCTATAAGGCCGAGCCAAACCGGCTGCGTGCGCAATCACGTACGTGCACGTTCGCGTTCCGCTTCATTCTATAATACAACAACTTGACATATTGTATGAGAATTCATACAACGCGAAAGCGCACGTGCGTCTCACGCGCACGCAGCCGGTGTGGCTCGGCCTTTACTGTCGTTTTAATGAATGGAGTAGCTAACAGGCCTAAGTTCGGACCGGCCCTCTATCCCATTCAAGGGGTTTCGAATGGGTTTTATAAGTCTTTTACTTAGAAAAGTCGTTCGATATGCTTTTTAAAGCGCTATTTATAAGGGTTATCTGTGCTTTAGTTGTTAAGGTTGCCCTTATAGTGAATGGTTAGTTTAACAAATACCTTAGTCATATATTTCGATCCAAGAGGTTATTATTTTAGTGGGGTATTCTATTGAGGGGTTAGTCTTTCAAAGCTTTTATCGGTGAATGAGTGGGCGGATCACTGTTGACTGACAGTAAACTTTATTGTAAGTGGACAAGATTCACAAAATGATCAATTAACTGTTGCTGTTAGTAAAATTCTTACCAATGCAAGGTTTTCGAGACTTTTTACCAAACTCAAGTTCATTCTAATCCTTGAAACAACCTACTGAAGCGGCGTGACCTGACGAAAGCAAGTCGTTTAACGTGTTCGTATTTCGACAATCGACATAAACAGATCAGTACTAAAATAATTATAATAAGTAGCATGGAATTCTGCCCTGCTAACACAAATGGCAGTGTCTCAGACAAAACTCCTGTAGCAAATGCAACCTTATTACTAACATGATAGGATTGAATCTGGTTTGGCTATTAAATTTGAGATGCTGCTTATTAGCTTAGGAGGACAGAATTAAGTAGATAAGGCGTGTACAGTCGGGGTAAGAAAACCTTCGTCAGTTATCTTTTTCATTCCTTTGTCAAGTCGTAAACTCTTAGCACCTTTTGAAAATAAAGCATTACGCAGACAACCGCACATAAAATTATACTAACATAGTATGATAACAAGGTTCAAATTAGTGCACACCTTTGACCTACGTCTAGTTTCATATCAACATCAAACCTTTTTAATGGCCTATTTAGTCATTTCAAACTTTTAATTAGTTACGATATCTTCTGTTTAATAGTCAATGTCTGTCACTGTCACATATTTTTGCAATAGTAATTTATCGCTCCGTCGTGTAATTTCGATAATGCCGAGGAATTTAAGCATCGAAGTAAGAGCTGCAATTATTGCGGACCATGAAGCTGGGTATGATATTAGCGAAATTTCGTCAAATCTCAACATAACCAGAGATACTGTAAGGTTCTGGATCATCCGACACGCGGAAGAGGGTCATCTTACTGATCATCGCCATACTAATTCTGGACGCCGCCCGACCCTCACCCATGAACAATTAAACTTTATGAGGCAAAAATATGAAGAAAATGGTTTTGAGAAAACTAGTTTTTTTTGCTGAAATGTTTGACGTGTCTCCAAGAATAATTAGAAATGCATTGCACTCAATGGGACTACATCACCGCCGTCCTGCCAAAAAAGTGGCTTTAACTAGTGCTCATAAAGCTCAACGTTTAAGTTTTGCTCGATCATATTTAAATTTCGATTGGTGTCAAACAATTTTTACGGATGAAAAGAGCTTCCAATCATCCCAACATGGTAGACTACACTTGTGGAGAATATTTGGAACGAGGTATTCGGAGGACCATATTGTGCCAAATTTCAGTTTTAGACGCATATCTGCCAACATTTGGGGTTGGATGTCTGCTGATGGAGTAGGCGAGCTTGTTGTCCTTCCGCCTAGGGCAAACGCTGCAAGTTACATAACTGTTCTGGAGGACAGCATGCTTCCAAGCGTTCGTACTGTATTTCCGGCTAATGAACTAACCGAGTTCAATTATGTCCACGACAACGCTCGTATCCACACAGCACGTATCGTGAACGAGTGGTTCCATCGGCATCCTGAGGTGGTAGTGATTCCTTGGCCTGCAAAATCAGCGGACATAAACCCGATCGAAAATCTGTGGGGTTTGATGGTGCAGCGGTGGGTAAATAACAACGAGAGGAGCAAAGCAGCTGTTGTTGAACATTGCCGAAGTGTTTGGGAGGGACCGACATATGCTGTCGTCTTGTTGGCTCAATGCGAGAGCGACTACAAGCTGTGATTGATGCGAATGGCGGATATACTCGGTTTTAGTTAAGTTTTGTTTATTTAAATAAATTTAACCATATTTGCAAATTATGTTTACTATTTTATTTACTTTTACTAACTAGACGGCACTATTGAACACGAACTCAAGCCGCAAACTCGTAAACAAGATGACACAGTTGATATCGTTATCTCTTTCATAAAATTCAAATCAATTATCCTAATGTCCGCTATTACAAGAGCATTCACGAAGCATTAGTCCTTCGTGAATGCTTTGTAGTCAAAAAAGTTGGTAACCTTTAATTGTAACTGTCATCCCGACTGGCGGCGAGTGACAGTCGACCACCGACTGCAATATGTGACGTATTATATGTCATACTCAATCGGTAAAGCAGAGTATCGCTCATTGTGAGCAAACGAAAATAGATCTTAAGGTAACGAACCTTTTCTTACCCCGACTGTACATATAATTTCGCATCGACCTTACGTCTGCACGCTCTATTCCAAATAACATTAGACTTCCAAAATCATTTGTAGCAAAAAGGCCACAAAATGTGGTAAAATATGTCTAATGCCACCTTCTTCAAGTAGATAGGTAATCTGTAGCGAAAGCTACAGATAGCAAAATATTTACTAGTGATGCCGTCGATATAGGGTATCTACCTACTTACCTACGAAACATTCACGAGTTCGACCGTTACTAGTGTTTTTTCAACTATTTAAATAGCTATGCATACATAACATCACGCCTTCATTTCCAGTGGGTTAGGCAGAGCTACAGAAATAACAACACCTTAAAAAAGACTTGTTTATAGTTCTGTAACCACATTTTGCACAATCACGTCAAGAATTAGAATACTAAGGTATAAAAAGGCTTTATTTCAAAAGAAGATGTGTCAATTATGAAATTATTATAAAACTTAAGCACATACCTACCTAATTAGGTAGGTATAAATAATGTGTTCTTTTATTTTCCCTAAATGAAGTATTTTTGTGACACGTTTTGTTGCCGACTGCTCTTGCATCACTACATAGTATAAAACAAAGTCGCTTTTTCTGTCCCTATATCCCTATGTATGCTTAAATCTTTAAAACTGCGCAACGGATTTTGATGCGGTTTTTTTTAATAGATAGAGTGATTGAAGAGGAAAGTTTATATGTATAATACTTTAATCCGGAGCGAAGCGAGGGCGGGTCGCTAGTTACTGATAAAGCATATAATTAATCAAGTCGATAGGGTTAAACCTCGACGGACTCACTCTAAGCCTTTGAGGAGTTCCTACGGTCGCCTTCGGTCCCCATCATTATGCCAGATCGATGATAACATAGTATCGAATTCTGGACGTAATTGCATACCTAAGTAAATTTGAAGTCGCTAGATGGAAATCGAATTCGTAGATCTGATTACATAGTTACTTTATTTTATTATAAGGAGAAGGCACACGAGCACTCAGTCCACCTGATGGTAAGTGGAATCTAAGACCCATAGACATTTGAATTCTCAAGACTATAATCCTAAGACCTCAAATGCGTTGCCAACCCTGAGGACTAAAATGGAATGTCTCTATACTAGAAATTTCACCGGTTGTCTTATCCCCACAACAATGCGAACACTGTTCCTTGGCGGGTGGTTAATGGATAAAATGGTGGTAGCGTTCCGGACGGACCCTGCACAGGGTCCTACCACCACTATAAAAACTAAAACGTACGTATAAAAGAAATACGTATCTACTACTTTATGAAAAATATAATCCAATCATCAGTTTTATTAAAGGTTTTACGTCTAATTATAAAAATAATTACTATAACGTTATCATTAGCCATCGGGTAACGCTGGTTACCTTCAGGGGTGTAATAACTTCGGCTCTCGTATCACAAGACCCTTAATTAAGAGACAGTTCCATATTTTTTTTTATTTCATAACGATTTGTTATCTTAACTAACGCAAATACATTAAAAATCTGTTCATCGCCGCGATACCTACCACAGACAAAATGACAAATCAATCAAACTTTATAAAAAAAAAACCAACAACTTTAATTGTTAATGCATTAGTTATGTGCACAACTAGGGAATGTAATTACCGGCCAAGATTTAAACCAGTATATTACCGTCCGGAACTTTCGAAATTAGAAAAACTGGAAAAACGGGTTTTTATATTATCCAATATGAAAACTGGGAAATGAAAATCGTGCTTGGGCTTGTAGGCTCCTTTTATAGACGAGTCGCAATTAAACGAATGTGATAATAAAGTTATAAAAGACGTTTCGGTCATAGAATATAGAATACCTAGTTAGGCCTACTAACAATGTGCTTTCCGGTAAATGCGACACGCTGCCGTCACTCTAGAACCTTACCGCCCTAACGGGCATCATTTCTACGAGCAATATGCACCGCCCACTACCACCTAAAGTTTTCAATTTGCTGAACCATTTCGGTAACTTTGGTTCCTCTGTGGACATCCTTATTTAACCTCGCAGAGAAAGTGACCAAATCTTTTTCCGTGCCCTTAAGACTTTTTATGAGACCTATTGTACCTCTGTGTTGTAAGACTCGTAAGTCGTCACTGGCATCACTCACTAGTCGTAACTGGGTCGTGAAGATGCCAGTTAAATTTATAAACTAACCTCGTTCTCGGGTGGACTGACCACGTGGTGAACATCGCAGGAAACTGATGGATGCGTGTAGCGCAACACTGACCGCTTCGAAGATCATTGGGAAGGCCTATGTCCAGCTGTGTGTGACTTTTAGCTTATATTATCGCACAGTTAATCCAACAGTGACACTATGCAAAAAAGGAATTCTTTCAAAAGTTACTTCTTTCTAAACGCAATAATGTCACTATTCAAAAATATAGTTTTGACATATAGTGTCACTGCTGGATTTATCGTGCGTATGATGAAGATATAGTTAACCTTACCTAGGTATATTTAAGATTTAGATCACCTACTTGTACTTTTGAGACAGTTCGTAAGATAGAAATGTACGGCGTTGCGGTACTCGCATTGCAAAATATCAAAATAATGCAGGGGAGATATACATATGTTCTTGATCCGACAATTGTGACGTGTCTATTTTGATGCCGATTTATTCAATTTACGGGTCGATAAATTACCGGTTTTGGTTATATTTTAACTTAAATGCTTGGTAAACGTTTGAGTTCCTCCGCCGCCGCCGTCGTCTCTCCTATAGCTAAAACCTTCAAAGCTTTTAGTCTTCAAAGCTATACCGTCTAGAGTGTACAAGCCTTTAAGGCTGGGAAACCTTTATGCTAGTCCTCTCACAATACTGGCTTTACTTATACTATAAGAATGAGACTAAATAATATGTAAACAAATATGGGAAGTCGACTTTAACTTGCTTCTCATCGTCGGAAAATGAGTAGGTATTTTCTATTGTCCGAAAGATATTTGGCATAACTTAGGTACAGTCGAAGTCATAATTGTATACACATTCCCAAGACGCCAAAAATATCTACACGCCCCTATGCCACTGATAATACGCCCTAAGTATACATATATTTGGCGCGATGGCCGTATAGATATTATTGCTTTTGACTGTACCGCATGTTGACATTACAGAAACGTATGTAGGTACCATGTGGTGTAACTGTCAATAATCCGTATGTTTGTTGGTTCGAACTTTAAATAGCATACTATTAACAAAGTCGAAGTTATTACGAAAAATTTGGTTTACGATAGTGATCATGTAATCATGTTTCGCAATAAATATTTTATATCAAAATTAAATACATAACTACCTAATAGAAATGGTAAATAGGAATAAGCCAACGAGTGGAGCGAGCGAACAAGATTGTGCAGAAGTGACTCGGAACACCCGGATAGGTTGGATTAGAAGGCTTCGTTTTGCTTCGCGTCGGGACCCGGGACTACTCGGGAGCGAATTTAGCCTTCGATCTTAGGTTTTTTATGATCCTGTAGTTAGCAAGAAACTCTCATGGTTTCGCCATATCCGTCTGACCGCCCGCGGTTTTACTTAGAGACTCTCGGTTCCTACTACGAAGCCGTAATTTGGCATAGCTATACATTAAAGTTAGGCCGACAACGACGTAAAATAAAATATTGTTTAAATAACGGGTGTCTACCGAACCAACATAGCCAAAGCTAAGGTATTTTTTACACTATGACTTCGAGTAAGGTGTCATTGGAAAGCTTTTAAATATTATTATGTATTAGTTCATGTTATTGTCAATTGCTACGTTTGGCTAAAGCTATGTGTGTGTCCCCTTCTGCCAAAACTACGAGTAATAAACATCTGGAAAATATCTTAAATGAAAACACATTACAAACTTAATAGGAAAATTTTCACGGCTCAGTGGACTTGGTGGGTTTCTGAAATACAGACGGCTAAAGTGTTTAATCTTACTAAAAAGGCAGCACCAAATAGCTATAGAAAATTAGTTTATATTTGGTGTTTTTTGTGATATTTTTTTGTGTTCATAGTATACACTGAGCATGGTCTGACATTTTTCCCGGATTTTTTTTAAAAAGCCGAGAAAACCTTGCTTTGTTCCTTGCCTTTATGTTGAATACGTTTATGCTGTACCTACTATATTACTGCTTAACAATTTTATGCGCTTTTTGGATCATCAATTTTATGGGCAACAGACTGTAGTTTTAACAAGTAAGTACTAGAAAAACAAAAGGTAACGTATTTAGGTACACTTTTTTCTTGGTCTATAGTAAAATCGGTAAACATAGGCAGGCAACCCTTAAAAAACGAATGTGAGCTGGGCGGTACAAATTCCTCGGTGCGCGTGCCCGACTGATGGTACATATTGTACCTTCTCGGTGCAGTTGAGAAGTTATTCTCAGCATGTGCTCTGCGCTGAGAGTATTATTATTTACTTTACTTGTAAATCTTAAAATCAATACCAATTTAATAACATAACGCAAAAATAAAACCGCCACCGCAGTCGCCGCATCCCTTAAAACGCTACGCGTACAACCAGCGTAAGGCCGTCATTACACCTGTAAGTTTTGAGACGCAACTATGGGTAAGAGTGAGTGGCAAATAGCTGCATCTCAGTCTTGCATATAGCTTTTTTCAAACTTACAGTAATAATAATAACTAACAGGCGTAATATCGGCCTAACGTTTCGGTCTGTTTCACGGACGTGAAGAGCAACGTAGTCCATTTCCATAGTAGTAAGGGTTTAGTTTGCAAACAGTTCTCTTGAAGATTACCATCTTTTACAGGTAGACAAACAAATGGCCCTCCTAGAAGCCGACGACCCCGTCTCCCAACTGCACAAGTGCGCGTTCTACATGAAGGACACCGAGCGCATGTACCTCTGCCTGTCCCAGGAGCGCATCATCCAGTTCCAGGCCACACCGTGCCCCAAAGAGCCTAACAAGGAGATGATCAACGACGGCGCCTGCTGGACCATTATCTCCACCGACAAGGCCGAGTACCAGTTCTATGAAGGCATGGGGCCTGTCAGGTAATTTTTATAACCTTTCAAGAGGTGTTCCGCGTTCTGGATCTCAATATACAATATGCCCGTCGCCTATGTGTTTGTTTTTTGGACTTTGAGATTTCCTTGAGACTGTTATACGGGAAAACACAATCGTCGGTTTATTTTCGGTTTTATTTCGGTTTCTTCGGTTTTATTTATCAAACATAACACCTTTTTCGCATGTTTTTGGTTGAATCTTCGAAACCCTACGATCTACAACGATGCTTTTTGATTCAATCGTTGAATACTTATAACTTCTTATTCCTGGTAAACATTTTTTTTAAACAATGTTGTGGTTTTAAAGTGAACGGCAATTAGATGAATTTGATGCTCATCTCACGTTCTTCGCGTGGAAGCTAAAGGCATCCCTTTTGATTCTTGTGTTGGCGTGGCCACATATACCGCCTCTTAATATTTCATTTCATTTCATTTTTTAAATACGGATTGTTGTATAATTGTATTAGTCAAGGATACAATTATGCTAAATTCCGTCGTGGAAATAGAATGAAGTTGGTGCTGACAGTTCGAAGTCCGCGTCATGAAAATCCGTCGATGTGACTCTCCGGCTGTGGCGTTTTAAAGGTTTAGAAGTGTGGGTAGGCTTAACTCATTCGCTGCCAGTGCCACTCTTGGGTGTGTTCAAATTAAAACAATGCCTAGTTGGAGTAGTGAATGTCTAAAGATGCACTTACACAAGACGGCAATTATAGCCTTAAACAATAACTGTCTTACTCTAATATTGTGTAATAGAATGAGACATCTGTACTGTTAACGGGCAATTATTGCTTAGAAAATTGCCCGTGTAATCGTCCCTGAAATTACCTTGATTTTGTACTTCTATACGAGTATTCCAAATACATGTAATAGTATAGTAACACTTAATAAAATAATTTCTATCACAATTGCTTTTGACAAAACAAACTCCAATAATTTAAGCAATAATCCTCTGAGTTAATTTTAATTATATTTTTAAAAACAATCATTGGCATACGACAGCAGGAGCAGAACCAGAAGAAAAGTAATGATTAGTTTAAGGAAAACTAACCATAACAGTAAAAAACCTAGATTTCGCAGTGGTCAACTAAGACATAAGAACTATATCTTAGATTCGATGCTCTCCCGTTAGTAATGAGGTTACACATACATACTACAGATGTTTCGTGGGATCTGCCGGTACTTGGTATGCAGATAACAGCTGTGACAGTAGCCGCAGCTGTTATCTCCTTAAACGGCTAGTATTCCCTGTTGAGTATATTAATAAGTAAGTTTATCGTTGTCTAGTACCCATAGTACAAGCCTAGAGCTTAGTTTGGGACTAGGTCAATTTGTGTGACAATGTCCTGTGATTTATTTATTTATTTATTTTATTTTAGGTTAACTGAAAGAGATCCCTTATAAGGACACGATCGTCTTTTTAGAAGAATTTCGAAAATATCGTACGTAGTTAAGAATGTAATTGAGAAAATAATTCATAAAAAGGTCTTATTATTTGAGCTTAACTTTCTTTGTACATAAAGTTGAATTTCGCCTTTGCTTGTACATTCTTGCTATATTTTTGTCTATTTTATAACTGCTTTGTCTTTTGTTTATACAATAAAGTGTTTACACACATACATACTCGTATATGTGTATATATATTTACCATTTCATATAGGCCACTAAAATTACAAACTACACTGAATGCGTGTCGGTTATAACCGACTGTCATTATCATGGATGAAATATGTCTATTGTATTTAATTGTAATCAATAACTTTAATTAAAAATATAGCACTTGTTTCGGACTCGCTTAGTAGGTACCTACTTGGTATTTAACGACATTTTGGGCCGTATTAAACTGATCTCGACTGTAATGCTCGTCTCGAGACGCGTCAAAATGTCAGATTTCTATGGCTTGACGTTCACTTTGACGTATCTCGTTGCAGGCATCTCAGCAAAGATGAGTTTATTAATACGGCCCTTTTGGTATTCTTGTTTGTAATTCATAAACTCAAAACTACTAGACAGATTTTCAAAATTCTTTATCCTAGGTACTGATAAAGAATGCTATTATTCTGGATGGGGTCGCGGGCAACTGCTATATTCAATAACTCTTTAATCAAAGTTATAGGTTGTATCTATTTGTTTCAATGTATGTACGCAATCGCAATTAAAGAGCCAAGAAGTCAATATAGCAACTTCAGGTTTATTTGATATCTGGCCAGTGTCTTCCTCGCATTATCTTCGGGTCGCACGCGCATTGTCACTGCCACATGCGTCCCGGTCTTTCCCATGCCTAATTACGAAAACATCGCCCTGCTCCCACGCTCTGTATCGTATTTACACTGCCGAGATATTAAACGTATCCGGATAAAATAAATACAGTTAATCTAAATACAATATTGAATTTGGCATCACAACTTAGAACTTTTCCTTAACATGTGCTGTAAGAACTTCCTTCTTGCCAAATTTCAAGATTCTAGGTCAATGGAAAGTAAGTACCCGATAAATTTTGATTCTCTTGAGAGTGTTGAAATTTACGTTTTTTGCGGCATACACGGCCGTATCTTTTATTTACGTTAACTTAGAAGTTTGATTTTTCCACAGTTTCCAGGGATTGTAGATGTGTTTATGGTTTTAATTTCGACTCGATACTTCCTCACGTTCCCGAGATAAAGGGTCTTGACAGACAGACGGACGGACGGACAACAAAGTGATCCTATAAGGGTTCCGTTTTATCCTTTTGAGTTACGGATCCCTAAACAGGAGAAGACTCAGTTTGTCTCTAGGTTTCATGCATTTCTTCACAGATTTTGCACTGTCTGGTCACCAGACAGTCTTAGCAGTAGGTACAGGTCCGCTTTTAAGGTGCACTTACAAGGGCAAATTTTTAAGCAATAATTGCCCGTCAACACTAAGAAATTATCATTCTATGAAATTCTGTTAAGAACACAAAGTTAGAATAAGAGAGCTATTGTGGCCAGTTATAAATTGCCATGGAAACTTTCACCCATTGAAATAAACCCATACATGCATTCTGCTGTGAGAAGTTTGAATAGCCTGCAGACTACCCTGGATGCAGCATCAGGTTTTATTCATTGACGTCTCGTCTGAAGTGTACACTTCTGAAAATTTTCCGCTCTATCAGAAACTTAGTACCTACAGTCGTGTTCCCAGATATGTACAAACATTTTCTCCGATTGAGAACTTTACTGTAATAAGAGCTTCAAATGGCGTTTTCACGTATAATTTCTAATATTTCTATAAAAAATTTGAGATTTTGATACTCAAAAATCGCCGCGCTCTGTTATTTTATTTCTCATAAGATAAAAATTGCGATAGAAAATTTCTATTGAATGCACGTTTTCTTTATCACTTAGAGTAGAGTTCAGTGAACGATAAAGAATTAGCATCTTTTCTATCTCGGTTTGATAAGAATTCAAATAACTAGCCATGGCAATGTTTATCTACGTCTGGTGTAATAGCACTAAGGACTTTCGTCCGTATTTCTTCTATACAATTTGTTGCTATAAAAATAAAATGCTAGTTAAATTTGCCACAGCCGCCGTCGCTGCTGCAAGGTAGAAAGAGTTTTTATCAGTCTCGTAGGTACTCGTACCTACCTACCCGGTATCACCTTGGAGAGACCCATATAACCAGATTAAATTTAGTTTGTCGGTTTTCGCTCGGGATCATAAAATTTCCTTGGATAAGTATTTTAGATACCCCGGGCGGAGCTGTAATTTTTTCCATACGAACTTGAAAAAAAAGCTCAGCCGTGATGGAACAAACGGATAGACAGACAAATTCATATTTGTGGACGACAACTATAATTATAGTTTTATTTGGTATTTAATATTATTTAGGAAAAAACAGGTTTTTAAAGCGAGATTTGAGTTTAGCCTAAAATAGAATATTGTTGCAACAATTAGATTACATTAGTTGTGTGTCCCAAGCCCCAACACCCTCACGCAGTTTTTACAAATCGTGTAACGACGATTTGTAATTATTCTTTAGTTACAGTTTAAGAAATACTGTTAACATCCTTTTTGTTTGGTGACAATTATAACCGTATCCTTGTCTTATCACTACATAGTATAAAACAAAGTCGCTTTCTCTGTCCCTATGTCCCTTTGTATGCTTAAATCTTTAAAACTACGCAACGGATTTTGATGCGGTTTTTATAATAGATAGAGTGATTCAAGAGGAAGGTTTATATGTATAATACTTTAATCCGGAGCGAAGCGAGGGCGGGTCGCTATCGTATATAAATAAGGGTTAAATTAATATTTCAATTTCTGAACTTGTGTTACTTGTTCTGCCTAAAGCCAATTACTAATTATATGACATATCTCAAACGCAACTCTTTTCGTACTCCAAAACGCCGTTCCATGCGTACCAAAAGCAGAACGTCAACATAGGTAGTTAGTTAAAGTAATATTACTACCTAGTCCCTAGTTCTACAGGATGGGTACTAAGTAATGTGTACCCTTTTGGCTGAAAAGGGCATCATTTTAATTAAAACTATAACAAAGTACTATTCCGATAGTAATGAATGTAAAATCTGCCGCGTTTGAGGTGCGTTTTCTGTGGTCTTCGTGGATTTAAGCTCAATAGTATGTTCGCAATAGGATAGGAACCTATGGCACAGAATATGTGTAATAAATAGTAAGAATACAGAAGTTACTCTCAAACGTTCCTACTCGACCCTCCCTTTATATTGCATAATAATAATTATCATCAATTCGCACGCAACCCAACCTAAAAAAGACCCTCACAGTGGGGCCCGCCGATGTACTTGTTGCTTCGCGCCTAAAGTGCGAAGTGCGCCGCGCATAGCCCTCCTTAATTTTACGTTGTTACATTGGGTGGGGTGCGCTTTCGTGGATTGTAAACACTATCCCACTTATTTATAACCGCGTAATAGTTAATATGTTCCGCCTTATCTTCCATCGTTACACTTTAATTGGTCAGAAAGTGACAAATCATACTAAAAACAAAAAACCATGCGCTAATTATTCTTAAATAATGAGTTAATGCGTTAGTAATGTAAGGTGCTTATGCTCGCGATAGCAAATGCCATAGTATAAATACAAAAGTAGTTTGTCTAAGAGTTTCTGTTACCTTTTGCCGCTCGGGCGCTAGAGTTGCGACGATGCGCGTCGCTCGATACCTACTTAAGAGTGCGCCGAGGCAACGACACGTAATTACGAAAAAAATGCGTTCGTTTGATCGCCTGCTGCATTGTTTTTACTGAAGCTTTAGTTATGCAATTCATATGTAAGATATTTAAGGAATCACTCTATTTATCATATACTTTAGAAACACGATTACTTGTACTTCCCTCGATAGAAAACACATCCAAAGATACCTCTACATAACAAAATAAACACTTAGTACGGCGTAATTACTTCACGGAAGATCATCAGTTTTGGATTTACAACAAAACTACACGTCTTCTATATATTCATCACTTTAGATTTGAAAATGTGTTTTTATTTTACTAATATGAAGGAAATACCTAAATTCGCACGCGTTTCGTTCATTTTAGCCAGAGCCGTCACGTTTCCCCCATGTCCGCATCGCATTAGTCAGGCTTCGGCCGTCGGACGTGGAGGCTGTGTCGCTTGGTGGTTGGTTGCGTTTATCGCGATTTTTGTGATTATTCACTTTATTTTAAATGGGGAACAAACACAACCAAGAAAGGAAGAGAAGGGGTTGGCAAAAGCACAATGCTAAACGCTTGCGTGAAGAAATGAAGTTAGTTAAAATCGTAAACCTACTGATAGTGGAGTAGTTCTAAGAAACCTGATTTGACAGTTGTCAAAATGCCACGCTAAGGGAGGAGAAAATAAATCGGTAGCAACATAGACTGATTTTCGAGATGTATCGATTTGTATTACTAAGACTTTGTAATCGTTTAGTTGTAGTCTTGATGTTTTGGGCCAAAATTGGTTTATTTACACAAGTAATTTTCAACAACACGCGAAGTTCTTTCAATTAGTAGGTAGGTATATAAAAAATACACTTCTATGGTGAATATTTACCAAGATATAAAAGTAATTTAGCTAAAAAAACACATTTACAGGCAAAACAAGCTTCTTAGAACGACCCGAGGTTTTTTTACTATAATTAATTATATAATATTGTTACTTCTTGGGATGGTTTCAATATTTCTAGAGCAAGACATCTCCAGAAATCTGAATACAAAGAGAATACTCCGTAAGAATACTCAGTACCTAACAACTATATTTCAACAAATGAGTAAAATTGCAAAATTATTCATATTTTTTTATTTATAGGGTTAATGTTCCAGTTGTTGGCACTTCGCTACAAAGCGAAGAGTTAGGTACCTAATGAACCGGTGAGGTATGCGTAAAAATAGTAAGAGGTGTATAGGAAAACATTTTAATTTAGTATGAATTTTCACATTATCTTTATATTTTTTCAATTTACAGAGTAAATGAATTGGTTGACATCGATTATAAAATTTACCACACAATGGAATTGTAAGTCCCAAATACGAATTATTTTTATAGAATGAGGATTACAAAATTTCATCCAAAAACTAATTCTGTTAATAAATAAATTATAGTTAAATCAAAACGTTCTGTTTTATTACAGGATGCCAATGGACCAAATTTTTTGTCTTTCACTGGATGGAGAAATAGACAATGACATTGCTTACTCACACAGACAAAATAATGCCGTGAAGTAAAATCCGATATTGATTATTGTTGTTTCTTATGTCCTAATATTTTTTTCTAAAGATACCTGCGTACATTATTCATTACATTATATACATACAAACATTAAGTAGGAACTTCTAAATATGTGATTGATACAGCAGCTTTAAGTTTTTAGTTTTTTAAAACATCAATTTAATTTTATACTTTATAGTGATCAGAATCAGACATTGAAGTTTTTGCGGAAATAATCATGGATAAACATTCGTACAAACTAAGATCCTTTTTTTTAAAGACGGTTAAAATACCAAAACCTTCTCCTATGTGAAACAAATACTTTTCTGAAAACCGCATTAAAAACGGTTCAGCCAAACGTGAGATAATCACGGACAAACATACATACATACATACAGGTCAAACTGAGAACTTCCTTTTCTTTGAAGTCAGTTAAAAATAATATCTTGAAGAAAGGGTCCATGACTGGGATTTTTGCCCTACTCAGCCGTTCTTATTACTTTACATTAGGTATTGAGTTCACTTTATTTTGTGCTTAGAATATTGTCAATAAAGGTAATTAGGTTTTATTTCATTTCAATATACAGTCACATTAAATCACGGGGTTGTTGAGCCACCATAGAACTCTGTCCTAATGACAGCGTCAAGTCACGCAAAAGAAATTATTTACGTCAAAATTTACCGTCAACTTTCTATGAAAGGGTTCTCCCGGTAACCTTCGGAGAGGGAAGATGGCCGATTGGAAGATGTACGGCTTTTACTTATGATTTATTCTCTTTAGCCGAACAATTTGCCCAATAAATATTATAAATAACTTAACACTAGCTAAATACACCATAGATGTACAAACGACATTAATTAAAAATTATCTATCTATCTGTGAGTGGGTTCTAGAGTGGCTCAACAATCTCGTGATGTGACTGTACCTCAACAATACAAGTAATTCAATCCTACCTTACCTACCGACAGTAAACAACAAATTTAAAAAAAAATGTAGACTGAAAAAAGTTTTTAACTTCTTATAGTCAATATTTGAATAAAAGTATTCGGAATCGATTATGTGTTTTTATTTTGTAAACATTGGTAGCAACCTCCGCGCCTAGTGGACCGGCGCACGGCTCGTCAGGCGCGGCGCGCGGCCGGCGCATGGCTCCAGCTCGCTCCTTGCTGGTGTGCTATACGCACACATACACAGAGTGCATAAAATACCTAAAGTTAATGAGCGCAAAAAGCTCGGTGCCCCCTTAAGAGAATCCTCTTAATGCTAAAATTTTCTACACGAAATGTGATACGTTTTCTGTTCCCTTAAACCTTGTTTGATTTTCACTATTTTTGAATATGTTGTAGATATTATATGAAAGCAGTCCTTTACGTTATCCTTTCCAAGAAAAAATACAAATTATTCGTAATCACGTTAATCGCACTTAATTTATGGGGTGAGTAACGCCTGGAGCTAAATTTGTATGGTTTTTTTTTTGATAGCTATACGATATAAGCATCGCTTCACAATCCTCTTAATACTCACGCAACCAATTACGGTGATAGTGCGGCCCCGACTAAACCAGCTTTGCGCGTCCTGTTGAGTTTGGTTGTGGTTGCTCGCGACGCGTACAATCGAGGCACGCACACATGCAAGCCGCGCTATATACCTTTGTTTGAAGACGAACTACTGTTTTCCTGTCCCAATTCTTAATAGTTCTTATCTCCTCAGGTCTCCAGTAACACCAGTGCCGCTAGTCCACTCGTTGAACCTGAACGGCGGCGGCGACGTGGCCATGCTTGAGCTGGCTGGTGACAACTTCACCCCCTCGCTCCAGGTGTGGTTCGGAGACGTCGAAGCCGAGACCATGTACCGCTGCGCTGAGTCCATGCTGTGCGTCGTGCCGGACATCTCCCAGTTCAGGGGACAGTGGCTTTGGGTGCGGCAGCCCACGCAGGTAAGAACTACTTCAGTTTTGTATGACATTACACCAGGCAAACGAGAACACAGGCCAGTAATTTCACCGGTTGTCATATCTTCTGCACACCAAAAGACAACAATGCGAACACTGCTGCTTGGCGGTAGGTTAAATGGTAAGATGTTGAGGACTCCGCATAAGGTCCCACTACGACCAAAATGGTACCATCGAACAGGTAAACTTTTTCAGATACTCTTGGACCCTGAGACCTTTTCTGCAGTTACCTCTCTTACACACCTAGCTTTTCGAATGTGCAGGTTTCTTTACGATGTTTTTTTGTCACCGTACGCGCATCTTAATGTGCTTAAGTACCTAACTCATCGGTACATGGTAACCGTATGGTTTCGAACTCGGTAATTTACAATCACAAGTCTACTGTACAATTATGTCAGTAATTATTAATTATCTGTGCATAGTTATTCTTGTACATTAATAAAAAAAGAGTACTCAAACTTACATGTCCCCAGGCGAACTGGCCCGATGCAGGTGCGTGTCCAATTATGCTAAGTACCTACGCATAGCAATGTTAACGCATTACTTTAATAAAACGATACATTCCAATACGGCCTCTATTCCACTCTAGTTTAGCCCATTTTGTTTCTATATCTTAATATAGGAACAAAATGGGCTAAATGATATTGTTGATTTATGACAGTTCTCATTCACATGACAGTAGTAACTACAATAATGCCAACAATATGATTACAATACAAAATCAAGACGGGCCCTAGCCCTAGTGGTTCCATTCGTCGCGGTTCCCGCGCGTGTTAGTGTTTACAGCCCGCGATATTATATCGCGCGTCACGGGCTCATGTTCCCACGGGGGAGCTCAATCATAATCGAGCCGCTGACAGATCGTCGGCGGGGAAGCCGACAGAAATCCGCTAGGGCTAAATGCCATCAGACATTTTTTTTTATATTTGTGTTAAATAATATCGGGTAATTTGTTAAAAAAAACCTAGAAAAAAACTCCAACCAGTGGTGACAGCTGAAACTATAATATTTTTAAATGGCAATAGAGTGAAAATAGAGTAAACCTTGGATAATGTTGCCATTTTCATGATTTGTTTGTTTGTAAAAATTACCTGGGTACTTTACGGCACTAAATAAATAAATAACTGCCGTAGCAGCGTTGTCAGGTATATTTTCTCGCAAGTCGTGATTTTACTAAACGTACGTTTACGTGTGATTGAACTTTTTATTTGAGTTTTATATTACGTTTACTTAACAATAGATAGCAAAAGTAACTCTTGTCTATGCCACCCGGCCGCGCTTTCTCAGCACGTTGCACGCACGGCCGAGTTACCCCCGAAAAGCGGGACTGACACTGTCCCGCGCGAGACATTTAATTTTGATTTAATAATCGGGACGCCTCCTAATCCGGGACGTCTGGCAACGCTGTGCCGTACTCAGAGACGTCAATTGTTTTCAAAGTTTGATTAAAGTTGTTGCTATCCCTTTCTTTGCCATAGAAATAGAATAAGACAACACGTGATTTAATAAGCATTAAATTTAATTGCAATCTTTGAGTGCGGCCGTAAGGGCCGTATTAATAACTCATCTTGACTGAGAAGACTGTCACAAGACACGTTAAAGTAAACGTCAAGCCAGCTTTTAAGCTGTCAATTATGACGCATCTTAAGACGAGCATTAAAGTCGAGATCAGTTTATTAATACGGTCCTAAGGCTTGCGAAAAGAGATTAATTAAGGTGGAGCCACAATAAAATTATTCACACGATAAAATAACTACTAACTGTCGCGATTACTATGAATCTAGAGATATATTGCTTCTTATTTACTATTATATCGCGTGAAATTCTTTATTGTGAGTCCATCTTTAGTCGCTCGGAGTAAAAGTGCGATGTAGACATATTCTCAAGAAAATCAAGTTGTAAAAGAGCGCCCCCGAAATTTTGAACTAAGGTCAATAGGTGATTATATGCGGTTAATACCTATTCTGACAGTACGCAAGCAATGGTCCAAGCGTGATGCCACAAAATAAACGCTTATACCAGAGCCATAGTACTTAAAAGTACGCGTTATTAATAGTGTCATCAGCTCAAGGCCTACTCTACCGCCGATGATACGGTCAGTTGGTAATTCTAGTCGAGGAACGCACTAATTAGTAAAGCGAGATATGTACACCGATCCCACTTGATCTTCTCAATGAAAATGGAGTTTTCTGTATTGGTCTCCATCGCAGTTGCACCGCGAACGATTAATAAAATATATTTGCGTAAGCCTTAGTTGTGTCAACTCGTTCTACTCGTAATCTTTCTTACTACCTTGGTATTTTACACGGTAATGAATAAGCAAGTTATAGCATTCCTCTCATTTATTACTAATTGTGTATTATTTAGAACCACAAGAGAAGCGAGAGGGTTCTTATACATTAGGTTTCAAAGGTTGTATTACAGGCGTCAAATCCTACTAAGTTACAGGCAGTAAGCGGGATGGAGATATGTATTCCAAAATACTTTATGACTTATTTCGATAATTATGCCAGAAAATATGGCATGACTTCGCTCCACTTGTCGAACCAGTCTTTAGCTGAGCTGCTAACAGTGCCTTCCCCGCTTCAGGTGCCGGTGTCGTTGGTTCGCAACGACGGCATCATCTACGCCACCGGGCTGACGTTCACGTACACGCCGGAGCCCGGGCCGCGCCCCGCCTGCACGCCCGTGGACGAGGTGATGCGCCCCGAGCAGGCCGCCACGGCCTGGCACCACGACGCGCACGCGCCGCACGCTGCGCACGCCCCGCTCGCACCGCTCGCCGCGCACGCCGCGCACGCCGCGCACGCGCCTCACTCGCACGCCCTCCAATAGCCGACAACCTGCAGGCTCGAACTCGACCTGCAGTGACGCCCCCTCCAAAGACCCCGAACTAAAGTGCGGACCGTGTTCGGTGAGTGAATTGCGATTCGTAGCTAGCCTCGATAGTGCCTAGATAGCTTTATTATCTGTGCGTCCCGGACTTTTATGAAACGACGCCAGTGTGCCTAATGTAAACGATTCAAATAATTATGTTTATTTACGAGATTAATACACCAAAACGCTATGTTAAGGTTTATCAGCAGTGAACGCGAGCTAGTTATCGTAGTGGCTTAAGTCGTTCACTGCGGCAGATATTTCTGCTGTTGACGAAAGTGTGCTTTAACTTTAAAGAGTGGTAAGCTGTTGTTAGGAACGTTTACGTCGCAGTATCCTAAGGCGTATAGCCCTGCGATCGCGAACTGTGCAGCGCGCGCGTTGGCAATGTCAGATTATTGATAGACGATGGCAATAAAAAAAATATTGCACAATAATTTTAGTATCGTAATAAAACGCTGATATTCCGTAAACCAATGAAATATTCGCTTTTATCATCGGGAAGTTAGTTCCTACGCTGGCATTTAACATTGCCTATAAAAAAATACTGTTCGCAATGTAACGGAACGTTGAAGAAGATCTCTCTGCTCTTAGATTTGTTTCTTTGGGGCCAAATAGTTGATATATCCATGACAAGTCATTGAGTTTGTACTTTATAATGATATTGATTAGTAACACTTAGTTTTAACTGTTCTTGTGCTCAGGGATGTAATTAGTATGAAAAGTGTAGATACGCTTCTCAAGGACTGGGTTTGGTTTGAGTTCATGAGACTGCTTAATTAATTCGTAAATGCGAAGCCAAATACAATCAATTAGGTATCTATATTCTTAATTCAAACTGTCTTATTGCACATATCTTTCATGTCAATACTTGCAACTTTATTAGCCTATCGTACGTAATTTAATTACTAATGTGCAATTTACAATTTTACTTTTCACCAAATACATTTACGCTGTTTTAAGCTATAATTTTCGAAGACTTCTTTAGAAGTATTTTTATTATATTCCGATCTATCTCCAAATTATTTGCACAAACGGCTCAATAAGTATTCAAGCCGACGAACACAGATGCCGCATCTGCAAAAGATGGCACTTTGAACAAATACATAAATAGATAAGCTAGCTTTAGTACATAGTACAGTTTCATATTGTTTATAGAATACAAATTGAAATTATATTTATTTTAATCAAATCTTATTTCATAGGAGACTTGTGGTTTTGAAAATTTTGAATTCGATGTGTATTATTAAGCAAAAGTGTGATTTCAAACATTCCAAATGGAAAGTGTAATATTGAAGTACAAAAAATAACAATATTTTTGTAGCACAACATTTGATTATCAAAATAATTTTATGGAATTGGTCAAGTTACAGTATTACAAATACGTTAGTTTTAGAGATTGGTACGCATTAATATTGCGCCGTAATAATGTCATTTGTATAAGATGGTGATCTTAAAAAAACTGTTTACTCGTGCGTTTTTATCATTTTACATTTGGTAATTATATATTTGAAAAATCGTGTTTTAATGAGCCGCTCGTGTATAATAAGTGCCCTCTGTGAATCGAAGATATTGGTCGGAGCGGTGAATTTGAAATATGAATATTTTTAATAAAACTGAATTTAAATAACGCTTTCTTTTATTGTTAATACAGCCCCTCGTGTATAATGAGTTTTTACTGTTCATAGACAGTTATTTTTGATTCTCCCACGCGTTTGCGCAGAAGCGCTGAATTAATTCCTATTGTCTAATTAAGGCGATGAGGTCAAGCGTAATTATGAATCGGCGTTAATCGAGGAATCAGTGCTCTCTGTGGGAACGTCTTCAAAAAACTCTTCACATGATAATAAGCGTCTTCCCCTACATACCGTTCCGCTCCGCCGGGGCTGACCTCAGATAATTATCATAAGGTTATACCCATTCGCATTGTTCGTGGCTGAGATTCAGAATAACTAATAGACGTTTTTATGAGGAATGCTACATTTTCCGGGATTGGTTTAGTAGGTACTCCTGGAAGACGCCACGGTAGTTGTGATTACGCTGTCAGTTCTAGCAACACATATCAAGCCGTCAATAGGAAACTGCAATTATGCATTTGGTAGATTAAATCGATGTAATAAAAGCAAAACATTAAACTTTATTTTTCTCTGTTAAATGTTATTTTGCTCATTAGTCTGAATTTATAAGGAAATGGACCAACCTGAATAGATTAAGGTGATAACTGACTTTTCCTTTTTTGTCTTCAATGTTTTTAAATAGAATATAATAAATAAATCACAGGACAATGTCACACAAATTGACCTAGTCCCAAACTAAGCTCTGGCTTGTACTATGGGTACTAGACAACGATAAACTTACTTATATAGAGAAATATAATTATACTTAAATACATAGAAAACATCCAAGACTCTGGAACTCATCACACACGCAAATATATACAAATATCTGCCCTTGTATTAAGAGAGGACAATAGAGAGATCTCTCTCCAGGCGGGTGTTATGCCTGGGGACTGAAGACCGAAGTAATATAAAAGTTGTAAACGTTAAAATTAGCTTGGCATAGTTCTACCATGTTTTTTCCTTATCTGTCATTGCGACATTTGAATTGTACAGATAAGGACAAAGCATGGTATAACTATTCCAAGCTTATTCAACGTTTATTAGCAAGGGGGTTAGTATGACTCGCCGTTCTTTGTTAAAAACCAAAGTTGGCTGCTGCGGTCAACGTGTTTTAGACCAGAAAAGGAAAGTTTATCCTGTCAAATCCTGCGTGCTACTAAACGCGGGGCCCAATCTTTTATTATGCAGCAATCACCACAGCGCCGGAGTCGTTCCGAGTGTCCTGCCATGCAATCAGTGACGCCGCGTGACGTCACACAAGAGATGCGTGGACATAATCGCCGCGCCATTAGACAAAAGAAAATTGCACAAAAAACAGTCCCACACTATTCATTTACAGTTAATAACAAGTAGGTAACTGATGCGGGCTTCCCTGCATCCTGCTAGATGATTAATTATTTCCGAGCTGCAATTGTTAGAGATAACGAGCGCCATAATCCTTTAAGCCTTTTGATATCCGGTTGGGGATTGGTCTTATCTTATGCAACCCTGGTAAGTATAAGTTTAATTCTGTTTGTGACTGTTTAGTAATATAAGTTGAGCACCTACATCACATTTGCACCAACATTCTATGCAGATCACAAGTTTATCGTTCTTTGATTGTAGCGGTATTTAATTTATGTCCCACCTACCATTTTGTAACGGTCACTGCTTATTATTTAAGTTGTTTATTTTAATTCTCATTTACTCAATAGAGATGCAACAAATAGGAGCCACTTAAATCAGCCTCTATTATTTGATGATTGTAAAACCAGAATCACAGTAATGTTTAATGGGAAGAAAGAAAGCTTTGGATTTTTTGTTTAGGACAATGATTTTGAATTTTAATTGGATGATGAAAAATCGTTTGAGTTTTTCATAAAGGTTTTTTTTATGAACCTGTGTTCAAGGATTATATTCTAACAGCTCGCTAACAATATTCTGCGATTTTAATTACCAATACTTAACCTCTCGCATGGCGTGACTACGCCTATTACTGTCATCAGTGACGTGCAAGAAATTATGACGACACAATGAGCACGTAACCATTCATTCATAACCTGAAAAAAACACATCCTGCTTATAATTAGCGGGGAAACTAGCAATTGTCCACAGCATCTTTTCCGAAACCGTCCCGGAACAGAACGTTGGTCATTTACCCGCATTAATTAAGTGTAGCACCCAGGTGGGGGGCTGTGAGAATGTTATGTACACAATCGAATCATTGTCTGTGCTTTTTATTCTGCCAGCTTGATCTATGGTGCCAGTCGAGATATGCAGAGTGTGGGAACGCGGCGGTGCTCGTGTTTTCCAACATGTCATCTCGAACCGTGAGAACGCCGCCATTGCAGGAAGCAACAACATCAAATTAGCAATTAAAATATTTTATATTCGTTTGTTTCAAAAGTTGATTAGAGGTGCGCTTTGATTGCCCTGAGATAAGCCGTGTTACAGCGGCTTACCCTGATCAAAGATGGCGTGGGTACTGTTAAGAGTAATCCACACAAAGTTGTAAAAATATATCTTTACATCAACTTTCTTGCTTTAATAATAAAGGACTGTATATCTACAGGACTTTTTTTTGTAGTGTATATATATTAATGTCCTTGACTGTTGAGTAATTTAGCATAATGACATTGCGCTGCCAACGGATAAATGGTTAAGCCGGTAGGATGGGACATCTTACCTGGATAATGCCGTCGCTACCTTGATAAAAAAAAAGAACAAAAGCATAATCGTTATAGTCCGTCCTAATACAATTTGAGTAACTTATGATTTCCCCAAAAAATCCTTTGAAAATTGGCCGACCTACATCATATTTTAAGGTTAACAAGGATGCTTTAAGTATAAAGACAGGTAAGTACCTGCTTGAGTATTGTAAAGCCGTTAACAACTAGGAGTGATTTTTCCGTCAAGAGAAGATAAGACGTGATTGCCGTTATTTCCTTTTGACTTGAATAAGAAATCATTGTTATATCAGCAATTACATCTCACACTCGTGATGCAGACTTAGCAGAGGTAGCTAGGTAATCTATTGTTTTGCTTTAGATCATCTCCTTGGCTTGACGTAAGTGGGATTTTGTTCTTTGGCTTATGAAAGGAATGACAGAATACATGGTCGCGAGGCATTTTACAAATCGGGGCCTTAATGTGTTTCCATCTAGAGTATATTATACTTTATCGGTTTATGCAAACTTTGAATTATCGCAAGTTCTAAGTAATAAAGAAAATAACATCGCAACAACAGAGCATAACCGCTCACTTTTGTTTAAATGCATGAAAAACCTAAATTAAAGAAACGTATCTCTAGGTATACCTTGTGAAAGCTGGCAATGATGTGTCCTTAACTGTAGTTGCGGAACGCAAAAGTCTTGTCTTGGTTGACAACGGGCCACGATGGGGACATTTTTCTCGAAGGTAGATTAATGGTAAGTCCGCTACAAGATATTCCATCTGGAAGATTAGACGAATCCGCATAGGGTTTGTTGGAGAGCAACAGTTACTACTACAAAATCAAACGATTGGTATACCTCGCGGTTGCTCGGTATCGGATTTTGCTTAGTCTGTTTAGTGCTCTTCACGGATTTTCACATTCGGCAGACATGGCTACGTATACACTCACACAGTTTTACAAACTAACGCACACGCACACACATCACAGGCAAAACCACGACAACGCATGACAGTATGTATTTGAAATATAATTACCTTCTTGTTCTTTTTAAAGATTTTTTGCTGGTTGGCTCGGTTGTTCTTCTTGGCTGTGTCAGAATACCAGTCTTTTGCTCATGATGACCCAATCTATACGCTGAAATATTTCCCTTTTGCACTGCTGCAACGCATACATTCTTTTGGAAACTTTTGTGTAATTCTAGTGTAATTGTGTTATTTTTAATTATGTCAATTGTGTGTGTGATTTGTAGTACGCAAATAAAAGATTTATATCTATCTATCGATCAACAGCGGGAACTACCCAGGCATTCAAGTAAGGCAAAGAGTAACAGCAGGTTTTGATTTCATTCTTCCGGTGAACGTCTGCCAAGATGTTTTTATTAAATTGACGTCACGTTGGCCTAGTTGGGAGTGACCCTGCCTCCGAAGCCAGCGGTTCTGGCTTCAAATCCCGGTAAGGCCAGATATATGTGTGATGAGCGCGAATATTTGTTTCTGAGTCTTGGATGTTTTCTTTCTATTTAAGTATGTTCATCGTTGTCTAGTACCCATAGTACAAGCCTAGAGCTTAGTTTGGGACTAGGTCAATTTGTGTGACATTGTCCCGTGATATTTATTTATTTAAAGTAAGTAACCATTCATGCAGAGAGAGCATGGAAAGTAGATTGTTGTACGTAGCAATGATCATAAATTAATACCTTTTGGTGCTTGTAGTACTTATTCGCAACTATTTGATTAATTATGTCAGCCATAGATAAACGTTATCAAACCGCTACTAAGAAAATGTGAAAGTTAGCGCTTTGCAGAATATTGGGCAGATCTAATACGCCATCGACACGCAAAGGACGTAGTTTGAAACGTCCAATGCTTAGCCGCTATACAGTTAGGTATTTCTTTATGATTGCTATTACAAAGACATTACATTTTTCTGTCTAATTTTAGCGCTATGAACAGGAAGGCAATTTCTATAATGACGCTCTGATTGCTTAAAGCAATGCGTCCATTGTTCGCTTTGAAGAAAACGAGGATCTTTAATTAAAAACCGCGTTCCTAGCCATCAATCAAACTAGATTAGACGCCAGTTAACTTAACTGCTTTAACTATACTCCAATGGCAACTTTCTATCAGTTTGCCAAGGGTAATAATTATGGTAGCATTTAATTTGAGAAAATTACTAAGTGAGACTATGCGAACAGTCAGTAGCCCAAAAAGAAGGTGCTGGTTAAGTTAGTAATTTGGATGCTGAAATTATAATTGAGGTTAGCTAGGTACTTAATAAATTCAAACAACATGCATCACTATTTTGCAATATACCCGTACCAATTGCATTATTACATTTACATTTACGGATATGTTATTTATTATCGTATACCAGTTCCTAATTAATTATAGTTCCAGATCTAGCATAAATCTTGCCTGCGACTTGTTTGTTTGTCGCTCGGATATCCCCTTCTTAATAGGCTGTTACGAAAAGAAGCGCTGAGTGATAAGAGAGAAAAAATACAAGAGCCGCTCGAAGAACACTACCTGACCGATAAATTGTACGTACTTATCTGGAGATTGTGAATATTTGTGAAACAGGCCTTTGATGTTCTTAATCAACGGAAACCAGCTTCACCCCTTAATTATACCTTGAATGATTACGTAAATGTATAATACTAAATTATATAGGTAGGCTTAACGCGACCAACAAAAATTACATTGATTCCAACAATGCTTAAAGCCCTGATCCCGCAAGACGCAAGTTGTGGAAGATTACATCAACGACATAATTACGTTAGTGGCGGGCGAGCGGCGTTTTCGGCGAACATCGTCACCCAAAATTGCGCACTTTAGGATGAGAAATCAGACACGAAATTGCTGTAAACAGTCATATTCTTGATGGTAGATAAATGACTTCCTGCTTCACAATAGCGCGTCATTATTCCTCGCTCTGCCAGAATAGGCTGTGCCGTGAGAGACTCCCACGACTTTATTACGGATATATATTTATTTTTGTTCCAATTAACAGTTTTTCTAATAGCCTGCTTTTACCGTAATTGTTAGAATGTGTGCTACTGCTGGGGGCACCTTTTAGAATTTTAAAAGTTCTTTTAATTGTTTTCTAAAATAGAAAATGCATTGAACTCTGATTTGCAAAGACCAAATTTACAATATCTATATTATTTTATTTTATTTTATCTTTCCAAATGATAAAGAGTTTTGAGCCCAATCTAATTGTGATCGTATCAACCACGTTCAATTGCTTAAACCTGAAGGATCGTCGTGGTGGAACAGTCGCTAAATATATCGGATCATAGGCATAAGGTGCTCAAACTTATCTAAACGCGACTCTATAGTTACAAGCGTAAGATCATATGGAGATATGTTTTTGATGTCAAATGTACATATCTACTGTTGTAATTTAACAGACCCACGCTATTCCACATTAATTTGTTTGATGGCAAATGATTTTATCTGTGTTGCTTAGAAACTATATTGCATAATAATAATAATCACGATAGAGCCGCATTTACTGTTAAAGTGAATAAGAGATACCTTACCGTTATAGATATGGTAACGATATAGTTTACTAGAGGACGCCCGCGACTTTGTGCGCGTGAAATTAGTATCCCGCTACTCCCCCGTATTTTAACACCTTGGGGGATGAATTTCCTAAAATCCCAAATCATACCAAATTTCATCTAAATCGGGTGAGTAGATCCATAGATTACCCCCTACAATCTCACAAACTTTACCTCTTAATAGACCCAATAGTAATATGTGGGGTATAAGCAAAAGAGGACCTACCAGACCATCCTCCCATCCCATGCATACCGCCGTCCTCAGTAAATTTTACTACGGTTCTTTCTATATTAGTCACTCACAGATGTTGGTTAAACCTTGATGTAAGCAATATTTAGGCAGATACCCACTCTGCAAGTAGGAACTTTGTAATGAGTAGGTACTTATTGTATGTACACCTTGATTAAATGAGTAGTTATAAAAGTGGACCGTTCAGCTGTAATCAGGAAAGCGACGTGCTTTGTGCTGTTGTATCTAATTTACGGTAATTTAGACTTTTTGTGTGGACATGGCAACATGCAATCAGACTTCGTAACAGTTCTCGATTCAACTTACCTAACCGCATTGTATTAGAGCTGGTTCTAGATTTACGTCAACTGGAGGGTGATAAATGATGGCTTTTGTTTAACTTTTTGGTTATTCGTTTCGTAAGGTAGGTAAAGTAAATTAATATAATGAAACACTAGTTCATTGTGACTCATGTTTATACCACTCACAAATGCAACGTTTTTGACTAAAGCAAATAAACAAACTGAAGAATTGTCTCCGTACTCATGGCATGATATTGACAATTTAACACAATCCTAGCTCCACACTATCCGTAAACACTTAAATAATTACATCGCCTACGAAATCAATACATAATATATAGATCGTATTTAATTCTATAAAAAGTATAAAACTTATTTACTCTGCTTCTATAAGCAAGGCATTTGAATAACAAACATATTTGATATGGTTAATTAATAACATTTAGATTACCTTCCAAGTAACCGATCGCTTACATAAATACGAAGTAACAGATCTTTATTTTAATTTTAAAATTAATTGAAGCTACAATAGGTATGCATATTATACGAGAATCTTGAACCTCATCGTATCTCGTACACCTAAAATATCCGACAAGTCCCCGAACTATTCTCATTGGGTAGGTTAGTAAAATAACAGGTTAGTATTTGAAACTTGCCTGCATGGTGTTTCTTTATCCTTAGACTTGAGAAATACTATGCGACTGTTTAAAAACATATACACAATGTATCTATTAAAATAAGTTAAATTCATAAATAAATCGTAACACCGCTTTTAATTTTAGTTGATCAGCTTCACCCGTAAGTATTACTTCACCAAGCATGACTCAAGTGCAAATAGTAGGTACGACGGTATGGTCGACGTCCAAAATATGATTACATTTTTACCTTATACCATTGAAATAAGGTGCAAAAATATGAACATATGTGACGTTGACTGTACCGAAAATGCGTAGAACTTGTTAATATTGTACTTACAATCTTTTGAACTAAGCAAGTTGAAAATGTAAGAAGTTTTTTACGTATAAATTATGGACGGATATACTTAATCACACTTCTTTTGATAGATAATTATACCTATTTAAGGTTTTAATTTGCAAATGCGTTATGTTTATCTTTGTGCTATAATATCCCTATCTACTACATTATAACAAACCATAGCATACCTACATAATAGGATAGTGATGTACAATACAAAATACTATCATGCGTTATTTTCATATACCATCATATACATAATTTATAAGCATTATAATATCCACGTCCTAAATCTAAACACACTAGTAAGATACCGTCATGCACCTATGATAATGTACATAATACATTAATACATACTATTTAAAAACTTAAAATAAAATGATTAGTGCGCCGCGTTAGCGCCATTTTGACCATAGATAATTTATACTGTCTTTAAGGTCGTTGCAGTTATGTTTGAGCACCGTGGCTGAACACAGTGGTTCACTTGACGCGCATGGACCGTTGTTTGTTCATGTTGGTGAGCATGAGCGAGATGTAGGAGGTGAGGAGGTCGTCCATCTTGTAGCCCAGCGACGTCTCGCACAGCAGCTTGGAGCCGCGCACGAGGTTGCCGATCGTCATGTGGAAATATGTGTTGCCCGAGGACCAATTTGATATTCTGGTGAATGGGTGCGTCACCAGGATGTCCTGAAAATAAATAATAAAAATACTAACTGATGACGTTGTAAAAATTGGTGAAAGACTGGTAAGCACCCACGTTTTTGAGGCCTATTTCCACTTAGCAGACGGGTTCCTCTAATACAGGACGCTGGCAGATAAATTAATTAATTTCCTTTGGACATCGGTTGATTACAAGTAATGTAATTAAAGTATGTCGCATGACATACGCTAACAGAACTTTAACTCTTATAACAGTCTTGTAAAGTTTAAACTACGACGCCTTCACAATTCAAGTTACTAGTACTAGGTCAAAATAATAAATAACTTGCGAAAATAAAATTAGATTGTTATAATTCAAGTCAGATTTGGTACGAAATAATATTAACTAATGTTATGCATTAATAACAATAGTTATTAATGCTTATCTTGAGATCTGGCAGGTCTTGGGGACATTAAATCTATTCCATTTCATACTAATGCCGTAAACGATAATATTATTTGATCACAACACAACAGAGATCAGCACAATAAATGGGACGTTCACAGAACATTGAATCAGGAAACTAAAGCACCGGCAGCTCAGTCAGTGTTACCACAAAACTTCGCCGACGTGTCTAACCGATAAGGGCGATTTAGATTACCTTAGACGTAGGATGGATTAAGCTGACGCCGTGCTTGTTGATAGCAATGAGCAGCAGCTCCGGGTAGTTGGGCTCGGTGGTCTGCTTGACCTCGAAGAACGCGGAGCCGAAGGTGGGCCACCGGTAGATGACCTTCAGGAACGTGATCTTCGCGTCCTCGGGAGTCATGCCGGCGTCCTGGTTGTAGGACGCCACGATGGCTCGCTTCCAGTCAGCAGAGCTTTGCAGCTTTATCAGGTCCGCTGGTATCAGCTCGCGGAGCATTTGGCTAAAAACAGATGGAGTATTTTGTTTTATAGGTGATCATGTAACCTTATTTTAATCGACTGTTAAGCTTTCAAAATGCTTTCAGACTTCTTAAACCTTAAAATTATGATTTTGGTAGCAGATGCCCTGGTCGTCTGGTATAAATCTGTATAGTCGTCTTTTTTAATTAATATTATAGATTTGACCAACGGCTTTCACGGGTTGGTCTACATCTGTCGAGTCAACGCAAAAAGTACAAGACTGCAAAAATATCTCATATCAAAGTTAAGAAACATACATACATAACATCACGCGTTCATTCCCAGAGTGGGGTAGGCAGAGCTATAGAAATACCAACAACTCTAAAAAGACTTGTTGATAATTCTGTAACCACGTTTTGCACAATCAGGCCAAGAAGTTTACTAGAAATATCAATTAATATATGGATTTTGAGGATTTTGGTGGCTTTAAACTATTACAATGAATTCGCAGAGCGTTTTTTTAACTAATCTAAAGACGCAAGTATCCATCATTGTATATATCTATACTAATATTATAAAGAGAAATGATTTGTATGTATGTAACGAATAAACTCAAAAACTACAGATTTCAAATCTCTTTCACCATTTGATTGCTCCATTCCAGATTAACATAGGCTATGTTTTATTTTTCTACGCGGACGGAGTCACGGGCAACAGATATATATAACGATGTGAAGTTTAAAAGCTCCTCACGGTATAGCCTGCAGCTCTTGCTTGTTGTCACCGAAGCGGGCGCGGTAGGCCAGCGCTGCCAGCCGCGCGGCCTCGTCGCGCCCGCAGCGGTGGTACCCGCGCAGCAGCTTCGGCAGCTCCTGGTGGAAGTGGAAGATCACGTCGGCCGCGCGGTCCTTACCCGGCACAGTGTTCGTCCACAGCTTCTTCATGAAGAACACCTGAAAACAAGGCGAGTAGATTTCCTTAATCCGATGGTATTTGTGAGTTGGCCATTGTGGCCACCTATATCTCCCGATTTATCCCAAATTCCCAATGGAACCGGTTTCGTTTTAGCGATTTCCTCGTTCCGGTAGTTTTAAGGGGTATTTAATAGAAGGTATAGGTAGTCTAATAAAAAAAAAGTCTGGTGTGGGTAAAATATACGTATCGTAAGTACATGATTTAAGATAATAAATTTGAATCGTAAATACAATAATAAAGGTATCGTTGCAATACAAAGAACACTGCGCGTCATAATTGTTATGAACATTTTGATTTTAATGATTACTTTTAGATGCTGACGATAACATATTAATCGATCTGTAAATACCTACAGCGTACATATAATTGCAACCATCAATATTATACTATTGTAGACGTATACTTATTAAATCAATCAATCAGTAACAGTTCTTGTGAACCTATCAGATTCAACAACATAGACTGACAAATATTGAAAGCATGCGGTTAGTACCGTGCATAAAGAACGTCAAGAAAGCCTACAATGCACAGCCGATAACATTCACCATGGTTTACAATTACAACGCACCTGATAAGTGAACTGCGGAGTGATACCGTCGCGCGTGGGGCGGGCTTTCTTGATCCAGTCGGTCAGGTGCCGCACGAAGTCGAAGAAAAAGTCCCCCTCAGGCACTGATATCACCTTATCAGCGATCTTCACGAACAAGCTAAACCCTTCGCTAGATCTGAGATTCAACCTCTGCGCAATGTTCTGACAGAAGTCCTTCGCCCGCGTTGACGAATCCACCTCGAAGGCCTCGTCCGTATCGTCGGGGAAGTAAACCTTATGGAATATCTGAGTAGTCTTATGTTGAATGGCCTCGACTTCTACTTGATGGGGAGGATATTTTCTTTGTCCATTTCTTAAAGTTTTTTGAAGTCTTTGGAGTGAATCTTGAGCAATTGGATACCTTCTAGTTCTAAGGAATAGTGTTAACTCTCTAAGTAAACCCTGGCTGCAGGCAAATAAGCCCGTGGCGAGCCACATTAACTCCCAACCTCTTTCTTCGGACATTCTGTTCCTGTTGTCAGTCAGCTGTCTCATTATCTGACAATACAGCTCGTCCCGCAATATTTCATGTTTTAGAGGACCGTCGAAAATGTGATCGGTATATTCGTTACCAATTCGAGGTCGTTTCGACGGTAGGTCACCCATGTACTTCAATATCGCGGTGAAAGCAAAACAAGCTTCTTCGGCAAGCTCTTCTTTGGCCTGTAATTTCTTGAGCAATGGCTGTTTGATTGGCTCTCTGGAATGTCGCCACAGTTCTTCGGTGCCTCCTCTTTTAGCAGTTGATAGAGTGAGCGCTTTGGACACTGTACGCTTAGGCGGCAACCGGAAATGATCCATAGCGTATTCTATTAATGTGTGAGGTTTGTCTCTAGTTTCTGTTCCATTTAACGTAGCAGTCGGCGCTCGACGGCCGTGTGATGCGCCTTCTAAGCAAAACAATGCTAGTATGTCCGGCGGCGGTTTGGTCAGCGCAGGCAGGACGTATACCGTTTCTGCCGGGAAGTCGCCTCGCTCCACAGTTCTTTCGCAACGCCCGATACACCATCCGTTATTCAATACAGACTCGCCTGTGCTATCCTCCTCTAAAATTATCAGATCTCCCTTTTGAAATGTCAAGAAGCTGGATCCTTCGCCAGGGGCCTTGTAATCTTGCAGCGCTATTACGAATTTAGATCTTTTCTTTAGCCCTTCCAAGAAATAAACTACCAAGTCTCTGATGTCTTCTGCATTCGGACTCTGAAAGGTGAACTCTTCACCTCTGACTGTTGACAAACTGAAAGTCTGCGTAAAAACTTTATTGGTTTTTTGGCTGGCCACGGTCGTTATTTCAGGGAACGATAGCTCCAACAACACTTGCTCTTGGTCATCAACAACATAAACACCAGTCCAGTTTACAGCTATGATGACATCATTTTTCGGTAAATTCGGACCAGAGTTTCTATAAGCTTCATAAAATCTTGAAAACAGCAGGGGCCACTTGAACTTAGCGTAACTTACTACGTCTTCCTTTACTCGGTACGTCGGAATCTTCTCTTTTACATAGTAACTCTTCTTGTAAGCTTGCACTACCAGAGCACCCCATCGGTCCACTGCTTTCTCTACTCCAGTCAGGCAGTAGTCCGGTATGTAATTCGGTAACAGCGTGTACAACCGCTCGTTGTTCATGTCTTGACCGTATTCAATGTAATATTGCTGAGCTGCAATCATTGCTAAATCTTCTTCTTTATCACACCTATACTCGCCGAACTTAACACCTCTTACAACTTGTTGATAAATGAGATTTGTAGCCACCTGATCTTCTGTAGGATCATGCCAGGGTGCAAATATTTCTTTTCTGAAGAACAGTCTCCATGGAGCATTTCTTTCCTGTGCGCCTTGTTCTTTGGCGTACTGTTCGCATTGTGAAATTGCATCCATCACATGATCTCCCCCACTACCCAGTGAGCTTACCTTGTCAAACAGAGCAATATAAAGGGAAAATCCGAATTGATCTTTCAAACCTATTTTATCAGATAACTGATTACAGAGCTCTCTAGCCGTTGTTGCGGAGTCAGCCAGCAATGTTTTTGTATTGCCGTCCATGAACGTTATTGGTAACATTATAGGCTTTTTAGATTTTGTAGCTTGAAGTTCCAGCCATGATGGGGGTTGGTTTCGGGTACCGTTGTTAAAGGTTCTCTTAAGGCGATCTTCACAGTAAGGTGCGTAGCCAGGGGGCCCTTCTCTGATGAAAGCCCTCAGATAGTTTACGAACTTCTCACTCGGTGCAAAGCATCCTACACACAATGACAGTAGAATCCATCCTCTTGCGTGAGATGACTTAGAAGGGTTGTTTGTTAATTGTTTGCATATTTGGCAGTATATCTCGTCTCTTAGTTCAGCGCGAAGGATTCCATGACCAATAATGAAGTGTAGTTTCTCTAAGTTCGACGTTGGTCGTGATTCTAACCACGATTGGTAGCTATCTGCCGTGTACTCCTCATCCTGCAATGATAAAGATTCAATTCAGTTGCGTTTAATGTCATACACCGAATTAACCTCGTGAGTCCCGCCATACTACAAACGGTGAGATTGTAATGAGTGGAAATTTCATTCTTCCAGCAAGGAAATAAAGTTCAATTAACTTTGTTCCTATATACCATTTTTATTTTTGAAACAGATTAAAACAAAATAAAAAGAAATTTATACTCATTGAAATATAGTTCAAACTGAATTGTATTGATTATGTAGGTACCTCATGTACCGGGTCTTACGAGGATAATTTATATAATTTTTTTATTGGACTTACTTGTAATTTTCGCCTGACGTCTTCACCAAGTTTATTCTTCCGCTTTAACGTCAGCGAAACCAATTTGTGCCTGATCGACCTTGGCTTCGGCTTGTTTAGATAAGCGTCAGGGTCAACGCCCATCAACTGCGCTTCCTGGAACTCTTTAGACCTGATAAAGTTCCTGCCAAGCGTTGCTGTGACCTTGGACATGACTGACGTGTTGTCTCTGTCCATTGTATGGTATCTGGGTTCGGGGAGATCGCCCGTAAATCGTAAAATTGTTATCCATAATGCTTGGGCCGCCTGCAAGAAAAACGTTAACCCTTCAATAGTTGTTAATTTATGAATATCACAGTTACGGCGTTATATGATTATTACTTACAAGCTGATCTCCTTGGGTGTGGAGCGGCAACAACGGATGCTTCAAGGGCTTCCTTGAATATTGATGTGTGACATTTCCTTGGAAATAAGTAGCTGCAAACTTTTGGAATTTAAATTCCGAAAGGTCCTCTTCGTCTTCTGATGTTGTCTGCATCGGTGTAACCATCTTAAAACATCAAAAATATTTTATTTACCGCTGAATTATTTTAGAAGAATAAGCAGTTATTTTTGGCAAAGAAAATGTAGCTAAAAAATTGGGTGCTGGGGAAATCGTACCATGCTTAAAGTAATGGCTTTACCTCTTGCTGATCCGCTCTTGGCTGCGGCAGATCGCTAAAGACTGATGTGTCTTTGGGCGCGGGCGCCTCGCTGCTAGAATCAGGCAGGAAGTCGAACATGGCTTCCACCAGTTTGCTGTCGTCCACCGGCTCGTCCTGCTTCCGTGTCGCCTCCTGCACCAGGGCACGCTTCACTTCCAGCTGACGTTTTTCTTCTAGCGCCAACTCTGCATCACGTCGTTCCAACTCGTACATACGCTCCTGAGAAACAGAATAATTGATAAAGATTTTGATTTTGTTTTGTCTAAGAGTGCAGATTTTATTACTACCTCTCACATTTTGAGGTTATTATCAACGTTTACGCGTCTTTGCTTGAGAAGAATCATTCTAGTTCTATTTAAAAAATAGCGTGGAATGCAATTAATAAGCCAATTATTAGGTAGCCACCTATTATTATAATAACTGGTTTTTAATAGCTGCACACGAGAACTAGCTCTTGGGATTGTTTGTTTATTTTGTAAATATTACACAAATAAAAAAGTTCGATGTTACCGACATACATACATAATGTAAATCCCCAGCTAAGTTGTGGCGAGCTCGTTGAAAACAAGTAATCATTATAAATTTTCCACTTTCGCGAGTAAAAATCAGACACGACCGGCGTTTATTAATGTGTAGTAGTTATTGCTAAGTCTAGTTGTAGTAGGGTTACGATGTGGTTCGACTGGACCAGAGTTATACAACAAGTTGTGTGTGATAATTACACAATGTTACTGCATGCTTGATTGATCGCCGGTGTCCGCTATTAAAAGAATATTTGACCATAATATGCTGTAATTGACAGTTGACGTGGCGTAAAGCTATTTTCGTTACGCTACTTGCTCGGACCAAACTGACAAGAAGAAAGGATTACTAAGAAACGGACAAGATTTGATATATACACGAGTACATGCGCTGGCAGAGAATCGTGGATAAGGAAATACACCTAGAGAATTTAATTAATTTAAGCTGTAAATATTTTAAGTAAATTATTCCTTTGGCAGAGCATGTGGACAGTATTATCTCACTTATCATACTTTTTGCAGAAAATCTACAGGCGCAACCCGCACATTTGTAAAGCGTTAAAAATTGAAGTATACCTATCATCGCATGTGCGGCCGCGTTAGTCTTTACTGAGACTCGTAACTTTTTTTTACTAAAATTGCTTTGTTTTACTAATACAATATCACAGGACCCAGCTTCAGATGAAAGTTAAAAATAAGATCAATAGCCTATCTTAATTACCTGCAATTAGGTGATTGGCGATATAATCCAATTGTATAGAGGATATTATTGTTTAAAAATGAGACACTTAAACACATTGTATATCAGCAGAAGCTACTTAATTTATGGATCCATTAGAACGTACTCTGATTTGACAATTTTGGATTATCACCGCGATAAGGCAAACGCGGCATTTTTTGTTTGTGTGTTATCTCGCGTTTTTGATTATTTTTTCAATCAGTGTTGATAAATTATGCTATCTAAATGTACGAGCAAGTTCAATTAGTTCTAGCTGCTGTATACGACTGTCTGGTATTACGCGGTAATTATTTCTTAATAAATTATAGGTATAACCCAGGGCATGGGAACGGTTTGAAAAATACCGGTTTTGGTTACTGACCAGGTTCCTCGTAAACGATTTTTACCTAATTTGGATAGCGTGGTGACTATGGTATTTTAAAAAGAGTGAAGTCGAAATTAAAATGCTCTTTTTGAAATGTATGGCGTTTGAGTAAAAAAAATAACCAGATTTTCGAGCCAAATCTATAGTTTCAAGCAATTTGTTTTTATAAATGTAGGCATAACGTGCGGTATAACTGAAGGTCGCGTGGAAACTGTTCACAGGAAGTTCCTTCCCGTTATTCCCCCATATCATTCTCGTTAGGAATTATAGTCTTAAATCACTTCTTAATGATTCAAGGGTTCAGTGGTTTAGGCTTAGTGGTCAGTCTATCAGGTACACATTAGTTACCGTTCTGGTTGGATTTTCTTTACATAGACAGATGAAAGTTCAAAGTAGGTACAGGTTTAAAAACAGGAAATGGTTCGGTACGCTACTTTAAAATGGTTGCCATCCAATGAACCAGCTAGATAAAACACGTCGCTGATTAAAAAGCTTTTAGACATGCATAACAACTTCCTTGATAATGTAAAAATAAAATAAATCAAAAACATTCTCGAAGTGTCATTGCCGCTGTTATCTAATCCAGGGTTTCTCAGAGTGCGGTTCGCCAGTGATCGAAGAGGGTTCGCAAAAAGATTTATTGAATCAGAATTAAGATTCAGATATCCAAAATTGATCCAGAAATTGAATCAATATTGCGACAAGTAAGCCACACGTCATATTGGCTAACATTAACTTATCTTTAAAGATGAGTTTGTTGTTCGAGTGTCTGTCCGTCTGACCGTCCGTCCATCCGTCTTGCCCGTCTGTCTGTTAAGAACCTTTTTCTCTCAAACGGCTAAAGTTATCTTTATTATTAGAAATTATAAATATGGAACAATTAATTTTAACGAGGGTAAAAACCGAGGTATCAATTAAAAAAACAACATCATGAAAGAGATTTGAAAGCTTTGAATTAAAAAAAAATGTTAAAAAACTATTAATGATAAAAGTCTCAAAAAATACACAGACAGGCAAAATAAAAGAATTGCTCTAACACTTAAATGGTTTTTTAGAAAAAATACAAATGTTGACACAGGGTAGTAGTTTAGTACTAAAATTGGTGCCGTTACTGCTCTGTTTACTATCCTGTCCTATATGAGGGGGCTTCTAAGGTATGAAGGCAGCAAGCAGCAGAAGGACTTTATTGGGTTTAGAATATTTCATACAAATACGACGTAGGTGCGGTACCCTCGATGCTCGAGTCGGACTCGATCTTAACCGGATTTTTGCAATGTTTTGACTGTTATTTAAATTAAGAGCATGTGAAGCTATAACTTCGAGAAATCCAAAATTATTTAATGTTTATATATACATATCAAATTTGTTGTATAAAGCGACAACTGTCAGTAAAACCTTGCGTTTCTATATGCGTGTGCGTCGATCAGCTAGATTACAATCGCATATATGCGGACGTAAGATTAAATAGGTACTGTGATATAAATCTCCACGGAACTGGCAATTTTATCGCACATGTGTCAATCTAAGTAACCCTAAGTTCTAGGCTTGTACCATGGCTACTAGATAACGATAAACAAAGTGAGAAACGATATAGAAACGTAAAGTACCCATATTTTTTTTTTTATTATTTTTTACGTTACGTAATGCCGTAGTAACGTTGAAAATCACGATACATACATACACATACATAACATCACGCCTTTATTCCCAGAGTGGGGTAGGCAGAGCTACAGAAATACCAACAACTCTAAAAAGACTTGTTGATAATTCTGTAACCACATTTTGCACAATCAGGCCAAGAAGTTTACTAGTGTAATAGTGACAGGTTGCAAGCCCATCGCCTAACAGTACAATCACGATGAAGTTAATTAATTTTGAAGGGTATCATTACGTCTCTCTATCTAAGAACTAATCAAGTGATACAAACCAAAATACTTGACAAAATCGAACGACAAATAGTCACACTCGAGTCACCACGCTCTTGTTCGGTCATCTGGTAGGTAGGTTCACCCTGACCAGAGGTTCCCAAACTACATAACTCTTGATTAGGCGTTCGACGATTTGATGTAGGGCACAATCTTCAGATTAAAATAAACTTATTCAGTGATGGTCCCGCCCACCCATTCACCGATAAAAGTCTTTGAAAGACTAACCTCTCAATAGAAAATACCCCACTAAAAGAATAACCTCTTGGAGAGAAATATATGACTTGGTTATTTGTTATACTAACCATTAGGGAAACCTTAACAGCTAAAGCACAGATAACCGTTATAAATAGCGCTCTAAAAAGCATATCGAACGGCTTTTCTAAGTAAAATCCTTATAAAAACCAATTCGAAACCCCTTGAATGGGATAGTGGGCCGGTCTCTGGATAGTAGGTATCTCCTGCGTATCGCAATTTTTATTTTCTTATTTTTGTCGATCGAATGAAGTAAATCCTGACACCTCTGTCATTCCACTACAAATTATAACCTCAGACCCATGAATAGGTTATAAAATATACTACAATAAGTGGAATTAAATCTTTAAAAAAATTAGGACTTTAGTCAGAGTACTATCTTTGACAAGCACTGGTTATCTAATAAGTAGGCTACTTTACGCCAAATATACACATATTGACAAAATATTTCCGAGAACTAATTTTACAAGATTGATTGGGTGATTTTGTTTGATAAACTACTTGCAGTGCGAAATTACATTCTTACCTACTTTTTACATACAAAAGACAGTTTTTCTGTCTGCTTGTTTGTTACGCTTTCATAGCGAAATATTAGTTTTAGCTTGTGCCCCAGGTAACGACAAAGGATACATTTTGTCGTAGAAAATTAGAAAGTTCTCGATGCAATGAGCGTAGTGTAATAGGCGGATGAGGTCGCGGGTAAAGCCTAGTTATTATAAACGAATATAATCTGAAGCGTGGAAATAGTAAATAGTCATAATATGAGGTTTAATCGGGCAATAAAAAAGGGCTATCAGATAAATCAATAATCCTTATTAACGATTGGAGTAATACAAGTAATTAGTAACGTCATCGTATCATCTTCATCGAATTTCGCACCTACTAGATTTGTTTTATTTGCCCATTTTTAAATTCTAAACTTCTTTTATAAAGGAACAAAACCAAATGGTACTTGTAGATTTGTTTATCTTATATGTAGATAATTTCGTTGACGTTAAATGCATTTGTTTTTGTTATCGTTTACGTGACGTTGTACACACTAAAGGTGTCGTAATAGTTATTTATAGTACTAATGTCGTGAGAATCAAGGACCGGACCACTACATCCAACAACTCAACAGAAGGTAAAAATATCAAGAGTTGACCAAATGTAATGACTGCCCAACCACCCAATAAGATTTAACATGGCCTCGATCACAATCTGCGTTGTTTTAACCGCTTTTAAATGTTAGCCGTAATTCAATAATTGATTAAGCATTACTATATAGTTGGTATTTCTGTAGCTCTACCTACCCCACTCTGGGAATGAAGGCGTGATAGTATGTAGGTAGTAACGATAAGGTTAGCCATATGGTTCCCGTGATGAGTGCGAGTATTTGTCCCATATGTTTCATAATATGTATTTTAGTATGTATTTCTCTAAGTATGCCTAGTTCCCATAATATAAACCTACATCTGTGTGAGATAGTCCTCAAATATCTATTTATTTATTTATAAGACTACAGAAACGCGAATAAATTAATGTCCTTACTCTGTAGTTCTGCTCGGCGATCTCCTTGGCGCGCGTGTTGCCCTGGTGCTGTAGGCGCTGCTCCTCGAGCCGGCGCTGGCGCAGCGCCTCGGTGTGCTCGCGCGCGTCCTGGCGCCGGCGCCGGTAGCGCCGCATGGCGATCAGCCTCCGCACGTGGCTCTGGATCTTCACGATCGCCCACATCTTGTGCCCGTACGAGCGACGTACCAGGTAGCCGCGGGCTGCCGCCTAGGACAATTTTCAGTTTTAATATAAGGATTGTGGTACTGTTAGGCGATGGCCCGCAACCTGTCACTAATACACTACTAAACTTCTTGGCCTGATTGTGCAAAATGTGGTTACAGGAATATAAGTAAACAAGTCTTTTTAGAGTTGTTGATATTAGCTCTGCCTACCTATATAAGGATTGCTAGTGTAGCTCAGAAAGACTGCTCGGGTAACTGCTTAGGTTTAATATGGACTATGTTTAACAACTAATTCAACTTTCTCGACTAACAGCCGGTTCCCATATTCAAACCGCGGATAGATTAGGTTACTTCGAGTTAAAATTTGACTCATTTTGTTCGTGGCAACTGTCAAATTTTGACTCAAAGTAACGTAATCTATCCGCGTTTTACATGTAGGTAATTTACATGTAGCAAACATTACTACGTATGTGTATATAAAGAATCGAAACAATTTTTAAGAAATTTATTTAGTTGTAGGTAATGAGTGCGCCACTGGACCGTCGACGTTTTCTTCTTTTGAGAACTTATTCCTATATATAAATGTAGAATCTTTGATGTTTATGCTTAAAAGGAAAATCGACGGAAACGATGAGATTAGCAAAGTTACCTGTAACGAGACGATATGTCCCCGCAAATGCCGGAATCTGTGAGCCAGCACTCTCGCGCGGATCAACGCCTGCAACCGCGCGTATCCCACTTTCATCTTGTTGTACCGCAACCGTTGCAGCTTCCCTCGCCAGTGACGCTGGATCAGAATGGCGGCCGCCCTCATCTTCAGAAACCGCCGGCGATACACCCAACCACGGATTGACCGCTGCAGTATCAGTATCTTACGGGTAAGCACCCTATCTCTCTCCTGTTCGAGGAACAAGTCGTGAGCATCTTTCAGAAATACTTTGGTATGACCTAGTTGGTAATCCGATTTGCCTAAAACAGTAGCACAAATCTTGGAAGTCGCCCCTCTGCAATCTGTTTTATGAGCGGGTGGAACGCCAGAGATCAAAAATCTGTATCGTTCCACAAACTCTTTGAAACTGTGTCGAATCGGGTACCCTGCCCTCCGAATTCTAATCGTCTCCATCATTCCGGAGTACCTTAACTGTCGGCAACAGAGCCCTCTATCGAACAGCATGGGTTTTTTGAATTCGTTCGGTTTAATACACCTTATAAAGAAAGGCTGACAGGTCCCTAAAGTTCTCATTAGTAGGTCAAGGGATTTCTTGAATTGCGTCGACAGAGTCGGGGTCCGCTTTCTGGTCTCTGATCCCATTACTATGTCATTTTGAAAAATCGTTTGTAAGAATTTGTTGGTAGAAACGTGAATTAATTGTAGTAAATCAGCACTGAACGTGTCTCGATTTTTCTCTAAGAAGCCCCTCGTGTCGTAAAACACGACACCGGCGAAGTGGTTCAACCCAAAGCTCGTATTTATGTCCGACTTGGGTTTCAAGTAGTTTCTGTGAAGCCCGTGCGTTTTGTGTAATTTTGCTAACATAGTTTGATCCGTGCCTTTCGGGAATTTAGATTCCTCGTCTATTAAAGCCATAATGTTTAATTGTTTTAGTGCTATTAAATCTAACGCATCTTGATTATCAACGAATTCAATATGTTGCCAGTTGATGCCCTCGTGATTATACTCTTCTTGTTCTAGTTTGAAGATGTGCCTCACAAAGAATTGTTGAAGGTTTTCGTTGGCAAAATTAATGCAAAACTGCTCAAAGCTGTTTTGGTCGAAGTTTTCGAACCCAAATATATCGAGAACTCCGATAGCGGTTCGTGTTGTTGCTTTGGGTTTGTATATAGCTGCATTTATTTTCTTGACAATCGTCACAAATAACCGCCCGTAGATCCCTTTCACGAAAGCATCTCTAATGTCCACAGACTGGGTTTTACTTAAAGTAGAAACCACAGTCTCCCCATGAGCAAACAATGTTTTTCTTGTAAGTGCTTGAATTAAAGACTGCATGGGCACTCCCAAGAGAGTAGCAACTCTTCTCACATTTGCTTGTTCAATAATTTCAGTTGCATCTAAATTATCTATTACTGTCGCTTCATACTTAATGTTTCCACAGTGAAGTACCGCCGCTAGTAATTTCAGAATTTCCCATATTTCTGGCTCGGTGAAGAGCAACACCTTCATAGCGGATCGGATATCGGCGAATTCTGCTGCATCGTCTCTACCCTCACAAGTAAAGCTGCCACCCTGAAATATCACATAAAAAAAACATTTAATAATTCGTTAATCCAAGAATCAAAAAATTAGAATAATTACAATATTATGGTGATTTACATACCCCAGACAAGTATCTATATTCCTTTGGATCACCCAGCTCCAACTTTTTCTTCTCTTCTTTGGAAAGACCAGCCAGCAAACAGTAAAATACATGATAGTTCCTCTCGTCTTGTCCCTGGGACACTATTCTTGATTTCTCCAGTAGATATTGCTCTATTTTAGCGCCCTCTATAACTCCTGAGCTACTAAAATGTATGTCGATGTACTTTCCAAAACGCGAGGAGTTGTCATTCCTGACCGTTTTTGCGTTACCGAAAGCTTCTAAAATTGGATTGGCTTCTAAGATCTGAAAATTGAGAAAAAATATCACTTATTTTTTTTTATCGTTCTCGGTAAATGAAGCTGGATTAGACCTATGTCCAATCCAGCTTATGTACTTGCTTTGTTTTTCAGGAAAAATAGCCCATCCACGTGTTACGAGGGTGTAAGCTACTTTCCAAGTTTCAATCTAATCCGTGCAGTTTCAGTTTGAAGGAGAAACAAAACTACCTCACACGTCATAAACTTTAGCCATTTTAATATTACTTAGTGTGATAGTGTGATTTTATATGTAAGTATGTACAAGCAGATGAATCCTATGGAGTTAGAGGTCCTATGTGGGAGCTATTGATTCAAAATAAGTTTTTGCTCACGTAAAGCCCATATACTGACCTGTTGTTCAATCCAAGAGTGCTTCCCACTGATAGCTGCCAGGTATTGCAGGATGAGCTTGGTGGACTCCGTCTTCCCGGCGCCCGACTCTCCGCTGATGACGATGCACTGGTCCTGCCCGTAGCGCCGCATGTGCGCGTACGCATTGTCCCCGATCGCGAAGATGTGCGGCGGCAGCTCGCCGATCTTCCGCTCTTTGTACAGCTTGATTTGATCCGCCGTGTATATAGGTAATATTTGGTAAGGGTTAACTGCTACTAATATTGATCCTGTATAAGTCTGAAATGAAATAAATTAAAACGTTGTAATCTATGTTTTACGACCTCGTTGTTTTTTAGTTGTTCATTCGGTTGTGCTTCGCGTTTTAATCTCTATCGGCCCAATTTATTTGCATGAATCAAAGGTAGGAAAAAACCTTATTTGAATAAATCGGTTATGCTATTCAGGCACTCGACAGGCAGACAGGATAATACCACTTTTTGTATCAGAGGCTTTATACCTTCTGCAGTTAACTTTAAATGTATGTAAGTTAAAATGATCTACAAACTTTTACTTCTGCACATAGGCTCGCCACGCTGTCTTTGTGAATTAAGCTATTACAATAGAAGGAAGGTTTTAACGAGTGGTTTGAAATTCGTACCGGAATTGAATTGCCAAATGGCCCATTGTATTAGGTAAGGTACTATGCGCAGCCCAGGTACATACTAATAGCAGAAAATATATATTTCAAACAGTTATACTCCATTAATCAACGGTATAAAAAGACACGTCTGTTAGTAATAAGCCTATCATGTAGGTATATATAAGCAAATTTATAAGCAAGAATTTTCAGTCCATTTTCAATGCGGCGTTAAGAACTAATATGGGTGTCACTAGAAAGCAAAAGAGCACACAGACCTGGTAGCCCTCCTAAGTAGACTCTAAGGCTACCAGATATTTGCAATCACAACAATACAACTTAAAGACTAAGTTCTTTAAGTTGTATTGTTGTGATTGCAAATATCTGGTAGCCGAGAAATGCAAAGAAATGAAATGCCTCTATGTGTCGAGATTTTATCGGCTTCCTTATCATTGGTTATCTTACTCCCACAGCGGAAGACATTTTTTTATTGCAAGTGGGTTCTGTCGTCCATAGACATTTGCATTGCAAAGACTAAAATCATAAGACTGCAATCCCAAGACTGAAAATGGGTTGCCAACCCTGAATACCAAGATAGATTATCGATTTATTTTTCATTTTTTTTAATGTCAATTTTTACGTTGTTTGCACATTACATTATATACGCTATATTTATGTAGGTATAAATATTTTTCTCTCGTCACGCGTCTGCTTTCACATACGAATACGTGAAAACCAGGGTTCAGCTGAAAACCGTCGCTGTGGCTTTGGCTGCAGCACATGCTGAGCTAAGTCCTATTTGATTTCACAGAGCAACATTTTGTAAATTTTCTCTAATCTCGTTTATGTATTGTTTTTTTAACATTATTATTATGAACTAGCGACCCGTTCTCGCTTCGCTCCGGATTAAAATATGATACATATAAACATTCCTCTTCAATCGCTCTATCTATTAAAAAAAACCGCATCAAAATCCGTTGCGTAGTTTTAAAGATTTAAGCATACATAGGGATATAAGGACAGAAAAAGCGACTTTGTTTTATACTATGTAGTGATTTGGAATGCCTCTTTTTGCGGTATTGCGGATAGACGCACGAGGTTCTCCCACCACTGACATGCGGCGTTAAGAACTGTTCTGGATGTCACATGTCACTTACATAAATTAGGTTCTCATTGTATCTAATCAGCAGGTTCCTAAGGATCCCCGCCTCGTGCAGGTCGCCCAGCGAGATCATGTCCTCGACGCCGTGCACGGAGGTGGCGTGCATCGCCTTGATGCGCCGCTCGGGCGGCAGCCATTGCTCCTGGCCGTCGTCGTCGCGCACGCGTATGCGCCGGCCCTCGGCCGCGAGCACGCGCGCTCCGATCGCGACGTCGAACTCGCGCCCCGACACCGGCTCGATCCATATGTAGTCACCCTGGAACGTAGAAATAGGGTTGGTTAATATTTTGCAGATTATTTTAGTTTTATGCGATTAATATGTAGGAGCTGCCAATATTCAATTTGGAGTTAAAGATATAGCTGGGGAGTTTAAAAAAAAACACCACTGATTTTGGCATGTCCTTCAACTTTTTCATTTTTTTTCCAAAATCTGTGCAACAAATTTTAAAGTTTTAATGACTGAACATTACACAATGTATATTTAATCACTCAGTAAACTTATAAACGATTTAAAATAAACGTACAGTTACAATTTAGTAGTTTTTTTTACCAAGAACCCCCTAATTTTGTTATGTCCCCGCCATGTGCTTAAAACTTCAGATTGAATTATTCGTGTTTATGATCTAGAAACCTGCAATTATTTCATTATTTTATGTAGAATACTTCGTCGTATAAAAACGACAAGCAATTGTTTTTTGTTGTATAAAACAACGTAACAATGTAACAGGTTTTTGTATCGAATGTTGTTACAATACAATTGAATGTTTTTGTAACAAGTGTCAATATTTACGCTACCACGTGTCCAAATTTATTGACTCGAGTCGCAGTTCATAATTTGAATACTGATGGTTTGAGTACACAATACGAAACAATACCTAATACAATTCAATAATAGATAAAGGTACGACTACCTTATACCAAAAGTTCGGCACACCGTTTTACTAATATATCCATCTTAGTTTAAATTACCCCAAATTCTTCCAGCATATTGAAAATCCCACAAATTGCAAACACTTAGGTACCTACTGTTAGTACAATGTGAATTCATAATGGTTGCGTGCCAGCGCGCTCATCGCACGCAAATGACCGGAACCTATTCCAAGACAATTGTTTGAATTAATAGAAAGTTCTGGCGACGAGATAAACATCAGTCAGTACATCTGCTGGGATCGCCTCCGAGAAAGTTAATCCGCGGTGTCGAATTTAAAATTATACGTGTATAGTTACTTAGGTATGTAAATAACTTGTTTACTACCAGCTGCTGATCAACCGTTTAGGTCAATCATTACTTAACTACCAAGCATAGGCCTACAAAATCTCGAATGAATTTTTAAAAACCGACGAAGTGCAAGTCGTACTCGTGCACGAAGGGTTCCGTACCATTATCTATAAAATCAGCAAAAAAAACATGTCTGTTGTATGAGAGCCCCCTTAAATATTTCCTTTATCTAAATTTAATTATTTATTTTCAGGTTAAATACCTAATTTATTTTAAAAGTGGATATTATTATAATTATACCTTAATATTCAGTGAATTTTTGTGTCTTGCCGTTATCAATATCGAGCAAAAACGAACAAAAATCACGTTGTATCCGGAGCCCCTTTAAATATTGATTTTATTTTGTTTTTTAGTATTTGTTGTAATAGCGGCAACAGAACCTAAGTAAGGTACCTAGTTACATCATCTGTGAAAATTTCAACTGTCTAATTGTCACGGTTCATGAGATACAGCCTGGTGACAGACGGACGGACAGAAGCGGAATCTTGTTAATAGGGTTCCCGTTTTACCCTTTGGGTACGGAATCCTAAATAATATCGTGATATTTATAAAGTTCATAAATTAAAACAACATAAATTAACTTTCGAATGTGATCTATGTGATATTTTTAGTCTTATCGCTCATCATTCGCACAAGAATTAATCTTGTCACCCTATACCTACCTAACCAAGAAATTTCTCAAATTACCTCGAAGGTCAAGCAGGTGTCCATTACCACGCATCACTCACTTCACTACTTTCTCACTAAAACGTTGAAATCTCGTGTTACCCGATCATAGTTAAGAATTATACTGAGAATAAACGATGAGTTTATCACAAACACTGACCCGTATCTTCGGCAAGGTCAGTTATGTATGATTGATTCAATCGAGATATTCATTCATTATAGAACCAAAAAGAGGCCACGAACGATCGATATATTTTCCTTTTAATAAAACCATTTTGACAAATTGTTGTGAAAATATTATATTATTTCTTGCTCATTTATTATCATTGAATTGAAACGAAGATGGAGTACGTAATGTAAATTTTAAGAATTCGTGTTACGTACGTTGCTATGGGGAGATTCTCATATTTTCCTGTAACATGGTGAGGTACACCTATAATATACCTATTCCTGGTACGTGCACCAATTCTTATTTTCTCCATAGGCGTGTTAGGGAACCAGTTTTGTCATATGGCAATGTTAGTTTATAACGCATTAGCGCCCATGAGGCTCATGGTGGATCAAAAATCCTTACAAATGGCTTTCTTTGGCGTGGAACGTGAAAAACATCGCGATGTCTAATCTCTTATAAATTCCGATTGGCGCTCCAGCGTTCTTTTGGGAAGCTTTCGATACCGGTCGTTCCGGTTACTCGCCAAACTTAACATGGTACCCACTTTCTAAATAAAAGTACTTAGATGACTTCGTAATTTGAACACTAATTTACTAAGTAGTCTAAATCATTTTGGAAATACATTTGCATGTGTGTGTAAGCGTGTCCAAACCGATGCCAAGGTGTGACTGAAATTCCGTTATATCTCATACAAATCATGGTTATATGTGCTAAACATATCGAAACTTACATGGTGAAAATTTAAATAAACGGATTTGTTAAATGGAAGCCGTGAAGTGATTTGGTCAACGGATTTTATGTCAAGTTTATCGAGTGCTAAGGAGCTGGAAAGATCATAGTCCAGACTGGTGGGGCTGGTTGGAGATCAAGCGATATTAATTTTCATTCCTGATTAGATTTATTTCATAAAAATCTATTGATTTTTGGATCAGATCCTAGAAACAATATGGCATCAGCAAAGGATACAGCGGTTTTCAAAGTCAAATCCCATGGGCTATCCCTACTGACCTAATAACAACGATATTGTAAAAAAAAACACACTGTTTTAAAATCACAGGTCCATATCTATCAGTAACGAACAACATGATCTGTCGTATCGTTGCAAGTGGATGTAGTTAACAGTTATCAGTACTCACCTGTGAAATTTGTAATAACGTCCAAGAACTAACAAGAACTGGTTCTTTGAATATGTAGGCGAGCATGACTAGCGAGCGTAGTTAGGTATTAACAATTCGTGTGCTAGAAAGCACAAAAGGAAGGATTTGCAGTTTTAGGATTGCAGTCTTAAGAACAACTAAATTAATATTTGGGATACTTTCGACAAAGAATATTTCGGCCAAACGCATAGACCCAGTCTTATCAAATAGGTACCTAGTGCTTTTTTTAAGTACCTAGTGGTAAATCTGAAAAGTGGTATTTTTGAGTTGAGGTCATTATGAAAAGTACCAAGTTTTAACATTTAACCGATTTAACAGCTGCACCGTCTTCCGTGAGCAAAACATTACATTCACGTTAACTTTTCGCGCAAAATTATTAATAAAACAAACTCAATAATGTTCTCGTAATTATAATATTATTATTATTATTGTTATAATTCACAGTCAACGGCGTCAATGGTGCACTGTTAAAGCATACAAATTACTTTTACGGGCACTGAATGAGTTAAAGTTCAGTCTACAATAGCCGATTGTCATTCATTCGTGTCGCTCCTAGATCTCCACCCACCGGCGCCGGCGCCACTCTCGTTCTCGTTCAGACACTCTATTTGGTCGCGGCCAGTAAGCCAACAAATGGCACCGGGTCTTTTGGGACCAGTCAAAGCAATTACTAATCCATTTGTTGGACTTTAAACGCCTACGAATGCAATATCGCACCATACCGACTGCAAATTACGGCTATGGTAAAACAAGACGCCCTAGCCATGATGCGTACGTTAACTAGCGTTTCTATTCGCTTTGTTATTAAACCAATCGCGTCACTGGTAGATCACGTCATACGAACAGTCACGTGATCTGCCAGTGACGCGATTGGTTTAAGAACAAAACAAATAGAAACGCTTGTTAGCGAACGCATCTTGGCTAGAGCCTAAGGTTAGTTATTCATTTCATAGATAGAAAATGCATACGACAGCGGCTTCAGAATTTCAAATGCAGCATCACTGTTCACTGGCCACTAGTGAGCCTTATTGTGAGATAACAAGATTCACAAATGATCAGTTAAGTGTGTTGCTGATGGTACACATTTATTACGATCGCTAAAAAAATTTGATTCCAACACGTTAAAACTCAATATTGGACCACATTTTAGGAAATGCATGATTTCCATGCAACCAAAGCATGCTAAATTGAATATTGACAAGTTTTCGCGTTGTGTTTTTATCCAAAAGCGATTTAAACTCCTATTTCTGTATATGTATACTGTTATGGGAAAAGAAACCTCGCCCGGCGGTCGACCGCTGGCCGCATATTTCAATCAAGTTCAAGGCCCGCCAATCCCTCCATGCTTTGATTATTTTGATTTGACTACACGTAATGCACGTGGGAAATGCGGATCTTGTATGTGTTGGTGCCTCATACAACATTAACTCAGAACAAAACTAACCCACCACGATGCTTATGTGATTTAATGTTCAACTCGCCGACCGCCAGAGCTATTAAAAGGTTAAATATCCTCTCGTTTGAGGTCCAAGATACTGACGTATTTGTTGACAGTTGGCACTCTATTACCTATCAAAAAACATCAAGCCCGTGTGGTTGCCGGGTTAGAATAGTGCCACTCCATGTCTTCCCGTGGATGTCGTAAGAGGCGACTCAGGGAATAAGGGCTTGTAGTATTGTTAGGCGATGGGCTTGCAACCTGTCACTAATACACTAGTAAACTTCTTGGCCTGATTGTGCAAAATGTGGTTACAGAATTATTAACAAGTCTTTTTAGAGTTGTTGGTATTTCTGTAGCTCTGCCTACCCCACTCTGGGAATGAAGGCGTGATGTTATGTATGTGTATGTATCAAATAAATATATAAATTATAAGTAAATAAATTTATTGATATCAATTTATGCGCGAACACACACGTAAGCAAGTGCAAATTCGAAGCGTTATATGCATTTAACCGGATTCGTTATTTTATTTACTAAAAAAATATACATACTAGACGCCGATGACCGAAAACGAGCTGCGAATACGGCCAAACAGAATAATAGAAACGCGCAATTAACTACGACGTAGAAATGTTAATAAGATAAGGTCGTGCTTACTCGTATATACCTACCTAGTATTGAGATTGTTTGATTTCTAGGTGCGCGCAAAAGCTATTTAATAGGTATACTTGTTGCAGTTGTTACTGTACAGATTACACTAAAAATTCAGAATTTCTCGAATAATGTGTCTTCTTATCGTATTACAGTAATAGAGGCCGGGTTAAAAACAAGACGATAATATGTCAAAAGCAAATGGGCTTTGCGGATTAGAATAGAACCCCTGGTCAGGTACACGAGACACTACAACTCTAGGTATGACCCTTATAAACAATTATTAGCAACAAACCTTTGTTCAAGTAAAAATCTTTAGTTATAACTTTGCATGATTTGCTTTTGACAACACGTAGTGGTTTTCATAATGCAGCCCCTAGTCAGAATCTCTTTGTGTTCCGATCAATGCGTTTGGCAACAGCACATTCCGTCAGCTTGCTACCATTGCTACCAGTATAGGGGCATTCACCTTCGACACACTTGCCAACCATAAATCATTAGTATTTATATTTACGATAGCTGCTTTATTTACGAAATTGATCAGGGGTTTGAATCAGTTTTTTAAATATAAGGATGTTTTTCAATATGATTCCGTCACGATTTTGCGCTAAGAACATCCAGTATGAAATTAATTGCATGCCACTTTATTTACGAAACCATTAAACTGTAGATAAGTAAGTCGACTTGCTTTTGTCAAGATTTTACGATGAGAAATAAGTAGCCTGAAATAGTTTTTTACGGCATGGAGATGGCTAACGAACACACGATACTTAAAGTTAAGTGTGATCTAAAGGCCTTAGACAATCTCATGACTGCAATATCGTTGGGCCGTATGCCGTATTAAACCCGTCTCCGATACCCGTCACAAGATACGTCTAAGTAAACGTTAAGCCATAGAAAACTGTCATTTCTGACGCATCTTGAGACGAGCATTACAGTCGAGATCAGTTTATTAATACGGTCCTAAGATGTTTGAAGGGCCCAAAAAGGTATTTCAAAAAGAGCCTACTAGTTCATAAAGGTTTTATTCCGTATTACATATTCAATTTACAACTTTCCAATTATTCGTCTCACATCAAAAACGCGTCAATCTATTCCACCCGCCAAAATTGCTGGTAATTTTCTAGGGTGCTGTAGTCTGACTAGGAACCCTTACAGTTTCGCCATTTACGTCCGTCTATCCGTCCGTCTGTCCGCAGCTTAGCACAGACTCTTAGTACTAGAAAGCTGTTATTTGGTATGAACATACATAATATATTACTTAGTCACGCCGTCTGTAGTACAATAAAATCTCAAAAAAAAATGCCTGTTTAATATATAATAATAAAGTGAGTACCATGGTGTAAGGTGTCGTTGGGTAGGTCTTACAAAAATATTGCGGATTTGTGAAAAAAAATCGGTTGAGGCATTCGTTTGTTAAATATTAAGCTGTCCATTTTTCATGAAACTCTACAGCAGATGGAACGCCTCAATGCCTCAATGCAATATGAGGTTTCAATTCAAATGAGCAAAAATGTAAACAAAACCAAACGAACCAATTTACAATTATTGCTCTATAGTCAAAACTTTGTGACTTTGTAAAACTTTTTGGTTGAGGTTGAGCAAGCTATCTCCATACGAAATTTCATCAAAATCGGTTTTGCGGTTTAACCATCAAAGCGTAACACACACACACACACGCACGCACACACACACACACACACACACACACACACACACACACACACACTTTCACATTCATGACATCAGTGATTGGCACATAAAACCCCAAAAGCTAAGTAATAACCCGGAAACATAAGCTTCAGCAGAAAAGAGACTTCATTCAGCGTGTTATGTGTGACCACTGAACGCCGGATATTGTATAGTACCTACAGTCTGCCGTCCACAAGAAAATTGCAGTAAGTATATGAGTATAAAGTTGATATGCTCATACTGCCTTTTTGCTTCGATTGCATAGTAATAGTTTTACAAACATCTTACCCTGGTAACGATCACCATGATGGCGGCGGCATGTGACCAACGGCTGACCTGCAAGCAAACAATACTTGGTTTACACGGCATGTTCCTGATGATGACACCTAGTTTACAGTTTACATACTTAGGGCCGTATTAAAACACTGATCTCGACTGTAATGCTCGTCTCAAGATGCGTCAAATATGACAGTTTTCTATGGTTAGACGTATCTTGAGACGGGCATCTCAGTCAAGGTGAGTTTATTGATACGGCCCTTAAAAATATGAGCCACGGTTGTTGTGAGTTTTGTTGTGACATCAAAGAATTGCGTTTGGATGTGGCGATACTTTTGTATGAGAAACCCAAATAAATAATAGACTAACACCACTAAAACATTTTCATGTAAAATGTTGCCATGACGAGACCATATGGCTCTAACTCTACACGCCCTAACTGTACATAACTTCACCAACTCTAGGCCAAATTCCAAGTCAAAATAGAAGGCCTGGCCTTTACTACAAGAAATATTAAATAATAGAAAAGTAATGAACTGTGACTATTTTTTTTACCTTACACTGTAAAAACATGGTATAAGTCAGGCATTACGCTCGGTTAAATTTTTTGAAATAATAGTAGGAGTAGAAGTGGTCCGGACGTGGTCACCATAATAATTACCTGATATGTGCGATTTTTTTAAGTTGCTTACGGTACAATTTTAGCGTTCCGTACCGAAGTGATTAAATAAGTTGCTGATTGTATGTTTTTTGGGACAGTCATCATCTGCTTATCAAGGCAAACCAAGAAATACTTAGGTCTACGTTAAGTACAGCTGAGATCCAGTACCACCTTCAGACTCCATCATCAGATCAGACCAGCTCCTAGATACCATGATATTGCATTACCCTCGGGTTTACATTTACAATCCGAAATCTCAGCCCATTACCATAACGGAAGTAGATAAAAATTATTTGCAAGATTTAACCCGGAAAGACTGGCATACTTACGAATATTATAAATGCGAGTTCGTGTATTAGTTTTTTATTTCTTAACGCTGCAACGTCTGGATTGATTTGTTTTTTTTATAGCCTGGATTAACACAGGCTACTTTTCTTCCTGGAAGTAATAGATAATCGAAATCTATGCGTCGCGGTTAGGCGCTAGTTTAGTTCAGTTTTAGAAATATTTATAAAGTCCTACGTTCCCACAGTATTACTTTGTAGAGTACTCCCCCAACACTCGCAACATTGTTGTCGGTGCATTTCGCACATCCTCCGCTCAGTCTCGTTAGCGGTGGTTTATTACGGCCGGCGGGTTCTTCAAATTCTTTGTGTGGTTAAAAACGAGATTGCTTTCTCGTCTAAGATATATAGATGGACGATGGAAAATACAACGTGTTTTAGTATCGTTTTTAACTCGGCCGCCGTTACTGTCAAGTACATAAGAGTTATCAAAATCTGCATTTTCAAGATTCAAGGAAACACGTCATAACGTTTATACCGTAAAAATCTCGGCCCTGTGCTGACCTACTTGTAAAGGTATCACCCAAATTTACCCTTTTCTAATATTCAAACCGTGAATAAAGGCTTCCTCATCATCATTATCTACTTAAGTCCTATGGTCTTGACGGTGGGGTAATTCTAGTTTGCAAAGTCTCCATTACCCTGCTTTGCCTATCATAACGCTACAGCTTATGTAGAATCGTGACTAAGCTACCTACTAAAGTTTACGGTGCATAACGTCCTGGCTGATTATTGCATCATGTCCACGTAAGTGTAGTTGCATAGCCAATGCACGGCTATTGGACGCAATGACTTCAAGTGACCACCTCGTAATCCTGTTTCCGCGCTTATGTCACATATGTGCTACCAATTAAAGATAGGCAGGAAAATAATTGGCATTAGCTCCTAGAAGGCGGGAAAAGTGTATAATATGGAGAAAATTAGAGTAGCTACGAGTATGTGCAGAGCCTTATAAAGTTGTGAGCAACTTTACGAACGTTGGTTGGAAAGTATGTATGTATGTTAGGTTAACAATTACAAAACATGTTTGCATCGATATAGATACGAGTAATGTACCTACAAAGGCGAACTAATCACATATGGTATCTCTTCCTATTAACCTTGAAGTAGAATAAGTAAGGACAATGCAAGAGGATAGACAAATTAACAAAATAAAAGACAATAACTAATAGTAGGTACTTACAAGTACATACATCCGAAAAACAGAAAAAAAAACTGCTTTAATAAAAGACATAGATAAATTAGTAAAAATATATATTACCACATCCGAAAATGGCAATTATAACCTACAACAAAGCTAAGGATGAGTAGTCAGATTAATTTTGTTGATTAAGCCACAACTTCTTTGACATCAGTGAACCGGCAGTAGATTGCCTCAAGCACGGTGGAAGCCCAACCAAAGTGGAAAGTATCACTGGATGCAATCGAAGACTGCTATTTGTTATCGTATTTTTTTATTTAATTAGACACACCACACAGCTGAGGCCCCTGCATAAAGACATTGCCAGATACAACCAGATGGATTGTGGATAAGATGCCCAGGTAATATGTTCTACGTTATTCTAGAATAACCCGCGTGGCCCGTGTGGTTGCCGGGTTAGAATAGTGCCACTCCATGTCTTCCCGTGGATTTCGTAAGTGGCTACTAAGGGACCAACCTGTCACTAATGCACGAGTAAACTTCTTGGCCTGATTGTGCAAAATGTGGTTACAGAATTTTAAACAAAAGTTGTTGTATTTCTGTATTGCTTGTTTCTGTGCCCCCTCGTTCCTAAAAGGCTTCCGAGACGATCGTGGCTGACTGACAGCGCGCAGCAACGGCTTTACCTGAATATTTGAAATACTAAAATAAGTTATTTGACTCATCAACGTTTAGAATTGCAACTTCACTCGCTTGTTTGCCCAATGTTGTGCTTCTCACCTCTGCCAGTGTGAGGCTAGCGTTGATCGGCTTGGTCACCATGGTTTATGCTGTACGCGAACGGCTGGTAGATTATCCCATCACTTCAGCCTAACGTCATCCGTCGGGCCACCAGTGCCAATTTTATTCTGCGGCGGTGGTAAAACACCTAATGGGACGACTCTGAATCCGTGGAAGTTGGACTGGCCCTTGGTTTGGAAAACCATTTGCGTAAGACACCCTTGCGCCATCACACCTTCCCGGAATAAGTACCTATAAGGGCTGGTTTTGCAGTGGAGTCAGCGGAGACCCTCAAAAGACGCAAATACAGTCAACTTAATCGAAGCTATGTATTTGAGCAGGGAGCCCGTTGTTTCCCATATTTTTTTGGTCATAATGTCGTTGTTGACATAATTATTGATAGTCATAATTTTTTATATCGCTGAAACCGTTAACTTTTCAGAATTTCTTTAAGATCTAACGTGTGGACAAGGTTAGGTTAGGTTTGATTATTAAATCCTGAATAAGTAACAGCTTCTTAAATAATACGTTATAACTTGCGATAATTATGACTTAAAAATATCATTTCACATTTGAGCAAGCACACCTTATTTTTAAAGATGACACAACTCGTGACCAAAATGCTGGCCTTTACTTGACACAAAGATAAGCAATTTCAATTTAACGTGGCAATTTTGGGGACGATGCCCACTGGTAGCGGTTTGTAAGATTAAGTGTAGTTTTAGATTCTATTGTTTTATTTATAATTATTTGACATGTATGCTCATTATGTTGCAATAAAGAGGGATTTTTAATTAAAAATAATAATCCTTATTTAAAGAATATATTTAATTGCCTTTAGATACAGTACCTAATTACTTTAAAGTTGCAATGTATTATATTTCGTCTACATACATAGAGGAAAAAACCCACTAAGTACATATAGCTTACTAGTAATTTATTGAGATTTTAGTTTTTTCTCTATGTGGATGATTTATTCAAAGAATGATATTTATTATTTTTAACCGCATAGTTATCTAAACATTTATCACTAGGCAAAAACTAACTCCTAATTGTTAACGCCTAGACCGCGCGAGCCAGATAACGGCATAGGCGCACGCGTCGCGTCGCTCTCTATCTCAGTTCCGAGCTCGCTATACTCATTAATTGTCTGCAATGTTTACTTATGCCTCGCGCCGCTCTTTATCTAGATGAGGCCGTAACATGAACTGTTATAACCTGGTAAGTAACAACAAAGTATTGGATTGAAAAATAATTCGTCTCCAGCCCTTTCAGGAGTTTCTCTTACTTTGCCGCTCGGGCGCAAGGGTTGCTGCGATCCGCGTCGAAATAAGCCGCGTTGGTTGCTTGCGTACCTTCCGACTAAACCGGCTTGGTCCGTCCTGTTGAGTTAGCTTGTGGTGGCTTGCGGCGCGTACAGTCGTGGCACGCACACATACAAGTCGCACACAGGTATCGACTTTTATATTATTAAACTGTGTTATAATTGTACAGGCCTGATAATGCTGATCACGAAATATTACCGACAAGTCATAACGCGTGAAATTTTTAGATAATTGAAGAGTATTTTATATTGTAAGTTAACTCAAATTAAATACTGTCGTGTCGTGATGTAACATTGTAATGATGCAACTTATTAGCCTTTTTTGGGATGCTAATAGAATAGAAGCGGAATATTTGCGTCGTTCGTATTCTAGAACAGACTTTAGCCTCATAATTTTAATATAAGTGTCACGTAATTCATGTCTTAAACAACATTTGCATCGATCTTTTAACGAATCAAGTAAACAACAACACGTACTGTTCGATGGACAGTGACATCATTACAATGAAAATTATATAACGTCGTGCAACCTTACGAAGAGGAAGAATGGTCATGGATATTTATATGCTACGTTGTGCACTTAACATTAAGTTATTAAGCAGGCAAATACTGCATTTACTAAGATTTCTTCTATTCCGCGCGGCGCTCAGCAGAATGTGCAATACCTTGCTTTCCTTATTTTCCTCAATCACCCAAAGGTTAGCGGGAAGAGAAGCCTTGAAGGAATAAGTTCGACTTTGTACATTCCTATTCTGTAAATATTGTATTTGAATTTCTGTGTTTTGTGCAATAAAGTGTTTACATACATACTTGCATACATAAAATAATTAGTGGTGCCTGCCGATGCCGCGTTGTTAAACCAAGTAGTAGAATCTGTTTAATATAATACTGGAATTGTGAAACCTCATTACGAGTACCAAAGTAGGTACTAACCGAACAGAATCTATTCTGCTATACAATTTAATTTAAAATATTTAATCGATCTTTGGATTACAACCCGTTTCCGATAAAAACTTAATGTTTTGTAAAACTACTTATTGCTTTTCCACCTTTAAATTGTGTACGAGTATACGATAAAGTAATCGTCAAAATTCATATAAAAAGTTAAATTATTATTTCGTGAATTATGGTAAACATTGTTTTTTATATCTGTCAAAGTATTCTTAGACCATCCGTTTAGAAGAAGTAGGTCTTCAAAGTGGGTATTTTATTTATTGCAGTTTGAGGTAACTAATAATGACCTTTTTGAAAACTAGGTGAAGACACCTGGGCACCTGATGTAAGTGGGATTTGAGACCCATAGACCTTTGCGATTTCAAGACTGTAATCCTAAGACTACAAATGCGTTGCCAACCCTAAGGACTAACGGCCGAACCCTATATTCAAACCGCAGATAGATAAGGCTTACTTCGGGTTGAAATTTGACATTTGCCCATACAAAATGTGTCAAATTTTAATCCGAAGTAAGGCTATCTGTCCGCGGTTTGAATATAGGGTTCGGCCGTAAGATACCTCTATGCAAGTAATTTCACCGGTTGTCTTATCCCCATGCCGGAACATAATAGTGGACACTGTTGTTTGGCGATAGGTTAAATGATAAGAAGGTATGTCTGTACCTATATAATGTAAAAACCGGAGGTTACACTGAAATATTCGACCGATTTCGATAAATAATTCCTGAAGAATGTGCAAGTGTCATGCTGTATGAGTTTTCAACTTTAAGATAATCATGGCATTGTAAAACCCCGTAAGAATGGGACCACATACACCTGTAGAGGAGTTATTTGTAACTCCCATAAAGCACATCAAGCCAGTCACGGACACTGAGCCCGATATTTCGCAACGCCGCCATTGTCTCGCGCTACGATGCTCTTATTGTGCCAACTATTTAAAACAGCGTATGTCCACACGAACAATGAGGAGTTACCGTCTTTTTATTCATAGCATTGTTCGCAGGTGAACACGGTTTATTGAGATGAAGGTCGGCTTCCCAGTTTTGTTTTGTTTGCAAAGAGCTCATAATAAAATCTTTCTGCGTAACTGAACACAGGTTTGAAACCAGTTTAAAAGAGCTTTTTCAAACTGCTTGCAATTTTAAGTATCTCTAACTTTTGATGCAACAATTTGTCATTTGTTTTATCTAAGTGCCTCCGTTGCAAGACAGACTTATAAGTAAGTTAAAATAAAAGGATGAAAAGCACAAACGTGCTGTTTGCTAATCCTTTACTTTGTTAATGGAACGAAAGGTATTCCTGAAATATAAATAAAGAAAGCTTAGGCATTCAAAGGCATTTTTAAAGGTCCAGGTGCAAATTGCTGCATTGTTCTAAGTTAAGCGTTACCCTTTATGCTTTTAACACGTTTGTGTTAATACTCGAAAGGCAGTAGTAATTCTCAGCACGTAAGTCTATCCTACTATACAGAGTAATAAAAGGGACAAAACAATGGAGTCGTAATGTATTTAGGTTCAAACAGAGTCATTTTCTTTTAAGCTGAAAAGCGATATTTCTTGCGAGTGTAATTTCTACTAATCATGGCAGAGTTTGCATGTAGGTACGCATGGTTGGGATATTTGCAACTGCATCTTGCCATCTATTTTAAGAACACAAATCCTTATTCGCCATGGCCTAAACGTTATGGTTTTTGGTTCATTTCTGTAATTTCAATAGTCCTCTCTCTCCTCTGTCAATAATACTCTTGCTTTTCCAAGAAAAGTGAATGAACTAAGAGACCAAAGAAAACAAGGAACTTGAAAACGTTTGGATACAAAATGGTTATAGGCAAAATGGAATAGATTCCCTCACTCGGCAGTCAATACGCGATTTAAACAGGGCTAAAACTTGAAAATTCGATTTTAGTGGGTCCCAGTAAGAAATATTGATGATGTTGACTAATTAATACCCATCACTTTCGAGTATTTGTGGTCATTCATCCTATAACACGTGTTGTTCGATTTTTTGACGACACGGTGGCCTATAAAGCTATAAATCCCGGTAAGAGTTTAGTTTGGGAGTAGGTCAATTTGTGTGAGAATGTCCCCTGATATTTTTTTTTTATGTAGTCTGACTTATACTGTAATTCTATGGAACTTGCTAACTATGTAAACAAACAATATATTGAAATTGACATCTAATGTCAATTTTAGTATGGCGGCTTGTTTACATAGTTAGCAAGTTCCATAGAATGACACTTTAGGTCCTTTGTATTACTAATTAGCTTCCGCCCGCGACTTCGTCCACGTCCATTTTGATTATTCGGGATAAAAAGTAGCCTATGTGCTACTCCAGGGTATAAGCTATCGCCATTCCCAATTTTCCCCAAATCCGTCCACACGTTGCAGCGTGAAGGAGTAACAAACATCCACACATCCATTCATACAAAGTTTCGCGTTTATAATATTAGTAGGATTAACCCAGGGTTACGTGTTAAACTTGTGTTACAAGCAAACAATGTTCCACATCATTAGGTTTGCGATCTTTGGGTATACGAGTTGTTGTAAGTGGATTAAATATCAATTTCTATCTTCCCAAGCGGGACAAGCGCGTGCGCAGCGGAACTGATCGCGCCGGAAGCCCTTTATCCGCGGCCATTCATCTTGCCGCACCTGACTGCGATAGCTATTCGAGCTATACGTTAGGTATATTACTCGTATAAGAGCGGCTTATATATAAGTACATGTTTTCACCTTAATATATTTGCTTTACTTAGTAAGGTAGATTGGGGACATGGCTCCTGTAATGCCGAAGCCCCCTAAATATAAATAAAGGTTAAAAAAACATTTCTTTGAAAGCAAAATCCAGTACAAAAGGCAAAAATATTCTCACAACGTTTACGAAATATATTTTTTCAAATCTGATCTTTACTGTCAGTACAATGTATGATTTTGCGAAAAACCCTAAATTAAATTATCTTTATGTTGTTTTACATGTATGGCATGAATCTACCGGCTATCTTTGTCGCAAGTGGCATGCCAATTATTTTCAATAAACTTCCCAGCTTCCCACCATCCGGGGGCCTGTGTGCTCGTTTGCCTTCTCCACGCCATAAAACGCCATAAAGACCAGAGCGAACATGTTACAAGCCTGGGGCTCTATTCTACTAAGTAAATACATAATTGCTTTTGACATGTTAAGTGTGTGTGTAGTGTAAGTATGTTGAAATTATCTAAAATTCGTGTTGGTTTTCACACAGTCCCCATCGATAAGCAGATTGAAAAAGCAAGATAAATACGAACACAAATTACACGACAAAATACTATCCCTATCCGGGTAAGCACCAAAAAGTTGGCCACGCTAACTCACGCAATTAATTTTTCTATGAAACTTTTCCGTTGTACGACGAAAATCTAATATATAAAATTCTCGTGTCACGGTGTACGTTATTGAACTCCTCCGAAACGGCTCGACCGATTCTTATGAAATTTTGTGTACATATCGGGTAGGTCTGAGAATCGGACAACATTTATTTTTCATACCCCAAAGTGACGCTAGTTGACGCTGGCGGGCCGCTAGTTATCCATACAATTGTAAGGATACTTTTCGTTGCACAACGGAAGTTTTCCGTCTTCGTTGTTTGTATGGTTCACTGCGCTTAGCTATGGTCCAACTATTAGGTCCTCACCCATCATATGATTCACTAGATCTGTAGCGTGAGCAAGTGCGTGAATGGTCTGATAATCGGTCTCCATCTGCGTTACGCATTGCCATAGCTGCAAGCGGTTTATAAGTTCTTTTATGCGTGATGCTTTCAGCGTGCAATAATAGGATCATTTCGCTTGGTGGAGCGGTCATTGTCTCTATACTTAAGAGGATAGTGAAGCGATGCTAAAATCGTGTAGCTGTCAAAAATATTCCATACAAATTTAGCTCCAGGTGAAAACGCTTCTCACACACTAAATCTAATCGGATATCCACGTTTTTCTAATATGTTGTAGATATTATGAAATTCTAGGTCTGTACGTTTCCGCCTTCGTTTTTCTTTTCTTTTCCTTTCCAATAAATATTTTCTTGGAAAGGAAAACGTACAGATTTCATAATATCCACAACATATTCAAAAATCTTAAAAATCGTACAACGTTTAAGGGGAGAAAAACGTTATCGCATTTAGTATGGATTTTTTTGCTTCAGAGTACTCTTAATACAAACAAACTGCTGGTGCTCTCTGATTCTTGAGTGAGTGAGATTTTAAGCTGTCTTGGAGGACGGTTCCAGCGCCAAAGTCCTAATTAAGTACTTTTTTCCTAATTAGGCCTTAAATTTCCGTAACTAATGGGCGCACTCAGTCAGTTGAGTTTGAAAAAGAACGAGTTAATTGGCTCTAAAAATGTCTTTAATTATGATAGTAAATGTTTGGGGCAGAATCGGGATTGGTCCCTACATAATCGGCAAATCCTGGGATGACTATAAACCGTAATATAGTAATGCCCGGGTCAGCGTCAGCGTAGTTTGAAGTCCTTTGAATATTGTCTTTGTAAACTGTAATTTGTAGTCTGTCGGGTCAGCTAATTTTCCATAACTATAAAGTTTTCACATTGTACCTACTTCGTCTAGAGCCATTCATTGACATGTTTCGTCCCACAATGCAGAGTGTTAGCAGATGAACTAACTGCTAACACTCTACGATGAACTGTTCCCCTTAAATCGAAGGCATGTTGCTCCAGACGAGTGCTACTCCGTTATCTAACGGCAAACAGCGACAAGTGACTTTAGAGACAGGTATGGGTACCTTTCGTCTTTATTATACATGCGAGAGATCTTTGTGGCAGTTTGTTTGGTATTTTAATTCCAATCGAGTAGTGAGTAGTTCTGATGATTAATATCGACTGAAGAGTTGATATTTTGACTGATTTAATTGTTTTTTTTTTGCTACATCCAGAACTAGCTTTGCAAGTAGTAAATAATGCTATGTCTAAAAATGTGCGTGTAAATTATGAATGAATTTTTACGAGATGTGCCAAGGAGTTTTACTTAGTAAGTTTATTTATTCATCGTTAATTTTATGTATAACTGCGTTATACAATTATTTTATTTGCTAATAACTAATAAATTGAAACTGTATAATGTTGATAAGCTGGTAAAAATGACTGTGACTTAGTTCAAAAATCTATGGTTGATAGAAATGCCTTAGACCAAAATACGAAAATTGTTGAAAACATCACATTTAATTCCGATGAATGTGGACCAGTAATCTTGATTTCAGGGCCATTTGGTTATAGGTCCATTGAATGTGAGTGTTAGCGTAGCCATTAATGTGAGTGTTAGCGTAGGCATTAATGTGTGCAGAGACACGAATGCTCTAAAGTTGAATGAATGTATTGATAGTAAACATCTTACGAGCGTAGGGGACCTCTACACCAAAGAAAGGCCGGGGTTTAGAATAAGTTCAACAGTACCTAAATCCATTAAAAACCCGGCCTATCAATGGTACTGAGAACGTGGCTATCCATTAATGCGACAGTTATAAATGCTTTCCGAGAGGATCATGTATACGTGATCGTCTGCTGTACAACGAGCGCTGTATAACATCGAAGGCTCCATTCATAGGTTATATTTAGACAACCGAATTGGAAGTACTAACGAGAAATGATTCCGAAGGTCTATCATTCCTCCTGTATGACGACGTATTTCTATTCACATACATATAACATTCGTATATTATTCAAGTGAAACTATGCGGAAATGAAATTTTAGGACGCCAGTGCGATTTTAAATGCCGCAGGCGTCATAATGTCATACTATATCGCTCTTGGTGCGGTTGTGGCTATATAAAGCGCTGTCAAGCTTGGCAGAAGCGATTTTAGTATGAAAATTGAGAACGCACCGCCGCCTCCGCTCTCAGTGGGCTGCGCCTGACATCAGTTTCGTGTCATCCGTTGCAAGAGTCCGTTGCCGTTAAAGTATGCTGATCGGTATTGAGTATGTACCATCTTATTTCCGGATTCGAACGGTATCAACGAGTCTTGTGGTCGGTCACTAGTGAAACCGACGCTTTTTCATCCTAACGTAACATTACGTTAGATAGTAACAATAGCTTTGTTCGCTGTGTTATATCTTATCGTCCATCGCAATGGCTCTTACGCTGTTGATCTACGTGATAAAATCACTAAAGTAAACGCTTTTAAAGTTTCTTTTAAGTCCCTTACACTGATAACTATGAAAAACGTTGGTAATAACTTATCTTTTGAATCTTATGATGGACTGAGAGAACGAGTAGCAAATTAAATACTAAGCAAGGTATTTTGATTCCAAATGAAAATGTTTATACCATTTTCGTAGCCCTTTTTACTTCTAAACTGTTAGATTTAAAGAACATCTTGCAACACAATGTGTAAACTATTAAAATTTCAGCGAAATAAATATTTTCTATTCTATTCCATATTCTCCTATTTTCAGAACCGTAGTAGGTAACTATACCAGATCACCCTGTTTTTTTTCTTAATAAAGTGTTTCTAATAAACTTGATGGTTCCAAGATATCCAAGCCGTGAAAGATCGTAAGTATCCATATAAAGAAGTAGACTAACCAAACAACCACCAGTTAGATTTTCAGGGCGATAGTATCGCTTGTTAATTTTTTGTGTGCGTATATCCTACTTAACCCTAACATTTTACATACAATTTATGTACCTCCGGATTTACCGAAAGGCATTTTCACGGCCTTTTTTAATAACTATCCCTAAAACTACGCTGATAAAAATTTCAATGCACTCGAAATTATTATTTAAAGGATCATGTAAATATTGTTTATTTAAAAGTATAGCAAAGGAAGATCATTAGCGAATTTTCCATTAATTAAGAACTTGAGCATAGAACTACTGTAACTTAGTTTAGGCACTATATGCACCTTCCAACTATACGATACGATAACACCTCTTTTAATTAACATCTAGAGGACGTCCGCGACTTCGTACGCGTTGAATTAGTTTCTCCCTCCTCCTATTTAAAGTGTTTAACCCCTTGAGGTATCATGCAAAAATCCCTTCTTATATCCATGGAATATTTTCCCCAAATTACAAGTCCCTAGGTCAAACGGTTTCGCCTGTGCGTCAGGCAATTAGTCAATCAGTCACGGTGCTGTTTTTTATATTGATGACATATAATTAATATGAATATGAACTAAATAAAAGTATATATAATATTAAATACAGTGACAGGGTGTAAAGTAGGCCCTGGTGGGTTGAATTTCCAGTAAAAGTCACAGGTGTCCGCTGAAGCAACCCCGTGTGTTTTTATTTATGATAGATCTCTATGTCCAGCAATAGATATCTCACGGTTAAACTATGTTGCCCACAAATAAGTAACACCATCTGCACAGAAAATTCAATAAACAATGACTAGTATAAAAACCAGTAATACCAAAGGTGGGGTCGGGGTTTGATTACCGTCCGTGACCCTCCACCTGCCGGTCGCGGTTGATTGACGTTTTCATCCGGTTCCAATATTGTACCTCATCTATGACTTATTTTATATACAACCGGCTAGGGTCAGGTAACATTCGGCTGGATTATCTCGGACGCCAATTTGGCTCTTTATCCGGATTGCGGGAGGAATTCTATGGCGTTTGGATTATTACAATTTTTTTTAACCCGATCCGTTTTTAATAAATCAATGACGACATTTGTATCTATTAAAAAAGGCTTTGACCGTGCCTTGACTGACTCACAGATAACCTAAACCTTAACGTATACAGCCTAAAGAGGCATAGAGACGTAGAATTACCATTTTTTCTTCGGTAGGTATTTCTCACGATACTCTAAGTAGGGATTGTTCGCATTTCAGCCGGAATAAGTTTGCCTGTGTACATTATTTTTTTAACTTCACCATATATTTTTTTTTATGTTCTTTAAAGTCATACATACATAACAGGAAACAATGCATGTATGTTGGAATCGCTGGCGTGCTCTAATTTACCACAATTTATATAATTCCGTGTTAATTTACCATTAGATATTTTTTATTAAAATTTCTACTGGTAACCCTAACCGACAGTGAACCTGCACCAGCCGACTCGCTTCGCTCGTTTTATGGCCAGTCAGCTGCTTACAATAACTTGCACAATTAATATCGCATCTGCATAATGGACAGCGTGTTATTACGTAGAACTAAATGCACGCATGCCAGCTCGCTATATACAGAGGCCTTATTGTAAGCTGTTAAACCTGTCAAGTTCCAGTCAGTAAAAGGGGTAGAGCTATAAAAAGTCGCATATCTTTGTACCTTTTTATGCCTGGAAGTCAGATTTAGACAACTTATAAGACGATCTCCGTGCTGAGGAGTCCGTATCCTTATAAATTGTATCCTACAATAGTTAACTTAGGAATATAAGAAAAGATATTAGATTCGCTACCATCTACTGATTAAAGTCACATTTCATCGGTATGACAAAAACAATGTGATATTTAACCTAAGTGAGAGTGACATTGTCCTTATGCTTAAAGAAACTTAAGTAATCAAGTTCGTTCCAATTAAGAAATGTGCAACATTCTATTGCGTCGCACGCGCAACGCAGATCCTTCCTGCCTTGCCAAACGACACTCGTGCGCAACATGTGAGACGGTGCAAATCCTGCTCATTAATATTACCTGTTAAATTAAATACATCTAAGGAAATCTATTATTAACTTTTCTCCATGCTTGATCGAAATACCCGCTTGCTATCCATACAAGTCCTTCCCGACAAAATTAACCATTAAATAGTAAGGAATTTAATATGCTTGTATATTTTACGGCTGAATGTATTTCAATTCAACAAAATTTCCCGTTAAATGCACACCAGGGCCCTTATCCTACATTGGGCGATTCAACGTAGAGCGGTTCGAATCGTCAACGACCGAGCGATCTCTGTTCGATTGGATTCCTTCTCTCTCCGAAGGGACTATAGTTAACTTCGCGTGCTGTATAGGCTTTATAACTGGGAGAGTTCCACCAACGAATCACTCATCATAAAGCCAGATTCCATCAACATCATATTTATGAATGGCTTCTTCCACCGTGTGTTTCACTTGGCACTTTTTTCCACTGTGAAACTGTGGAACGAACTCTGTTTCGGCTGTATTCCAACCAGTTTTAACAGGTACTTTAAAGAAAAGACCTTTCATTTGCTTATAGGCCGGCAACGGACGAACAACTCTTCCTGAGTTGCTGGTGTGTATTGGCGGTGGTGATTACTTGCCATCAGATAACCCATATGCTCGTTTGCCCATCCCTTATAACAAAGGTATTACACTTGTCAAATGACCCCATGAGTGAAAAGACCAGGGGTATCTTTCTACACGGGCTAATACTAATTGCTTTTGCCATGTCATCGTATTGTTTTAAACTCTGCCGCCATTACCGTCAAGCAAATAAGAGCTATCATAGATATCAGATATATAGAATGAGCCCCAGATTGTACCAGCCGCAATTTTCTCTTGTTTTGTTTCTTTGTTAGAACTATCACTTTTACTCTAGTAGTTAATTAAACAGGGTGAATGTATAAACAGTTAGTATGTACATATGTATTAATTTATAATTTGGACATTAATTACCAGTTGCAATTTTATCTGCATGATGAACCATTTGTCATTGACATTTTAATTAATCCTCTCATTCCACATTAAGATATTTATTTAGTTCGATGAATCGGCTCAGTATTAGAATACTTCGATAATATTATTTTTTTAAATACTTTTTCCGATTAAGCTCTTGTCTCTTTGGTGACTGAAGACGTAGTGACCGACGATCATTGCACACTGGCTGGAAAGAGCTGGATGAGATGGCGGCGGAATGTACTGCTGACGGTCTTCGTCGAAAGAGCGGCGTCGCGGTTCCAAGGATTAATAAATATTAATAATGAACTTACTACACTGCGCGCAATGAATCTTAAATTTAACCATTTATAATAGACTTAATTAGGCCTCTCGTAAATTAGAAGTCCACTACATTATTAATAGTTATAGGTCGGAGATTATAGCGGACATGGTCATAAATTGTCTATGAGTGTATGGGGGAGATGAAATGTAATTTTGCAACGCGGGATCTTTGCATAAAAGCTGCAGTATTTTATGATTATGTATGATACTTAACTACGTATACGACGCGGTTAGTTAGCCTACTCGTAGTTGGTAGTAATCCTGCCTGAGAAGCTGGCGGTCCCAGATTCGATTCCCGGTATGGTCAAATATTTGTGTAATGAGCACGAGTATTATAATTTGTTTCTGATATGAGTTTTGGGTTTTTTCTGCGTATTTAATTACGTATTTCCCTACACATAAGTAAGAAGGTTTATCGTTGCCTAGTACCCATAGTAAAAAACTATAGCTTAGTTTGAGAGTCAATTTGTGTGAGATTGTCCCGAATGATTTATTTATTTATGTATATCAGACCTTATGGTTAGGGATATAAAGACTTTTTAGATGACAGTGAGATAGAATTATGAACATGAGAACATGACCGTGCAGCGCTGCAACTCGATCGCAAAGATATCATTATAATTAGTGACTGAATAATTGTCAATGCAAAATGGTGTCAATACCGCTCTCAACCAACCAATCTTCGTCTTCTGAGAACAATCGTAAACTTGATTATTTCAGATAACAATAGGGTTCACTTTGCATGCTAAAAGTAAATTGTCTTTATAATTTAATTTGCAAGCTGGTTCGGTGATTTATTTAATAGCATAATAGCGCCAAGTAGAGGAAGTAATTGGCGAGATTCTATAATCGGCTATATGTAACTATTTAAGACTTCTACTATGTTTTTGTAGCTGTTAGTACTCTCAAATAAATAAATAGATCTGGTACACATCACGCGCGACAAGTATAAAAAAAAACTTCGGTTCCGAGTAAAATCTCGTACATAAGCAGTACAAACTAGATAACCTGTTGAAAATTTTAATGGTCATTGGATAGTATGAACATTTTCTGCTTACACTATTATTTAAGACAGCTATTGCGTGCGACTCCGTCCGCGTAGAAAAAAAATCAATTTTTCATAATCGGTCAAGTAGTTCTTCAGTTTGTAACGAATACGTTACAAACAAAAAAATAATATAAATCTTTTCTCTTTATAATATTAGTGTTGCTTTCGCTAATAAGTTATATTATAATTTCTTATAAATCTATTTATTTTTAATGTCGCGACCCTAGCTCGTTATAATTGGTATGCGAGGTGAAAAATGCCCCACATATTTACCGATCGCTATCATTAATAAAATTCAGACCACTAAACGCGCCTTGACTCTAGTGGAGTCCGTGGGAAAGTGATTGTTAGAGCAACAGCCATATAAATTTATTTACTAGCGACCTGGGCCTCTATTCTACTGCGTTAAAACGATATCGCGTTTGACGTGTTTTAGAATCGTTAATATCACCGACGCCATTATTGTAAATGACATAAGATTATCGAAACGTTGACAATACGGAAACACGTCAAAGACGCTGCTGGGAATCTTCACGGCAATAATGATATCGATGATAACTCTTATGTCATTTACAATAACGGCGACTGTGTTATAATCGATTCTAAAACACATCAAACGCGATATCGTTATAACGTTGTAGAATAGAGGCCCTGTCCTCGCTCCGCTCCGGTTTTATATTCAGTACCAGATGACCGAGTCGCTCAGGTTGAAAACGAACTTTCCCGAAGATAGCCGCATGACCGATGAATTTTTCTTCCCCGTATACATTTATTGCATTTTTTTCCTTTATGTATAAGGTCGAGCGGGGCTATTCCGACAGTGAGGTAAATGCGTCATTTCAAGATTTTAAAGGTATGAAACGTTCTAGAACTATTCTTGCTCCCTTTTATAGAAATTTAGGTATTTAAAGTACTATAAAAAATTGCCCCACCAGTCCTTGTTTTTTTTTCGTCGTGCGTGAATTTGCAGGTACGAGTTTCCACACGGTAAGGGAGGAGTCACATCTATCAGCACCGATTGGCATTTTGTCTATAGAAAATGACTGTTATTTATGACGATGCGTACGCATGCGAAAGGAGAATAAATTCGTACGCATCTTCATACAAAGTAGCTATTTTCTATAGACAAATGCGAATCGGTGCTGATAGATGTAATTCCATCCTAAAAGCGATATGGTCTTTGGCGTGTTTCCGTAATGTCAACGTTTTAATAACGCTTAATTAATATACTTGACAGTAATGGCGGCCGAGTTAAAAAAAAACTAAAACACGTTAACGCAATATCGTTTTAACTCCGTAGAATAGAATAGAGTTTACGGGGGCGAAATTCGATCTGTCAAGTTGTCATCTCCGGGGAAATTTCGTTTTCAACTCGAGTATTGCTCGGTCTTCCAGGCACTTATAATTAAGCGTCGATAAATAGCAGTTTTTACTTAAACCATAGCATTATTTTTAAATCACAGACGCATTTAAATTAAATTTTTTGGGAGTATACTCGTGGCTAGGGTAGTAAAGAGATTTAAAATGAACTTCTAGTCTACACTAATACTCGTATTATAAATAGGAAGGATTTGTATTTTTGTAACGAATAAACTCAAAAACTACTAGACTTATTTCAAAAGTTCTTTCACCCTTAGAATGCTACATTATCACTGAGCAACATAGGCTATGTTTTATTTTTCTAGTCGCGGGCAACAGCTTGTTATTTAGTTTTGTTTTGGTAAACGTGCCGTGACACTGTAGTATAAATTTACGATTGAAAGTTACCTAATTGTTAATTAGTTGTGACGGGTCACACACACACACACAAAATCACGCCCTCATTCCCAGATTGGGGTAGGCAGGGCTACAGAAATACCAACAACTCTAAAAAGAGTTCTTGATAATTCTGTAACCACATTTTGCACTAACAAGCTAAGATCTTTACCATTGGAATGCTACCTATACATTATCACTGAGTAACATACGAGAAGGCTGTTTTATTTTTATGACGGGTCAGGGGGTCAATAACCATTTAACGTCAGTGGTAAAGGGCCCCACTGAAAATCAGCGCCGTGGCTTACCTCAGCTTGTTCACCTATTGCCGCATCGGCACGGATAAAAAATTGGTATGTTATCGGTCTTAATGCTTTGTTTATTGTTAACCGTGTCGTTTTTGTGTATTTTTTTTATATATTTTTGCACGTACTAGAGTGCCATAAATTAGGTACCGACACACAAAATGAATATACAAATAATATTCCTTTACCTTGTTAACAAAAAATGACAAGAAAATATTGAGAGTTTCTCGGATGTAGGTCGAGCTCAGAGCAGGTGTTATTTGCTCTCGTTACAACCCGGTCGAGATAACTGAACTCTTGCGCATGTCGTCGCATACCATCAGTTACGGTTGATAGGTACAGTCACCGGCGATAGTTTAATATCCAACATCGCGCTGGAAAATATCAGACATATCTATTTCTAGTGGCATACGAGCGAGTCAGATATTTAGTTATTGGTGACTGTGTACTTAACGTTACTAGCAATAACACTAGCTAGCAACTATGGATCAATTGTCACATATTAAGATAAGTAGGTATAGCAGGATACAAAATTAACATAGCGCGCGGATTAAGCAATAATGGACTCTTGGTCAACGGCGTAAGCGCTTTGACGCGCACCATATTAATTGTGTCCTTCTGTAAGTTGTTAATTATCATTATATAACCGTTTCGTTTAACAAATAGAAGGCAAACTAGCACACAGGTAGGTACCTAAGTAGGATCTGATGCTAATGGATATTTGTATCCTCAAGATTACAAGGGCAATTTCAAAAGTAAGTGTAGGTAAGTGTGTTTTGCGGGTGGTAGGACCGTATGCAGGGTCCGTCCGGATCGCTAACACCATCTTATCCATTAACCTACCGCCAAACAGCAGTGTCCACATTGTTGTGTTCCGGTTTGGGGATAAGACAGCCGGTGAAATAACTAGCATAGAGGCATTCCATCTTAGTCCTCGGCTTGGCAATGCATTTGCAGTCTTAGGATTGCAGTCTTGTGCATGCGAATGTCTATGGGTCACAGTTTCCACTTACCATCAGGTGGCCTGTGTGCTCGTTTGCCTTCTCAATGCCATAAAAAAAAAACCTAGCTAATGTTTCTTAACTTTCCTTAACTAGGGTACACTTCATTTTAAAAATGCCTACATTCCAATACCTATATCGTCAGTAATTATTAAATAATTACTTAATAGTCAATATTACAGGTGTTACCTTAGGGCTAAGAGATCAATCATGGACCCTGTAGGGTACAGTAAGTTTGTGCCCTGACTCACAATATGTGAGGGGCCACTTATAATCCCTTACAAATAAACGTGGAATAAGCTTGGAATAGTTATGCCATGCTTTGTCCTTATCTGTCATTGAGACATATGAATTCGACAGACAGAAATAGGACATTAATGTTACATACTCGTTATTATATAATACCTATATTTTATACATTTAAGTGGACATAAATTAAATGTGTTGCGATTAATGTAATCAAAAATAAAAGTACATACTTAATAAAACTTGTTTAGAAAGCTTGTATTTGACTTACGAATCATTAATTAAGAAACGTATGAAAATGATTTAAGTAGACGCATTCATAGTTATTAAGATCTTTCGACAACCCATTTTTCAACATGTGTTGCTATTAGCCCTGAGGTAGCGCCTTAAGTCAGGTCAACAATCTCTGCGGTGACGCTCAGAGCAAACAAGTCCTAAGACAGGTATGACTTTATCTTGGGATCCATGTTTCTTACATGTACTTTGAAAAAAGGGTTCTATTTAGACTGGTCGGTTCTAAGAACGTTAATTGTAAAGAATGTCGCGACGATCTACCTGCGATCAAGAAACGACCTTGCATTAATTCTTTAGATAATTGTGTCGCCAGCGTCTTCGAGATAAGCTATGGCAAAATGGAGTCGTGACTAAGAAATAAACGCCACCTTGTAGTAGGTATTCTAGACGTGTAGTTTTAATTTGAACTTAGTGATGGTAGGACCATGTGCAAGGTCCGTCGGATCACTACACCATCTTATCCTTTAACGTTCCACCGTAGCGTACCGTGTAGGGATAAGACAGATGGTGAAATTACTAGCATAGAGACATTCCATCTTAGTCCTCAGAGTTGGCAACGCTTTTGCGGTCTTAAGATTGCGGTCTTAAGACTGTTGTCTTGAGAATGTAAATGTGTGGGTCACAGATCGCACTTAGGTACCTGGTGGCGTGTGTGTCCGTTCCTTCTGCAAGTTCTGCTTGCAAAAAAAACCGGCCAAGTACGAGTCGGACTCGCGGACGAAGGGTTCCGTACCATTATCTTTACAACATTAGACACTAATATTCTAACCATTTTTTTAGATTTACCTGTCCCGGCGAAAACCTCAAAAAAAGTTTGTTGTATGGGAGCCCCCCTTAAATATTTATTTTATTCTGTTTTTAGTATTTGTTATTATAGCGGCAACAAAAAACATCATGTGTGAAAATTTCAACTGTCTAGCTATGATAATTCATGAGAAACAGCCTGGTGACAGACAGACAATACAGACGGACAGGGGGTCTTAGTAATAGGGCCTCGTTTTTACCCTTTGGGTACGGATCCCTAAAAATATAGTTGGAAACGTTGGAAAAGATATAATTATAAGTATTGTTGACATTTATCACTTGCGTCTTATTTAAGATCCGGCATTACAGGTTTTCTCTTAGCAATGTCGGTCCCATTGAGCTTGGTTCGGGCAATGTAACAGGCCGAGATAAGTAAGTATATGTTAAAATCGACAAAAGTCGTTCGGCTTCTTCTGGGAATAACTGGGAATAGTTAAAACAAAGTGTATCCAAAGATCTTGCAGTTCTTGACAGATCGATTCTAGGCACGTGGCGTTATGTATAAGTAATATAATAATAATAACATAAAATAAATAAATAAGTTATGTAATAATTAATGATATGTGCAACATTCGTACTCGTAGATAATATTTTATTCTAATAATTAGGTACTTACTAGCCCTACTGTACTAAGTTGCTACGCCCTTGCAGGGTGTCACATGTACCTAAACCTTCCATGTAATTCCATCTATATACCTGTAATGTTACATGCAATATACGAATTTGAATTTGAATTTGAAAACGTTTTCGAGGTTAACAGTTACAATATAAAACTTTAAAAATTGTACAATTATTTTACTCAGGTCAAGATACACGAGGACCACGGGTACCCAATATTAACTTGAAATATGACAAAATAAATGAATGGAATTGAAAAACTCAATGATGACAGATTGTGATAATCCTGGGTCTCTATTCTACTCGATAAAACCATATAGCTATTGACATGCTATCGTATTTTCAACGTTACGATAGCTCTTATTTACTGTAGGTACAGTAATGGCGGCCCAGTTAATAACAATACGATAACTTGTTAAAAGCAATATGATTTAACTGAGTAAGGGTATTTTTCAAAGAAATTGTACATAATTAAGGACTGAAATGAAGTTACGGTAACTTTTACATGCGAGTAACGAAAATTAACTATATAAATGGACGACTAATTTTCGTTACCCACATTTATTTATTATTTATTTATTTACCTATATTTACTTACAAGAACGGTATACACCAGTTACACTTGGAATTCAGGGAATAAACTTATATACCAAACAAGATATCCAAATTACACACTAAACATGCACAAAACTCAAAATAAAATAATTTAACCACATGTAAAAGTAACTTAATTCCAGTCCTCAATTAGGTACAATTTCTTTGAAAAATACCCGTAAAAAAGAGTCCCTGGCTGTGTGATGTAAAGTTATACAAAATAACTAGGAAGTAACTCATAGTAAATACAATCAAGAACAACGAAAACGGGTCATTTTCTTTGGAAATTCTGTACTAAGTGACCCGTTCATTGCTCTTGACTATATTTAACACCTTCGAGCTTGAGTACCAATGCAGTACAGCTATCGATCGCTACATCGATAGGGCTTCTTACAATGACCCGTGGCAGGTGGGCGCTTCCTTGCTACTGTACGGGGATTTTTAAATGAACATGCCAATTCCGGTATGATTTTAATTATACAGTTATAAATGAAGTGGAAGATTATTTTGAAGTAGAAATCAAGGGAAACATTAAGGCTGGAATATGGCGAAACCTCTTTGCGCAACATTTTTTAACGGATCCCGAAGTATACTTGTACCTATGTATGTAGCTGCGAATGTTAAGTTATCATCTGTCAAAAGGCACTAAATTAACCGTAATATTAAACAATGTCAAACCGTCTCGAGGATATTACAATACTGCTTAAGTAGCAAATTCAATAAGGTGCACAATAATGAACTTTTTAAAGTTAAAACAAGTCTTTTAGAGTTTTTGGTATTTCTGTAGCTCTGCCTACTCTGGGTGATCTTATGTATGAATGTCGAAGTAAAAATATTATCTGGGTCAACATTTTTAAAAACAAAAGTTGTCTCTCCTGTGGTCAATAGTTAGAAGCTCGTGTGCATATAAGTTATGTTTTTATATAATAGGTCTAAAGCAGTCCTGACGGCGTTTTTGCAGGAATGGGCTTAGCCAGAAAATTGGACCTTAAAAACGTTAACTTTCGGTGTGTCCACAGGAAAGACGGTAACCTAAATCTGTGTATGAGCCATCTACGCTAAAATTATAAAGAGGAAGGTTTTGTATGTTTGCAACGAATAAACTCTAGAATGCTGTATTTTTACTGAGTAACATAGGCTATATTTTATTATTCTACGCGGATGGAGTCGCGGAAAAGAGCTAGTAACTTAGGTATATGATCCTAAACGAAACGACGTTTAAAGAATAGTTTCATGGACTTTTCGACGCTATATGACCAACAGGAAATATTATTATGCTACTGTTTCTTCTATCTAAGGTTGTCTTCAAAAGATCGCTTATATTATATAGCAATAAGACCGCCTGTTGTCTTTCTTTGTGTGGTGTTAAATAAGTCGTATTTGTATGGTATTATTGTATTGTGTTTTACGTTAAAATGAGATTCTGATTTCGCCAACCATCAAACGTCATTATAACAGAAACGCGTCCTCTTGTAAATGTAGGTTTTAAAGACTGCCATGGTGTGATACTAGGTATACTAGGTTTATAAATAGGGTTCCTTGGATAGCCAAAACAGACTGCCCTGCGATGAATTGTCTACCAGCCTTACCGCCAAACAAGCAAGAGACATTTTCGGTACAATTAACTTGTTTCTTTTTTAAACTAGTGTATGACAAATCGTAATTAACCGACTCTGGAGTGCGGCCGTAAGAGCTGTTAAAAATGTAATTTAAAAAAAAAACATCAAGCGTTAAAATGACGCACTCGCTCAAAATTGACATCCGCGATAAAACTCCTCGGAGCTAATGTTTTTGCGCGGATTCGCCCACCAACATCAATTAAGCCTCAAATTATTAATATTTACAGTTTAGCAAACCGGTTAGGATGTCAAACTCATCATAAGTAATTGCGTTTTGTTGCAGGTGGCTTCGGATTTTATTGCACCTTACATTTTCTATTGGGGGAATAGAAACTTTAGAAAGCGTTACCTACGAGATCCAACGTTACCTTATTAGCGGAGTTGCGTGTGCCTCTCTACAATATGTTTTACTCTATTCAGAGAAATAATTATTGTTTGCATTTGTTATTGTTATTGGGAAGTTATGGGAGCTTCGAGTGTTTGTTGGAATAATTTTGTTATTCAACACGTTTTGTTTTTCTTGTTTATCTATGGTTGAGTTATTGGACTTACTCTTGATAAAGGATATACTCGTACAACCCTTTCATAAATTAGGCACGAGTCCTTTTCAGCTTGTGGTAGTTTTTGAGTTTTGCCATAATACTGTTAATTGGTAAATAATGTGCTAACGATCAAGAAATATACAATTTTGTCAACTAAACCTACCTACCGTTACTAAAAGAGCGTAATCATATATTGATAATCTTTTACTAGTAAGGCTAGTTGTTGAAGCACGCCGGCCGCAACAAACGCAATGGGCATCCAATAAAAAATATGCGACTAAAAACCGACAAAACGTGACCTCATGCGCATGCGACCCTCCAGTGAAAGTGGGCGTGAATTACGATTCGCGGCGCGTCGGCGTTTTCGCCGCGTTTTTAGGACATATTCCGGCCTTAAGTGCTTCTTTCCTGTGCCCTTTACAACTACTGAATTGTTAACGACGATAACAAACTGCAACACTTTTTATTCTCCTTTTTTTAGAGCGGTAACGCAGCGGAGGAATTGCGTATGAATGGTGTGAAACTGAGACCGCCAGTTAGCAATTACAAATCGTTTTTTTACTTTGTGGTTTTATTTCGAATTAACCTTTATTGGTATTACGTTAACCTTTCTCTGTGCAAACGCTAAATTATACTAAGGTAGGCATGAAACACTAATACATAATTTATTTATATTATTTAAAAAAGGTAAAAAGTTGTGTTTACGTCAACTATCGTGACTAACTTTCTCCGCATAGGTATAAAGAAAAGGAAAAGTTTAGTTTAGTACGTCCCTGTGAAAATATGTTAATATATGTTAATACAACTTTACCTACGAATTCTGTGGTAATCGATTTCTGCAATCTCATGTCATTTTGACAGCTGCGTTTAGTCGTTCGCAGTCGTAGGAACCATCGGCGGAAATCAGAAATCCTCTGCATTTTTAAAACGGCATACATACCTACATATAGTCGCTACTTTTCATCGCCAATTATAGCGTTTTGTACCTAGATGCAATTATTGACATTGTTTTATTTTACATTTGGTGATGGCATGGCATTACATAGCTCCAATTAAAAAAACGGGCCTAGTCGGACTCGCGCACGTAGGGTTCCGTACAACACAAAATTAGACAACATACAACATTAGACATTATATTATAATATAACGTTGAAAAAACGGCAAAAGATCACGTTTGTTGTAAACAACGTGTTACAAAATAATCCGTAAAAAACAAATTACAAAAGTAGTGTCGACCCTTATTAAATAACGTCAGTTCAGTATCTTAGGTATACAGTATACTAGGGTTGACACTACTTTCGTAATTTCTTTTTTACGGATTGTTTTGTAACACGTTGTATATCGCTTAAATATTTATATAATTAAAAAAAATTGATGAATATTACTACAGTATATGAATTCACTAAATATTCTGTGAATATTTCAAGCGTCTACGTAGAAATCACGACCGTCGTATGGTATGGGAGCCACACTTAAAAAAAAAATATTCTGTTTTTACTATTTGTTGTTATAGCGGCAACAGAAATACATCATCTGTCTCCAACTGTCTTCATGAGATATAGCCTGGTGCCAGAAAGACAGACGGACAGTGGAGTCTTAGTAATACGGTCCCGTTTTAACCCTTTAGGTACGGAACCCTAAAAATTGAGAAACAATCGGGCAATCTTACTATTATTTAGAGAAGTTTAAAGGAAATAAAATTGTATGGTTTAAAATGAAATATCTTTTTTGAGTATCCCATTGTTACTTAGCACAAATTCTACAACTACTTGACTTCAATAGCGGTTAAAATCTATAAGATAAAACATTATATTCATAATAGCCTGTTTTTCAACGCAGCGGAACTATATTTAGGTACCTACATACTCATAGTAGGTGTCATTGTCTTCCTATCAATTGTTATGGTAATGGATAAGTAGTTAATGATCCATTGACGTTTAGAGTAACGTAGACAAAGAAGGCCCTGCGCCGGCGTTGCTTTGCATTGCTGTTTTTTAGAAATACTTTCACTGTTTAAAAAATGTTGTACGCACTCGCGTTGTTTTATTTAGCTGTTAACTGTTTGCTAAATGATAAGAACAAACAAGTCAAGTAACAGTCTTACTTGCGTGGGGCTCTACAATGCTGGAAAATACAACAAAGGATATCTTTAGAGGTAGCAATTTTTGCTAATTAATAATAGTTCTAAGTTCCCTTTTTAATAAAAAAAACACTACTTTCGGATAAGTATTATTGTCTTTAGTACCTATATTTAACGATGCATTTTAAAATAACAAACATAGTAGCTATGTTAACAAGTCCATTCAAGTCATACCACATGACATAAGGTTTTTGTGTTTAACGTTAGTAAATTTTCACCCTGCCCACTAATGATAAACATTGATATTAAATAAACGAAAATTATAATCTGGGAAGTAGATAAACATTTAATATTCATCATAATGCTGCCGTCGTTGAAGTCTTTTGTACGAGCTTGCGAGCGTGGTAATACCACAGAATATATAATGGTACAAGTCACCACAGAATATGTTATATTACAAGTTTGATAATTACAACTCAAATATGTATGTATAGGTACCTATCTACACAGATACTTAAACTTATAACACCCCTCTTAAAAATATCGTGTATCCCAGAAAGTCGAAATTACACTCATATTTAATACGCATATCCTCGCTGGTCCGTTCGAACGAGAGATGTGTTAAAATAGTTTTTTAATTCATTACTTTTTCCTTTTGTCCGAGCTCATCCCACCTGTACTTTTTTCCTTCACAGTCCTCTTAAATTATTTTTGTGTTAAGTTTTTTCTTACGTGTAGATGTAGCTATAAACTTAAAACTTTACTTTTTTGCCTTTAAGAAAATAATACCCCTTGACGACAGGAAAGATATGGATAATTACTACCTTAGAGAAATAGTTAGCCAATAGAGATTGGAGTCTCCAGGTGAGTATCGGCTGATGACAAGGTGCGAGCGGCAATTAGCATCGCGTGACTGACTAACCGCCACTCCATGATCCGCCGGACATTCCCGCGCAAGCGCACTCGATTGGCTTATTTAAACATTCACTTAGATTAGGACTGAGTCAGTTAATGACGTTAATGACGATTAAGTCGTTCCTTGGTGACGATTTTAAACAGACTTCAAAAAAAGGATGTTCTTAGTTTGACCCGTAAGTTTGACTTTTTAGTGATCATATTTATAATATACTGTTATGTAGTTACATAACAGCATTCTTACTAGACTATACTATAAGTACTATACCACTGATCACTAAAAAGTATAAAATAAAAAAAAATGTTTTAAAAAACGAAAAACCCCCTTCAAAAACGCAAGAAATAACTTCTTTTAATTGAAATGGTAGGTCAGTCCAACTGAAGTCGGCGTCCCACAATAGCTTCAACCAAAAGCAGACTTCAGTTGGACTATTTTAAAAGAAGTTATTTCATGCGTTTTTGAAAGCGGTTTTTTTTGTTTTTTAAAACATTTATTTATTCTTAAGGGTAAAATAAATACCTAAGTCCATGTCCAAAAGTCCAGTGTCATTTAGGCCTAGTTGTTTGATCAGTAGTTAACTGAACTAATGGTTAAAATTCGAAAAAGAATCTAAATTTTGACATATTTCCTTGAGATTTAACTATTAGTTACGTTTTTTAACAATTAGTTTAACTACTGATCAAACAACAGGCCCTTAGTCATAATCTTATAAAAGGTGAATAAATCACAATATCAAAAAGTCATTTAAAACATTTGAAGAATGTCCCGTTGACCACAGTGGACGTTGAGGGTCTGTTTTGTAATTTAAAGTGGTAGGTAATTTTCATCTACATGGCAATCATTACAATGAAAAACATTTCAAACATCCTGGTCTTGACAGTAACATCCTTAAGTATAATTTTTTATCGCACAATTAGTACCTCGGCTCAATGATTCTTAGAATTAAAGATAATTTTAGTATAATCAGAAACAAACAGCTTTTCAAAAGTAGCTTACCTAGGTACCTATCTTTCATTGTGTCCGTAGTTAGGCTAGAATGTAATTATTTAAATATAAAGATCCTTTCCAGTTTTTTTTAGTGTACTATATTTAAGTCGTTATTTTCTGGAAAATCCTACCTATCTCCCCAAAACAAAGTTGGCAACCCTAATTGGAATGTGATATTTTTGGTTAATGTTGTTTCTTAGTTTATCCATTCATTAATTTACTCAATTAAAGACGTTGCTAAGCTGTCTATTTGGATATTTCTTTATTCATGACATGACACAACAAGCAGCTCTATAACCTATTGATTATCTACAAACCTACCTACTTATATTCATACAAGTATGCAAATACGTGTAGGCATAGGTATACTGGGCAGTTTTATGAATACCTACCTACTGAATATATACATATATGTATTATTTCACATTTTTGTTTTGATCCTATAATAAAATTATTTCAATAAAAACTAGAGATAAGCAGAAAGAATAATATTTAAGAAATACTTTATTAATAGGCTCCTTTTATTATAAAGTGGACCAATATTAGGTACCATAAACTAGGACAATTTTTAGGTAGTCATCATAACTTTGATGTTAATTCGGCGAAGTGGTTACCGGGCGATCGCGGCGGTATCGCGGGGAGCAAACATCGCATTTCCACGGCGAACAATGCCGTGGAGCCATGTGTTTACAACTTTCTATGGGAACCGGCCCGCGGTCCATTGTTGATCCCGACAACCGAACACCAACTAACCACCATTACCAGCCTTTCATATAAATATTCAAATCAATAAACGAAATTTTTCAGTGACTCAGCGATACGTGTGTATCGAGAACTTAACGTCACATACTTGCCTACTTATTATGTACATAACCATACGTAGAAACACCCGAAAACAACTTTTAATGAACCGTGAACAGAGCAAACCGGTTGCATCGAGAGCGGACATGATAACAACAAATTAAATTTAAACGGAAAATGAAACAATTCCAATAAGACTCTTACAATCTAGTTTTAGAACGTAAAGAATTCAACATATTTACCGTCACTTAACTTTCTTCCGCAACGGTAAACCAGCGCCTAATTCCATAAAATTTTAACTAACGCTTTTAGCGTGATAAATTTAACTGCTTTCTTAGTAATTTGCTAAGTAAATGTTGGTTATTAGGCGTCCAGTGTCAGTCACGCGGAGGAAACAGCTCCGGTGTTATATTAGCCGAGTAAACAAGCGACGTGGAAGATAAATCTCGCCTGAAAAGTGGCACGTCCAGTGCGCGCGCGGCGGCGCGATCCCGATCAATCGGGAGCGGTACCGTTAGATGATGTTGTAGTCACCTGATCACACAAACACAGATAGGTCAGAGTGTCACCCTGATATTTACCGTTAGGATCCGCGCTGGGGGCGGCGGGCTAGCCGCTGGACGGCATGTCACGCACTAGGATCACGGCACTTTGTCACTGCACTGTCACGTCACAAATCCTCGGGCATCACGCGGGCTCGACGGGACCGCTCGGGCCAGCCAAATGCGACAGACCGTGAATCTTAACCTACCTGTTGCGCTTGCGTGTCGCGGCGCCCACCGAACCGCGCCGACTGCTTTACCGACACTACCTGCCGCCATATTTGTAATTCTAACCGTCCGGCCTCCATTACTCCCGACATTCCAATACAATTTTAATCAAACTCAATAAAATACACTCGGAAAAAATAAATAAACGTGGATTTGTTCTTATTTCAGTTTAGAAAACTTAATTTGTTGAGAATTATTTACCGTAAAAGCCTTAACCTGCTTTACCAGCACACCATACTGCCATCTTTTGTAACATATGCAAACTACTTAACGTTGACGTTAGTTAACGTAAGTGCGATGTTAAATCAAAATTGAATAAGTTAACTAAAGAGGATGATCATTTTAACGTTGAATTACGTTTATGCCTTTCATTTGACGTTTTCAATCGTTAAATGGTTTAATTACGCCTTATTCACACATAAATGTCAACAGTTTTCAAGGATCCGGTTCGCATGAGTCAGTGGGCAGCTAACTTCACCTGTTCCGAAGAGTGTTAGATCGAAGTTAAATAGTGCGAGGGTTTTTTCATAGGTGGCGCTGTATGTCCCGCGAAAGCCTACATAATCTACAAAAAAGATAATCGATTTCTGTTGTAAATTACTTTTAATAAATTTCTTATCGATTGGATTAAATAAGAACATCATCTGACACACGTTAAGGTACATTACCAAAACGCTCGTTAAAAATTTATAAAATCTACATTCAGTAGTTTAATTTAAGTATATAATTTCCTTTTAAATAGAAAAAACATTGCTCCCAAAATAAATAGTTTTGACTGTGACGTAATTTTTGCCGATGAGTTATGGTCCTTCTAACCGGATGCGTCTCGTAGTAATTTTGAGGAAATAAAATATGTCAATGTCACTTTTGTCATAACTTAATATTAACTAAATGCTACATCATAAATTATAAAGTCACCAAAAAACCCATTTAAACATGCTTTTGTAATGTGATTGTCTGTTATATAATAATTATGTTATTGTTTTTGGTATGAGAAATATGATACTTCGAATATTTAATGAGACGAATAATTATTTTAATTTATTTATATTGGTACTAAAAATATTTTCTGTGTGATTTGTAATTTGATACGATTGAATTTAATACATAGTTCTATAATAGTTTGTCGATGGTAGAACCTATTTTTTTTCTAGCTGGTGTTTGTGTCTTACTGCTGGGCAAAGTCCTCCCCTCTGTCTCTCCACTTACATCTATGGAGAGTGTGCCCCGCCAATCACACATAAACGCGTTCAGGGAAACAACTTTTGAAGTTCATCGACGAAAGTGACTAACTTTAAAATCAATTTGGGCAGCGATTTAATCTACGAGCAGTTCCACCTTTTGGATTTGAGATGATAAAGGCGTTTGACGACACGTTGGCCTAGTTGGGAGTGACCCTGCCTCTGAAGCCAGCGGTTTGGGGTTCAAATCCCGGTAAGGGCAGATATTTGTGTGATGAGCACGAGTATTTTTCCTGAGTCTTGGGTGTTTTCTATGTATTTAAGTATTTATTTCTCTATCTAAGTATTGTTATCGTTTTCTAGTAAGTACCCATAGTTTAAGCCTAGAGCTTAGTTTGGGACTAGGTCAATTTGTGTGACATTGTCCCGAGATATTTATTTATTATTTAGTATAAAACAAAGTCGCTTCCCGTTGTCTGTCCCTATGTATGCTTTGATCTTTAATACTACGCAACAGATTTTGATGCGGGTTTTTTTATGGATAGAGTGATTCAAGAGGAAGGTTTATATGTATAAATACTTTAACCCGGAGCGAAGCGAGGGCGGGTCGCTAGTAATATTATAAATGCGAAAGCAACTCTATTTGTTACTCTTTTATGGTTACACCGCCAAACTGATTTCGATCAAATTTGGTATGGAAATAGCTTGAGTCCCGGGGAAGGACATTAGGGAACCCCGAAAAGACAGTTCCCGATGGCGTTAAACGACTGCGCGGACAGAGTTGCGGGCTTTGGTATAGCTTAAGATGGCCGTGAAGCTCCGTAACATCTTTATTGTAGGTAATTTAGTTTACCACCTGTTTCACAATCGTCAAGTAAAGCATATTTGTCAAAAATAAATATTAGCCCTTTCGCTTTCTAAATAAATAAATAAATAAAATTAATATCAGGGGACCATCTTACACAAATTGACCTAGTCCCAAACTAAGCTCTAGGCTTGTACCTACTATGGGTACTAGACAATGACACTTGAAAATAGACAAAGAGAGGGCTATCTTTATTTGACAGATGAATTTACTAGCCGATTGTAAAACAAGCTCTTAGTGTTGTCGATAGTCACAGTATAAACACTACTTCAATTTCAAACAACGGTATATCTCGCGGCTTGCATGTGTACGTGCCTCAACCGTACGCGCCGCGAGCCACCACAAGCAAACTCAACAGCAGCCTTATTGAGAAGGCACGCGCTAAAATGTGTTTTGTACGCTCCGACGGAACTTCTTAAACTTGACGGATAAAACTTCACCTTTGAGATCGACCCAGCGCTGTGTTGAGAGAATCACCCCCCAGGACGGACCGAGCCGGTTTAGTCGGGGCCGCGTTTGGTTGCGTGCATGTTAGTTTTTTTTTCGAATATCCAACACTTCCGTAAACATACCTATGCCAAACACTAATTAAATAATTTAATCATATGCAGAACCAGCAAGCAACCATAGACTCATCGCTTCAGGTGAGGTATAGTGTTGAGGACCTTTGGTCAGTGTTGTTTTATTACCTCCTAAGGCCCAACATTTGCACAACACAATTCCCGTGTGGTTGCCGGGTTAAAATGGTGACACTCCATGTCTTCCCGTGGCTGTCGTAAGAGGCGACTAAGGGAATAAAGGCTTGTAGTACTGTTAGGCGATGGGCTTGCAACCTGTCACTAATACACTGGTAAACATCTTAGCCTGACTATGCAAAATGTGGTTATAGAATTATCAATAAGTTTAGAGTTGTTGGCATTCTGTAGCTCTGCTTACCCCACTCTGGGAATAAAGGCGTGACGTTATTATGATGACGTTAATTTTGTTTAACATTGTCCCCCTAATATTTATGTATTATTTATTTAACCACACTGGTAAACAAGACTACTTGTGTCTAATGTGGTTACAGAATTATCAACAAGTCTCTATAGAGTTAATGGTATTTCTGTAGCTCTGTACCCCACTATATGGGAATGAAGGCGTGATGTTTTATTATTAAATCGCACGCTTAGCACACATTAATAAAATACGGAAAAGAGTCGATTAATCATTCTAAGTAATTTGTTGTTGTTTACCAACCAATAATATCTTTACCGTTTCTATGACGCGAAGTTCCGGCTCCAAGTCAACAGTCCTTCTGAAGGTACCTAACAAGAAAAATGTCGTTTCTGCTCAATTGCAAGTCAAATGGCAGTCATTAGTGTTGGCTACTTGTCAATTATAAATTACGCTTGCTTTGTAAACAAGACGTAGGTACCTAAGTACCTACGTATAAGTCGATTCATAAGAGCTGGCGCGAATAGATTTGAACGTAAGTAATGTCACTTGTCACAGTGTGAGTGCCATTTTTATACAGGGGCTTTGACCTAGTCCCAAACTAAGCTCTAGGCTTGTACTATGGGTACTAGACAACGATAAACATACTTACGTAGAGAAATACATACTTAAATACATAGAAAACATCCAAGACTCAGGAACAAATATTCGCGCTAAAAACATTTTTTTTTTAATGTTAATGTTAAGGCTCACGAGCACTCAGGCCACCTGATGGTAAGTGGAATCTGAGACCTATAGACATTTGAATTCCCAAGACAATAATCCTAAGACCTCAAATGCGTTGCCAACCCCGAGGACTAAGATGGAATGCCTCTATGCTAGTAATTTTCATCGGTTGTCATATCCCCACACCGGAACACAAAATGCGAACACTGTTGCTTGGCGGGTGATTAATGGATAAGATGGTGGTAGCGATCCGGACGGACCCTGCACAGGGTCCTACCACCACTATATATGCCATTACCGGGATTTGAACCCAGAACCGCTGGCTTCGCAGGCAGGGTCACTCCCAACTAGGCCACCGTGTCGTGTCGTATCGTGTATTAGGACCAAGCAGGTAAAATATAGCCATATTTTAACTGCGGATTGCGAGTACCGATTTAATTACTGTCTACGGATCTAATGTTACGAAACATATTGTACAAGTCAGACTTAAAATAAACTTACTTATATATAGAAATGCATACTTAAATACATAGAAACATCCAAGACTCAGGAACAAATACTTGCGCTCATCACACAAATATCAGCCCTTACCGGGATTTGAACCCGGGACCGCTAGCTTCGTAGTGAGGGTCACTACCAACGAGCCAACGTGTCGTGCTCTAAAAAGTATTGTTATAGAGCCTATCAGCAGATGCGACCCGGATGAGAGGTGAAACGGACACGAGCATCATCGAGCTAGGAATGCGCGCAAAAACCCGCGATAATTCGACCAGTTGGTTGACGGCCAGTCACGAGGATTTGTACGTAAATTAGACTCGCCGGTCGTGTCACTGGCACTGAATGTGTAGCGATGATAACGACTCCTTTAACAAGACGCGCACGATTGTTGACGAGCTTTGACCAGCTAACGTAGCCTCCCAACTCTGTACCACACACAGACCAGGAGCTAGCAGAAGTGGTCCGCGACTCGTTTGTCGCTCGGATCTCCCTTTCTATCTAGGCTGTAACAATAGAGACGTACTGAGCGACAAGCGAGAAAATAAAACTTTTGCTAATAAATCCAAGGGCGGACGATGGATGTAATATGGTGACGAAAGCATTAGATGGATAAGACTTTTATTAAATTTCGAGTAATATTAATTTATAAAAATATACGCAGTTTTAGTTATACATAATTATATCAGTAAGTGCACAATACCCTTATCCTCGGTAGTATATAATTAATTCATATTAAGTTGTCAATTTTCCCTATATTAGTGGATAGTGAACCATAAAACGAATGGACTAAAAACGTGCTTTTTTATATCACATACAGTCATATTTAAATGCGATATAGAACAACAATAAATTAATATAACTATTTTGTTTATTGATGACACGTTGGCCTAGTTGGGAGTGACCCAGCCTCCGAAGCCAGCCGGGGTTTTGAAGGGTTCAAAATCCCGGTAAGGGCAGATATTTGTGTGATGAGTACGAGTATTTGTTCCTGAGTCTTGAATGTTTTCTATGTATTTAAGTATTTATTTCTCTATCTGGGTCATTCTCAGTTAAGAGGTAATAGCTTACTGATAAAACTTGGCATGACAAAAAAATTTGAAAGTTGATTTAATTTTTTTACAGATTTATCAAAACAACTTGTTTTTTAATATGTGCTAGGTGACCAGTCAATTTTTCATTTTTTTATCATTTTACAAAAGGCCAGGGGAGAGACTTTTATGAAAAAAATTCATAAAATATAAATAAATGCATATATTAAATGTTTGTCAGATTTTTATAAATCTATTAGATGATGTTTATGCATTTTCTAATGTTTTTTTTTTTTATTATTCTTTTTTACCTCAGAAAATAGTGTTTGTTGAGCACAGTCTAGTCCCTCCCCTGGCCTTTTGAAAAACAAGGAAAAAATAAAAAATTGACGGATTATTTTGCAGATCTGAATAATGGAAAGTGTAATTAAGTGTAATAGTTAATTTAAATCAATATTTATACGTTTGCTGAACATTTTTGCAAATGTTGTGCCAGGGGAGAGAAAGCCAGGGGAGAGACTTTTCAGTAAGAAAATCGATAATATCTCAAAAGTATTTAATATTAGTTAATAAAATGAAGTATGTTTGTTATCTATAAGTAAATTAAAGTCAATATAAATATATAATTAAGTATTTAGAAAAATTAATCCAGAAATAAAGCTGACCAGGGGAGAGACTATTTCACCAGATACCATCAAAATTGATGAACAAAGGGATCAATACGAGTGACAAAATGTGGAAAAAAGATCATTATTACAACGTTGGCTTATATTTGTGGATCAAATGAATTATGATTAGCATTAATATTACAATAATTAAGATCGCAAATACAATATTTTTTAGATTATAAGAATGCCAGGGGAAGAGACGCAAATTCCGGCGACAAAATGTATCGTGAATATATTCTATTAAAATAAAAAAAAATAGTTACTTCGGTTACATCATTACAATCATTCTTTATATTATTTTCTAATACAGACTAACTTAAAATGTTTCCATGGCTTTAAGATCACGTAAACATACTGATTTACTGTAAATACTAGCTGGGGACAGGCCAGGGGAGAGAAGTTTTGCATGTTTGAGGTGAAATTGTGACAAAACTAAGTTAATTAATTATTTGAAATTGATTGTCCATAAAGTTGAGCACTTATATTAAGAGATTGTGATATAATATTCTTTTAATTTTCAATAGAAGTATGATTATTTATCCGGGACATCGTTTTTACCTCTTAACTGAGAATGACCCATCTAAGTATGTTTATCGTTGTCTAGTACAGTCAAGTTCAAAAGTACGTATACACTTTAGTACCTTGTCTATTTAACGTCATGTTTAAACTGCCATATGAAATTATCCAAGCGATTAAAGTGACAAGGTACTAAAGTGTATACATACTTTTGAACTTGACTGTACCCATAGTACAAGCCTAGAGCTTAGTTTGGGACTAGTTCAATTTGTGTGACATTGTTCCGTGATATTTATTTTATTTTTTTACATTTATTTTGCAATAATGTTCTCTTTTTTAATCAAATTGTAGTCATATCCATATTACTTATATCGTTTGACATGATTTTGACGTAATTTGCATCCGTCGCCCGCCCATTACAATAATAAATAAGGATAATCTCACATTAGTTGACCTAGGCCTAAACTAACTTTCAGCTTATACTCTTACCTTATTTTTCGACAGATGTTCCCCTCCTAAAACAACTTAACCTTTTCGAGATTCCTAGGCCTTTTAGGTAGTTGGGAAATATGCAAAATTAACTTAATAATAAATCTAAACCTTTTTACGATTACATCTTATCTTATCTATGGAATCGATAAATTAGTCTAGAAAATCAACCGAATTGTGTCTAATTAAATGAACCGACTCCAAATTTTAAGGAGCTCCTTTGATTTTCCACGGATTCTCTCACCAGATCGTGACAAAAAATATTTAATTACCACCCCTGACATAAATTTAACATATCAAAAAATATCATTATAATCGGCTGACAATTGGCCGAGAGATCGAGTTATTATCTAGATTTTTTTTTTATATAAAACAGAAAAATTAAGAATCTTTTCCTTTTTTGAACTCGGTTCAAAATAAAATATTGTAGAAACTTTGTGCACTGGAGATCTCAATAGAGTATAACGGCCGCACTAGGGCCGTATTAATCAAGCCATAGACAACTGTTGTTTTCACGCATCTCGAGACAAGCTTTAAAGTCGAGATCAGTTTATCAATACGATCCTTAGGATCAGTTATTGACGATTAAATCATAGATATACTTGTAAACTGTGATTATTAAATCGTTCCTTATAAACTTACGAGTTAATTGTCTCTAAAATATTTCTGAAAAAGCCGTTATCTCAATGAAACGACAGTACGAATCGTTGTTTTCCGTTTTCCACCATACGTCAACAGCTTGTTAGGACCTTAGGACTGATAGGACCTTGTGCAGGGTTCGTCCGGATCACTACCATCATCTTACTCTTTACATACCGTCAAGGAGCAGTACTCGCGTTGTTATGTTCCGGGATCCTATAATTTCATAACCAATGTTACACAAAAGATTCATTTCACATACATATCATTTGACAACCTGCTTATTTCCGAAACTGTATTAATTCAGGATTTAATTCAAGACCATCGTGTAGAACCCTGTTAGGTTAGGTGTTATAAAAAACCTGAAATATTTATAGGTACAGAAAAAAAAGCGGGTTGGCAAATGAATAAGTTGCGATACGTTGCATTTGTCCAAGATTTGTCGGCAAGGCAGAGAACCGTATGAAGCTCAATCATGAATATCATGATTTATGAATTATTATATTAGATTATTGGTCTACTTTGCCAATTGTAAACACTCGTTTACGTGTGCATTGCCAATTGAATCACGACGTGGGTCATTTTATTAGCATAAAATAATACATAATAATGTATCACGTGCACGTAAGTAATTCACAATCGTGATATAGAAACCGAGTCGAGTCTCGTAGTTCAAAAAGGGTAAAAAGTAATAGAACATACTCATAAATCTCATAATACATCTATATTTATTCTTAAATTTTAAATTACATGTCAGTTTGTATAATCGTTATAATAATTTCTTATATTTTAAGAAAAACAATGAAAATAATATTATAATAATAAGAACTTTTTGTACCTAGTAAAAACAACATACATACCTAATATCTATTACTCATAATACATATCTAAATTCACTTTGTATATTTTTATTTGCCATAATATTCGGTCCGTATAATGAACGAAAGGTCTAAGTCCGACGAAACATACATATAATGTTGAATAACATAATAATGCATCTAATGACCTATGGATACAGTTGGTTGCCTGGTAGAGAATGCCTTAAGGTAATTAATCCGCCATTTATACCTTCTTTGTGTATTGTGCAACATAGTTTAATTAAATAAGTAGCTTTTTGTGTAACGATTAAATGAAATAACTCTCATATTATTCAATAACCAAAATCCATAATATGAATTTAATATAATACCTAACTAACTAAAAACATAACGCAAAACGATTTTATTCAATTATTCGCTGTCAAAATTCTAACCTAACCTAATAGGGAAGGTAACCTAAATTAGACCATAGGGGACCCTAAAGTGAGTCAAAATTAATTTTGGGCTTCAACAATTATATTGGTACTTACATCCGAATTATATAAAATCATACTATCATTATTTCTTAGGTATATTGTTATGTAATAAACATTATAATTGTATATATCGTCCACATGAATGTAGCCCTACGATTTGTAAATTAATCGTTATACTAAATAAACACATAGTTTTTGATGTATATCTAACTTTTGTTATATGAACGTTTTTAATATGAAATTATATGAAACGTTTTTATATGTTATGAGTTATAAAACACAACCGTTTAAAATTATTTTGATATTATTAGAACTTACTTCTTCTATCCAACGAGTTAACTACCTACTTTACTTATTCTAACTTTGTCGACGCATTTAGCAAAGGTGACCTTGCCTGCAAAAATTGATTATTTATTATTTATTATTTATTTATTTGTTTCTGCGTTTGGGCGTTTCCTATGTAAATAAAATAAATAATAAATAAATAAATAATCACAGGACAATGTCACACAAATTGACCTAGTCCCAATTTAAGCTCTAGACTTGTACTATGGGTACTAGACAACGCTAAACTTACTTATATAGAGAAATATATACTTAAATACATAGAAAACATCCAAGACTCAGGAACAAATACTCGTGCTCATCACACAAATATCTGCCCTTACCGGGATTTGAACCCAGGACCCCTAGCTTCGAAGGCAGGGTCACTCCCAACTAGGCTAGCGTGTCGTCATGTATATGTATAAGTATTTTTTCTCAATTTTTTACCGTTGTCTAGTACCCATAGTAAAAGCCTAGAGCTTAATTAAGGACTTGGTCAATTTGTGTGATTATGCCTAACTGTTTCAGTGCCCCTCCAATTTTTTAAATAGATATTTTAAGACAAGTGGATAACTGGACAAAATTGTAGTTTCCCATAAATTAAGTGGGCAATTTTGTCGACTACACTTAAAATTATAAAGTTTTGTGGGGTAGAGGACAGTTTGTAAGCTAAGGCATCTTGAAAAATCTGAGCAGTATCGTGAATAGGCGTGTGGGCTCGTTTGCCTTCTACATGCCATAAAAAAACGCAAATGACAAATTTTATCTTCGTTAGCCTTGCTCGATTTGCCTTGATAGGTCACGTACCTACCTATCATTTTCCCCAGTTCCTGAATTTAACCAATTCTGCTATAGGTACTTACCACAGCAGCGCCTCCTGTAGCGTCCTCCATAATTAATTTTGCGGTTGCATTAAGGTAAGGAACGAAAGTTCGTTGTACCTTCTTTTTTGCACACTCATTATCCGCTTTTTGAGACCAAACTAACGAAACCCAATTCAGTGGGTCTACGTTACGCACAGCGGTGATCTCGTCATCCTTTGCCATCACCTTCCGACCCGATCAACTAGATATCATAATAATGCATTGCCCCCGGGTTTATTTATGTATTCCAGCTTCCACCAGTTACGTTTCAAAATTGACTTGAAAAAGCTCGTAAAAACCCTGTACTTACCTACGTATAACAAAATAATTCTAAGTGGTTATTCCAAAATTTTAAAAAAGTCTTAATTCCCTAAGAAATTAAGTAGCTACTCTGTAATTACTGCAAGGATTTCCCAAAGCCCGGTATTTCCATCAAAACACTGTGATTAATCAATTGTTAAACCAATGCTGACGAAACTCCGAAGTTTCTTGTGGAAGTTTTTCTGTTACGTCGATAATGATAACTAATAACGATCGACGACACGTAGAATTTAGCGCTAAGTGCAACGTACTGGACCTCTATTCTACTGCGTTACCACGATATCGCGTTTGACGTGTTTTGGTTTATGACTCGGCCGCAATTATGTCAATGACATAAGAGTTATCAAAACGTTGACGATACGGAAACGTTAAACGTCTAATACGATATCGTTTTTACCGAGTAGAATCTTGGCCCTGTAGGCCTAGCCAAGATGCAATCGCTGCCAACGTTTCTGTTTTCTATCAAATCGAAATATATGGCGTTGACATAAGTGGTCGACGCGATGTGCCTACGTCAATCCTATACATTTTGTCGATTTTAGAATATCGCTTACTTAGGGCCGTATTAATAAACTAATCTCAACTGTAACGCTCGTCTCAAGATGCGTCAAAAATGACAGGGAGGTTATTATGAGAAAACTATGCAGTTCTGTATAAGCTCAGAGAAAAGGACAGAGCTATATAACTGCCATAGCTCTGTCCTTTTCTCTGAGCGTAAACAGAACTGCAGGGTCATATGTCATAAAGTCATAATAACCCAACTATGTTCTCTATACGGCTTGACGTTTTATGATTTTATTAATTAGGGCCTTCGCGATAAGCATCTTGACTAGGCTCCATGTAGTACAAACTAAGCTGGCAAAATGACAAGTTTGGCATAAAGCCGATAATACTACTGCAATACAGCGTAACTGATAAATATAATAAGTTGCAAAATATACCTTACTGACTTACATGTTGCGGTGTATTTTGCACCTTATTTCATTTGTTCGTTAAGCGGTATTGCAGTATCATCAACGATAGGTTTTAGAAATTGTTCACTTCATGTTCTTTTTATCCGACATTATCACATTTTACAATATTACATTGCTCTTACATGTTCTATAGATTATAGAGCTTATTTTTCGCTTTACAGTCGATGTTTTTATTGAAATCGGGATTTAATTTTAATACCTTTTTTTTTAAATACTTTCAAGAGCGATAGCATTTAAAGACTTCAAGCGGTCATGGTTGAAATACGGTTCCAAGTGTTACTTAAGGTTTTATGTGATTAAGAAATGATATGGCGGTGACAACACTGACAACGTATTCATTTTGATTTGATTTCCTCTCAGTTACTATCAACGACATAGGCTGTTGTATATGTAGTTAATGTTTTTTTCAAGGCAAGGGGTGTGTTAATAATTAATGGGCGGACGATGGATGCAAATTACGTCAAAATCATGTCAAACAATGTACGTAATATAGATATGACTACAATTGGTTAAAAAAAGAGAACAAAATTGCAAATTATATAATTTTATTGTTGTAGTAAATAATCATATTTTTTTCTGTCTTACATACTTACATACTTTCAGTCCATTCCTTTTATGGTTTACTATCCCTTTATACAAGGAAAATTTACAAGTAGCCAGTATTATCTTAATATACTAATTATGTACTACGGTTGATAAAGGGAATTACAATACAATACAATACAATACAAAACACTTTATTGTCCACCAAACAAAAACATTACACAGAATTTTCACAATTTAGAAGACCCAGGTAAACAACAGGCGGTCTTATCGCATTATGGAATTTGCACTTACTGATATACATAATATATGTATAACAAAAACTGCATATAACTTTATACATAAATATTACTCGAAATCGAATTAAAGTCTAATCCATTTAATGCTTTCGTCACCATATTGCATCCATCGTCCGGCCTTTAAATAATTCAGAGCCTCTTTCTACTGGGTAAAACCATATTGCCTTTGTCATATTATCGTATTGTTTTTAGCTCGAACGAACGTAAAGTAAACAAGATAGCTATCGTAACGTTGACAGTACCATAACACGTGAAAAGCAATATCGTTTTACCCTTTTATATATATTTTTAATTTTAGATATCGATATGTAATGTTATACGTACACAAGATACCTACAAAGATAAAAATAGTAAGACTTTTTTGCAATCACCTAGTTGATTTCCCGCAACCTGTTCACGATTTTCCTTAACGCGATCGTGTTAATGACCTACTCGTATTGAGAAGACTTCACGCTCCCCGAGGGTGATCACTGATCGCCAATGGCACGGATTAACTAATACGTGTAAATAAAGCCGGCTTTTCACGTGGCCTACCACGGCTTGCTTATGGCCGTCATGTACAAATGGATATTGGTCAGTTGGATAGTTGGCCCAGAGTTGGCCAAATTTAGACCCGAATTCTATGTGCTGTCTATGGGTAAACCCTCCTTATTCCTAATTATTTCGAACGTTAGTTTTTATCGATGACTACATACATATTTCATTCCAAATTACAGCTTTCTACTACTAATAGTCTCTGCGCTAGGCTGCGGACGGACGGACGGACATGGCGAAACAATAAGGGTTCCTAGTTTGAAACGCATGGAAAAATAAAACTCATAATGTAACCCTCTGTATTGATGAGAATCTGGCTAAATTGATGTAATTTTCCCGCGTTTGCCGCTCTCAGGTTTTCACCAAAAATCAAACTGCTTTGGTGGAATTATGGTCAGGGTTCCACACGTTGACGCCCATATATGGGCGTGAAGAGTCGGCATCTATACTAATACTATAAATGTGAAAGTAACTCGTCTGTCTGTCTGTCTATCTGTTTGTTACGCTTTCACTGATAAACCACTGACCCGCTTTAGATGAATTTTGGTATGGAGTTAGCTTAAGTCCCCGGGGGCGGGATAGGGTACGTTTTATTTCGAAAAAATTGAAAAGTCCCTAAGGGAATTACCATAAACGAATTCCACGCAGACGGAGTCGCGAGAAAAAGCTAGTTCAATAAAAAATCTAAAGTACCAAAAGTCATGAGTCGGAAATGTTAAATCCTCGGAGAGGCTTTGTTTGGTGTACGCGAAATGTCTTCACCGGATCGTTTAGGTTTTGCCACCGTTAATCCACCTTTTAGGTATTTGAAATGTTAAATGTTACCTGCCTAACTTTTGTTTGCTATTTGGTACTTTTTTTTTTATAGAAATCTAAATTCTAGCACTAAAAGGTATATTATCACTTATTTAACACAGTTAGGATGAACAGTGTAAGTAGCTACGAGGTACAAGAATGTGGCGCAAGCGCACCATGCGCACCAGCCGGATGTGTGCACGACCACGTGCCAATTACCCGCATATTTTTTAGCGCCGAGATCTAAGCGCGGACGCGCCGCATGCCAAAGTGAGCCAAGCTTGAAAAGGCAATGTCGTGCATTAAACTTTACGTGACACGGAACTAATACTCTGAGAATTTTACGTTTTTAAACAATAAATTGTGTTTAATTTAGGCGGATCTGAACGTAGCTGGCACAACTCGATTTGTCTCGTTTGTCGAGCAGTCTGGTTCTGTCGTTGCGAACTACTTACAAAAAAGCTGAACGGTGCGAAAAAGTTTCAGAGGGCGTGGCCGAAATGCAAGCGCCGCTAACGTTTCTGTTTTCTATCGACTCTTGGGTCATACACAGATTTAGGTTACCGTCTTTCCTGTGGACACACCGAAGGTTAACGATTTTAAGGCCTAATTTTCTGGCTAAGCCATACCCGCAAAAACGCCGTCAGGACTGCTTTACACCTATCATATAAAAACATAGCTTTTAACTATTGACCACAGGAGAGACAATTTTTGTTTTTAACAGTGTGTATGACCCGTTTCTCCTACGCATTTTGTTCACTATCGAAAATCACTAAGTTAGCGTTATGCATCTTGACTAATATATAGATAAGATTTTCATATTTAACTCTTTCGTGACTAGCTGCTTGACTACGCAAAGCTAAACTGCTAGACCTAGACACTTGAAATTTGGAGGGAACATTCCTTGGGTGTCCTAGGGGGGACTGTGAAATAGGGGGTGAAAGCGGGAAACTTCTAGTGAATATACAGGTAGCCTAAGCTCCCTGACAATATTCCTTCGGTACATGGGTACTTGAAACCCTCAGTACTACGGGCGATTACCAGCGCCGTAGTCTCTGGAGCTTTACCTATGCTGAGTCAGCGCCTTCTCATCATACAAATATGTAAAAAAGTACAGTCAGCAACAAAAGTTTGTCCCAAAAATGAAATTTTGACGAAAACATTTTTTTAATCAGTTTTCTTTGCTTAACATGTTTTACTTATTTAAGAGCCTTGTGTGTTGTATGAATAAAGTTTTTATCTATCTATCTATCTACTAGGTAGGCGCTTGAACTATATTAGACTGTACCGTAATTTTTCCATTTTTATGCACTTTGGTTCTATCAGATAATATAAATATTAAATAATGCAATTCATACGCCAAACGCTCATACGGCATAGTGCTGCTCGCGTCCATCAGTTTTCTGCGATCTTAACCCGATCGTCGATCCACCTTGTGCGGGGCATGCCAACAAATCGAAAATCACTAAGTTACCGTCACATAAATTAAGCGAAGCGAGGGCGAGTCGCTGTGCTATTATAGTCTTGAGAATTGAAATGTCTATGGGTCTCAGATTCCACTTACCATTAGGTGGCCTGAGTGCCCGTGTGCCTTCTCCTTTAACATGAAAAAAAAAACACTTAATATTAATGTTGATTAATATTTGTAACTGCGAGTGTATTTAATGTTTTTTTAGTAGTTAGTGGTAGTGACCCTGCCTATGAAGCTTGCGGTCCCAGGTTCAATCCCCGACGAAGGCTAATATTTATAAGATGCGCGTGAGTATTTCTTTTTCAGTCATGAATATTTCCTATAATATATGTTTATTTCCCTACGTATGTAAGTATGTACCCATAGGTACTTCAAGCCTAGACAATATCGAACAAATTGATCTAAGCAGTTTGGGACTAGGTCAGTGCGAGATTGTCCCTTGATATTTACTATTCAGATAATATGTTTTAATTTTATAAGAATTGAATCGATCCTTACTTATATTATGAACGCTAAAGTTTGTACGTATGAATGTTTGTTACTCGTTCACGCAAAAACTTATTTACTTATAATAACTATTGAATGTGTGTAGGAATGGAGATAGCTTATACCCTGGATTAACAGCTACATTTCATCCCGGAAGGTTTTAAATTTGCCGAGGGAATAACGATAATCAAAATGTATGCGGACGAAGTCGCGGGCAGAAGCTTGTAACTAATATTTACATTTATTATTGACCTTAAAACCGCTCCAGAACCCCTATTCAACTTTTTGGACTCGATGTCGGAACAGGAAAAGAACTGCATTTTAGGATAGGTAGGTATATAAAAAAACTTAGGGACTACACTATTGCACCCAACTTGTTGCTAATGTATAATTTTATTGTTAGTGTTAGTCCTCAAACTGTAGTTTGGGTTTAATAGTTTTGATGATTTATTAGTTTTGAAAAATCACTTTATGTTGCGCCCTCTGAAGTAACAAAAGCTTTGCCACAGCGACCGCTAGATTTCGAACTCGGTAGGTCGATACCAGGCCCTAGCCAAGATGCAAACGCTCCTAACGTTTTTCTTTTCTATCGCTCAAAATGTATGGGATGACAGTCGACCACGTGGTTTATCGAAACGCAGGAGGATGTCATCCCATACATTTTGAGCGATAGAAAAGAAAAACGTCAGGAGCGTTTGCATCTTGGCTGCTCGTATATCGAAACATGCCAAAAATTAAACACACAATCACAATAACATAAAAAAACGTACACATGGCAGACTTAATGTCAAATGGTATTCTCTATCAGTCAACCAGATCAGTCTAAAATCGACATGCAAAGCCACTAGGCAACTGCTGCTACTTTTCATCACTAATTCAATGCAATCAATATCAAGGCCTCCTGGCGTATTTGCGCTAAAAAACCGACCGTTAATCCTATTAAAATGACTTATCACCCTAGCCGAATCAAGAGCGCAGCATGTCGACCGTGCTGTCATCGACACAAACACCTAAGTACAACGGCAACACAGTTAACTGGCCACACGCCTTATTGTGGGGTGACAAGATTCACATTAGGTCATTAATGAGCAGTTAAGTATGTTGGTGTCGGTACGTACAGCTAGTTCACATGACCCTCGTGCGCGTAACGGTCAAACGCCGTGGATGCGGAACTAAGCTCGAGGCTACGTATCATGATGAGGCGAGATAATGATCGAGTGGCAATCGATTACAATTAGAGGAATGCCGCCGCGCGCCCCCCGCGGCGCTGGATCCATCTCGCATTCCACACATTATTCGATCAGACCTTTGGAGGCCCAATTTGACCATCTACGTCAAAGTAGGCGGCTTAATCAAATAACCTTATAAATTAGGTAGTTCATGTATGAGACTTTGTACTACGAATTAATTTGATATTTGAGCAATTAATTAGTTACCAGTTTTTTACTGTAATGACGCGTTAACATAATTGCTTTCGGTTATACTTACGTAAAACTAGCTGCTATGCAACTTGGTAAACAAGCAGATCTTTTTACGTAGTAACATCCTCAATGTCGAATACCATAGTGTGCGATTACCTTAGCTTACATAAACGTTGTTATTATCCGATGCATGCCGGTGGGCTCATTCGTATGCCCGCGCCGCTTCTCGGAGATTCCGCCTTGGTACCGAGTATTTTACGTATTTGCATTTCGACACGATCCGTCTTTTTTATTTATTTTTATAATAGTTTCCCACGGGTACTGCCGCGGCATAGTAATTGTGCAATTCAATGGATGTAAATAAAATGGAGCTGCGGTTTTTGCAAGTCTTAAGTGAGATAAACGATGACTCAAGATGCGGGAAATGCGCGGCTATGAAGTAAGTAACATCCTGTTGCTGAGCCACAGTTCCTTGAGTGGAGCGAAAGTTAAGCGACTCGTCTTCGTTCATTCATGTGGCTCCTCATTGTTACATCATAAGAATTCAAAGTTCACGGCCGAGTTAACTCGAGCAGCAGGCTTCGACAAACAAGGCGTGTCTAGATTCCTAACTCGGAGGCTGCATCCGGGCCGCGGTCCGCAGGGATCGGGTTACCGCGGGGGCGCGCGAATGTCAAGGAACCCAGCGCCGCGCGCCGTCAGTCGCAGGCGCGCCGTCGACATGACTGCGCGCACGCACAGCTCGCGAGCCCTCTGCCGGCTAGCCGCGATCTTAGCGGTCACAGTAGCCGCGAAAATCGATAGTAAGCATAGCTCGTTATCACTTCGCATTACTTTACGTGTCACATAAACACACTAGGATGATAATAAAACGCAATGCTTTATTTCAGTCAGTGAAGAAATATCCTGCAGTAGAGACGGGCTGTACGCAGATTACGACACGGAGTGCCGGGAGTACGTGCGGTGCGCCGGAGGAGCCGCTCGCGGGCGCTACGCGTGCGGCCCAGGACGCGCGTTCAGCGAGGCTGCGGGCGCGTGCGTGCCGCGCCGGCGCCAGCCCTGCGTGCGCCGCGTGTGTGCCGCGGGGGACGCGCTCGCGTACGCCTCGCCGGACACGGCCTGCCGCCACTACTACCGCTGCGAGAACGGGACGGCTGTGGAGCACGCGTGTCCCTCGGGCGCCTGGTTTGACCTGGAGCGGCAGGCGTGCACCCGCGGCGCCGGCACGTGCTACGAGCCGCTGTGCGCCGGGCTGCCCGACGGGGACTACCCGGACTCGTCGCACGAGTGCCGGCGCACGCTGCGCTGCCGCGGCGGCGAGCTGCGCGCCGTGGCCTCCTGCGCCGCGCGCTGTGCCGCCGCCTGCCCGCCGCCGCGCGCCGCCGCCGTGCCGCTGCCGGCCGGCGACGCCGACTTCTGCTCGGACGAGACGTGCTCGTCGCTCTGCCAACACGCCGAGGACGGCGCGTACGCGGACCGCTCCACTGGCTGCCGCGAGTACTTCGTGTGCGAGGCGCGGCGCGTGACGCGGCGGGGCGTGTGCGAGCCGGGCCTGCTGTTCTCGGCCGACGCGGGCGGATGCGAGCCGGCGGCGCGCACCGCGTGCCCTCCTCCGGCGCGGAGTCCGTGCTACAACCGGCCGGACGGGCGGCACCGGGACTGGCGCGACTGCGGCTCGTGGTTCGAGTGCCGCCGCGAGCGCGTGGTGTCCCGCGGCTCGTGCGGCGCGCAGGTGTGGGACGGCGCGGCCTGCGTGCCGCCGGGAGCATTCGCATGCGAAGGCCCGGCGCCGGCCGACGAGTGCGAGCTGCGGCCGAGCGGCACGTACCAGGACCTGGGCTCCAACTGCACGCGCTACTACCACTGCGAGGGCCGCATGCGCACGATGATGGCGTGCGCGGCGGGCAGCGCGTTCGACGGCGCGCGCTGCTCGGCGGGCGCGGCGCGCGAGTGCCCGAGCCTGCAGCGCGACAGCTGCTGGGGCCGCGCGGACGGGCGCTACCGCGCGCGCGGCGCGGGCTGCCGCGGGTACTACGTGTGCGCGGGCGGCGAGAAGGCGGCGTACGCGTGCGCGGCGGGCAGCGCCTTCGACGGCGACGCGTGCGTGCCCGCGCCCGCGCCGCGCGCCGCCTGCGCCGGGGACGACTACTCCTGCAGCGCGCTCGCCGACGGGTACCACGCCGACACAGAAACCAACTGCCACAGGTACAGTTGCTTTTTATTTTATTAACAATTAGGTACACCACGTCCCAATTTCAAAGAGTCCAGTTGTCACTGACAAAAAATGGGAGGAGACATGCGTACGTATAAAAAATATGACTTGATTTCTCTCGGGCAGTATCTATATCTTGTCTTGTTTTTTTATGATCTGCCCGTTTCCTCTTCTTTCTTTCTTCTTCTTAGTGTTATTTTCTGTTTAACTTTAAATTTATCTGTGAAATGTGTAATTAGCTATGCAGTTAATTATTGTAGTTAACCTAAAATTGTTAGCAAAAACTGTTAGATTTCCGAATTAAAAAAAATCAATTAAGTAATAAGTTTAATATAATATTTACGGAACCCCAAAACAAATACATAACAAACTTCCAAATAAACTTAGATTTAATAATAGTAATGTTTAACTAGGAAACCTTATACTTTCGCCATGTCCGTCCGTTCGTCCGCAGCTTAGCTCAGAGGCTCTTAGTCCCAGAAAACTGTTATTTTGGGATAAATATACATATTAGTCACGCCGACAGAGTGGTAAAATAAAATCATGAAAAAAGTGGGGATGTTTTTTATCTCGTCTACCCCATAGTGTGGTGTGTCGATAAATAAATCTTTAAAAAATATTGCGGATTTGTCCACACAAATTTTCGACTAATGAGTCCCTTTTTGGGAAATATTAAGCTTTAAAGTAGGTATCCTTTTTTTGTTACAATCAAATGTGTATCATTTACATGTCATACTATATTAGGTACAAGCAATTACATGTAACCTATTCACACCTTAACGTCTGGCGATCTAGTTCCAGCTCTGACCGACAGTTTAGAAGTATCAGTAGCAGTAATACTCGTATGGACCTGGCCCCTATCCCACTAAACTTTACAAGTGTAACAGCTTAGTACCTATCTAGTCTAGATGACACGGTTTCTGTAGGAAAACGTATCGAAACTTTATTTAACTAACTCTAAGGGTCTCCCCAAACCAGTCGACTCGGAGTCGGCTTTCGCCGAGTGTTTTACACCATACTATTCGCATTTAGCCGATCGGCCGTCTCCGCGGTTGTACACCTGCGTTCAGCAGTCTCATCCTCCTTGCGGCCGTAGACACGCCCGATCGGCTGCGATTTGCTATTGCAACAGTCGAAAAGCGACGGTCGGCTCTCCCGTGCTCCGTACTGCCGTCGAGACGTCAGACAGCACGCGTACAGCCGTGGAGTTGGATGAACAGATGTAGGCAACAGCGGGTGATCGGCAATTGTAAATCTCATTTTTGGAGACTGGTTGTTAGTAACAACGTGAGTTGGGAATCGGACAGACGTGTTACATTATTTTCCTTCATATACCTAATTGTTACATATTATATTAGAACCAGAGACGATGGATATTTTACGCAGACGGGCATGGAGAAAAAGACTTACCAGCATTATTGGCGTAGCCTGCTTATTGGAAGAGCTTATTGGATACAAACGCAGCAGTAACTACTTTGGCCGTCATCGGCTCTGTTCGGCCGTCGCCGGCTATGTTCGGCCGTCGAAGACGCTGAACGGCTTCCGCCAGCTCTGACCGGTCCTTTATCGTAGGTACTCGGCCGTGATCGGAACTGTTCAACTCTTGCCGGCACCGAACGGCGGCACTCGGAGATTTATGAATGCGAACGTATGCGGTAGGCTGCTAACAGCGTCGTACAGATGCGAACAGCTTTACGGCAAAACGCCGTTTTCCCGTCGAAAGACGTCGTTTCGCGTCGGCCGAGCCGATTGACGTCTTATTCGCTCTTATTGCGTTGACATAAAGCTTTATCCGTACGCGATTCGCCGAAACGGCGTCGACTGGTTTGGGGAGACCCTAAAAAGACTTGTTAATATGATTTTAGTAGGTATAAACACCTTAATCGCTTGTATCTCAAGAACCAATGATGTCTACTTTGCCGTGATAGATTTCCTTTTGAATTCGTTATATGCGCTTTCATTTAGGATTTTGACTCTAGACACTTGACTCTAACAAAAATTAGCGCTTTAAAGCTTAATATTTCTTAAACGGATCCCTTAATCGAAAAATTGTTGCCACAAACCCGTAATATTTTTAAAAGACCTATCCACCGACACCCCACAAATCCCACAATATGGGGTAGATGGGAAAAAATACATCCCTACGTTACGTGTAGGGGAGGTACACTAAAAATATATATTTTGTTCAAGATTATATTTTACCACTTTGTTGGCGTTACAAATATGTATATCCATGCCTAATTACAGCTTTCTAGTACCTACTAAGAATCTCTGCGCTAGGCTGCGGACGGACGGACGGACGGACATGGCGAAACTATAAGGGTTCCTAGTTTGACTATGGAATCCTAAAAAAATGGACATTTTGAGCTCTGGGATTGACATATATCCAGCTTATCCAGCTTTTTTATGTCGAAACCCATACCTACAGAAATAATTTAAATTAATTTCATATCAATATTGAGTTCGAAGTCAACTGTTCACATGAAATATATAAATTTCAAATCTGCAACTTATTCCGTCTATAACATCCCTACCTTCCATCGAGTGTGGCGATGACTTTCCGAAAATCGAATTTTTCTGCAAGCGATTTTTCCATTCGCAAAATTTCCCAATCTAATCTTTTCCTGATAGTTTTTTTTCCAGAGGTAGATTTTTTTAGAAGCTATTTTTCTTTTCGCTTAATTTCCGAATCTAATCAATTCCTGATAGCCTTTTTTTTCCGGGGTAGATTTTTCAGAAGCTATTTTAACTTTTCGCATAATTTCCGAATTTTGAGTTTTCTCTGTAGCGTTTTATTTTTTTCAGACAAGTAAAGGCTCAAATTATGTTTTATCCTTTGCACGAAATTTTAATGGGGTCGACTTTACTTTACTTTGTACTGCGGAGCCACCATAAGGTAATTCTCTGTTGTATGTTGAGACCATAACACAATCACAAAATCGCCATTTCTTACCCTACCACCATGCATCTGCTTCTTTTTGCTAGGAGTTGATTTAAAAAAAACTTTACCATACGAATAAGAACTTATTATACTTCCATTTAGTACACGTTCCAATTTAATAATCAGGGCCCGTATTATGGTCACCTCTATAGCGGTGGATAAAGCATCCGTCACTCTCGCACTTACATATTGGTCAGAAGGTGACAGATGCTTAATCCACGTTTATCCACATCGATAAACACGACCGTAATAGGCCCGCTGATTGTTTATGTGGCGATGCCACGAACTGATCGGGCATGTTATCTAAAAAGGCTACTTCAGATAACACATGAAGGTTTTCTACTAGCAAAACTAGCAATATAATTATTGGCACTTCTGATTGACATTGACAACGAATTCAAAGTAGTCAAAGTCATCGCATTTCAACAAATTTTTGCGGAGTGGCTTTGGGGGCCATTTGCAACGTTAAAAGATGGCGGACGTGTGATTTGTTTTAGACTTTAATTTTTGGGTAATTAGGTGTTCAAAGTTCTTTTCTGATAGTGATTTGTACTTTTTATGCCTTTGTGTCGCACAGTGATTGAAGACTTGGACTTATTTCGTGTATCTGGCATCTTTCTTCTCGTTTCAAGTGGACTCGCAGTGGTGCAGAGGTTAAAACTATCTTGACCTTTGACCTACAAATCACCGTACAACGTTGCCCCCAATCTTCCTAGAGAAGATTGGATTGTGTTTTATTGCTATATTGATTTATAATTATATATACTTACTTGAAACTGGCGAAATCACTTCACGTGGAAACGCCATATCCCCGCGGTAGTAGCTGTTCAAGTCGCCGCGGGGGCAAAGAAAGAAGAAGAAGAAGAGTGGCTTTGCGGAGTGCTATAAAAGCATAAAATAAGCCAAATTTAAAATGGAGCAGCAGGGGCAGGTACCATTTAGTTTTATTGAGAGCAGTCACAAAGGCCGAATTTTAATCAAAACTGGTCGAAGGCATTACTTAAAAAGAATTAATGCAAAATCACAAACCTCTGTCTGGAATTGCGTTAACACTGGATGTGGTGGATTAATGGTATTAAACTCCGAAGAAACTCTTATTGTAAGACAATCTGATCATTCTTGCGTACCGGATTACCAAAGCGTTGATATTGAACAAAGTATTATTATATTGAAAAAAAAAGTGACCACTAATTACAGGCCGGTCCCTTATTTATATAAACAGGAAATGCAACAATATATGTCCGAAGAATTTGTTGACAAACTTCCATCGTTCTATAAAAAAAGGACATGCTTTCCAGAGCACGCCGCAATGCAGCATCTTTCTCATGTTGCAAGGACGTTACAATATCCGAGACTTTGGCTAACGATTGGCTTTGTGTTCAAAATCACGACATTCTTATTTTTATCGCAAGTGAAGCGAAAGAGTGGATAAGCAACTGTAATACATATTTCGGAGACGGAACTTTTAAAGTGGTGCCAAAGCCCTTTACCCAGTTGTATACTATCCATGCCGACGTAGGTTCTGATGCTGAGTACACGAAAGTATTTCCATGTATTTTTGCTTTGTTATCAAACAAAACTCAGGACACTTATATAAGGATGTTTACACACATTAAAGAACAAATCCCAAATTTTTGCCCTGAAGTATTTAAAACGGATTTCGAGACAGCGGCAATTAACGCCTTAAAAAATGTATATCCTGATACCGAAGTGAAAGGGTGCTTCTTTCACTTCTGGAATCACGGAAAGTCGGGAGGGATGCAAGTACTTAGCGAAATGTGTCGCTTTAGCACACCTTCCGCACTTGAAAATTCACGAGGGCTGGTTTACGGTGCTATCAGAATCACCAAACATTCCCAATATTGATCAATTTAATCAATATATGACATCCCAGTGGATAAAAGTAGACATGATCAAAATTGTATCATGTTTTGATACGAGACACCGGACTAATAACGTCACAGAAAGTTGGCACAAAAAAATCAACAATATCGTTAAAAGAAAGTCGAATTTATTGTTATTCCTCTCAGAACTAAAAGACGAAGCACAAGTAGCAAATGTTCTTCAAAATGAAATCCGACCGGATATTTACCGACGAAGACACCGAAAATACATAGAAAAAGATAATAAAATAAGAATTATATTACACAAGTATTTAGATGGGACAAATGATTTGAGAAAAACTATTGCTCTCCTGTCGTACTTAAAATATAATTGAATTAAATATTACAACTGCAAATGAAGAAACTCAAGTGTTATGTTATTTTATTAAGTTTATGGTAATATTTTAAGTTCTCCTTTTTATTACAAAAAGTTTTTACAATAAATAGATATTAATAAAAACAAATTGTTTTATTATGCCTGGGCCTTTATTCCATCTTATCGTGTCACAAAAAAAGATTTTCGATCCTCCATCGCCTTTCGTTTTTACAGCGTAAAAGCGTATCTCGAGCACCAACAGTACTAGGATTAGTAGAATTTTTAGTTATATAATTGTGATATGCCTAATATTTCAACCTTTTCTATTGTTTTCTATTGCATGAATTTGACATCTTATATTTTATTCTAATTTTCTTTTTCTATTCTTTTGACATGTTAATTAACCACTACTTACAATATATTTGCACGCTCGCATGCAAGCTTGATACATGAAACATATATATGGGTGAATCAACTTTTAAGGTACTCCCCAATTTTCGACATGTCTCACTATGTCACCTTAATTTGGTAGAATGCAATTTTTTTTTTTAGGTGGTCAATATATTGAATAAATCAGACAATTAAACTTACTTTCTAGCTGACAATTTTAAAAATTCTTCTATGATTTACACAAATATATCAGGTAACGCAGGGGACGACGTTGTCCCCGGGTTTTGTATGAAAAACGTGCATTTTCCACTGCGTTACCATGTTTTTACAAAATTATAGAATTGGTTTATGATTATGAATAGTGAAATCCGAAAATCTGATTATCTAATTTTAACATGTGTAAACCATTATCAATCTCACATATTCTAGTAAGTTTTTATTAGCGTGTAGAAAAGGAGGACTTTAAAAGTTGATTCACCCATATGTACCTACGCTAACATCTCTATACTGTGTCTATGCAAATAAATATTTTCTGATTTCTGATTTCTGAATGGCGATCAACACATAGGATGGAAATCAGATTGGGAAAAATTGCTCATAGTAATATTTCCTAGTGATAATGTAAGCGAAGGTGTACATTACGCGACTAGGAATATTTGAGAATGGAAATATTACTTTTTGTAAAAAATAATTTTCAGAAATTTACCCTCCGGGAAATAACCGAAGAGAAAGTTTAAAATTGGGAAATTTTGAGAATGGAAAAGTCGCTTGCAGAAAAATTCGATTTTCGGAAAGTCATCGCCACACTCCTTCCATCTGATCTAAACTTATTTAATATTTAGCTATGCATAGTACTATAACCGGGCAAAAGCATGTCGGACCATGCTCAGTGTTAGGCTTCCGAAGCCGTAGTTGTTACTACACTGTAATTCTATGGAACTTGCTAACTATGTAAACAAACAATATATTGCAATTGACATCTAATGTCAATTTTAGTATGGCGGCTTGTTTACATAATTAGCAAGTTCCATAGAATGACACTTTACAAACATGAAAAACAACAAATAATAACTAATTTTCTATTTAGTCATTTGGTGCGTCTTAGATGATTTTAGTAGGTACTAGGTAGCACTTTAATCGCCTGTATCTCAAGAACTAATTTAATTAAAGTTTTTTTTTTTAATTTTGTAGGGAGGGGGAGGTTTTAAAACAAGCGCTTTAAAGCTTAATATTATTTCATAAAATGATCAATTAATCGAAAAGTTGTTTTAACGAACCCGCAATATTATTGAAAGACCTATATACAACGCCTTCCCACTCTATGGGGTAGACGAGAAAAAAACGTTTCGTATAAGGAAGGTACACTACAAAATATTATTTCAACATATTATGTTACCACTTTGTTGGCGTGACTAATGGGTTCCTAGTTTGACTACGGAACTCTAAAAACTACATCTCTTGCTGTTCTTGGGGACTTATTAATTACTGTAGTTTCGTCCGCGGAGATTTTGATTATCGCTATTCCCTCGGAACTTTTTAACTTTTCGGTAAGAAAAAGTAGCCTGTGTGTTAAGCCAGGTTATAAGCTATCTCCATTTCAAATTTCATCCAAATCCCTCCAACTGCAGCGTGTAAGAGTAACAAACACACACACAAACCTTCGCATTTATAATATTAGTAGGATGCCATAACCTATACAAAAACAACGAAACTAATTCTTCAGTTTCCTCTCAGCAAATAACGAGATGGCGTCCAGACACACATTTATGGGTGAGGACCAAAGAGTCGGACAGTTAAGCACAGTTAACCATACAAACAACGAAGTCGAAAAAAGCTCCGTTCTTTTCGTCGCGAAAAGTATCCTTACAATTATTGATTGTTGGAATCAATTTCTGTAGTACTGGAGGACAAAGTCACCGATTTAGTGGTTGTTGGTTTCCTCGTGTATCTTTCAGGGTCGTTTTTTGGGGTCGATTCATATTCATATATTCATATTCATTTTATCCATAATATAATAATTCATATTACATGTCACAAAAAATAATAAAAATAATAATCAATTAGAACATGTCAAGAAGATTCTGTTATCGATTTCACGTTAAGAGTAGACGTGATTGTAAACGGCATTGTCACTACTTTGAAAAAACCTCTTATCTCATAATTTCGTGATGCACAATTTTAAACTTAAACATGAAGATAAATAAGTTTAAAATCGTTAATCGCTAAACATGAGATACGAGGGTTAATTTCCGTCGCATAACAGAAAAGTTTATTAGAAAATTTTATTGCGTGAGTTAGCGTGGCTAATTTTTTGGTCCTTACCCTTATCCTTATTTAAAAGTCCTAATTAATAATTCCAGTTACTTCTACTGCGAAGGCGGCGACAGGTTGGCCACGCTCACCTGTCTCGGTGGCAAGATCTTCGACGGACGCGCCTGCGTGGACCCAGTACACCACGACTGCGGCGCGCCTCGCCGGAACACCGTCGAGAACGGCGGAGCTGTCTGCGAAAAGGACGGGTTCTTCGTCCAACAAGGAACAGAATGCAAGAGGTACTACTTCTGCGTCACGGGTGAACGGACGTACCTCACCTGCCCCTCTGATCAGCTGTTCAATGGGCAAGTGTGCGTGCCAGCAAACCAGTACTCCTGCCCTGGATGAGGAAGTCCTTTTCTAGGAGAGGGACATTAGTTGCGCTCGCTGCGAGGGGAGACAAGTACCTGACTGATATTTATTAGTAAACCTAAGGCTGTGATTATGTACTATGAATTAATATGCTCCTAACGAAAGGGTGCATCTGTTATAGCTCGACCGCTATAAGCACGGCCTTCCCATGGTCAGCGGGGCGCGGGGGGGAAAGAACGCGCTCGACCAATCAGTGTGCTGACGCTCACGGTCGATCTATGAAAATCTCCAATCGCAATATTACGATATTTTTACAGCTCCAAAATGTTTTAGCTGTTAAAAGCACTTGCGCTCTTTTGACTGGGATCCGCGTAGTCTTCTGTTGTATGTTTTAGGCTAATAGCCCACTCGTCTAAGATTTTGCTCGATTATCTACCTCTTAGTTTGATTATTAATGAATACACGCATCGTTTATATATATTTTTATTTGGATAGAAACTGTAAAGCGACCTAAGTTTACATTTTAATTACATAGTGACTATATCTTACAATATGACTTTAAAACAAGGTATATAATAAGCTCTGCGAATAAAAAAATAAATCTTTTAAAACTACTTTTAAAAGAATAATGCATTTATTTCCGCGGCTTTACAGTGTCCGGCACCTTGTTTGGAGGCTTTAACCCCTTTGACGGCTGTGGCAACACTGGCAACAGTGTCCTTGCCACAGGGTTCCATACAAAATGACATGTGTGTCAAGACAAAATTGCCTTGAGCCTTTGTAATTTATATGCTGTAACGCTTGATTGTTAGTAGGAGGATGTTCCTCTCAGTATATAGCACAGGCTAGCTCAATCAAGGAGTATACAGAAAAGATATATTTTATGTATCGCTTTACAAGCGAAACTCAAAGAGTATACAGAAGAAAGAAGTTATCAAACCTCTATAGCACTTGACGTACTACAGAAAAGCAAGGTTGATTGAAAAGGAAATGAAACTCATCTGTCAATGGTGTGTGGTTCTTTATTCCATTTGTTTATGTACTTAAAATGACTCACACCATGACAGACAGAGAGACAGGGTCGTGTATCACGATTCGAGTCTTGGTAAATTTAACGTGGATCAGTAAGCGTTATGTACTGAAGGATTAACACTAGTTTACATAGAACTTACGGGAGGGCCGCTCAAACCTTAACAGTCTGCCACACTGAGGGTTTCCCTTCGCACTGGTGTGCAGATGAACTTGCCTCGACGGCTCCTACTGTTCTATTTCCGAAGTGTTGCAAATAGGAAGCTTCCTGAGCTTCTTTAAGTTGTTATGATATAATCCTATGAGTTGCTTGACGTATATAAAAGGTCATGTCTGTGCCATGATGTCTTGTTGTTGTATAAATGTTTAAATGTATTAAAAGTCTTAATGTCAGTAAAGTGTCAGTCCCACCTGAAAATACAAAGAAGCTTTAGCAGGCGTTCCCTAAAACTCTGGTTAAAAATGTCTAACAGGGATTGTAGAAAGGTTTCAAACACTCACCCGTTGAATCCGGATATTATTCCGTTTCCCAATCCCAATAGAAAAATTGACACGGCGCGTTTGTGCACGTGTCGTGACTGAAATAAAATCATCACTTTAAATATCTAACCTGACAAAACTGGTAAGGAACCAGGAAGACCTTAACAGCACTCACCTGTGTTGCTGCAGTATGCAAGCCTCAGTGATAGTCTGGTATCAACAATATAATAACTATTTCTTATCCTGCAAAGAAGCACGAGGTTATGAGTTTACGAAATTTCCAGCAGCTCACAACTATCCTTTGTTTTCAGTCTTACCTAAAGTGGCTGCTCCAAATTTGAGTATAACAAACTCATGGAGGACGGAAAACCTCCGATCTACTCCGATTCAGTTTTGAAAATAAATTGGTATCCCAGCCATCGCAGACGCTTTACGTTGACTGATAGTTGACAGACGTCAAAACTAAGAACTGTCACCCTTACGGTCACGTTCCAGTTTGCACTAAAACGGCTACTACATATTATCGAAAAAGTGTGGTAGTTTCACACGTACGCAATAGATGTCGCTAAACGTTCCGTTACAATACCCCCTCCCCTACGAAAAGTTTCGAGAGTATGGAGAAACTGCGATGTCCTCAGCGCTATTAAAAGTTGAAACTAACACGACTCTGAGCAAAAGAACAGAAGCTTGACTCAAGTAGAGTTAAGACGTAGCGAAAGCTCTACCAGTCACTCCGATACTGAAACAAAATAAGCTTTCAAGACGTGTATAAAATATCAAGAAAACGTGAAGAGATATAAAGAACCACTCTCTATTTCCTAATTAAACAAACTAGCTAAAACCTACTAACACAATATTCCCCACAATTTCAGTCTTCACCATTCATTCCTCACCTTCCGAATTACAGCATCAGCCTTACTCTCACTGCTTACCGCCTACAAACATACAAAATCCCGAGTCACTCCTGTCGATCCCAGTGCGACTCCTGAATCCCAAACAATCGAGTAGTCGTTTTTATTTGGCAAACGCAACTCTAAGGTTTTACACTTTATGTGTAAGCACCCTTAATAAATACCTACAAACTAATGAGTAGTTTGAGCTAAAGCATAGCTAAAACTTATATGATTGTCAGAAGTTAATCTGAGAACAAACAAAGAAAACTCTCCTATTTGTCAAGAGACTTTCTAAATAACCTTGGCGTCGCTGGTGGTAACAGTGTGTCACCAACCAACACGTGAAACACGTCCTACGGCTAAAAAGAACCTAAACCTAACGACAATGACCCAAAGTGATCACTCATTTAAAGTTTTATATCCTTTATGTGCCAAGTACCAAGATGTTTCCCGTCATAGCCGATCAACTCGTATACTAACGGGGACAATACTTTTTTTACAATACACTTCTTGTATTTGGGTGCCAGCTTCGATGCTTTAAACTTCTCTGCATCGCTCTGGATGTATGTTTTCCGCCAAACTTCTTGACCCTCAGACAGCTTAACATCACGTCTTCGTAAGTTATACGTCTTCGCGTTAGCTGCGTGAGCCTTCTCCAAGTTTAACCGAACCTTTACAAAAATTTGCTCCAATACGCCAAATTCACCCGCATACTCTTCCCTCGGCATTGCCACTACATAATCAGTATCACTTGTGTCTTTATAAAAATCGCCATTAATTATTGGTTCTCTGCCATGGACCAAGAAAAACGGAGAGAAACCCGTGGTTTCGTTCACCGCACTGTTTAATGCAAATTGCACTTTAAAAATATTTTGATCCCACGATCTGTGGTCATCCTTCACATAGGAAGATATCATCGTCATGACTGTTTTATTGTATCTTTCTACCATGTTTATTTGTGGCGTATACCTCGGTCCGTAGTGAATACGAGGAACTTTATATGCTTTCATTAAATTACGGAACTCTGATCCAGTGAATTGAACCCCATTATCGGTAATCACTGTTTCCGGAATGCCATGAGCTAAAAACACATAATTTTCCATATTTTTCGCCACATTAGCGCTTGTTGCGCGTCTTAAAGGAAATAGCATGGTATACTTTGAAAAACAACATGAGACAACTAAAAGGTGCATATAGCCTGATCGTGACCTTGGAAGTGGTCCGACTAAATCTACTGATATCACTTGAAACGGTCTATAGCATTGCTTAGGTTTACCCATTTGTCCTGGTGTAAGAGTCGTTTTGTGTTTATAGGCTGAGCACGTCGAACACTGTTTTATAAAATTTAATACGTCACGGTACATTCCCGGCCAAAAATACCTTAAACTTATCCTTCGGTGTGTTTTAAAAACTCCCGTATGACCTGAAGTTGGTGGTTCATGGTTTTCGGAAATGACCTTAGTGCGATTTGACTCAGGAACGACTTCTTTCCAATCAAAATCGTTTGTCAAAGAATACTTCCCCTTACTGTATCTGTAAAGAACACCATTTTCGATGCGATAGTTCGGGTAGTTCCTTGGAAAAGATTGACAACCTGAGTAGACCCTTTTAAACCACACGTCGCTCGCGATTGCTGATGTTGTAGTATTAATTACTTCCACCTTCATCAATCGAGAGAGAGCATCAGGAATAACATTATCCTTACCCTTTCTGTGCTCTATTGTAAAATTATATTGCGACAAGCGACAACCCCAACGGGCAAGACGTCCTGTCGGATTTTCTAAATTCATAAACCATTTCAAGGATGCATGATCAGTGACAACAGTAAACGGCCTAGAACCTAGGTATGGTTCAAATTTTTCAACAGCATACACTACCGCTAACGCCTCTCTCTCTGTTGCACTGTAATTTCTTTCATTTTTATTTAAAGATCTACTTATATAAGCTATTGGATGGTCGGTTCCTTCTACTTCCTGCGTTAGCACGCCTCCGATTCCATAGCTAGAAGCATCACAATGTACTGTGAATTGCTTAGTAAAATCCGGACATATCAAAACTGGAGCTGATACTAATCGGTTCTTTAAATCGACAAATGCCCGATCTGCATCAGTGGTCCAAACGAACTTAGTCTTTGAACTAGTAAGTGCATTAAGAGGTGCAGCTATAGTAGAAAAATTTCTAATAAAACGTCTATACCAAGAACAAGTACCCAAGAACATTTTTACTTCTTTCGAGTTCTTTGGCACTGGAAAATCAATAACCGCACGCACCTTACTAGGATCCGTTCTTAAACCGCATTCGTCCACAATGTATCCTAAATATTTGAGTGATTTTCGGAAGAAATTACTCTTTTCAAAATTAATCGTTAAATTTGCCTCTTTTATCCGTTGATGTAATCTATTAAGCAATAGTAAATGAGTTTCATAATCTTCTGATACTACTATTACATCATCTACATAACAAAAAACTAGTCCTTTACTCACTTCACTGCAAAATGGAGTACCAAAAAGCATGTCCATTAACCTTTGCTGGCGAGCTGGAGCTCCGCACAGTCCAAATGGCATGACCTTAAATTTAAAAAGACCCTTACCGGGTGCTGTGAAGCTAGTCTTCTCCTGTGACTGTTCATCTAACTTTATCTGCCAAAAACTTGCTTTAAAATCTACCGAACTAATGTATTTTGCATTTCTCAGGCTATCTAAAATTTGGGGTATGTATGGTATTGCATAAGCATCCCCTTTGCTAATTGCATTTAGTTTTCGACAATCTAAACAAAATCGCCATGTCCCGTCTGATTTGGGAACCATAAGGACTGGATTATTCCACGGGCTTTCACTTGGTGTAATCACATCCATTTCAAGCATTTTATCAACTTCCTTATGTAATTCTTTAAGCTTTTCCGGAGACATAGGATATGGTCTGCACTTAATTGGCATAGAATCGCCAGTATCAATTTTGTGTTCTACTAAATGTGTTCTACCCAAGCCTTTACTTTCAAAAGATATTTCTACAAACTTTTTTATTACTATTTCGGCTAATTCTCTTTGATCAGAAGTCAACGTATCATAAGCTAATACATTGTTGAGTTGTGTATCTATATTAGCAGCATTTTTAATATATTCTATTGGCTTTTTGATATAAGTTATATTCTCAAATATTTCAGGCATTAATGAAAATTCTTTCCAAAAATCTACTCCAAGAATGATATTCGATACTATCGATGGTATGACATAAAATTTAATTATTTTAGTCACTCCTTTAAAAGAAATCGGGAGTGAGATAAAACCAACAGTACTACAGACTGAACCATCTGCTACTGTGACTGATTCCAGAGAATTCACTATCGAGTAACCTAAGTTAACAAAACGTTCATGTGCGCCATTCCCTATAATCGAAATTGCTGCACCGGAATCCAATAATCCACAAACTGTCAAATCCAAAATGTCTACATTTAAATAAGGCCGAACATCGTTGTTGTCAGGTTTAAAGAGGACCGTGGCGACGGAGTTGTGCTTAAAATAATTAGCTACAATTTCTAACCAATTTTTACTATCAGTGGGTACGGCTTCCTCTACTGATTTAACACTACGACCCTCGCCAACCCGTTTTTTGGCTTTAAATTTAATCTACACTTCGGGCATGAGCGGGAGGTGTAACCCATCTCACCGCATTTAAAACATAATACCCGTTTATCGTTACACGCCTTGGTACTGTGTGAATCTACTTTGCACCTAAAACAATAAACCTTACCGACCTGAGGGGTCTTTTGGTTTTGAAACCGGGGTGCAGGTATATGTCGTCGCTGTTGAACGAACTGTGCCGGCTTGTACTGCTTTTGATGTTGCGGCGGCACAAACTGGCTCTGCTGAACTGCAGTCGAGGCAACAGCGGTAATGTCCTGTTTCGTATGTTTACCCTTGTATGTAAAATCTGGGTTTAAAGTAGATTGTCTAGGCGGTTCCGAAAATAATTTGCCTTTTTGGCGAGCCGCCTCAATTTTCCTACAACAACGTCTCAAAGCATCTACAGAATTTACTTCGTGCAGAGCTAGCTGTTCTGAGAACGACGGTCTAATATTATGTAACAAAATCTCTAACTGATCTTCATCACTTAGAGGTTTTAAAAGTCTTGAAAACATTCCGCTCATCACTGCAAAATAAATATGGGTTGGTTCATCCTGACCCTGTGTGCGAGCGTGAATTTCATCTAATAATCTGTAATCAAAATCTACTGGTGCAAATTCCTCTTGTAACAAGATACCTAACTCCTTCCAGGACCGAAACCTATGTTTATTTCCTCTGTACCACAAGAGACCTTGATCAGTGAACAGACAACAAGCCGCATTAAATAGTTTGTCATCACTAATACCAAACGCTTGGGCGCGCTCATTGACTGCTTCCAAAAACGAATGAACACTGGTCAGCCCGTTAAATTTGGTGCTGATGTGTTTTAAAATGTTGAAATTGTTTGCTTCATTACCGGACTCAAGCGAATCTGGAATACCGCCAGTACCAGAACTTGTTGAACCTTCACTGTCCTTTTTAGGTAAAAGGTTTTCTAAAACTACCGAGCATTGCTCTAACTTGGACTTCAATACCGAATGGGTCTCCTTTTCTATAGGCAAATCAAATCCTACTACCCTTTGCAAACGAAATAAAAGATGACAGTACAAAGACTTGACACGAACTAACAGCCATTTATCCTTTGATTTCTCCAGAGTATTTAGTTTAGCCTTTAACTCCTTTATTTTTTCTGTGATTATGGGTAACTCAATGCTAGCGTACAACTCTTCACCTAAAATCTCTTCCGGCAGGAATTCAGCGCTTAAACACTTTAACTGTCGTTTCATTTTTAGTACTGTATCGCCTGGTGTCTCGGCACGAATTGTTATTTCATACATTAACTCATCCTTCAATAAGGAATGATAATATACTCTCCGTAAGTCCATGTTTGCAAAGTTAAAAAAATAAGATCAAGTTTTAAATTTATGAAGCAAGACTAATCTCCGTTAACTAATCAACCCTATCTCTCTATCTGTGGTGGTATCAGAATACACTTGTTAAAAGTTATAAAAGTTCTGACTAATATTAATCTTTCAATAATCACCAGTATTTGATATTTATTAACATACCACCTAGTAGTATGTTTGTTTAAAATTAACCACTTACTTAAGTTTGAGACATGAACATTCAGAGTAAATGTTTCAACTTTAAGTTATAATTGTTCTCAGTTAAAATAAACTAATTTTCTCTTATAGTAATAAACTCAAGTTTTAAAATTTTAATCTTGATGAATGTATTACTTATCAAACAGTATTTATTTTATCTAAAGTGTTTGCAAAACATTAAGTTCCTAAGTTAAATTATCATTGATAAAGTAAACACCATGTGTTCTTAAATTTAATTATTAACATCAGCAAGTAGCTATAATGTTCATGAAAAGTATTATACACCAGCACTATCGCTATGATGTATGTCTAAGCCTAAATTATTAATAACATCAGCGCTATGCTATAATGTTTTTAAAAGAAATCTCATACACCAACTCTTAAGCTATAATTTTCATAAAAAGGTATTATACACCAGCACTATCGCTATAATGTATATTGAAACTTAAATTAATAATCACATCAGCGACATGCTATAATGTTGAAAAATTGTCACATACACCAGCCCTTAAGCTATAATGTATGTATAAAATAAGCAGTAACACCAGCAAGTAGCTATAATGTTAGCATTAATGGTTATTCACCAGCAGTACAGCTATAATGAAAACCTAAAAATAATTATTAACTTCAGCGAGCAAGTTATGAAGTTAATATGAAAAAAATAATAGTTAAACACAGTCCTTAGACTATAATGTTTCCCTAATTATGAATATAACATAAGGATGTTATATTAAAACAAACACAAAACAATTTGGAGCCACCCACATTAAAACTTATATGACTACTAAACTTAACCTAATTGTTTGTTGTTGATACCAGAAAATTACCTAAAAATATGCACAAATGCATATAAAATGCAATAAAAAGGTGCTAAAAACTAATCAATACACTTCATTGCATGTGTTATTGATTGTATAAACTTGTCCATTAAGACTTAAATGTCAAAATCCTAAAAAAAATCTCTTTCTTCTATTGTTTACAAACATTCAGTACCAAGTACCCAAATATGAGTCCACTTTGTATCACCATTTGGCAGCTGGGCTTTGAATGTATAAATGTTGTGTTAACATTTACTTATGTGTTTATATTCAAAATATAAGATGCTATTATTGTTTTTTAACTAACCTGTTCACTGTTCTAAATGATATTGTAATTGAACACTAGTTATTTACTGTATATTTTAAAATTGCAAACTGCGGTCAATATGCATAAAACAAATATCACTAATTTATTGATTACTATATATTTTACTAACTAGTAAATTATGGTTTTATTAAGTACTCTAAATGGCAGTTACTTTTGTTTTATTTTCATCTAATTGTAAAATATATTTAAACACACAAATTTATATCACTGTAATATAACTATTTAAATGTTTTATAAGCATCCTACTCATATTGAACTAATCAATTTCAATTTCAAAAGTATTGCACTGCACAGTTTCGTTCAAAGATTGCAAAGCACCAGTATAACAATAGATTTGTGAACACACATTAGCTTGTAATTGCTTTAATATTTAACACACACAATATCTGTTAAAACACAAGAAAATTAAGCATGTAACAAGTTTCACTTATTCAGTTGACAAGGAAGAAAGAAATAAAACGCAATACTAGCTACAACAAGCACAAGCAACTAATATCTTAACAAATTTGGGAATTTAAGAGAGGAAAGAAACCAGCGTAGACACGCTTCTTTTATTGGTCTTCCAATCTGAAATATTCCATTTTAAAACGATAAATTTACCAAGAAAATAAGGGGCGCCACTGTAACGCTTGATTGTTAGTAGGAGGATGTTCCTCTCAGTATATAGCACAGGCTAGCTCAATCAAGGAGTATACAGAAAAGATATATTTTATGTATCGCTTTACAAGCGAAACTCAAAGAGTATACAGAAGAAAGAAGTTATCAAACCTCTATAGCACTTGACGTACTACAGAAAAGCAAGGTTGATTGAAAAGGAAATGAAACTCATCTGTCAATGGTGTGTGGTTCTTTATTCCATTTGTTTATGTACTTAAAATGACTCACACCATGACAGACAGAGAGACAGGGTCGTGTATCACGATTCGAGTCTTGGTAAATTTAACGTGGATCAGTAAGCGTTATGTACTGAAGGATTAACACTAGTTTACATAGAACTTACGGGAGGGCCGCTCAAACCTTAACAGTCTGCCACACTGAGGGTTTCCCTTCGCACTGGTGTGCAGATGAACTTGCCTCGACGGCTCCTACTGTTCTATTTCCGAAGTGTTGCAAATAGGAAGCTTCCTGAGCTTCTTTAAGTTGTTATGATATAATCCTATGAGTTGCTTGACGTATATAAAAGGTCATGTCTGTGCCATGATGTCTTGTTGTTGTATAAATGTTTAAATGTATTAAAAGTCTTAATGTCAGTAAAGTGTCAGTCCCACCTGAAAATACAAAGAAGCTTTAGCAGGCGTTCCCTAAAACTCTGGTTAAAAATGTCTAACAGGGATTGTAGAAAGGTTTCAAACACTCACCCGTTGAATCCGGATATTATTCCGTTTCCCAATCCCAATAGAAAAATTGACACGGCGCGTTTGTGCACGTGTCGTGACTGAAATAAAATCATCACTTTAAATATCTAACCTGACAAAACTGGTAAGGAACCAGGAAGACCTTAACAGCACTCACCTGTGTTGCTGCAGTATGCAAGCCTCAGTGATAGTCTGGTATCAACAATATAATAACTATTTCTTATCCTGCAAAGAAGCACGAGGTTATGAGTTTACGAAATTTCCAGCAGCTCACAACTATCCTTTGTTTTCAGTCTTACCTAAAGTGGCTGCTCCAAATTTGAGTATAACAAACTCATGGAGGACGGAAAACCTCCGATCTACTCCGATTCAGTTTTGAAAATAAATTGGTATCCCAGCCATCGCAGACGCTTTACGTTGACTGATAGTTGACAGACGTCAAAACTAAGAACTGTCACCCTTACGGTCACGTTCCAGTTTGCACTAAAACGGCTACTACATATTATCGAAAAAGTGTGGTAGTTTCACACGTACGCAATAGATGTCGCTAAACGTTCCGTTACAATGCATATAAATAGAACCAAATGACGGACCTATAGTTTTTTAGCGGAAAACATAATTTATTTTGCGTTTAAAAATATACGTATATAAAAAATATACGTATAGTAAAAACAAGCCTTTTTAATATGATATTTTATAATACAAAAATAAATATAAATGTAAAGTCCAAACTCGGCGCCAGGACACACAGTAGGAAAAGACGTAATATACTTTTAACATTTTTATAATAGCGAAAATATTTAAAAATTATAATCTTATACACCTTGTGACAATTGATGTCTGAGATTATGGAATAGATATAACTAGTATCTAACTACTTTTAATGTTTGGCAATATTACAGAGTAAAAGCATGACATTTTCTTTACAATTCAATGTTATTAAATAAGTGTGTAATAAACCAATTTCCCATCAATCTCGTTTTTTTTAGCAACTAACGGAAGTAAATAACATTTTTTTTTATGTTAATGGCAAAACATTTAACGTGAAACATTAAGTGTTAAATTTATACACAATTTTAGACATACCTAAGTTTTCTATTGGTCCACACCAAATACGCATATCAGTGACTTATGGTGTTAGTGTTCTCCAAAAAATGACACATTTACGTTGTTTATAAACCTTAGTTGTTGAAATATTTAAATTATTATACGACGCTTGATAATGAAATTAATGGATAATATAACAAAGGCAATAATAATTTATCTATATTACAATGAATGATGTAAACTAAGCCAGCTAGCTTAACTACCGCCCGAAGCAAAAAGTCAGTGCTATACGCAAAAGGATTTTATGTACTTTAAAGGTGTTTTGCCACCGGCAATACGAGGCGTCGCGAGAATTTACATTTGTTTTAAATCTACCATTGAAGATGCGCGAGGAGGGAATTGAAAATGTTCAACACAAAGGACAATGGGCATTTTGGTACCCGCTTAATAGCAATGATGGTGGTGTCGTTGAATAGGTAATATAAATAGGAACAGCAAATGGAGATATGCGCCCTGGCTATCTTTACTCTACATAAAAATCCCTTTCCATTCATATACAAGTTATGTCCATTGGGGCGGGAACTACATTCCATACATTTTTGCCCATTGTCCTTTCGATTCTCGTCTTGCCTTGTCTCGCTCGCGTGGCCGGTGGAAAAGCACCTTTATATTTTACTTTTTTATTTGGATGGCAACGCCTTAATTTGCGAGCACTAAGGTTGTAATTACAATGATTTCTCCGCCTCCGTGATATATAATGACTATCGAGTTAAGTACCTACGGAGTATCAAATCGAAAAGCACCAAATAAATTTATAAAACATAATTTCGACATGAAATATCTGACTTTAAATTCTATTCACCTACTGGACACAAAACTGGGAATAATCCCACCTGTTTACCACCCCCTTTTTTTCAGTAGTAACTACTGGGAAAAATAGAGGTTTTGGAAAAATCCAGTAGTTACCATCGGCAACAAATGCGTGGTAACCAGATATGGAAGTTTTTGTGGCACGAATAAAATTGTCCTAGGGATTACCGAACGATAATAATTTATCGATAAATTGTACTTTCTTATGACAGTTATGTATGACTATGAGATAACGTATAACATTAATATGAACATGCATTTTCCATACACCGTAACTCAAAACTTAAAAGTGGCATAAGCATAACGATAAAAATAAATGATTATCTACCTATAATATTTTTAAGTTTGAGTCTTTTCCATAAATTGAATGCTTAACAATGTCATACAATTTACCTAAATATGCCTTTGTTGCAAGGCAGTCTTGGTTTCAGTTTATTTTGTATGGAAATCGATTGAATTGCATCGATGGGTAATGATCAGCATTTCAGTTAATTTCTACTTAATCCGGTGAATGTTATCTATCTACTATGACACTTATTTAAAACAGTTACCGATAAATTTAATATCGGAAGGAAGTCCCTAGTCTATTGACGTCATTGCCACAAAAACGAAAAGACCAAAACCCGACAACTTTCACAACAACTGACCCGTCCCGACAACTGTCAAGTAACAGTTACTTTTACAATATGTCCGTTACAAAATGAAAACTGCGTTTAATTTTCATGTACTTGGCCATTTAAGAGTCTAAAGCATCCCTTATACACATCTTTGGCTTGCTCGTTTCCAAATGCAACTTAAAAAACATCAACACGTAAGAAATTTCAATAACAAATTATAAACCAACCAAGATTTCGCTTACAATTGAATAAGTTAAACACCACGACTATAAAAACGTACTTTTATCGCCAAAGGGTAAAATGAATAAAACTCCTGCCAATTTTGACTACTTACATATATTATTAAATATAAATGGAACAAAATTCATAAAATATACTCTTCAGTAGAATTGTTTTTAATAATACTCGATAAAATTTTGTTTATTAACAATAAAATATTTTTAGAAAAGCAAGTAATCACTTCGTGATATATTTTAGAAATACATAGAAGCAACCGTTGCCTCTAATATTATTTCATATAAGATAAAAATACACAGGACTGACCACGTTTTAGTAATAACAACACTCCGATTAAATATAAAATACTTAAACGATATTTCATTTTAAGTCTGCTTGAAAAATGAAGGCAGCTTTCTAATCCGTTATAGGCCAAAGGTCAAGTCAACAAGTACAGAAAAATAGATGACAAGTTTATTACGGCAAACTTAATAGTATAGAGACTATAGAGGAATCTAGTGTTACAAACGCTTCAAACGCGTTAAATTGTCGGCCACGATGTCTTTGTTACTGTGGTTATTTAATCGTATTATGTATTTGTTTGTTAAGACGTATTCGGGTAAGGACCAAATAGTCGGACCATAGTTAAGCGTAGTTAACCATACAAACAACAAAAGTGAAAAAAGTTCCGTTGTGACACGAAAATGATCCCTACAAAATGTATGGCTAATTTGCGTGTCACAACGGGAGTTTCATAGAAAATTAAATTGAGTGAGTTAGCGTGGCCAATTTTTTGGTCCTTACCTATTTTGCCCGGCTAAACCAAATCGCAGCATCTCAAAGAAAACTCCTGTAGCGATAACAACCTTATTAATAAGACGAGAGGTTTGAAACTACTTTGGAAATTTAATCGGAAGTACAGTTTATTGGCTAGTATTGTCCAATTAGCCATGTTTAATTTTGATTATGTGTATCTCTTAGTTTCGATCAATGATAAGATCGAATTACAGCCACATTAGCAATATTTTACATAACACGTGTTGACATAAACATCTATGTAGTGGCCTTCTAAAATAAGACAATGACAAATAATATATCAAAATTAGTTATTATATAACACTCAAGCCTTTAATACGCTGAGATTTTTCACTATAAAAATTAAAAGGGTGAATTGCAAAAATATTGTACATAGTTAAGGACCTAATTGATGTCAAATTTTAATTGAAACTTAATAATTTTTCTAAGGTTAATCTTTGTTACACAAAGGAAAAATGTTTTGTTTCAATTAATCATTAACATCAATTAGGGCCTTAACTATGTACAATATTTTTGCAATTCACTCATAAGCCACCCGAAGTTCGCATCTTGTTAAAATCAGCTGTTTCAGACGTTTATGTTCAATCGCCCACACAGCTGAGTGACCAATGAAGATAAACAGAGAGAAACTGTCTTGGTCGTGCACATGAGATTCTTATGTAAAATCTATATTTATCTCTTTCTACATTTTCTCACTTCCGTCTCTAATGGGCAGTTAATTGTGTGGCCGTTTGTACCTATAGTCGTCGGCAGTAGAAATAAGTAGACTGTCGAATAGGTCAAAAATCTATACACGATTCTATTGTCATAAGAATAAGAGCGTGTATAGATATTTTTAAGCTTTTCAACTGTCCATCTACTTCTCCTGCTGACTGTACCAATTGAAATATCGCGTCATTTTCACGGGTCCCAGTGTAAACAGAACATGCGTTAACTCATGCGAACCTACCCACCTTGAACTGTGCCAATATTAGATTGACTCTATTGATTAGAGTAACTTAACGCTGTGTACATAGTATTGGATAATAATTGTCTTGTATAATTTTGAACAATTACTGGTTGGAAAGGCCTGTACCAAACTCCATATGATCGCAATTTGTATGGATTTTTGACGAGTCATGCTGTCAAAGGATCGAATCTTTACAGACAGCGTGCAAAAACATGTATATGTGTAGGTGATAACATAATTAGAAACGCTTGCCTTTTTTCCCTTACCTGCCTGCGAATATAACTTTTCTATTATGAGATTATGACAAACAATAAAAAAGTTGTTAACATATTTGATTGCTAGTTACAATTACCGTTAAGTAATAAATTAAGCTTTAAATAATGACAATTCATCTCTTGTAAAAAAAGGAGGTTTAATTTCATAAGCATTTCAATAAGAATAAATATTGGCGGTCATATACATATATAAAAAGTTATAAAATTTTGTATGGTCGAGTAAACATTTAGTTTAAAAATACCAATAAAACATACAGACCATTTTTAACAAAGGTTCATTGTAGTTACATTAATTTAGACCTAAGTTAATTTTCCAAAGTAAATTGTAACTAGCATTTAAATTGTTAATTACCATAAAACGTGGTGAATACAACCTTAAGCAGGCATAACTTGTTACAAATAAGAACAAGTATTAAATGAAAATAATGCAACGTTCTATTGGAAATAATTTCAGTCTTATAACTATTAACATATGCTTCATTTTAGATTGTTTCCTTATTTACCCCATTTTACGGTACTTTTTGTTTGGTGGTCAAATTCGATAAGTGAGTTTGTATTTTTCCACCACCACCACCACCATGTATACACATGTGATAGCATGAAGACGTAAATTAATAGTATGTATTGTACAGCCAACCAATGTAGATTCCTAAGCCATCTAAAAGTAAGTGACATAATAATACAAATAGTAAAAGACCTCTTAGGTTTGACTCACTTTGACATGGTTCCATAGTGGCTCAGAAATATATTCGGTACACTTGTACAGTCAGCGCCACACTTAAGTGACCCGATCCTTATGACAAGATAAAATACTAGTAGTCACTTAATTAAGTGCTAATATCCATACTATACCAAAGATTAATCCAGACTAGAATAAAATAAAAAAATTGATCGACGTTGATAAGACTTGTTTGCATGAAGAAACATTCACCCGGGCGACGCCAGCATGCATGAACAGCCAGTAATAAATAAATTTAATGTTTGTATGTGATTATTTAAGTGTAATCTATGAAATAACTATTTACGAAGCGAAAGTTAAAAAAAATACTTGAAGGAAAGGTTCAGTCTTAGTTCAATAGCTGATAAGAAACATTCGTTGGACCATTTATAAGAAATACATACCATTTATTAACTAAAAACGACTATTAAAGACAATTCCATAAATATTTATAATTTCTAGAATGCATTTTACATTCCTTATAACCGCCTTAACAAGAGGTGCTAACATGCTATAGTATAATAATAACCCATCTCTGCCTTTCAGCTGTAACCTCTTGTCATATATAATATGCCAGATATAAAAGGCAAAGTTACTCGTATTGGGTTCTTACAAGGAGAAAAGGAAAGATACCAACGGAGTGTCAGCACCTCATGTTAAATCCCTAAGCACATTCAGAATATATGAATCTACTTTCAATAACCTATTCATAACCTGCCTATGAACATCTAATTAATATACAGTGATATAATCTTCTAAGAGTTCGTCGGACTCTCTCAAACAGAGTTCTGACTCACTCTCATAAACAGAGAAAAATAAAATTCGCCGTATTAAGAAACAAATGATTATTTATAGTTTATTTTACATTATAGGAATTGGGACAATGCATTTGTTAGTAAACTTGCATTATTTTTTTACAATTTTAAGCAGGACGTATTTTGAACACATCCTCAAGTATACAAGTATAAGGTTGAATTTCGAACAAATCTGTACACTTATCTCGGTTTACACAATTGAATCACCCATTCTACCTGGTTACCTGGTTTGTATACCTGGTTTAGCCTCCTAAATTAACCCTTGTTAGGATATGGGATCATTATCTCCCACGACAATTCTCTCGTGATTCAAATAACTATTAAATTTTAATTACAAATAGTTAAGGAAAATTAAGAAACGTTAACTTTGTCAGTTTTGTGACGAACTTTTGCCATGCATTAATATGGCTAAAAGTTAACGTTTCTTAATTTTCCTTATCTTTATTTTGAAAATGCCCTATTAATACAAGTTCTAAATACATTAGTAATTTCTAAAATTTAAGTATGATTTTGCAAGAGCCGCTTCTAATTCTCGTGCCAACTGAGAAGCTGCATGCGGGATATGTTAAAAAAAATCGTTTGACATTTCCTCCCATATGAATTTTAATGTCGAGTTGCATGAGAACTTGGGCCAGGGCAGGTGGCGGATAATTTCCCAGTATCTTAATAAGGGTTTAAAGAGCACATCTACAACTGCAAAACCGTAGAAGATTCAACCTTCCACGGCTACTAAAAAGGTTGCACATGCAACATAACTTTTCTAACATTTGCGCCCTTTTTATTCGAAAGGCAGTGTGGTTATGATACAAATTAGTAACAGCGCCGTCTAGATTACAACACCGTAAACATTTCGAGTTAGCTTTGTTTTATAAAATACGCGTACTCAATGACTTTTTCCTGCGTCTTCTCGTACCTGCTGAAAAGAAATATTTAAACCGTTGAAACACACTCTTATTACAAGTAACTTTAGACTTATTTTTTTACAAATATAGAAGCTAAAAATTACGTCGAGGAAACGTTTCTAAATATAACAATTCGCCGTCACCGGGACATACAGTATTTGTGGTATACTAAGTAACGAAATGGATGTAATTAAATCTTCTTTTTTTTAAACATTAACAGAAACAAAAATGAACCATATCATAATGATCAGAATCGTGCGAAGGATTTCCAATCACCCTGTATAATAAATAATAACGTGTCATAAAAGAGAAAATGAGCGCGCCGTTCGAAATTATATTGCCAATATGATGCAATGTTTACCCAAAAAATACTACTTAACACGATGGTGGCCATTAGTAATCTAGTTTCACCTGTCACCACGTTACAACATTTTTCCTACTCGGCTACTGTGTAGTTAACAGTATCAGAATGCTACCCGTAGTTCAAGTAAAGCGTTGTTATGGTAATGACAGTTCCGTATTGAGCAAGCTATGGTATCAGTTCTATAATAACAATTATAGCATTGATTATTTGTAATGGTGTTTGGTAAACAATTCTCCTTTAAAGTTTTTATGATAAATTGTTAGAGCTGTGACAAACAATGAAAAAGATCATAAAGGAGGGCATTATAATATTATTGAATCATCAAGAAAAGATAAATTACACGGACGAGGCTGTATGGCAACACTGTTTGGCCGGTAAGTAACTTATCAGCCGAAAAGTCATAAAAGACTATAAGGCTCCATTAGATCGGACTGCGTGGCAAATTTACAGGACTTATTACGCTAAACGCATTATAAATCATGCGCTCGGGATGGGTCATATCGCCCACATAACCGGTATTGACACGCGTTGCTAACACGGTCACGGAACCATGTTACAATGAAATGTCACAAATGTGGACCCACCTTTACGATACTTATGATTTTAATCTTATCAACGCTATGTCAAAAACAAAAGACGCCACTCACACAGGAATGACGTCACAGATACCTAGGTCTAATTTGCGCTGTCAAACATGACGGAAATATCTATCTATCATTGGCGTTGAACCAGTGGTGCGGATATATCCGTCAATGGTGTTGAAAGGTTAATTATGACACTCGGTTACGATTTGTGTTCTTAAGAGAACGCCGAGCGTCCAGTGGCGCCCTCATTACTTTTATAGTGTTTTCTAATAAACTAAAGGATTTCCTAAAATCAAAGAGCGCTTTACTGTTGTACAAATCAACACACAATTTATAGAGGATATGACATATCGCACCTTCGGTAGAACAAGGACACAATGTACAATGTGACTACAGGGGAAATTGTGCCCTTGTCCCGTAGAACAAAGGCACAAAGTACAATGTTACTAAAGGGAATTTGTGCCCTTTTCCTACCGAAGGTGCGATATCTTAACAACAATTGAACTATGAGTGAGTAACTTAACGGAAAAAGTGGCCACCTGTAGACATACACGAAGGTTAAAGGTTATTAAACTGTGTCATGTATGCTATATATTGCGTATTCATTTTTGTACAACAGTAAAGCGCTTTTTAACTTTAAGATAATACTTAGTTTAATATAAAACACAATAAAAGTAGAGGGCGCCACTGGACGCTCGGCGCCCTTAATTCACCACTTATAAGAGTATCCATTATGTAACAGTTGCATTATAAATAGACCTCGTTATCGGAGGTGCAATTTGGTAGCTGGACGTTAAAATATTTATGATGTCGATATCGACACTCTTAGTTTTTCTTTACAAACACAAATACAAATTTTAAGACCAAAATGTAACATTTTTATTTTTCTGATAATCAAGGTCCATCAGAAGCAGAATCCGCTATCAGTAGAACAAAAACACCATAGTAGCTTTGTTCAAAATTACAATTTGCAGCGCTGTCAGTACTGCCAGTTTAATTTTTGCCCAACACAATCATTATATTTACTGGAAAAGGGCCGAATCTTAAGTCCCCGAAACCGACGTGCATGCATGACTCGATGTATGAATGTGGAAGAAGCGAAAGAGCTTTGTCAGGATCGTAGCAGGTGGAAAGAAGTGGTCTCTGCCTACCCCTCTGGGAAACCGGCGTGATTTATGTATGTATGTATGTACAATCATTATGGCAGAGAAAAACTATCGATATAGCTATATTTCAAAATTATTTTCTCCCATGTATAAGAACGTCCAGCTACCAAATTGCACGTCGGATAACGGGGTCTAATTATAAACTAGTCAAGTGATGTATAGTATAGTATAGTAAGGGTATGAGGCTCACGGCTACTGGTCGCTGGTGCCGGCGCGCGGCGCGGGCGCGAGCAGCGCGGCGGCGTCCCACACCTTGATGACGCGGTCCTTGCCCGCCGTGACCAGCCGGCCCGTGGCCTCGTCCAGGTACAGCGACGCCACGGCGTGCTTCATGTCGTGGAACGACGCCAGCGACTCGCGGCTGGAACAATGCCTCACAAATGTCTTACGGATACTTTTGTTGGATGTGTACATGAATTGCGTCTACTATATACTATTTAATCTAAAATCATGTCAAAGTCAATATGGTTTTACTTAGTATATAGTGTCCCGTACTGACTATGTGAAAGATATGTTTAAATTTGTGTACCTTATTTCAATGGAATAAGGTTAAAAATTTAAACGTTACTTTGACGCCGACCGGACAAACAGAAGCAAGACTCAGAGGCAGTAGCTTCGACACTCCTGCCCGAAAACTTTAAAGTGTAGTTTCAAATTGTAAAGCTGGGTACGAATCTGAGCGGCTCAGCCTTAGGCATGCTCGCCTCGGGCAGCGAGCTGCTCGCGAGCCAAACTGTTGCACATAAACATGCGCGGGTGAGGCAGCGTGGTTGCCATGAACCGACATTTCAAAATGGCGTCGGACACGATGACAGCCGCTGCTGAGTTTATCATAATTCACCGAATTATTAACAAAAAGACGAAGAAATCGCCTCGGTGGTAGGACGGCTCAGCAACTTTATCAAATTTGTACGTGCCTTGCCCACAGACAAGTTAGAACTTGTCGTTTTGCTCGCGGCACGCAATACTCGTCCAAATTACGCGAGGCACGCACACTGAGGCGCCTTTGAGCACGGTCAAAAGACCGACTCTCGGGCTGCTCACGCACAGCGCGTGAGCGTGTACGAATTTGAGCAAAATAGGTGAGCCGGGCGTGCCTCAACCCGAGGCTGCTCATATTCGTACCCACCTTAAGGTTTTCCATAGAATCGAAATGTAAATTTTAGCTAGACTTGTTGAGTTTTATGGGAAAGTAGTGCGGTATAGTTACGGCTCGTGCCGGAGCGTGTCGTAGCAGGCGGTGCAGACGCGCTGCGAGAACTCGAACCCCATGATGGGCAGCGGCAGCCGGTGCGGCGAGCACGCCGCGCACGCCGCCGCGCCGCACCAGCGGCAGTGGTGCTGCCGCAGACCTGCCCGCCGTTACACAACTATACACCAACTGAGCCCTTATGACTCAACCTCGTATATTTAATAGTGTCCAGTATAAACTGACTGAAGTATGTACAGTCACGAACGTTAATTGATCAGCCACTTGCCACTGCTCATATTTTAGCCGTGTAATGCAATCGGGTTACTGAAACGTTACCATAGCAATCCTTTGGTAACGACCAATAAAAACTGAGTTCAGTTTGGACCAATAGTAGCTGTTGTTTAAACGTGGTCATATCAACCCTAATAAACGACCAATAACGACTGTGTTCAGTAGAATAGCTGATTGGGCGTTGTATCACCAATAGTAGCTGTTGTTTACGTATAGCCATAGCAACTAGACAGACATGCAATTGGTTGCCTTTGGCTGATGTCACTCTGTTGTCTGGTTGGCAGATCTGGGTCTCAGGTTAGCCAACTGTATTGCATATCATTTTGTACTTCTATTATACGAAGACGTGTGAATTTCCTTATCTCGATATACGAGTAAAACTGACTGAACCCGATTTGCATTACACGGCTAAAATATGAACAGTGTCAAGTGGCTGATCAATTAAAGTCCGTGACTGTACTCGCGTACTTAGTGAGTGTCAGTTTATACTGGACGATATTCCATATACGAGGTTGAGTCACAGAACCGTCGATATTATACATAGACCTATAAACGCTGTCAGGGTCTCGATTCAAACCAAATAGTACATTTTGATGCAAGTGCGGTAAGTATGTCATTATACACTAGTCCCGAGGTTTGTGTCAAACCACGTTTTTTAATACATTTGCGAAAAATATCAATGTAACATAAATATATCAGTAAATAAAACTATTGCAAGAAACAATTTTACTTTTAATTGATACCGACTTTATAAAATAACAATGGCTGTGACTATTCAGCCAAATCAAAAGAAACCATTTTGCGATGCAATTTAATGTCACGTAGTAATTTAATTACATTTAAACATCAAACACCAAATAAATACTATAACTACTCGATTCTTAGATCTTCAAAGTGAATATATTACTTTATATTTGATTTGATTGTCGGACGATGCTCAGTGTAGGGTTCCGATGCCATTAAGTACACACACACTTGCATATCAAGCTTATAACACCCCTCTTTTTGCGTCGGGGGTTAAAAACAACAAGTAATAACTAATTTTCAATTTAAAGTCATTTGGTGCCGTCTTAGATGATTTTAGTAGGTATAAACACTTTAATCGCCTGTATGTCAAGAACCAATGATGTCTACTTAGTCGTGATAGTTTTCCTTTTAAATTCGTTATATGCGCTTTCATTTTCCAGATTTTTTACTACTAGGTTACTAGTAGGAGAAAAAAAAACTTGCATTTTTTTTTATATTATGGTACCACTTTGTTAGCGTGACTAATATGTATATTCATGCCAAATTACAGCTTTCTAGTACTAAGAGTCTCTGCGCTACTAGGCTGCGGATGGACGGACGGACATGGCGAAACTATAAGGGTTCCTAGTTTGACTACGGAACCCTAAAAATAGAAAAGTAAACAACACTAGTTCGCTAAAACGAAATTTGCGCACGCAACGGCTACGTAAAGCACCACTCTTTGAGCAACTTAATTTAAAAAACCCGTAATGCCAGTGTGGTTGTAGTCCGTGTGGTTGCCGGGTTAGAATAGTGCCACTCCATGTCTTCCCGTGGATGTCGTAAGAGGTGACTAAGGGAATAAGGGCTTGTAGTACTGTTAGGCGATGGGCTTGCAACCTGTCACTGATACACTAGTAAACTTCTTGGCCTGATTGTGCAAAATGTGGTTACAGAATTATTAACAAGCTGTTTTAGAGTTGTTGGTGTTTCTGTAGCTCTGCCTACCCCACTCTGGGAATGAACGCGTGATGTTATGTATGTATGTATAATGCCAGCTCACTGACCCAGCTGTTTCTTCTCCATCATGGCGCGCACGTTCCAGATGAAGGGCGCGCGGCATAGCTCGCACACGTCGCTCTCGCGCCACGCGGGCGTCTCGCGGCGCCGCACGCCCATCTCCCACACGCCGAGCGCGCCGTCCTCGCCCGCGGACACCAGCCGCAAGCACGAGCTGACGTACCACAGCCCTGACACTTTGTTACTGCCACACAACAAAAACAAGAGATTCATAAATAATGCTTAAGAATCTTGTATTAATACTTGATACTTCATCAGCAAACACCGGATTGACAGGGGCAAGTTCCATTCATTGGAATGCTAAAGAATATTGTTGTACTGAATTAATTTTTATTGAATGTAATTTCAATGGTTGACAAAAGTGGCTCGAGACCAATGTCAGATACCGGTTGTTTGTAGTTGCAATAAGTATAAATAAAAACGGTTTGCTTATAAACAAGAGGTATTCAAACTTGGACATTAGTAATGATAATGATGATAAAAAATTGCTTTTTATCGATATCGATAAACGTAGTCGTTATTTAATTAAACACTAGCACGGTACATTTTTGCCCCCGTCAATCCGGGATTTGTTCATCACTCATCAGTTTAGTTATTTAACTAGATAAATGTAAACCAATAAAATCTTTGTATTGTGGTTACGGTTTATGTTTACATAAAAGAGATGTAGATGTGTGTGAATGAAAAAGATAAAGACACCAAGCAGTAGCAAGACTACTAGTGTTTTAATAATTCATACAAATAAGACGGTAGGTGTGGGACCCGCGGTGATCGAGTCAGACTCGTAGTCGGTGGTTTTCTTTATGGCATGGAGAAAGCAAAAGAACACACTCTGGCCTCTGATACCATAGATATTTGAAATCATATCGAAAATGCGTTACGAACGTTAAGACCTAAGATGGAATGCCTCTACGTTAATACTTTTATCTAACTCCCTCGCCTGAAAACAAAAGTGCGAACTCTTCCTCTTGGCCACAGGTTCGTTGCTATAGTTGTTAAGATGGTACTAGCGATCTGGACGAACCCTCTTCCATCACTAAACTTAATGGGAGACGATGCGAACACACGATAGCGATGAAATGATCTATGCAAGTAGCAAAGTTATATAGAAAAGTTAACTTCTGAAGGAAATAAGCCTCTGCTTCTGTGTGTCTTTTGCTCTTGATTTGCAAATAAAACCTAAACAATGTAAATCATAGATAAGAATTTATAACAAATAAATTGCAAAATAGAGATCGCGCGATCGAGATATGAACCATGTCAAAGAATAAGCAAGATCGTCATTTTGACGTGCGGTCGTTGGTCGCCTGCCAGCAGACGGCAGGCGGCTTTAAAAATAGGGAAAGCAAAAACTGCATTCACGCAAACTTGTTGCTTTCGATGCGTCGCCTTAAATAGAACCGATTTAATAATACGTGAAATAGTCACGTAATGTTTATGAAATGTATACCTACTTTATATAAAGGATGTTTTTCGAGCGTATGTTTGTATGTATGTCTATTTCTGGGCACGCTCTACATCCTAAACGGCTTGACGAAATTTAACATATGAGGTGTAGTTCGATTAGTGTTCATTGGCGAAGTGACATTGAATATAACATTTCGATATGGTGTCTGCAAAATGAATATGGTGGAGGATTAAGAGTTTTTTTTATTATAATTATAAAATTTTTAGTCTCAAATGAAAGCTAATAAATAGCACTTTAATGCACTTTGACAGAAAAAACGAAAAAGTATGTAAATTTTAAGATTAATAAATTTAAAATAAATATATCAACAGAGAAGCGAAAAAAAAGCTCTAAAAGCTATAAAAAAAAATGTAAGAGAAATGCACCAACAAATAATACAATCTATCTTAGTATATTAATGTAACTTGCAGTCGAGCTTTTGTTTTTTTAATAATTTATTTCGTTGGCCCGTGTGATTGCCGGGTTAGAATAGTGGCACTCCATGTCTTCCCGTGGATGTCGTAAGAGGCGACTCAGGGAATAAGGGCTTGTAGTATTGTTAGGCGATGGGCTTGCAACCTGTCACTAATACACTAGTAAACTTCTTGGCCTGATTGTGCAAAATGTGGTTACAGAATTATCAACAAGTCTTTTTAGAGTTGTTGGTATTTCTGTAGCTCTGCCTACCCCACTCTGGGAATGGAGGCGTGATGTTGTGTATGTGTGTGTGTTATTTTCGTAATTAAGTCGAAAGAGGTAGGTAGGTTTAGATTATATTAACTTTGCAGCAGTCCCGAAGGGCCAACGCACCCAGAAATAGCCACTTAGTTTAGTTTAGTTTAGTTTATTTATTTATCAATGTAATGTTACAATATAGATTGCATTGCATGTCAAAAAATACGAAATTACATTGATATCGTCAACAAAACATTAATACAAAATGATAAAATAATATTAAAATAATACAATAATATAATAACACTCAAATAATCAAAACAACAATGATAAACAAGTAATAAATGGTCAGTTTCCGATGTCAATACACAAAACTAATAAAGGTCAAATATCAATAATAATTTTACAATTTAAGTTGCATATATTCGTCGACAGAGTATAATGGATTATCCAATAAAAGGTTTCTTAGCTGATGTTTGAATGCTTCGTCAGATGTGACATTTTTAAGTTTAGCGGGTAGACGCTCATAGAACGTGGGACCGATGACACGCGGGTTCTTAGCCGCAAGTGCCATGCGACGGGGAACTGTTCTCAAACGCCCGGTGTGGCGGAGCTCCTTGCCAGGAACATTGACTCGTGCAAAGGATGAAATATTGTTTCTGACGAACATTATTGTTTGAAATAAGTAAACCGAGTAGTGCGTCAATATGCGGTACGTTACGAAAAGGCCCCTGCAAGAGTGCCTAGGTTTCACCCCGGCTAACGTGCGTAAGGCACGCTTTTGCATAATAAGTATCCTGTTGGCATCCGTGGAGTTTCCCCATAGGAGCGTACCGTACGACATCAGGGAGTGAAAATGAGCAAAGTACACCTGTTTTAATGCATCATTTGCAATAAGCCTTCCCAGTTTACGTAACGCAAAGACTGCACCACTCAGTCTGTTACACAATTTGTGGCCATGGCACTTCCAGTTAAGATTAGAGTCAAGTGTGAAGCCCAGGAACCTACACTCATTGCATATCGGCATCGGACCGTTTGCTACGCACGGAGGAAGGGATACACTTCGGCCTGAGAAAACCATGGTGTTGGATTTCGACAAGTTCAAGACCAAACCGTTTGCCGAAAACCACGCCTGCAGCTGTTGGCACGCGCCATTAATATTCTCCCCAAGCTGCTCGTACGTGCGCGCACTAACCACGACAGTCGTGTCGTCCGCAAAGAGCACCGAAAGGCCAGCTGTAATGGCTGTCGGAAGGTCATTTACGTAAATCAAGAACAGTGTGTTCCCTAATGCCGATCCTTGAGGGATCCCAAGACCCACACTTCCGCTTGTAGACTGCATTCTTTTGCCGTTTGCGGACAACTTAACTGCCTGTTGACGGCCGGACAGGAACGACGTGAGTAGACGGTGGCTGACATCACTGATGCCGTAGTGATGCAACTTGTCCAGAAGCATTCCATGATCGATCACATCAAAGGCCTTGGACAAGTCGCATAAATTTCCCGCCACCTTGTATCTCTCATCCAGACCAGTAACAATGCAGTCAAATATTTTACACGCTGCCGCGGTCGTTGAGGTCTTCTGCCGATAAGCAAATTGCCGGTCTGTCAAAAGGTCATTATTCTCCAGGTGGCTCATGATGTGCGACGACAAGATTGACTCCACTATTTTAGAGATTGTAGGGACTATTGTTATCGGCCTGTAGTTGTTGACGTCACACTCGTCTCCCTTTCCCTTAAACACTGGACACACTCTAGTACTTTTAAGGACATCAGGGTATACGCCAGTAGCAAAAATATAATTAACTAATCTAACTAAAATATCACTAATAATCGGCCAAATAAATAATAAAATGTCAAGTGAAATGTCATAAGTATCAATTGTTTTACGCGTTTTTAACATAGACTGTAGCGCCTGGTCCAGCATGTCCCTCGTGACGACGGGCAGAACGAGCGCGGGCACGTCCGCGTCACGCAGGTGTCTGCGGAGGTAACTCTGGCTCAGGGACTGATTAATGTCAATGACATGTTTTGAGGCTATGTTCAAAAAGTGAGAATTAAACATGTCAGGAATATCTTTATCATTAATAATCATTTGCGTTGTTGGGTCTCTGAGGTTTATATTCTTTGGACGGGTTTTTGTGCCTACTTCCTCGTTAACTATCTTCCAAATTTCCTGGCATGGGTTTTTGCTACCTGCTAGTCTTTGCTCAATGTGGGTTTGTCGAGCTCGCAACGTTTCAGTTTTGATTAAATTATAATATTTATCTATACATTCCGTTATTATTTCATTGTTAGGGTACTGACGACGTATTTCATGCAAATCCCTGTGTTTCTGGGTATACTCCAACAGTTTGTCGGTTAACCATGGGACAGCACTACGTTTTTTGTTTAATTTTAAAGTTTTTATCGGAAAATGAATATTTATGTAATTAGTTATAATCCGAATTAATTTATGAAATTTTGTGTCAACGTCAATATTTTCGTCATAAATAAAATAAAAATCATAATTGTAAATGTCAATATAGAAAAAATACACAGATTCATTATTAAATAATCGACGTTCGACTGTGTCATTTGATTGATTTTTAAGCTGCATGGCGAACTCATACCGCTGTGCGTTGTGATCGCTTATAGCAGTATCCACTGGTGATACAGTTAAATCATCGCAGTCGAGGTTCGCAATGCCGCAATCAATGGATGACGCACAGTCAGCCGTCACGCGAGTTGGAAACGTAACGATATTGGCGCACCCATAACAACTCAATACGTCGTCTACCCGCCGTCTCAAACAATTATCAGATAAATAATCCACATTTTGATCACCAACTAATAGAAACCTTTTCTTTTCGTCAGTAATCTTAGTCAATAATAATTCTAATTTTTCCAAGTAAATGTCAAAGTCACCCATACCAGTTCTATATACAACAATAATTATTAGTTTATTACAACAAATTTCAACGGCAGTGCATTCAAAGTGATATTGAATGGATAAGCTTTGCAGGTCGTTTCGCTGTCTGTATACTATGCCGTCGCGAACATATAGCGCGACGCCGCCGTGGGCGATGCGCGTTCGGCAGTAATAGTTTGCTAATGCATACCCACTTAACCTTATCCGTTCAATCTCGCCTACGTGACCTCCAAGTAAATATACTCTCATTAAGCATGCTTACCTGTGACCTTGGTAGAAAATTCGAGCGCTACAACCGTCGTCATTGTTGTCTTCAATACATTCTTACATAACTTGTCTCCCAATGGGATAGGCAGACTATGGAACGCCACGTGCACCGGTCTAAACATACAACTTTCGCCTTCTCTACAATCATCAACCTCTTCATGCACTTACGTCGGCCGGTCTCCAATATATTGGCCAAATTAATGGTATCTACCAGCCTCTTAAGATTTAAATAGAACCAGTAGCGGGGTTAGTTTAAATTCCATTCAAAGGGAACTTGTTAACTTTATTAGGAATAATATGCGAAGACGACAAATGACGACAATGTATGTCATTAGGGTACTATTTACCATTTTTTTCAAGGGTTACGAATAGAAGAAAGGAATCCCTTAACCCCTTGAACGCCAATCAGCAAAGTAATACGACGTGTCAGACGCCACAGTGTTTGAGCAATGAATTTTGGTGGCAATTGCCGACGTTATGCGTCAGTGCTACGAATTTCCAATGACTTGATTTGCCGGCTTTGGCGGTCAAAATGTTAAAAGTTTAATAAAAAAAAATATTCTTGTATATTAAAGAAGAATCGCTCCTTGCATTTCGTACAATCTCATTCTGGACACTCACCTGTGCCCTTGCAATTCATACGCCGTCCCTTTCTGCCCGCCGATGTCCCACACTATAATGGTCTGGTCGAAGGACCCGCTGAACAACAGCTGGGGCTGCGCCGCCCAGTTCAATACGCGGATTGACCTGAGAACGCGACAGTTATTATCTTCTGTATCATTAAATATTAATCGATTGAACAAAATATGATCACATTTGCTATACCGCGTAACTAACAAATTAAATAAGGTGTAAAATATACCTTAACAAGTAAGTCACTAAGGTACATTTTGCAACTTATGGAATTTGTTGGTTACGCGGTTGCACTATCACCGACGATTTACAGTCGACCTCTATGTTTATATTTTTGGACCTTATTTCAATGGAAAAAGGTATAAAAATGTAACATATCTGTGAAGTCGACCCTACTAATATCTATACGGCCGTCGCGCGAAATATATGAGTGCATGGACTTTTTTTTTGATGTTTAGAAAACGTTTATATGTTTATGACTTTGGACTGTACGACAAACGCCAAACTGCCCTTAAACCTACGCGTAGTCCGATTTTTAAGATTTTAGAATAATTATGTCGTAGATATTATGAAAAACTAAGGTCTGTACGTTTTTCTTACCTTTAATTATCTTGCATTTGTCAATGCTTGTAATATGAACAGGCTCTGAATAAAAGACTGCCATGAGAGGATGGTCATGTTAAAACTATCACGTGCTAACTAAACTCCCCTCCTCCATCCTTGTTCACACGGCTATGTAAATTGTACGGTCTTCAACATACTGAGTCTGGTAAGTATTTATTGTGATTTGTATGACAAGACGTGCCGGGTAAGGGTTACCAGTATAAAAGCGGAAACGTAAAACCACCAAATCCAAAAGGCAACTCGCACCTTCAAAACAATAGTGACCCAATTTAAAATTTCAGCTTTCAAACTTCAAGTCATAAATGGGTCATACACCCATGGGTCATGGGTTTAGCGGTGGTAGGACCCTGTGCAGGGTCCGTCCGGATCGCTACCACCATCTTATCCATTAACCACCCGCCAAGCAACAGTGTTCGCGTTGTTGTGTTCCGGTGTGGGGATAAGACAACCGGTGAAATTACTAGCATAGAGGCATTCCAGCTTAGTCCTCAGGGTTGGCATCGCATTTGAGGTCTTAGGATTATAGTCTTGAGAATTCAAATGTCTATGGGTCTCATTCCACTAACCATCAGGTGGCCTGAGTGCTCGTGTGCCTTTTCCTTAACATAAAAAAATAAATAAAAATAAATACTCTCAAAAACAAAAGTTGCCTTTCCTGTGGTCAATAGTTAAAAGTTTGTGTGCTTGTGTGGCGGCGTTTATGCGTGAATGGGCTTAGCCAGAAAATTAGGCATTAAAAACGTTAACTTCCGGCGTGTCCACAGAAAAGACGCTACCCTAACTCGAAATTTTCAAAGTTCACTACTGTTCTGAAGGTGCGATACTGTGCAAGCTTTTACTTTTTAGATAAAAAGGCAAATAAATTAAGTTGTGTGTAGATGAAGCCCAAACAACAACGTTGTCGGACCATTCGTCCCTTCTCTTCGTCATATCTTTGAATAACTGTGTCTTTTGAACCGTAACAGATAGCCAGTTGATTATTATACAGAATACCTAAGTGTTATAACAGCGAATGTTTCAACAAATATTTAAACACTATAAAGAAAGGGATTGATTATAGTACAAACCCTTAAGAAATACAAAAATGATAAAAACGGGCAAAGTGCGAGTCGGGCGGCACGGAACCCTTAGTGTGCGAGTCCGACTCGCACTTGACAGGTTTTTTATTCAGTCATAATCCGTATTGTCTCACCCCGTGTGTCCCTTCAGCATGGTCACCAGCGTGGCTCCGTTGTTATCTAGCTTGAGCATCGTTATCTGCCCGCTGTAATCGCCCACGAACGCGTACTTCGACTGGGAATCGAACCTGATATGCTGTTTAGGATTCATTGCAATCTATTAATATAGGTATATAAAAGAAGACAGTGACTGGCTGACGCACAGCCAACACCGCTGGATCTAGAGGACTTTAAATTTGCAGAGAATATTCCTTGGATATCCTAGGGGTGCACAAAGCGATTTTGTAAATTCATGGGTTAAAACAGGGTGAGTAAGGTTTAGTGAAGTCTGTTTAAAAAGGATACTGCAACGCTGTGCACCACGCCTCAAACGAGTACCCGCCGACCCGCCGGCCGGTCTCGCTGCAGTGGTACGCGAACAGCTTGTCTCGACTCACAGACAGCACCCACTCGCAGCTGAGAGAGAACACCACCCCGGTCACGCGCGCCGTGTGCGCTAGGTACTCGCGGGTCTGGACGGACAAGGAGATTTGGTCAGGACATTCGTTGTCACCGTTATAGTTGTTTTATCTCGCGAAAGCGGGTGGGCCTTATTTATGCGTGTGTGAGGTCAGGAGTTCCCAAATAAATTTATTTATTTATTTATTTTTTTATTTAAAAAACACAGTTTGGTTTAACTATTGCAGTTCAACAATACTTCATACTAAACCTGAAGTTCCCTTAATAATTAAACTTTACAAAAAAAAAGCTTGTAACTAAACATTCAGTCAGAAGGAACTAGGTATAAGTGTATGCTCAATCTAACAACAATAATGATGTAGGTGCGTTAGAAATCAATTATAAAATTGTTCTCAATGCTGTAAATCAATCAATAAGTTAATAAACATGTTACTCACTACAAGTAAAGTAAGCTATTGACATAATAGAACCTGTGTGACACTGACGATACACACGATAAGATTCAATTTGGCCTGACGAATCTTCAAATTTCCAATTTTGACAATCACTGAGAATCATTTTGACCATTGATCCATAAAGCACGTAATTAAGTCCATTTTCCTAATCTGTTGTGTTCAATAGTTTTGGTTACTTCTTGGTTAATTTATGCAAGGCTACCAGCGGCGATGTGGTTATAACGGTACGTAAGTGTTTGCCGTTTTGTGTCCTCCGGTATATTTGATCACAGTTTGTGACCTGAACAAAATGATCACTTAGGCTGCATTGATGCCATTGTACATTCTTGATCTTTCCTACTAACTGGTGATCTTAACTGCTACATATATGACGCTGTACGCATTACAACTACAAGTATGGTCCTACCACTTTTGTGAGATGAAATAACTGAATATCCTGTACTTGTGCTTGTTACACCAAAGTCCAAGAATGTAAGATTATAATGTATTTAATTTAAAATGGTACCGCAACGAAAATGTTAAGCACTTTAGTGCATTATCAAGTTTCTAAGAGACTTGAGCATTTATTCGAACATTCATTATAATGAATGCGGCATCCTATAGGATGCTCGCCGAAATTAGCGCTCGAATCAATCAGTTTATTTCGGCGAGCATTCTAGCGGACGCGTTCACGTCTATCAGTACCATCATAGTGAAGGAGTGTTCCCACTACACTAGATCATACCATGACCCTAATACGAACGTGCCAGGCACAGAAGGGCAAGGGCAAGGTAGGGTTGGTCTGTGACGACAGTCTAGTTGCCATACTCTCATACATTTCAATACGAATTTGCCAAACTGATACATTTCCCAAATATATCATTTGACCAAACTGCTTTATTTCCTAAACTGTAAATATTTCAGATTTTTTATAAAATTAACCTAACCGAACCTTAACCTTACCGAGGTTCTACTCGATGGTCCAGAATTAAATCCTGAAATATTTATAATTTCGGAAAATAAGCAGTTTCGTCAAATTATGTTTGGGAAATTAATCAGTTTGGCAAAAACTTTTTAACGGAATGAAAGGCTCCTATAGGATATTTTTGCCTGACACGTTCCTATGTATGATCCGGTTTAGTTGGCAGATGCCTTAACCTTCAAAATGAACATCAAATGACAAGCATGACAATGATATTTGCAATGACAAGGTTTTAAGTATGCTCAACATTTTTGTTGGGTGACTGTACCAGCCCCTACTACGTGAAATTACCAACATGAATTTAAAAGGCTGTTGTTGATTGAAAATACTAGTTTTTCAAATGTGTTTGTTTTTAAATAAAATCTTGAGATTTTAGTGTTGATCAGCATTTAAAAGACAGTATCATACGGTTCATCCTAACATTATAAGATTCTCATAACTTGTGAGCCCCACCATACTACAAACAGGGAGATTATTGTGTGTGGGAATTTAAATCTTGCTCTTAAATGCCATTTTTAACTTAGAAACAAATAAAAGTGAACTTTGTATTTACTAACATAAAGTTCAAACTACATTTGCCTTTATTATGTATATCCTATGGCACACCGAGTCTCAGGAGGTTAAAATAACAAGAACCTCTTGTTCATCATAAGTGATTAGGATAATAAGTGCTAAGTTTCATTCATGTGCATTCAACATGCCTCAAGTTAAGGCAATTTTAGACAGTATGAAATACCATAACTGCTCCTCATGAGTGAGATTGTCCCCTGATATTTATTATTATTTATTTCAAATACTTAAGTCATAATATAATTTAACAGAGGTGGACACTGACAGTCAGTTAAAAGGATTAAATTGAGTTAAACAATTAAATTAATTGAAATACTTACAGGATTAATTCTATTACAGTCTGTAGCCAGCGTGAACTCTGAAACTGTGCCATTTTCTTGTCCAATGAAAAGCTGGCGGGTTTCAGGGGTATAGAACATGGACGTGCAGCCGGAGGGCATGTACTGGCAGATACTTGGCCAGTACTGACCAGAGTCTCGCTTTAGCCATACTCGGACGGTCCTTTTAAGAAACAAATATTACATAAAATATTCAGATATATGTCCCACTGCATACAGGTCTTTGATTATGATAAGGGGGCTAAAATCAGAAAAGAAAAGATCAGAAGGCAAAATAAGTATGTTTAATGCAGAGTTTACCAAAAACTTGACTAAATTTATGTATATTCCATTGTTCATAATATATTTGTGAGTCGCTAAGAATTGTTTTACACTCGAGGAACTTATTGGTGAACTTTGCACTTATATACTTTGTGTATTAAGTTTTAGACTTGTATGTAAAAGTATGTTGTTGTTCTCAATGTTAAGGGGTGTAGGTGAAACAGAACTAAAATCAATGCCATATAAATTCATTTCATCAAGTTTCAGAGCTTATTAGTCAGAGCTCATTAGACAAATCCCTGATTGCCTAGTATTATTAAAGATAAACAATTGATAACAACTTTACATTGTTCAAAACATGTTTAAATAGTTTTAATATTAAATTTTAAATTAATCATGTGTTTTATAATTGTCTTTTAAAAACTACAAAGAACCAAAACATAAACTAAAAATAGATTATGGTTTAACCCTTAAACAATTAGAATATTGGTGCGCTACAAAACCCTGCTTGTTAACACAATGATGCAAACAAATCCAGTTTCCATGAACATTATGGCTAACCCAATATGCTGGTTGTTAGTTACTTGCATAACTTATCAAGTTTTTACTAAGCTCTTCAATTTGGTAGCTTGACCTTTTTGAGCACAAGTTTGTCTGTGTGACGTCGAGCAGACTAAAGAACAAATCATGTAATTTTTTAATAGGCTAAAATGTATAAATAATTTAATAATGTAAACATTTTAACAGATGAGTATGTGTATTGCTGTCTATTAATCTAAATTCATATTACACTATGTATCTGTCCATGGGTCCATCTAAGATGACGATTTAAACAATAAACAGATTGGGAAACAGCGGATTGACATACAACATTGAGGGTACATCGTGTGTTAGTAAAAAATATGGTAGGCGATAAATATGCGCCCGAAAATTGTATGACCATATCACATAGTGATATGAACTAATTAGAATGAGTCAGAATGCTTACTTATCGTCGCAAACGCTAATTACCCCATCCTCGCCAGGTATAACAACTGCAGCATTGACGTCGTCCGTGCAACCCTCCAATTTACTCAGGAGGGCCGGCTTTTTAGTTGTTGAAAACCTATCGTTCGGCGTTCTTGGCGCGGGCTTAATTTCAGCAGCCATTATAAATTATATTAAAACTGCAAACAAATATGAATTTTGATACACCTCTTTACACAGAATGAATAACGTCATTATATTTTGACATTCCGGTTTGGGGGGGCAATTCTCAACATGTGATTGTGCACGGTTTATGCACGAAAGAGCAGCAAGTGATAAGACTAAACAAAAAAAAATCACCATTCGTTTCTTTTTAAGTCTTTTCTCACATTTGATAAATTTTCAAAATGAAAAGGATAGATACTCATCTATTAATTATCAATCGAGATTATATCATGGTATTTAAGAATAGCAAACATGTTTCTAGTATAGTATTGTACACTCCTTTACACGCTTCTACTTGTGACATTCATGTCATACAATTAGTGACAGTAAGGGCACTATGTACGTAATCACATGTAATGAAACAAAACAAAACAAATTCGTTCGAAATAGTTTATATATAAATAAAATTACATTGCCATGTTTTATACAAAAAAAACTTTACATTATTTAAATTTTGACAATAAAACAGATTTGACTATTTTCTAATCTAACCCTAACTGCCCAGTTCTCTTTGCGATCACCTCCGCAGTCTGAGATCAAAGTGATCGATCAATCATTAAAAACAATGAATATTTAGTTTACTGCAATTTGAGGATGACCTTGCTACGACATTGACTTATGACGCGTATTGCAAAACATGACGTTTATTAAAATGTTGCTATTCAATGCAACTACCATATTTGCAGGGAGTTTCAATTAATTTACACAAACTAAACATTACAAATAATTGCAAAAAAAGGTTTAATTCGACTGTCTCAATTCATTACAATAATATTTAAAACCTTACGAGGTGATATCAGTTTACAGAATAAATGCAGCGATACGGGAACCTCCAGAAAAAAATAAAGTTGAGAGTAGGTAACTTATTAGTTAAGTTATTTTGTTACGATATCTCTTAGAATAAAAATTCTGAATCTGGTCCAGCCATTGCATTCGCTTTAAAATTCTATTTTGTTAATTACACTTAGCTACTTCTCTTTATTGCCCTCTTTCCTTTTCAAAATAGGTACTTTCACAACGTTGAATCGACCCGGCAGTAAGTGTTTACATCATTTTTATTTCTTTTCTTTCATGTTAGGCATAAGGGGTATGAAAGACAATCGCTTCACTTGCAGATTCAACGGTCTGCGTACGGTCTTATAATTTGTAACCATTTAAATTTAAACGACACCATGGTCCACGTAGTTCTCGTCCGTCGTCTTTGTCGACACCCCGCGCCCCGGGATGGCAGATAAATAACATTATATGAATTAGGGAGTCTTGTTATTATTGTCTAGTGACTACAGAAACTACTGACCCCAAAAAAAGTCTCCTCTCTTTGATTTTGTCATTTTTGACAAACTAACAATAATGGCGCGCCTTTTTGGCCGAGCCTGTGACGACGTGTGTAAGAGAAAATTGAATTGAATTTTGAAAAGCCACAAACCAAAATTCTATCTCTCTATCTGAATTGAATTTGATATGAATACAAATAGTCATGATAAGCAGAAAATTTGTGAACAAATCTATAATTATCTTCATGAAGTTCATTTCTACAATCGTCTAGCTCGGTCGAATAGGGTTATATTAAAATTCCAAGGAATTATTTTTTTTGCAAGGTGAACCCCAGCTACATATGATATTTCCCGAATTCCGCCGCGGTGTTTTCGGATACCCTATTTTCGTTTCCCCGCTCAGATAGCAGATAGCAAAGCAATCGCGGGTGGTTAGTAACCGGCCGCAGTTTTATTACAGTCAGTCCACGTGTCGAACGCCGCAAAAATGGCTCACGCGTTAAGAAAATTACCTGGTCAAGTATTTAAAAACAACTCTGTGGAAGCCATCGGCGCCCTTGCGGCGAGAAGTAGCAGGTACATTTTTCTTCTTAGATATTTACGTAACGCTGTTCACTGATAATCCTTGAAACAGCTAACTAATTTAAAATGATACTCGATTGTTTATAAGAAAAAACAATCTATTTCTGTGTTTCATTCTACATTTATTCGTAATGTAACCTCAGCAACTTCTTTATAATCGTCTTGTTATCATAGTTTAGTCTTGTTTAAAACTTTATTAAGTTCTTGTTCTAATAGGTGCTGTTTGATTGCTTATAACTACAAGTTCCTTTTTTTATCTGAGTAACTTATGCCGCCTGCTTAGCAAAAATGCCGCCTTCAATTTTCTAACTTATTTTTCGTTACCTATGCAGTAATGTAGTAGGGTTTGGCATGTTGAATTAAGGTTGGATTTAAAAGTGCCATAACAAAATAAATACAATTTTAGTACTAATACTCACATTAACATACCAATATTATATCCAATAGGAATGCAAACCAATAAAATTTTGTGTTTAAAATTTTATTCAAATATACTGATAATTTTTTCATTACATCACAACAGAATCACATGTAATGAAACAAAACAAAACAAATTCGTTCGAAATAGTTTATATATAAATAAAATTACATTGCCATGTTTTATACAAAAAAAACTTTACATTATTTAAATTTTGACAATAAAACAGATTTGACTATTTTCTAATCTAACCCTAACTGCCCAGTTCTCTTTGCGATCACCTCCGCAGTCTGAGATCAAAGTGATCGATCAATCATTAAAAACAATGAATAGAACTATCAGTATTTATGATTTTTAACCCCTTGTAAGCTTAGGCAGGGATCCATGCTCTTATCTTTATAATCTATCTTTTTGTATTTTTTTTTAGGTTTAATTTTATGAACTATATCATAATCAGAAGAGACTAAAGATTGGTACCTTTTTGACCCCCCGCATATGAGGGGTTAAGACTTTGTTATGATTTAATATTTCCGCAATAAGTACTCAAATCTCTTAATGGTTTCGGAATTGAATTATTTCCACCCATTTTTATGATTTAGGAGTGACTTCAGGATAAGTGTAAATAATCATATTATTTATTATAACTAGGGTTAGCACCTTTGGTGGCAAATCGTGGTTTAATCCATGGAAATGCAATTTCCTAATTAATTATATACTAGCGGCCCGCCCTCGCTTCGCTCCGGATTAAAGTATTATACATATAAACCTTCCTCTTCAATCACTCTATCTATTAAAAAAACCGCATCAAAATCTATTGCGTAGTTTTAAAGATTTAAGCATACATAGGGACATAGGGACAGAAAAAGCGACTTTGTTTTATACTATGTAGTGATATACATACCCCTTTGATTTTCACCTTTAACAGATGGATATAATAATCTAAAGAGGTTTGCTTTAATCCTTCTAATGCTAGACACAAAAAAATAACTACGTTCTAGTCTCTTCAGATTTCGATTTAAACCATAAAAAGGATAGAGAATAAGATATCCTAATTTTTGGTCCAGATCTGTCTTTAGGCATCCGAAGGGTTAATACTAGTTAAAACTGTCTTCTGAGATAAGTAGATAGTACTGCAATGGAGCCATGTAATTGAGCAATAACATTTCATAGGTTCTAATCAACTTGTGTTAGTTTTAACTGCAATGTAAAGCTCATTGCCGAAAGGCAGCCTAAATTAAATCATTTTATTAGTTTTAAATAACACATGGAACAACAATCATTAAAATACAGGGTATGTCCATGTTGGGCAAACTCTCAAAACAGCTCACTCTTCCTGAGCTCTGCTAATGACACCCTTTTAATGATATGATATGAATGATAAGGATTCCTTTTTAACAGCTATTAAAAAATAAAATGTACATACAAATTATTACAATAGATTGCAATTACAGAAAGCCATCAACAATGCGCATGTGTTCATCGAAGATGCCTTCATTTGGTACATGTGGCAGGCTTGTGTCTGGGTATTGTTGGAGTTAATTATTAAAATAAAAGTATTCAGATTTAAATTAAACCCTCAAGCCTTTATTTAGGCTTGGCTTGTAGATTAGATGTATTTTATTTTGTTGTATTGTTGTATGTTATGTTTGAATAGTTATTATGTATTACTAAAGTAGGTATATTTTTTTTACTACACCACTTTCTTTTTCTCCATATTAAGTTAATATATCCCGAGTGGATGCCGGGTTAGAATAGTGCCACTCCATGTCTTCCCGTGGATGTCGTAGGAGGCGACTAAGGGAATAAGGGATTGTATTACTGTTAGGAGATGGTCTTACACACTTTCACTAGTACACTAGTAAACTTCTTGGCCTCATTGTGCAAAATGTGGTTACAGAATTATAAACATGTCTTTTTAGAGTTGTTAGTATTTCTGTAGCTCTACCTACCCCACTCTGGGAGTGAAGGCCGACATGAGTGTATTTTTTGTAGTTAGATACTCGTACTTTGGTTCTGTACGACTTTTATCAGACTTTAAAAAGAAGTAGGTTCTCAATTCAACTGTATGTTGTTTTACGCGATTACTTCGTCAGTTGTGGACCAATATAAAAAATATTATATTGTTTGATAGGTTATCTTCTTCTTCTTTTCTTCTACTGCAGCATTTTATCTACATGTCCACTGTTGGGTATATGCCTCTCCAATTCTCTTCCATTTTGCCCTATTTTGAGTTAGTCTGGTCTGTAGAGGGCCAGCACTCTCTATGATATCATCGGACCATCGAGCTGGTGGTCTGCCAACACTTCGCCATAGATTCTCGATAGGTTATACTCCCGAGGTATTCCCATTGTCACCAAAACGGTGGTGATGATGGAACCGTTAGGAATTGAGGGAAATCCTCAAATATTATAGGCAAACATATAGCGATTTTGGTATTTTTAGTAACAACTCCAGCATTTGCATTCAGAAAGTACCTATCATATAGTGAAGTGGAACTGATTTATGAAAATCACAGATTGCCACCAGAACTCATCAATTGTACCTATTTCAAGGGTAGCGATAAGATTAAGATAATTGAGCGACTATGACGAAACACATTTAAATGGTTTAAATATATGTCTACTATGACTTTCCCGCGGCGTTGCTCGCGGAAAATAGCCTGTAGTTCTTATTTAATGAAAATTGGGACTACATAGCAGCGTATCATTATCATATCACTAAAAAATATAAAATAAAATGTTTTAAAGAACCAAAACCGCCTTCAATGACGCAAAAATATGGTGATGGATATGGTGGTCAGTCTAACAGTTACTGATGTCGGGTTTGCGTTTTTAAAGGCGGTTATTTGTTTTTTCTACATCATATTTTAAAATATCAAAGTTTTGCATTACTTTTAATCATTAATTAGTGTTAATTAGTGGCTTTTAACCAATAAAATATTTCAAATTAAATGAGAGTAATATAACCCATAATCTATTAAGTATGTAGTTAACTAAAATTATTAGCAGTATAAATCATACCTATAAATAATATGTATGTATTGTAATATTATTAATAGACTCGGTGATGATTTTTATTACAAACATTATTATTACCGCGTGGAAGTCAACTACCCAATAATTTAAGTATTTATCTCATCCATGTGCATAAATATGCATTTACGTAAGCTTCAGCGTTTTACAAATTGGATTGCGTGATGTGGCTTTTTCTAACTGATGCATCCTCTGCAGCCATTGGTGGGGCGCTGTGCCCATGGGCCCGCCGGACGTGATCCTGGGCATCTCGGAGGCGTTCAAGCGCGACACGCACCCCAAAAAGGTCAACCTAGGGGTGGGCGCCTACCGCGACGACAAAGGGAAGCCGTTCGTGTTGCCTTCAGTCAGGAAGGTGAGAGGTTTACTCAACAAACTGGTTTTACAGGGATGTTTAAACTTACTGGGGAAGGCTAGCCTAGGCTAGGGATGTGTGCAAATTCCGAAAGGGATCCCAAAAACAATAGGACTCGCACAGACAGACGGGGAGCCGTTGACCAAGATTGTCTAGGGTTCTTTGCCTTTTCGCCGACAAATCTTAGACAAATGCATCGTTTCGCAACCTATTCATTTGCCAACCCGCTTTTTTTTCTGTTATATTTTTTATGTTACAAATATTTTAGGATTTTTATGAAACTAATTTAACCTAACCTATAGGGTTCTACACGATAGTCCTGAAATAAATCCAGAATTATTAACAGTGTCGGAAAAAAACGCGGGGTGTCAAATGATATGTTTGTGAAATAAATAAATAAATATCACGGGACAATGTCACACAAATTGACCTAGTCCCTAACTAAGCTCTAGGCTTGTACTATGGGAACTAGACAACGACGGGTAGACCTACTTTTATAAGTAGCTTTTGTCTTTCTTTCCATCTTGGTCCTCGGAGATGGCAAAGCATCTTGAAATAGCCAATGTCCATGTGTCATGCCGCTTCAACAGGTGGACTGCTGCTCGTTTGCCTTATCAATATTTTAGGGAATAGTTACCTAAGGCCTATAAACCTTTTCACAACTTCTTAATGTCATTGAATGTTATTCCAATTCATCATTCTCCATGCCAAATTTTTTCACACACATTTAACAGAATTATGTTGTCAACAGGCTGAGGAACTCTTGCATTGCAAATACTTGAACCACGAGTATGCCCCGATCGCTGGAGAGGAGGAATTCGGGGAATTAGTAGCCAAGCTGGCGCTCGGGCCAGACTCCCAGGCCATCAGGGACAAGACTTACTGCACTGTCCAGGTCAGTTAATGTACACATATAACAATATAATTTTTGTCAACACTAACGTGACGTAAAAGTTACATTCGATTGCGTTAATTAACTGAACTTAAGCTTAAATCTAGATATATCTTTTTGCTGCAAGTGGGCCTTTAACTTGCAATCGTGGCACGCGAAACGCTGATCAAGTATACGATGTTATTATTAAGGTTACAATTTATTTTGGTAGCTATGAGCTTCCCTGTCAGTACTTGTTTTACGAATTATAAGTTGGTAAAACAGACTTTGACGTGGTAATAGGTGGAATTTCAGAAGGCAACCACCGCATTAAACAGTTTTACACCGAATAGTGCCCTTATTTCTTCCAAGCTATGTAGTGTAATTGTTGGTGAATCTATAGATAACCGATTTTCCTTAGACTCTTTCCGGCACGGGAGCGCTGCGGCTCGGTTTTGAGTTCTTCAAGAAGCACTATTTGAAAGAAAAGGACATCTACCTACCGACCCCCACCTGGGGCAACCACCCGCAGATCTGCAATCATCTAAACCTAAGGCACAAGCAGTACCGCTACTACAATGCACAAAACATCACTTTCGACTGCGATGGCTGCATTTCAGATATTATGGTGAGTGCTTATTAAATGTGTTATATAATTTATAGCAATATTATTAAGTAGTATAATGTTAGATCAATGAGGAATAAAATTACGTTAATCCCGAATACAGCTACGTATTCATGTAAATAGCGGCTATTGGATGCAAATCACGTCAAAATAATGTCGAGTCGTAATAATGTAGTCATACATTTATTTGTTTTAAAAAAAGAGCATCATTGAAAAAAGTTGTAACTGACTCCATTTTACTATAGAAATAATAAAATAAATGATGATCATTAGTTATATGCGTATCATTAAGGACCGGGCTTAAATTATTAAACCATCATAGAACGTTGTCGTAAAAAAAGAATCAAATCACAAAAAAAAATAGATTAGATTAGAGAGTATTGATTACTAAAAAATAATCTATGTGATGTTTCTGTTCTCTATGCCAAGGATAAAGCGAAGCTCAACGAGCTGAAAGTTTTCGCATATCCGGTTCCCGATTCCGAGTAATTGAAATCCGATGTATTGGAATGGAATTACTACATATTTTCGTGTAATTGAACATTATTTATTTAACTTTTTAATTACATTTCATTAATAACTTCAATATATTAGTTTTATCACGTTAGAAACTTACTGATTTTAGCACAATGGCGCTCACTAAAGAGTTCTAATCACAGGTTTATGTTTGAAATGATTTTAAGGCTTTTTGTTCAATAGTCCACTTTACGTTTGGAACATTTTTTATTGTATGAAAATGCAAATTTTATTACATTTTAATGTCCTTTTCACTTAAGCTAGGAAGCTATATTTTGGGCATCTTAGTCGGGTAGTAGGAAGTAATTAAATACAGGGGTATCTACTCGTATGAACAGGAGTGTCACACGTTTGTAGTCTTTAACGTCACGCCTCTAAAAATGGCAACATAGGATGGTATTCCTCAAGACCTAGTTCATTCTGTTTTCTGTCTTATACTTATTTACAACCGGTTCAATCGAGATATGATAACGCATCACGTACACAATTCGTGCTCGACGCGTGATAAGTTACACTGTTAAAGAATTGATGGAGGGTCTCGCCTTACCATAACATATTATAATGATAAAGGTATATTATGTCACTGATAAGGATAACGTAATGCTTGTATGGCGATCTAAACCTATCTCTAATTGATTATAACACCTTGTTAAATGCTAGATCAGACACCCAATTAGCTAGAAATATGACCTTAAACAACTGCGTTAGTCATGGGTAAGGTGTTGATTGAGTTTTTATAGTTAAACACAACACAAAACACACACACACACACACACACACACACACACACACACACACACACACGCAACATAACTATAGTTAATTCTTTCGTCCTTTTATGTATAAATGTGTTTTGCACATTAACATGGTCCAAAAAACGAAAATGTGTGTTTAATGTTGTTACTCCGCAAGTATCTTTTTATTCCAAATTATATGATAATTATGGTCATTTATGGTATACTGAGTTTCATTGCAATTGAATAAACTATTATACTGCCCTGCTAACATAAAAGGCAGTATCACAGACAAAACTCCTGTAGCAAATGTAACCTTATTACGAACGGTTTAGGATTGAATATGCTTTGGCCATTGAATTAGAGATACTGCATTTTGGCTTAGGAGAGCAGTATAGTATTAACTACTTCTGTCTTTAATCCTTGGTAAGTTTAATAGATATATTTTTGTATGAGAGTGAGATTCTTTTGGCATAAACTAAATGTTTCGGGCAACCAGTAAATTACCACTTAACAAGTTCGTCAAGTAAGTAACCAATTTATAGTGAACAAAAATTAGCTATGAGGAGGAATGATTTGATATTTATACTTTTTTTTTCATACTATTTAGGACCACCCTATTGCACATGAATCAGTATATTATACTGCTCGCACTTTCGACTATTGACTGTTTATATTAACTCTTGTTTGTTACTGTACTGGGCTCTGGAACACAGGGACACCCAGCTAGTCACTATTATTGTATTTGTTTTAAACGAACCTTTTTTTATTTCAATTTTTAGTTAACGGTCTACTATGTTTGTTAGTATGTGCGCAAAAATTGGGGGTTTAGTTTAGCTCCTGTACATTGACCCGATTTAAAATAAATAAAAATAATAAATATCACGGGACACTGTCACACAAATTGACCTAGTCCCAAACTAAGCTCTAGGCTTGTACTATGGGTACTAGACAACAAGAAACATACTTAGATAGAGAAATAAATACTTAAATAAATAGAAAACATCCAAGACTCAGGAACAAATACTCATGCATGATCATCACACAAATTATTGCACTTACCGGGATTTGAACCCGGGACCGCCGGCTTCGGAGGCAGGGTCACTCCCAACTAGGCCAACGTGTCGTCAAAAGAGTGTGTGATTAATGGAGAACGTTAGTGACTGGGAGACCAAGCCTCGCTCGGGTTTAAAACGATTTCGGAAGTAGACTTCTGCAAGTTTCTTCAAAATATTCGTATTATAAGAGGTTGATGAACGAAGAGGCAGCAAAAGAGGTATGTTTGGACCGGTGCACCTGGCGTTCCATAATCTCTCCCTAACCCATTGGGAGACAGGCGTGAAGGTAGGAATGTGTATAAATATTGCCCGAATAAGTAAAGTATTAATAGGTGTCCTAGGTGGCGCAAACAAGCCAGTCGGGTTTCAGTTAATAAATTATCTATTAAAAAATATCACATGTTTAATAGCTTCGTAAGTAGATTCGATTAGTGATAGTGATCATCGTGTATATAGATTGATCAGCATTGATTGGCCGGGGGACCTTGGGCGTTCGTTGTGTCGCGAAAGTATGTCATGCGCCAAACGTTGAGCTAATTGCACTTGAAAAGTCACATGCCTCGCAAGTCTTCCTTTAACACTTTTCTAGGTCGCACCAATCTTGATGGATGGAATGTAATACATATCCAACTTATTTACTTCAGAGCAAGTAACTTTTCGTGTATATTCAATCAGAATTGAACCCTAAACTAAGGTACTAAGGTTGAAATTGTAACTAAACCTATGTGGTCAATATAAGCCTCTGATTTCCCATAAGATTATTGACAGTCTAACCAAATGCATTTTAGCCTTAATTTGTCAGTTTTCCTAACCAACAGATCACAGAAAACTGCCACCCTTTCTTTTATTTTACAGAAAGAAAACAGGCGTTTTCGATTTTTTTCATGTACTTTAAATATACTGTCAGGAGTTTGATTTAGCTCCATGTCTTCTTGTGGATGTCGTAAGACGCGTCGAAGGGAATGTGGGCTTGTAGTATTGTTTAGGCGATGGGCTCGCAACCTGTCACTAATACACTAGTAAACTTCTTAGCCTGATTGTGCAACATTCGGTTACAGAATAATAAACAAGAGTCTTTTTAGAGTTGTTGGTATTTCTGTAGCTGTGCCTACCCCACTCTGGGAATGAAGGCGTGAGTTTGATATTTACGTAATTTTGTAGCATAAACTCTCATTTCTTTACATTAATATTTAAACTACTCAAAATAATTGAAGTGCCACTTTTTCGCAAAGGGTTTATTATAAATTACTTTCTAACTAACTGTAAATAGAAACGGTTACTTTCTAACGAACTAAAATACAACAAACAAAATATATGTTTTCTTCATGTAAAATCCGCCTTTGCCCACAGGCTGATAAACTATGTTAAGTATAACTTGTTATTTTTTCCAGGAAATGCCTGAAGGCTCCATGCTTCTGCTGCACGCATGCGCGCACAACCCCACCGGAGTCGACCCCTCCCTAGAACAGTGGAAATACATCTCTGAGGTAATTGGAGTTAATCCTGCACAGTATTGTAGAATGCAACTATTGAATTGGTTCCAAGAGGAATTCCCAATTGTTTATTAGTTTTAATTCATCGTTAATTCTTATGCCAACGATATTGTTGATAGATGAAACATTTGAGTAGGAGCTGACGACGACGACTCCATGTGTTTTTATGCGATGGAAAAATCTAACGCCACGTATGGACGACAACTACCTTAAATAATGAAAATGGCAAATTCTTCTCAAAGGAGACTTACTTTTATTTTTGAAAACTATTAATACTCCATTTATGGATTTTAGATAATTCTTCTGCTTTAACCGGGAATAGAACTTTTCGAATATGACAAAGCCGTAACGGATTCTCTATCCTTTCTCTTTTACTTTTATTTTGGTGAAATATTACAGGGTAACTTACGTATTTGTAAACATACATACGTATTTGTAGAGCATCATTCGTGCCTCAAGGAGCGTCGTCTCTGAGAGCATTCGCGTGTAATTAATTCGGCGTCGAATATTCAAGTGGTGTGGACCACAGTAACGCTCCGCTCAACGTACACACTACTCGAATATTACACGCGAATGCTCTCAGTGGGGACGCTCATTTACGCGAATTGGAATTTAAGGCATTTATATACTTGTATAGTCCCTACTCGTGTAAACACACCAGCTGTTTGTGTTAGTTTTCTTAACAAAGTAATAGAATTAAATGCTGGTTTTATCATCTTCATATTTTCTACGGTAATTATTATTGATTAATTTGATTATGTACAGTGCAACACATTAAAAAAGTCTTTCGGGGTTCGTGCCCATGCATAAAAGCGCATGAGAGCGAATGAGATAGTGGTACGAACTCGAAGGCCTTTTCAAGAGTTGTCTCACTGCATATAACTTCGTAAAGCCTTTTTGTAAGTGGGAATTTGAATCTACCACCAGCAATAAAGTTCAATCACCTTTGCTCTTAGATGCCATTTTCAATTTTGAAATTGAGTTAAAATGAAATTGCCTTGATTATGTTCCTTCTATGGAACACTGGGTCTCAACACTATAAAAGGACTACATGGACCTTTATAAACCCTGTGGATGATGTTTAAAGGCGGTGAAGAAGAGGAAGGTGATGCCGGTGTTCGACATGGCGTACCAGGGCTTCGCGACGGGCGACGTGGACGCCGACGCCGCCGCCGTGCGTCTGTTCGCGCGCGAGGGACACGAGCTGGTGCTGTGCCAGAGCTTCGCCAAAAACATGGGTCAGTTTGAGACGGAAAAACACTTTATTTTAATTTGTTTTAGCGTGCCTTGCTTCTATATAATAGTAAATGTTCTGACAAAATTATAATTTTTGGGTCAAACTTTTGCTGCCGACTGTACATTTTTTTGTAAAGGCTGTATCTGCTTATCAATTCCAACATAATGAGTCCGTACTCGGTGGGTTTACGATAAGTTTTGCGGAGATCCTGTCGACACCCTCTGATTCAATCATCAGACCTCCTTGATGGTGCCATTTTATTGTATTGTCATTGAACTTACGTAGGTATACTAAGTTTCAGCTCAATCGGTCCCCGGGAAGTAATTCAAATCTTCGTTGCATGATTTGACCCGAACATACATACACACATTGCAAGTTAATAAAAAGCTTGTAATAAATAATAATAATATCAGGGGACAATTTTACACAAATTGACCTAGTCCCAAAGTACTGTGGGGTACTAGACAACAATAAACATACTTAGAGAAATAAATACTTAATTACATAGAAAACTTCCAAGTCCGAAGCAAATGGGAATCGAACCCAGGACCGCTAGCTTCATAGGCAGGGTCACTAAGCGGCCTTCTAGGCTGCATCGTTGTTATTGACGTTATAGTAGCCCTTAGTAACGAATCGCCCAAAATATATATACAATTAAATAGAAAAATGGGCTCAAACCATTCCACCAGTGTAATCTAGAAATTGAAATTCAAGGAATTCTCAAGGCAAAAATTACAGACATTGGGATAGAACAATGTATTTTATGAACTTTTCCAACTAGCGATTGGTATTTGTTGAGTATACGAAAGATATCTACTACATATTGCGTAATGAATGAGATGTATGATTGTAGTCATCAGTCTGTAATAGAAGCCACCGCGCCGATAAAGTAAATGACGTAGCTAGTTTTATTGACTAGGCAACTGTTTTCAAGAGGTGACCCTGACCTAACTTAGCGCAAACAAAGATAACTTAACGTTCTAGTTATAAACACGAATTAATAAATATATGACACTTGGCTCTTAATTTAACCTTTTCAACGCTATGTTAAATACATAAGACGTCACACGCCAATGAAAGCTTAAAGGTCTCTTGCCCATTACACCGTTCCATACCATGACTGTACTAGGAATGTGTCCGGCATGAAAAATATATTTTCATCACACATGCTAAAGAAGGTGGTGGCTCCTAACATTAGTGATGTGCAATGTCACTTTTTTATCGAGTTTTCAGATAATTATGTATTTTTGTATGAGTATGTATGTACTTCTGTCCTAAAAAGCAATGCAATACAATACAAATCACTTTATTGTCCACCAAACAAAAACATTACAGAGAAATAGCACAATTTAAAAGACCCAGACAACAGGCGGTCTTATCGCTGATTAGCGATCTTTGCCAGACAACCTTAAAGCAATTAGGGGCCTGCGAACAGAAAGTTATCTAATTTATTATGTAACACGGTGCTCGTTAATTCTCCGTGCTAATCTTATCAGTATGAGGAAAAGATGTTAGGAGTGGAAATCACAAATGGGCATGCATCATAAACAGAGAAATAAACAAAAACTTTCCAGTACTTTAGTCATGAAGTTTTTGCCAGTTACATCGGTAGAAGTAGAGCGGTCATTTTCTTACTTAAAATGGTTTTTTTCAAGTAGAAGACGAAATCTTAAACCTAGAAGTCTTGAACAGATTTTGTGTATTTATCACGAGAGCCATTTGAGTTATTCTTGATATTGAGTTTATCTGAAATATATGTATATCTGAAAATTTAATAAAAATAATTTATTGATATTGTTGCACATTACTAGCTACCAAACTGCTCGCTTGATAACGGACTCTATTTATAATATTAGGATAGTAGGATTTAATTGTGAACTTGTTAGTCTATACCAGACTGCCTTACATTGCAGGGCTGTACGGCGAGCGCGTCGGCGCGCTGACGTTCCTGTGCGGCGACAAGGAGACCGCCGACAAGATGATGTCGCAGCTCAAGATCTTGATCCGCACCATGTACTCCAACCCGCCGCTCAACGGCTCGCGCATCGTCACCGAGATCCTCAAGCACCCCGAGTTAAAGGAGCAGTGGTTAGTAATCACTGTTATGATATCAAATCTAACAGGGGTGCCTGCTTGTTGTTAAAATCGCCGTTAAATTGATTCTAAAGTTACTATTTGTCGTGTGTGAGATTGAAAAATCGAACCCTTGATGGCAGTTGACATTTCAGTGTACATGGCGCAGCTTATGTGAAACCCAGTGATGTATCAGCGTATTACCTTTGCAATGTATACCGAACTGTCACCTATCACGTTTCATAGTCACGATGGGGCAGGAGCACATATCTGCTCTGTAAAACCATATTGTTTTTGGCATGTTATCGTATTGTTTTAACCTTTGGGGCGCATAAATCCCTAAAAGCTTGAGACATGGATCGAAGTTAAAATATCGACTCCGACGCACGCTACGCACGTGCACGCTACACGTGATCCACTTAAGTAAATTGTTCGTTCTAGGCGTGTCAGTGACCTCATTTTGTGCGTGTGCCGCTATTGGAGCGCAGTGTATAAATATTATAAATATAGGTATAAGCAGTAAAGAAACTATGTACAGACGTTCGAAACGACGCACTTACACAGACGCACGCCTCAACAAGACACCTAAGCGGACATGGCAGTGCTGATAGTCGCGGGTGTCGCGCCGCGACGAATGGTTATGCTATGCGTTTGTACCTTTTTTCAAAAGATATATACTCGAGTGCACGATTGCGTGGTACAGATTTATGGCGGCCATATTGAACGTTGTCCGATTGCTTTCAAAATCGATATATGGGGATTGTGCCGTGTGGTGTCGGGTGCCGTGTGGTGTCGGTCGAGAATAGCACCACCCCATCTCTTCCCGTGGGTGTCGTAAGAGGCGACTAAGGGATAAACCGGGGGATGGGCAGCAGCGTCCTCCGCGAACTACCAGGTATTACTGCGGTCGCCAACCCGCCTGCCAAGCGTGGCGACTATGGCATTTTCCCCCCAAATTAAAAAAATAAAAAATGAATCCACAATATCGGCCCAGACCCCTAGTCCCCGGCGGCCCTGCTATTCCTGGCTCCGGTAGCGGCCATGGTAACGGTGGGGCAGGGGGTGCTTCAGTGAATCACCGGCAGAGACCCGGCTACCAAAAACGACGACCTTTGGCCCTGGCAACATACAACTGCCGAACACTGCGGACCGACGAAAGATTACTGGAACTGGAGGAAGAATTGAGCAGGTTGCGATGGGGAATCATAGGGTTATCAGAAGTCCGTAGAGAGGGCGAGGACATGATAACCCTGAAGTCCGGGAACCTGCTCTATTTCCGGGAGGGCGACCAACAGTCCCAGGGAGGTGTCGGGTTTATCGTCCACAAGTCCCTCGTAAACAACGTGGTGAAGATCGAGAGTGTGTCGAGCAGGGTAGCGTGCCTTGTACTAAGAATGACTCAACGTTATTCGTTGAAGGTCATACAGGTATACGCTCCGACCTCGAGGCACTCCGACGATGAGGTGGAGGCTGTGTATGAGGATGTTTCCAGAGCCATGCACAGCTCCAGAACTCACTTCACGGTTGTTATGGGGGACTTCAACGCAAAGCTGGGCAAACGAGACGGTGAAGAGCTGAGAGTGGGGAAATTTGGAGTGGGGCGTAGGAATCACCGGGGTCACCTACTGGCCAGTTTTATGGAGAAGGAGGGACTCTATATGATGAACTCCTTCTTCAGAAAACGTGAGCATAGGAAGTGGACCTGGATGAGCCCTGATGGTGTAACGAGGAACGAGATAGACTTTATCATGTCGACGAAGAAGCACATATTCAATGATGTCTCCGTGATCAGTGCGGTTAAAACCGGGAGTGATCACCGTATGGTACGAGGCTCATTGAATATCCAGTTCAAGCTTGAAAGGTCTCGACTGATGAAGTCTACGCTCCGCCCGGCACCCGCCCAGCTCCAAAACCCCGAGAGCTTCCAGCTCGAACTCCAAAACCGTTTCGAATGCCTAGGAAGTGACGTGGACGATTTCAACGACGGGTTCGTGGAAGCTGTCCATGCGGTTGGGTCTAATTACTTTAAGATCCGCCGTGCCAGAACCAAGAAGCTCTCGGACTCCACCCTTAGGCTCATGGAGGTTAGGCGCGAGATGGTTTTGCAGTCCTCTGGTGATGCTTGTCGCTATCGGCAGCTCAACAGACAGATATCAAAGTCTCTGAAGCGCGATATACGCCGATTTAATACTAAAAGTATTGAAGAGGCTATTGAGCGTAACAGGGGCTCTAAGGTTTTTACCAGAGATTTGTCTGTTGGCCAAAGCCAATTGATGAAGCTGAAGACCGACGACGGCAGGATCGTTTCATCCAGGCCTGAGGTACTGGGGGAAATCGAGAGGTTTTATGGGCAACTCTACACGACAACCCGAACACCCGTTGAAAATCTAGCCAAAGACCCGAGGGCTAGACTAACCCGGCACTATACCGATGATATTCCGGACGTCAGCCTGTACGAGATTAGTATGGCTCTCAAACAGCTTAAGAATGGCAAGGCCCCAGGTGACGATGGAATTACAGCCGAACTCCTGAAGGCGGGTGGTAAACCAGTTCTTAAAGGCCTTCAGACGCTGTTTAGTTCCGTCCTCCACGAAGGGAGAACGCCAAAAGCATGGAACAGAAGTGTGGTGGTGCTCTTCTTCAAAAAAGGTGATAACACCTTGCTGAAGAATTACAGACCCATCTCACTTCTGAGCCATGTTTACAAGCTGTTTTCGAGAGTCATCACGAATCGTCTCGCGCGCAGGTTTGACGACTTCCAGCCTCCCGAACAAGCCGGCTTCCGAAAAGGCTATAGTACCGTAGACCACATACATGCGTTGCGGCAGGTTATACAGAAGACTGAAGAGTATAACCTCCCTCTTTGCCTTGCATTTGTGGACTACGAGAAAGCCTTCGATTCGATCGAGACCTGGGCTGTGCTGCAGTCTCTCCAGCGGTGCCAAGTTGACTACCGATATATCGAAGTGTTGAAGTGTCTGTACGAAAACGCCACTATGTCCGTCCGACTACAGGACCAGAGCACAAAGCCTATTCCTCTGCAGCGAGGAGTCAGACAAGGGGATGTGATATCTCCGAAGCTGTTCACCGCTGCATTGGAGGATGCTTTTAAGGTTCTGGACTGGAAAGGACGAGGCATCAACATTAATGGCGAGTACATCACTCACCTTCGATTTGCCGACGATATCGTAGTCATGGCTGAAACCATGGAGGACCTCAGTGCTATGCTCGCTGACCTCAGCAGAGTTTCCGACCAAGTTGGCCTGAAAATGAACATGGACAAGACGAAAGTCATGTCTAATGTCCATGTTGTGCCAACTCCCGTGATTGTCGGAGGCTCTGCACTCGAAGTTGTTGACGACTATGTATACCTGGGACAAACGGTCCAGTTAGGTAGGTCCAACTTCGAGAAAGAGGTCACTCGTCGAATCCGACTCGGCTGGGCAGCGTTCGGGAAGCTTCGCAGTGTCTTTTCGTCCAAATTACCGCAGTGTTTGAAGTCAAAAGTCTTTGACCAGTGTGTGTTGCCGGTGATGACTTACGGATCTGAGACGTGGGCGCTAACGATGGGCCTCATAAGAAAGCTCAGAGTCACTCAGAGGGCTATGGAGAGAGCTATGCTCGGGGTTTCTCTGCGGGATAGAATCAGAAATGATGATATCCGCAGTAGAACTAAGGTTACCGACATAGCCCGAAGAATAGCGAAACTTAAGTGGCAGTGGGCGGGGCACATTGCTCGCAGGACTGATGGCCGATGGGGCCAGAAAGTTCTCGAATGGCGTCCACGGACCGGGAGACGAGCTGTTGGTAGGCCTCCAACAAGATGGAGCGACGACATCGTAAGGATGGCGGGATCGCGATGGATGCGGAAGGCACAAGACCGGTCTAAGTGGAGAGCCTTGGGGGAGGCCTATGTCCAGCAGTGGACGTCTTTCGGCTGATATGATGATGATGATATGGGGATTTGTGTGGAGATCTATGGTGAATAACTCAAAACTTCAAGACAACTGCTTTTTGTTGACGGATTCCTTCTCGGGGATCACACAAATCCTCAGATATCGATTTTGTAGTTACTAGCCGAGTTTGAGATAAGTACACTAAACAAACAAATTTTACAATTTTACCAAAATTAAGAGGACAACCCTAACGCCCAATGAGACGGTAGATATTTCTTAGTTATTTTTTATGTTAAGGAGAAGGCACACGAGCACTCAGGCCACCTGATGGTAAGTGGAATCTGAGACCCATAGACATTTGAATTCTCAAGACTATAATCCTAAGACCTCAATTGCGTCGCCAACCCTGAGTACTAAGATGGAATGCCTCTATGCTACACCGGAACGCAACAATGTGAAAACTGTTGCTTGGCGGGTGTTTAATGGATAAGATGGTGGTAGCGATCCGGACGGACCCTGCACAGGGTCCTACAACCAGAAGTGCTTTAGTTATTATCATGCTGCGGTAGGCGTATCTACATACTTTTTAATATGAAGCAAATATATACTCGCATGCTTTTGCAGCGTGCGCCGCTGTGGAATTCCGGCCTAAGGATTGTAATGACACGTTGGCCTATAGTGCCCGGCCGTTGTGAAGTAAATCCTGACACCTGGTTATAATTTGTACTGGAATGACTCCAGTACAAATTATAACCTCAAACCTAAGAATAGGCTATAAATTGTACTGCGATGACAGGACGGGTATCAGGATTGACTTCACAACGGCTGGGCACTTTAGTTGGGAGTGACCCTGCCTCTTTTATAAAGAGAAATAAATACTTAAATACATAGAAAACATCCAAGACTCACGAACAAATATTCGCGCTCATCACACAAATATCTGCCCTTAACGGGATTTGAACCCAGGACCGCTAGCTTCGGAGGCAGGGTCACTCCCAACTAGGGCAACGTGTAGTCAAACTCATTCTGATTTTCATGCATGTTCTCTATTATAATTTAAAGAGAGACTGATATTATGTACTTTTTGCCCTTCAGCATACTAACTATAACCACAGTGAAATCCCGCTTATTATTGCGTTTGCCCTGCGATTTAAACTGGTAGTGTAACAGTATGTGTGTGTGTAGGTTGAGGGACGTGAAGACGATGGCGGACCGCATCATCACCATGCGCAAGTCCCTGCGGGCCTACCTCGAGGGCTCCAACAGCACCAGGTCCTGGCGACACATCACCGACCAGATTGGCATGTTCACCTACACAGGACTCAATCCTGAACAGGTGAGCTTTTTATGAGTTGGCAAAGCTTAGTTTGGGACTAGGTCAATTTGTGTGACATTATCCCGTGATGTTATTATTATTATTAATTCGCTTTTAGATTAATTATTTTTTACGGACCACACAATGCAATCCAGAAACGAAAATATCAAACAGAACTTATTTGCGTTGTTTTTTTTTACTATCGGAAACCTTATACACAGTCATACATTCTGCCCTCCTAAGCCAATAAGCAGTATCTCACATTCAATGGCCAAAGCAGATTCAATCCTATAGTATTAGTAATAAGGTTGCATTTGCTACGGGAGTTTTGTCTCAGATACCGCCTTTTCTGTTAGCAGGGCAGCATTGTCAACGTTTATCATATAAATTTACAAGCTTTAAACTTCATAAAAAGCAGCCGATTTCATCTGTGCCTGCCATGTATTGTTCCTGGTCTAGAAATTAGTACTATGTAACTCAAGATTCTCCAGATGTTACAAATTATCTATCATGTTTATGACCAGAATTAGATGTGCGTACATCAATGGCAGACAGTTAGTTGAGGGTGGTAGACACTTACTTGTTGTTGCTTAATAAACGAACCAATACAAAATATCGTGTTTGAAATGTATGTTTGAGACTAAAAAAATACTGTACAGTCAAGGGCAAAAGTATGTACTTCCGCATTCTAATCTTTATAAGACGTACGGACCTTACTAATTCGTGTTATATATTTTTGTACCTGTACGCAAATATTTATTGTTACCTTTAGACACTACGCGACGGATAAATCAATATCGAAGCTTGCATTTGCAAACTGGAGATGGAAAAATTATAAAATAATTGTTTGTGATTTCAGGTGGAAAGACTCACGAAGGAGTTCCACATTTACCTGACGAAGGACGGGCGCATCTCTATGGCTGGGCTCTATACCGACAACGTGAACTACGTCGCCGAAGCCATGCACAAGGTCACCTCCTAACCGACCTGCCCCTCGCATATCCAAACCCGATCTTACTGCCTACTGCACTTTATTATACAACTATTGATTTTGTTCCAGACAAGTATTTATTTTCGTAAGGCCTACGAAACATGTGAATTATATTATTTAATATATTGTAATAAATGTTAATTAGTGAGGGTGTTTCGATGTTTCGTCTTACAATCACGCATAAATATATACAGGTGGTCCAAGTAAAGCGGATTTGCATTTTAAATTTCTTATAGCATTATATGATAATGAATCAAAAGAAATTCAACCTTTTATTCCTTGCAATTGATATTTTACAGTGAACATTTTGCACTCGCGGCCTTACAAGATTAACTTCGATATTTTCTTGAAAAATAATATGTATATGTTTATTTAAGAATAAATCGAGACCAATCGATGCCATTTATAAAACGGTTTATTTTTAATTTATTTTCGAGATTATTAAAATATACAAAACTCAAGTTTTACGACTTTTTTATTTTACCTACCGGCACATTTGAACGTGAAGGTGAAACGACGAGGCTATGATTAAACTTTTATTGTTAAAATAAGTAGATAAAATAAACTTGATGCAAAAACACAGAAATTGTATTAACACGTTTGCAGTGATTCTACTACGGGAATTAAAATATATGCGGGATATTTACAGCTGACAAACAAAGGAACATCTTATCCTAGGGTTTAAAACGGATGCAGGTCAATCGTTAACATTGTAATTAGAAATGCATACAAAACGCGAATCTTAATTCTACACTTATAATAAGTGCGATTCCTTTCAGGAACAATATTTTCTATATAATTTTGGGAACACAATTTATGCACAATTTGATTGTTTATTAACAACAATCTTAAACATATTCACCTGCATCAACATCGAAAAGTTGATGTGAATCTATTCTAGACCAGTTATTGAAGGACATACGCACATACACTTCCATAGAATGCGAGTTTCGTACAATTAATTATTATGATACAAATACGCTAATACATACGAGTTGACATAGTCAATGATATTTCGTAACTAAAGATAATGTATATGTACAAATTTGTCATAGAGTAAACTAGGTTCTAACCATGGCACAATTTCTCTAGAATGGTGCATCACTCTTGATGAAATTTAGAAATATGTACCGTTTCCCCACGTCTCCGAGACGCCCCAGCTTCCTAACTAAACTCGACCATCAGGCGGACACACAGTAACACGCTAACTTACGGAACAACGTTATAAGTAATTGAGTGGCCAACGTAAACTAAATTAAACAGAGACAACATACTTTATGTACAAAAAATTTGGTTACCTTAGCCTATATTGGTCTACAATACATTTACCTACGTACGGCTGCGCGAGCGAGCTGACTTCAGACGACGACTGCGCTACAGAAAGCGTAACATGCGATATTGCGATTACTACAAGTACTTTATTGCACACCTTGGACAAGATGAAGACTTATTAACATTCACTTAAACATTACCTAACTAGACATTTACTGATATCATGGAAATTATCCTAAAATCTCCAAAGAAAGATCCTGTTTCTTAAGTATTCTAAATAGACATAGAACCATTTGCACCAATACCCTGCACAAATATAGCTAGAGTACAAATAATACTACGTATTTACAGTTCGATACAATTATTTCAAGTTGCCGATATACATATCACTCGCCGTTTGAAATCAGCCTAACAGGACCTGTTGTTACACGGTGAAAGCGCTCATAATTTAAATGTAACAACTGCTATATAAGAAAACAACTAAACTCATAAATGGGTCGTTTTCAAAAAAATTGTACATAGTTAAGGGCTTTAATTAAAACAAAACTTAATTGATTCCTTTGTGTGACGAAAGTTACCCATACAATTTGTATGACTAACTTTCGTTATACAAAGGACGCGATCGTGATTTTGTTTTCATTAAGCCCTTAACTATGTACAATTTTTTTGAAAACGACCCAAATACATCTGTGCAAATACAATGACGTAACAGAATTGCTTGTTATAGCGAAAAGAGAAAGTTATTTTACTGACTGTTATATAAATAAATTAATTCATGTTTAACTTAATTCCTATAAAGTAATTATAATTTGTGCGACACATTCAGCTGAAATACTTGACGCGCTCCGTAGCTGTGGTAAATTTTATAAAAAATAGCCTAACACAATGCTTTATTCCTTATTAGTTATTGCTTCCAAATGTCTTATGTTCGGTCGCTTTTGACTTTTTAGCCGCCATTTTCTGAATAAGACACTAAATATTTAGTTTGTTTCACCAACGTCTTATGATTCAACACAAGTTTTTTTTTTTTTTTTCAAGTTAAAAAGCATTTACGGTGTTGAAAAAGTATGATAAGCACTAATAGGTTCGTGTAATTTTTTATATCCTCGTGAGAGGTGTTCCATAGGAGGTACATAATCAAAGCAATTTAGTTTAAACTTTATTTTAACGAGTATAAAGTTCATTTTAATTCGATTCAAATGGCATTTAAAAGCGAAGGTAGTTGAATTTAATTTCCTTGCTAGTAAATGCAAATTCCCACTAAAGAAAATCACTCTGTTTGTGGTATGGTGGGGCTTCACGAGGACACTTAGTGGCGAATTAACGACACTGACAATATTTGATGTCATTCTCGGTGGCAAAATACATAAAAACTGCTCTGGACCCAGCTCTCATGGTGCTGAAACACTTTCTAGCAGCATCTTTATTACATACATAAAATCACGCCTTAATTCTCAGAGTTAGGCAGAGCTACAGAAACATCAACAACTCTAAAATACATGTTTATAAACCATATTTTGCACAATCAGGCCAAGAAGTTTAATAGTGTATCTTTATTGATCTCGCTATAACCTTGCCTAAGGGTGGGTTGTAACGAATGTCATATTTTGGACATTCGCGGATGCGAATGCGAATGCGGATATCTGCTGCCAACATTCGCGAATGCGAATATAGTTTTTGTTAAAATTTGGCGCCATTTACTTTTGTCTATGGCTTGGTGACCTTGTTGGCAGTCCCGTTCGAACGAAGTGCGTTCCGTTTAATTGTCAAGCTTCATTGCCCAAAGTTAAATAAATAAATGATACCTAATGATAAAGATAAGACTGATAATGTGATTACGAGGTTAGGTTACTTTATCTTACATTAAAAAAGCATAAGAAATGAATTGTTTTAATAACATTGACAACACCGCGAATGCGAATATACGTTACGTAATTTCGGTAGTAAAATTTTAAAAACCGTATATAACTTCATGCATTAAGTTTGTTAGTTAGACAACTCACAAGTCATAAGTATTTTTTTTAATCATGAGTAAAATCATGGTTGCTGGCAGTTGATGAGGGGAACCGAGAATCGTGCTCAGTGCCGTGCAAATAGGGGCTTATGATGATAATGATGAAGATGAAGGTAAAAGTAAGGCAATAGGTGATAACTTCACAGTTAATTTATTGCTTTCTTGATTTGGAAGAATTTCCATCCGTCGTTGGACGGACGACCTTAAAAGTGCGGCGTTACGTTTGTAAAGACCGATATTGCCGATTTTATGTACATTTTACAAATAAATAAATTATCTTTATAAATTTTCAGTTGCAATAAATCTGTAAAATGCACTTATATTACTATTAGAGGCAACTTATTAAGACTACTTCACTAACTTCACCGAAATATTTAAGGTAGGCACTTTAATTAAACAACCCATTATAAAAACCGCAATCTAACGCGCACAACTAACTCGACTTATTTTTTGGCATTTGATTCAATTGAGGTATTAGCAAAAATGAAATAAAATTGGAAGCGCCTTTATAAAACTTAAATTTATGGATTACTTTATGATGGAACCTATGTATATCATACACTGGGTGATGTTAATATTGCATCATTTTATACAAAGCTCAAAGACAACAACAGATATTAAGAATTTGGATAGAAAATAGTAAAATAATAATGGGTTGATTGTAAATATAACCTGTTTTTCACATCGTGGACATCTCGCTTTAAGAACGACCCAGCAGCTCTATTTTTATATTGTTGAAATAACAGTCCCTTACTGTCAAATGAATAAGAGGTATCATCACGTCAACAATATATTTACAATATAGAGACAAGATAGGCTTCAACAAAGAGGAATAAGGCCCTTGTGCTATTTTCTATCCTTTTTGGGTGCAGGAGCTCCTAAACCTCGTTCGATATTTCTTTATTATAAAGTGTAAAACATAAATGTGTATGTATTTCTTTGGGTTTATTTAGTTACCGTTAAGGTTGTTTTTAAAAAATATTTATTTTTAATGTGAATACTAATGTCGTGTGAACACTTTCTATATAGGCGAGTTGAACAACCGACCGGCTCTCCCTTATTTGCAATAGGTAGGTAATAAATAAGTCGCTTTAGGGTCAACCTAAGTCAATAATTCTATGCTCTCCGAAAATATTACTCGTATAAATGGAGTAATTACACATATTTACCTATAAAAATCCAAAAAATACATTAACTTATATATTATTTAAAAGATTAGGAAAGTCGTCGACATGTTTATGAAAACATCGTTAAATGCGAGGGTCGGGGGTAACGCGTAGAACGCTCGCGAAACTTATTCGTTAAAACTACTACACCGTAGAACCGAAATGAGATTGCTTCTATTATGAAATCACGCAACTTCGACTCGATAGCCTCTTTATTCGAAGGGAAGACGAATCGTCGCGAGCGAACCGGCCGGAGGGACGATTTCAACCGTATAAATTACAAAAAGAGTCATTGACCGCGGCCAGGCCGCTAACACTGTCACTAGAGTCGCATCAGGCGTCCTCCGGGCCGAGCGCGGGTCAGGGCTTGGGCGCGTCGGGCGCGCGCTCGTCCTCCAGCAGCGGCTCGTCGAGGTACGCGAACGAGTCCAGCGTCATGTCCGCGTCGCGCAGCGCCGTGCTGTACAGGTCGATGTGCTGCCGCCGCGAGCGCGCCTCGGCCACCTTCTCCGACAGCTTCTCCTTGGCCTCGCTCAGCGCCGCGCTCTCCGCGTCGCCCTTGCCGGCCCGCTCGGCCTTGGCGCGCAGCGCGAACGGCGAGTCGTTGCTCGACGACCCGTCGTCCTGCAGCTGGCTCAGCAGCGTCCGCGTCGCTATCGAAAGCGCGCCCGCCACGTACGGCTCGCTCCGTTCACCTAAAAAAATAATTGAAATAAAATGCTTGCCGCGCGGCCCCGGAGTCGCGCGAGTCGTTCATAGCTTACCGCTCGGCGTCGCCTGACGCTCGGCGTCGCTCGCGCGCTCGCCCTTGGCGCCGCGCTCGTCGGCCAGGTACTCGCCCTTGGCGGGGCGCTCGTCAGCCAGGTACTCGGCGTCGCTGTCGCTGGACATGCCGAGGTCGAGGTGCAGCGAGTTGAGCTTGTCCTCGTCGTCCTTGCCCTTGCGCGAGACGGTGTCGAGCTCCATCTCCCAGTCGGTGACGCTGGACGAGTCCTTGGCGGCGTCGTCCTTGAGCTGTGCGTCCTTGTCGTCCTCGGGGTCCAGGCCGCCGAGCGTCGCGGCGAAGAGCGCGGGCGCGGGCGCCGGCTCGCGCGCTCCGCGGCTGTCCAGGATCTCCGACATGGTGGTGGTGCGGCCCGCCTGGTCGTTGTTCAGCTCGAGCACGATCACGTTCCCGGGACACTTGGTCGCCTCCGCTTGCTCCGGCTTGCTCGCCTGCAGGAGCTGGTTCACGTTCTTGCCCATTATGATTTTCGACATGTCGTTTCCGTTTTTTGTAAACGACAGCGCTTTTCCTATCGTCGCGCCTTTCTGCACGACTATCACGCTGCCCTTGGCGCTGGCCGGCCTGACGATGGGGTTCGACATTTTGGCCGTGGACACCGGGGTGAGTCCCTTCACCGGTACTATGTCGGCTAGGTTGGCGGTTTTGATGGTCTCTACGGCTAGTATTTTGGGGGTCGACGACTGTGTACTGACGGAGCTGGGCGGCTTCGACACTACGGTGACCGCGGGTGATTTAGTGACTTGGGTGAGTGATTGTGAGCTGACGGGGACCAGTTTCATCCCCGTCGGGATGCCCTTAAAATGCAGTAACGGTAATTGCATCTCGGAGCCGGCTTTCGTTCGCGCTTTAGCGGGTAGTACTACCATTTTCTGTCCGGGTTTTTGATTTAAAACGAATGTCTTGGCCGACACTTTCAGGTCGGTGGCCGGAATGCCTTTCGGCGTGAACGCTTCGCTGGTTATGGGAGAGACGCTGGCGGCGGCCGGTGCCGCCTCCTTACTGGGCGTCCTCATCGTGGACGATGTGATAATGATTTTTGAATTTAAGTTCACGTGTTCGGAAGAAGGTTTCGACACGATGATCATCTTATCGGCTAGGGCTGACGCGGGGGGCGCCTGCACTCTCGGCACGGAGCCGATAACTTTGGTGGCGACAATCTTACCCGCCGTGTTCAAAACTTTCTGGGTGGTGCCGGGCGCGACCACGACCTGTCGGTTGGAGAGCACTTTGATGCCCTCGGCGGGTTTATGTAATACTTTCATTTCGGACATTTGTACTTTTTTGTCGCCGGGCACCTCGGGCCGCCGGCCCTTGATGAGCATGTGGTGCGCGTGCTTGGGCGCGGCGTGCTTGGGCGCCGGCGTGTGCGCCTGCAGCGAGCCGTCGTCGGCGCTCGCGCACACGCCGAGCTCGTGCGGCACCGCGGGCTGCGTCAGCAGCTGCATGGCGGGAGAATCTGTCACCATGCCCGGAGAAGACAACACTTTGGGCTTAATATCCTCCATGTAATCGGGCTTGCTTTTTCCTCCCAATATGGACTGCGTATAACTGGCCTGGAAGGACCCGGGCGTCCCCGTGTACTCCATATGCATCCCTGGCGCGAACTGCTTCCCCGGTGACACCGGCACCTCCTGTGCTTTCTTCATTTGCGATTTTGAAAGGACGTTTTGAGAGGCTTTTTTACTTTGTTTGTGCGACCTGTGCTTGTGTGATCGTGGGCGGTGTGGTTGGCTTGATTTACTTGTTGAAACTTTACTCACTTGGTTGTACGAATGCTTTGATTGCCCTGATGATTTACCTGTACACAAATTAGGTTTATATTAGTTTCATGTTTACAACACCCACAACTTGTTTTTTATTTAGTATTGAGTTGTAAAAGGTAAGGAGGTTGTAAAGGGTTGTGAGCTGTCCAACTCAAGATATTCAAACAAATTCGAGAAAGAATCTTTAATTACATATTAATAATAATATGATTATTCAACTCACTAGTGACTGGCTGTGAATACTTGGAGTATATCTGGGATAGATTTAGGTGTTTTTGGTTAGTGTTGACAGGTATGTTTCTCATATTTTTCACTGGGGTGATGGTATCGTCCGGTATTGAACCTTCCTCTGTGATTTTCCTTTTTCGATTTATTAGTTCTGTTTCCCAAAGCTGAAACAAAATATTACTTAAATGGTATGATCATGAAAACTAAAAAAAATATTATGTGATTTATAAGTTATTATTTACTTTGGAAGTTTGATCTTCCATAGCTATAGGAGGGTACATCATCTCATCCATGATATCATTTGACTGCAAAGCGCTCTCTGCCGTCTCTCCCTCAGGATCTTGTAACTCCTCTTCATTCGATTTTGGAGACACCAGTTTCTCTGCTTCTAGCTTTTTCAAGAGCTCTTTGTTGTCTTCTTTTAGAGCTTCGGCTTCCTTATCTGCAATCTCTGTGTAAGCGGTCTGCGGGATGCCTCGAGGCATTAGGGGTATTCTTCTCCGGCCTTCACTGATCCATCCTAGACCAGTATTTGGACCCGTTAACCTGTACAGATAAATTTTCACTGAAATTGATACCACTATTTGTCTGATACACAACTTTCAATGTTTGTATGAATGCTACAGAAAAAATATATTTATTTACAACCTATTTTAAAGATATAACATGAGAACATGAGCTGGTATTATTAACGTGTTTTTTTTATGTTAAGGAGAAGGCACGCGAGCACTCAGGCCACCTGATGGTAAGTGGAATCTGAGACCCATTAACATTTGAATTCTCAAGACTATAATCCTAAGACCTCAAATGCGTTGCAAACCGTGAGGACTACGATGGAATGCCTCTATGCTAGTAATTTCACCGTTGTTTTATCCCCACACCGAAACACAACAATACCAACACTCTTTCTTGGCGGGTGGTTAATGGATAAGATGGTGGTAGCGATCCGGATGGACCCTGCACAGGGTTCTACCACCACTTGATTTGGAGTGCTTTTTAAATACTAAGTCAAAAATAAGTTAAAGTTTTACTCTGAAAATTAATACCAATATGAAATATTACATATTAGTCTTATTTTATCTTATAGGTAATTTATTCAAAGACAAACAAACAGAAAAGTAATAAAACATAAGTACTTAACTAAAACTAAATACAAACATGAAATAAATTAATTTATTCTGAATAACTATGATATGTACAAATTTCCCCTAGGCCACTGCCACTTGGAACGGTGCCCATAATGCTGGCTGCATTTCCTCGTGGATAGCTATTGCTAGGTGTTGGCTGAGGAAAGAGCCAGCCCTATGGACACACTTGTGGTGTTTCTGATTCTGCCGTGGTGAGATGGAGCCCGAGTATCTACACAAGTGGCATCCCATACTAAATGCCATTCCATTTCCTACAACACGAGAATCATTCCATCGGGGCTCTTGGCATCGTCACGTGCCAACCCACTAGTTTCTAGCGTAGTCGGCACATAAGGGCCCGCCGGATCATGTCGTTAAGTCAGGCGTGGCGGGACAGGCTACCAGGGATTTTTGTGCACGCTAAACCGTGGTGGCCCTGATGGTCAACTTGAGGTCCGCAGTGGCAGTGGTGCGCTTTGACAATGTTTGCGCCAAGTCAAAGGCCTATCGCCAACTTGAAACAATTGTTGTCCAAAAGGTTGGCGCAGTTTAGTTTAGACTAAGCCTGCAGCCAGTAAGCCGACTCCTTCTCCGATACTGCTAGCATGCAAGCCTTCTCACAAATTGTCAATAAGGTGCACAAAGACTTGCCGACAAATTGGCTGGTCCCATAACTTGAGTTCCAAAAGTTATGGCACGACCAGGTCTGCTGGTAGGAAAGTCTTTGACCTCAGTATGTTATCAAAATCACTTACCCATAAGTGATAGATAACTAGGGGTCGGAATAGGCAGTGCCTATTTGCCTAAACTTCGTGGGAGGACGAACTAAGAGTGGTTACAACTACCAAAAATAATGATTTCTTTTTATTGAATGCGGGATTTCCGGGATTTTTTAATAATACATAAATGTGGAAATTGATAATATCACATGTTAAAAACATTTATTGTATACTTACGCGCACTTTCTTATGGAGCGTCGCCATTATCAGCACGGTCGCATAATGCAGGTAGTAAGTACACGACTAAAGGAGTCTCGTTAAAATAAGCTAGGTATGTAAACAAAGTAATGAGATAAATATATTTAAATATATATCACGAAATACTTCGTTAGTTTATTTACATTAGAAATAAATCAGAATATCATGTATGATCATGTAGGTACTTAAAATTTTATACAATATAATGTTTTTAACATGTGGTATTGAGTTTTAGTATCAATTTCCCCATTTATGTATTATTAAAAACATCCCGGAAATGCCGCATTCAATAAAAAGAGTTCATTATTTTTGGTGGTTGTAACCACTCTTAGTTACTTCCTCCCGCGAAGTTTAGGCAAATAGGCACTGCCTATTCCGACCCCTGTAGATAACATACTATGTATCTTATGCAACACCAGTAAATAAATCTTTATGCAAAATAGCAAAATAAAAATCTTACAATAACATCAATACACAACATTACAATAATAATCAAAATCTCTGCAACATTTACAATCTAATATATAAAATTCTCATGTCACGGTGTACATTATTGAACTCAAACGAAATGGCTCGACCGATTCTTATGAAATTTTGTGTGCATATTGGGTAGGTCTGAGAATCGGCCAACATCTATTTTTCATACCACTAAGTGACATGAACGAAAAAAAAAATGCAGTGGGCGAAGCCGCTGGCGGGTTGCTAGTTTGCTATGAGAACTCCATTTGCTGCATCCAATTAAATATTTGATTTTTACTCAGTGTGATTATGACCTTATGAAATAGCATTGTATAATACCGTCTTCATATAAAAAAAATGACTTAATCTGCTTTCCTAATTAAATATATTCTTATAAGGCAGAACAGATTGAGAAAGCACAAATGTCATGACTTTCCTTGCTAGCAAAGATGAAGCTAAGAAATGTTGATAACTGCTGTTTAATTTGATAGAGAACACATTTGATACAGTTAATGCTTGGTCACTACTCTCATATATCTTTTTTTTCAATGCTCATAATATTCCTGACTTCATTAAACATATAAAATACCAGCATAACTGTTCAGAGTAAGCTTGATTAGCAGATAGCCTGTTTGATAAGTTCCAAGTTATCACCAGACAAGTTTGATTGCAACCATTCATATCAATAAGGTGTGCTCATGCTCACTCAAACAATCAAAACCAATTAATAAAATAAAAAGTATAAATATAATGAATTTATTTCTTAAGATTTAAGTCAGAAATTGTACATTACTTAATTTTGATCAAAATTATTAGTTTTGCTTGACTCCAATTTATTACATGAGTATAATTACTTAAGAAGCATTATCATAAAAATACCCCCTGACCAGCCTCTCATGACTATGATTCAAATGAGAACTTTTTAAATTATGAAAAAATTGACATTTAAAATTAGGTTACCTGTCAAATTTCAAACTCAGATTAATTAATATTTTTTAATGGAAAGTCACTTAAAAATGCAATAACTATTTAGCTAACACCATTATCTCTTGTTAAAAGTGACAAGAACCTTCACATCTATGGGGCCAAGACTGCCAGAAAGGCAAGAAATAATTCCAATATAACCAAGTTTATTACATACATTCCAGATAAAAATGCAGGTTTACTACAGAATATGCTTACCTTCCTAACAAGAATCATGATAACTGACTCTCAGCCATCTTTGACACTATACAATGGAGTTTAAAAATAAACTCAAAAGCTAACAAATGCTAAATTTTAACTTACTGATGTGCAATAGTAGCCAACAGCTCGTCGTTCGAGACGCGCCGCGCCTCCGCGCTGTGACGATCATTGCTAATATGCAAAGCGGCGCGCAGTTCCTCAAGCAACTTTTTTCTGTTGTCTTCCAAAGCTCCTTGTGCTCTAAACACACTGATCATATTCGAGTAGGCTTCCAATTCTACAAACAAAGGAATATCCTGTTCAACAATTGCCTAATTTCAAGTACATTTCATTTTATATCAGCTTATTACATACGCTCATAGTCAAGTAAATGTTAGGAGGGAAAATGAATGCCATTTATAAGACTAAAAATATATACCAAGTCTACGAAGCGTTCGACGACATTCGTCCCGCGTCATGTTTAAAAGCATGGGCCACATGTTTACGCCGTTTTATTAAACACTTCTGACCCACGGTTTGGTTACAATATCATGACCATATTTCAGGAAATTCTCAATTGGCAAATATCCATACTGTTTACTTCACTTCAAACGACAATTTCGTTCATTTTGACACTTCAACCAAGTAGATGCGAAATAATAACGGATGGCTTGCATCTTGTCTGTGGTTTTAGGGGTAACATCGTTAAAGCATTAAATTCCCTTAATAAATTTTAATATATCAATCAAATGTCTTATAAAGTCATTATCAACCCAACTTTATGTTTTGATACTGTTATAAATAAATGTTAAAACAAAAAATCCGCCATATAGATTTTTTAAGAGTTTTGTGTACCCAGCGACACTTGTGCTATCAAGATGAATTAGATGACGTATATTTCAATCGAAATTGGTTGAGCCGTTGAGTACATACGATCAGACATAGGATCGGTCATATATATATAGATACGTAAATACATACAAACAGGCAAACATAACCATATTGAGATTCACCGCTGAAGCGCAAAAAAAAAAGATTGAGCGTGATTAATACTTGGAAACCTGCTCTTGCGAAATAAGTTTCTAAACTGTGTCACGAATACGTAATTTAACCTTAATGTGTTGCATAAATATATGGGAAATCTCATTTAGTTATTTACTTACTTAATAAAGACCCGCCAATAGCGCAATGCTTGTGATAAACAATCAAAAATGAACGGCACAATTATTAATTTATTTTTGCATATTTTGTTACATTTGTACTGATGATGACGACCATGAAATTAAGGGGAAAAATAAATGATATAGCCACACTGGTTGAATTTGTCCATAGACAAGTTGGCATTTCATAGCTGAACGTTTACAAAGCTAGTTAACATTTTTTTTTGGAAAAAATAAAAGATGACAGTTTCAAACAGTAAGGCCGGGAGCATATTTGTAGAACAATGCAGATTTTTATTCGTTTTGTCGTTTTGCCGGAACCGAACACGATTTATAGCATTACATTAATAAGACTACACCCCGCGTTTGTATTTACAGCAACAGTGCTACTAAGTTACGGAACCAAGATATTAGTTTTTTTATTGACATGCAGTTAAAGCAGCTGATTACTGCTGCTTTAATTGCATACAATTCTTTAGGCTTATCAGTTAAATTGCTAACCATTGCTAACCTATTTTTTTATCAATATCTTATTGAAATGATCTAAATGCTTCTCGTGGTCACCATATCGAACATATTACTAATTTAGCTTGAGAATTTTTAAATCGGTCAACCAGTTTGACAACTCACACAAATGTTTCCACATAACGGGCAATTAATAATAATATACACTACGCGGTATTCAGGTACCCTTTCTCTAAATCGGGATAGTGTAATAAAAAAAGACCGAAAGCCCTTGCACCGCCCTAAGTACCAAGCCCTGAACACCGCGTGGTGTGATATACCCTTACCCCAGTGCTCTACGCAAGAAAACTGCACGTCCGTACGCAAAGCAACGCGGTTTTTTGACAGCTCAAAGGCTGTTAAAACAAGTTTCGGTTACTTTTTCTGTTAACTTTTAGCAATAGTATATATGAACTCGAGAACTTCTATTAAAAATATGACTGTAAGTTGTATGCACTAGTTACTCGTATGGTCAAATATGCTTATACACGGTGCAAGCACTTTGAAGCACAAATAACCCTCGCGAGCGCGCGAGTGACTAGCAGTGGCTCGCGCTTGGCGCTAGTACATGCTCGAGTCGCTGGACCCGCACACTTTTGTATACCGTTATTTACACGATGCATGTAAACTGCGCATTTCATGAGCCCCAATAAACGCAATCTACTGGCACCGTGTTCAAGTACCATAATAGGCAACTATATGGTAATATCATGGGAATGTGGAATTAGCAGGAATTCTACATTCTGAGGAAAGCCTTAGCACCACAGATTGCGAAATAAGAACCACAGATAAAATAAGAACTTTAAACAATTAATGTCAACCATCAGTATTCAAGTTCAACGTCTTTCTGAGTTTGATTTATTTTGATTTGATCAGGATTGGAGCTTATTATTTTCTTTATAGTTTGCGCGAAATCGTCATTTGCATTTTGCAATGTCAGATGTAGATGAGATTATCGATTATATTAAATCACTAAAGAAAGGATTTAACAAAGATTTATTTCAATGCAAGATCGATGAATTGGCTCAGGCAGTTGACACGGTTGGCTTAGAATACGACGACTTTCATACATTGTTTAAAGTTTGGTTGAATTTAACTATACGTAAGTAGTCATTACTAAACTGTGTTATTATAAATTATTTTCCAATGAAGCAACAGCAGCAGCTTTAGAACGCGTTGAACTACATTATTTGGTCTCTTCTTACATTTTGTATAAATAAATGCGTTTTGTTCCTCACTAAATTAAAGAATAATGTCTATTGTAGCAATCACAAAATGGATCAGTATCGGTGTCTGTCTGGTACCTCAGAACAGTGTGTCAGAGCAAACTGTGGACTATGCGCTGCGCTGGCTCCTGGCCAACAACCAGAACCAGAATAACTTCTCCAGGATAGCTTTCCTCTTTGACTGGCTTACAGGTGACATTTTACATGATAGCATTTTGGTACACAATACTAGAATGAGTTGATTGTATGGTTAGCATAATCAATTATAAATATCAGGGAACAGTCTCGCACAAATTGTGGCACCTAGTCCCAAACTAAGCTCTAGGTACTACACAACAATAGAATAGGTGACAGATAAGTACATAGAAAAGATCCGTGACTGAGGCACAAGTACTTATGCATGTATTTCAAATATTTGCCCTTACTGGAAATGAAGGTCTGCTAATCATCTTATTCTGTTTTAAAACCGCTTAAATATCAACATATCAACACAACTATCAGTTCTCTCTTGAAAAAAACTCATTATATTGTACAACATACTTACTTTGGCAAACTTAATCTTATTCTTCCTTAGTATTTGAATTATCTGGTTGTTGTGAACCTAAATGTTTTCTTATAAAAATATGCATCAAGTAATCATTTATTTCAGCTGCAATGGACTGCGAGTCAATTGACATTGCTGCCTTAGACTGTGGATATGAAGTTTTTTTCTCCTTTCTTACATATGAAGTTCTAGTAAGTATTTTAGCTCGCATATTAGAGATAAAAAATCATAACTCAACTATGAAATTGATTTTAACACCTTTGCCAGTATCATGCTATTCGGGATCTGTTTTCAAAAACATCAAAGAACTAGCAGTCTTCATGACAATGGTTATTTTTGAGTGAATGTAAAAAGTTATAATATGTTTATTTTCAGGCCGGACATGTATCTAAGCTGGTGTACACATTGACAAAGCCAACTGATGTTACTAGGAGTAGAGTTTTGGAGCTGTTTGACTATGCAAGAAAAAGAGAAAGCAAAAAGGTTCCATTTTAATTTAGTATATGTTTTACTTTTTATATTTGAAAGAGACACCAAGAATGTTGTATTTTAATTTTATAGTATCCCTTTTACTGCTTACATTTTAAAGAGAAAGCAAAAAGGTTCCATTTCAATGTTGTTTACTTTATTCAATAAATAAATCATAAATATCACAGGGACAATCTCACGCAAATTAACCTAGTCCCTAACTAAGCTCTAGTCTTGTGCTATGGGTACTAGACAATAACATACTTTATAGATAAATATGTACTTAAATTTATAGAAAACAACCAAGACTCAGAACAAATACTTGTGCTCCTCACATAAGCATTTCCCTTACCAATTCAATTGAAATTCTCCCATAGCGTCCTAAGTCCGAGGTCGGCCCAATAGGGGCACCCTTAGGCATGCTAGTGTAAAACCCATTTATAGCGTGGACTCCCATCAGGAGTCCGCCCTCTCTCCGGCGAAGTAGTCAAAGCCATCAGAGGCTAACAACGTAGGTCCCTCAAAAAAAAAAATAAGCATTTCCCCATACCAGGAATGTGAATTGTTTACAATGTTTTATACATTGTGTGGTAAAGGACTTAATACATCATATTTTAGACATGGATTGGTGCTCAAAATTTGAATACCTTTTTTGTATTTATTTAAACTACCTTTTTTGGACTATTATGTCATAATTGAAAGAGACTTGGTATTTTTCATATGCATATAAGGGGTTATTTAAGGCCATGTTAATCTTCCTCCATTGTGCAACAAAAATTAGTCATGAGACAGCAAAAAGGCTTTTTAATTAATTTCGTATCTACTGTCACTTTATTATCAATAATATATATATAATAATAATAATAATATGATCCCTTAAAGGGATAAGTTCGCCTTTGTACATCTTTTTATTTTTATTCTTTGTATTGTTTTGGTTTTTCTTTTGTACAATAAAGTGTTTACATACATACATATGAAGACATGCAGAAATTTTGTAAGTTTTCAAAATCATCTCAATATGGGTGTCACAGGTTTCATTTTAAAGCAACCCAGTAAAAGTAATTGTTTAACACATTCACTGCCAGTTTTGTTTCACGAACTTTCGTCCGGTTATTCCCATCTTCCAACCTATCCAACCCAGGTATATGGCAAAATTTCCATGTACATGGGTTGGATAGGTGGAAGATGGGAATAACCCCTTTCGTCATCTTTTGTTTTATACGAAACTCGCATACTGTATGAGTGCGCTCATACAACATGCGTTCAAGGCACTTAACATGTTAAAAATACTCATTTCAATAAGAGGTGTAAAATACATTATTTTCAGAGTATGTGTCGCCACCTGCAAGTTCTGCTAGGGTTGTACAAGTCCTACAAGCCAGAGCTGGTGCCGGAAGACGTGCCGGCCGTCCCCGTGCACGCCACATTCCGGACTAATATCACTCTGCTCACAAGGTTTAAACGGTGGCAGGTAATATGTTAAATATTCAACGCCTTACGTCAACCACAAATGCACACGCCAAACATGTATTAAAACATGTTCTAGATTTAACTTAATTCATACGAAATAACGTCTCTTTTAAACTGTACCTGTGACAACTATAAGTGTCGGTGGCGTTGTAGACGCGCACAGCTCATGACTACTTGAGCGTCCACGCGTTCAAAGGGTTAAAAATCGCTTTTAGACCAGCCAATAGAAATGTTTGACTTTTCCCAATTTAAGTGCATAAAAATTTTAACAGTTTTTTATATATTCTTAAATCTTAAATTACAACAAATCCGTACAATAACTCTCAATTAATTCACAGTTAATGTATGGAACAGGTGTTTTTTTTTTTGCGATTTCGTGGTTGGTCCCATCGGAAAAGTTGTTCAGTATGACCATCTTATTCACTTCCGGCCATTCCTGATCATGGCTCCAAAATCACCCAGTATACATATTTTTATTTATTTGCTTTTGTGATAATTCTGGGTTTTGAAACGTTTTATTGTTCAAATAGGCATGATATTTAATTATTGTATTTTAATTATTTCATATAATTCTAGGTTTACTTAAGCATTTCATTGTCATAAAGTAATATGTTAAAAAATGACTGACTGTTGAGTTTCTTGCGGCGTTTCTTCTCAGCAGGTCTCCTGTTGGGGAGGACTGGTAGATTTTCGACGCGTAATAGCCCGTGCGAGCTACTTACTGAAAATACATGTTTTATCTTTTTTATCCCTTATTAATTACAACTTTTATGATTTTCAGGAATGCAGAAATGATTCAACTGTAAAGAGCCACCACTTGATGTGGACCAATCCCATGCTGGTAAGTCATACAACTGAACAACCATTTATTAACAAATTATAATCCTTTTATGATTTACTACATGAATAGCTATATAAACTTGCCCTTTTTGAATTGTTTTCAGGGAGGAAGGAATAAGAAAGTCGATTCACTAGTTCCTAACATAGAATTTCTAAATATTGGTTCCCAACAGTCTGCAGATAAGGAACCACAGAAAAATTATCTTGACTTCACTGAGTAAGTAGCTACAACACTAAACTTCTAAGACTTACAGTTTTAGCATGAATTTATTAACATTCGAAATACATTCTTAAAATTCAAATGTAGGCCATGGAGGTGGTTTGTTTTGTAAATGTTGATTTGGAATTTGATAGCCAACTTTGTCACTCGAATTTAGGTGAAAAGTAATGCATGTACTATTTTCACAACCACATTTTTCTTACTAATGTTATTAATGTGCGAGTTTGTGAAGCATAAACATTTTCGGTTTTTGTTGGAAATAATTTTGAACGCCATTGGCGGCTAGAAGCTATAGGTAATGTCAACCTTCCTCAAAGACACTTAGGTCTATTTTACGCTGTCAATCATGACGGCTATAGCCGTTCCGAGATAACAACTAATGAGTTGTCATAGGAAGATGCAAATGAAAACTAGGTTATTTTGATTGCGTGTGTGTGTGTTGTGCAGCCCAGTGTCCCTGCTGCAATACAGCGTGCACCGCGCAGTGCACCGGCCGGCGAGGCTGCGCGCGCTCCTGCGCAACGCTGCCGGCCTCGCGCTGCTGGCGCTGGGCCCGGCGCGCGCGCAGGCCGCGCTGCACCACGACCTGCACTACATGCTCACCGGCTGTGAGTACTCTTGTACTGCGATGATCCACATTGCTGGCGCTGGGCCCGGCGCGCGCGCAGGCCGCGCTGCACCACGACCTGCACTACATGCTCACCGGCTGTGAGTACTCTTGTACTGCGATGATCCACATTGCTGGCGCTGGGCCCGGCGCGCGCGCAGGCCGCGCTGCACCACGACCTGCACTACATGCTCACCGGCTGTGAGTACTCTTGTACTGCGATGATCCACATTGCTGGCGCTGGGCCCGGCGCGCGCGCAGGCCGCGCTGCACCACGACCTGCACTACATGCTCACCGGCTGTGAGTACTCTTGTACTGCGATGATCCACATTGCTGGCGCTGGGCCCGGCGCGCGCGCAGGCCGCGCTGCACCACGACCTGCACTACATGCTCACCGGCTGTGAGTACTCTTGTACTGCGATGATCCACATTGCTGGCGCTGGGCCCGGCGCGCGCGCAGGCCGCGCTGCACCACGACCTGCACTACATGCTCACCGGCTGTGAGTACTCTTGTACTGCGATGATCCACATTGCTGGCGCTGGGCCCGGCGCGCGCGCAGGCCGCGCTGCACCACGACCTGCACTACATGCTCACCGGCTGTGAGTACTCTTGTACTGCGATGATCCACATTGCTGGCGCTGGGCCCGGCGCGCGCGCAGGCCGCGCTGCACCACGACCTGCACTACATGCTCACCGGCTGTGAGTACTCTTGTACTGCGATGATCCACATTGCTGGCGCTGGGCCCGGCGCGCGCGCAGGCCGCGCTGCACCACGACCTGCACTACATGCTCACCGGCTGTGAGTACTCTTGTACTGCGATGATCCACATTGCTGGCGCTGGGCCCGGCGCGCGCGCAGGCCGCGCTGCACCACGACCTGCACTACATGCTCACCGGCTGTGAGTACTCTTGTACTGCGATGATCCACATTGCTGGCGCTGGGCCCGGCGCGCGCGCAGGCCGCGCTGCACCACGACCTGCACTACATGCTCACCGGCTGTGAGTACTCTTGTACTGCGATGATCCACATTGCTGGCGCTGGGCCCGGCGCGCGCGCAGGCCGCGCTGCACCACGACCTGCACTACATGCTCACCGGCTGTGAGTACTCTTGTACTGCGATGATCCACATTGCTGGCGCTGGGCCCGGCGCGCGCGCAGGCCGCGCTGCACCACGACCTGCACTACATGCTCACCGGCTGTGAGTACTCTTGTACTGCGATGATCCACATTGCTGGCGCTGGGCCCGGCGCGCGCGCAGGCCGCGCTGCACCACGACCTGCACTACATGCTCACCGGCTGTGAGTACTCTTGTACTGCGATGATCCACATTGCTGGCGCTGGGCCCGGCGCGCGCGCAGGCCGCGCTGCACCACGACCTGCACTACATGCTCACCGGCTGTGAGTACTCTTGTACTGCGATGATCCACATTGCTGGCGCTGGGCCCGGCGCGCGCGCAGGCCGCGCTGCACCACGACCTGCACTACATGCTCACCGGCTGTGAGTACTCTTGTACTGCGATGATCCACATTGCTGGCGCTGGGCCCGGCGCGCGCGCAGGCCGCGCTGCACCACGACCTGCACTACATGCTCACCGGCTGTGAGTACTCTTGTACTGCGATGATCCACATTGCTGGCGCTGGGCCCGGCGCGCGCGCAGGCCGCGCTGCACCACGACCTGCACTACATGCTCACCGGCTGTGAGTACTCTTGTACTGCGATGATCCACATTGCTGGCGCTGGGCCCGGCGCGCGCGCAGGCCGCGCTGCACCACGACCTGCACTACATGCTCACCGGCTGTGAGTACTCTTGTACTGCGATGATCCACATTGCTGGCGCTGGGCCCGGCGCGCGCGCAGGCCGCGCTGCACCACGACCTGCACTACATGCTCACCGGCTGTGAGTACTCTTGTACTGCGATGATCCAAATTGCTGATTTGCACTACATTGAGTACTCTTGTATCCACGGTTTTTTTTTAATATTTTGCATGTTTTTATACATTCCAATTTTTTTTTGGTCACCAACTACCATTACTGATATGCTTAATGAGCGTAACAATGTTATATTATAATCGTTATTATAGAACTGTTATTGCCTATTACAGCGTTGTTGGTTACGAGTTGAACTGACATTGTATCCTCAAGTTGTGCAAGTTATGTAGTTGTCCGCGCTGGAGATGAATGTTAAGCAAGTGCCGCTCGCGCAGGCTTCCTGCACGCGGCGCGGCACAGCGCGGCGGAGAAGCGCGACGCGCTGCACCGCGTGGCGGCGCTGCAGCGCGCGCTGTGCCAGCCGCTGCGCGCCGTCACGGCCTTCCTGGCGCACTTCCTGCCGCTCTGGGACGAGACCAGATACTTTAGCGAGGTACATCTTCCTACTCGAGTTACCTTCGTTTCGTTTTAAAGTTTTTGGTCAAATGTTTAATTTCCCAAATTTTCATTTGCCAACCCGGTTTCTTTTTTGTAACCGTTTATACAACGTGTTACAAAATAATACGTAAAAAGAAATTACGAAAATAGTGTCAACCCTAGTATACTGTATACCTAAGATACTGAACTGACGTTATTTAATCAGGGTTGACACTACTTTTGTTATTTCTTTTTTACGGATTATTTGTAACACATTCTATTTCAGGGTTTTATAAAAGCTAACGTAAACCTAACCTAACCTATAGGGTTCTACACGATGGTACTAAAATAAATTCTGAAAAATATTATATAACATTGGATTCGCAACTGGAAAATTTGGCAAATAATACATTTGACCAAAAATATTTTGGCCAAACGGCAGGCTCCCTTCCTACTCGCATACAAAGGATGATTTCCACGAAACGGATCGCATCGGATCGGAAACGATACGCCTCACAGCATACTTTCGGCTTCGCGTGTCGCTCGGTCGTCTTCCCCCTCGGTCGTACATGATAGTTCCGTTGGAGCCGTGTGGTGTAAATCATCCTTAAATGTACAAGCTTGTTTTGGTCCGTCCGGATCGCTATGACTATCATAAGATAACCTTTAATCTGCCGCCAAGCAGTAATGTTAGCATTGTTGCGTTAGGGAATGGGGATAAGACAACCGGTGAAATTACTAGCTTTTCATCTTAGTCCTTAGGGTTGGCAACGCATTTGCTTAAGATTGTAGGCTTGAAAATGCAAATTTCAGATCCCACTCGCCATCAAGTGGGCTGTGCGCTTATTTGCCTTCTCTGTTAAACAAAAATATGTTTGGATGTTTCTCTCTTAACCACGTTTAAACGGCCAAGCATTTGTGGTCTGAGGATTTCAGTATATGATTTGGCATAATCATCATTTAGCATACAGTATTTTTTTCTGTAACCGTATACTTTTCAGGATTGTTATTAAATAAACCTAATCTAACCTAATGGGTTCAATGCAATGATATTTTAAATAATCCTGAAAAGTATACGGTTTCAGAAAAAAAGACTGTATGCCAAATGATGATTATGCCAAAAAAAGTTATGCCAGATGAAGGGAACCCGATTTCTAGTCTTGTAAATGCAAATGTCTATGGTTTTTACCATCATTGGTGTGTGAAAACCCGCCAAGTGCGTGTCGGACTTCGCACATTTAGGTTTCCGTACAAAATCTGATTTATACGTACCTAATAACAAAAATTATCACCAAAATTCAAGTTGAAAGGCAAATTTTGTAAAAAAGGTGGCTTTAGTGGTTTGTCATTCCTTTGTTTTCTAATATTGTTTAAAACAAAATATACAGTATTTATCTACTCAACAAGCTCTAATGAACCATACTCCACTCGATGGGATATATTTTTTATGGCATTGCGTCAACAAGATGCTTATACTATGAAAATTTCAAGACTAGCTTCAACGGACGGACAGGCGGACACGTGAGTGAGCGTAAAAGGATTCCGTTTGGAGCTAAAAAGAAAAAATTGTTATTAAGAACTTAACTTATTCAAGTAAACCTTTTACACAAGCCCTATTCGATTCTATATCATTTATAATTGTATTTTTTTTCAGATCCTGGAGTTGCTGGAGTGGATCGACGTGGAAAGCCCCGAGCTGGTGGCGCAGATCCTGGAGCCCTTGACCCAGGTCTACCACCGCGCGCAGCCGGCCGAACAGTGCGCCATACTCAGAACCCTCACCACTATGTACACTAATCTGGTAAGTTGCCCTTGGTTTTTACAATTATAGTGTCGTTATAATATTTTCAACAGGCAAGTTAGAAAGGTAGATAATTTTATTTTTTACTGACAATGGGCAGGCTGGGTGCACTCCGCGCAAATGCCTAGAAAATGTGCGGCCTGGCACGCACGGCTAATCAGTTGAGTGTCACGCGCGCGCTCGTCCTTTACTTTTATTAAGGTTTTTTTTTTGCCCGTTTTTGTATACCAGTTTAAGAGAAATGACACGTTTGTAAAGGAAGTACATTTTTGTGTATCAGGGGTCTAGCCGTTGAGGTATGGTGCATTACACCTTAGTTACAGAATAAGCAATAGTTGCCATAGTGTAGTCGAATACCAATTAAGATCAAAGGTAAATACATTCAATTGGTTTTATAACAACTGCCTGCCCTACGAACTAGGCGAAGACTGTAAAACTCGTGAGCGAAATAATACACTCTCGAGGCGTGGATTTAAGGAGCATCATGCCTTGTTACGAGCACTCCCACTATCGGTTGGAGAAATATAACCAAGGTCACTTCCGTGTCGCGCAAGGTATTATTAACGTTAACCCGTTGTAAATAGGTTGAAACTCGCATGTTTTTTGTCACAGAGATCTATCTGTACTTGTACTATCACTTATTCTGTGCATCAGGTTGTCCCTACAAAAAGCAGTCCCTTAAATATGGATTTTTAAAATAATTAAAAAGTAACGATATAGTTGCCTTTTCTAATCAAATAAAGTAAAGTTATTTTCTAGAATACAGTAATGAAGGTGTTACAAAATAATGGTCAAAGTGTATTCAGCCCGCATGCAAGCATGCAAATTTTGCAAAATTTAAATCAATTTTACATTTCAAGATTTTCATTTAAATAATAATAGGTGTCAAGATACATTACTCCTTTACATTTAAATAATCTTTACCAATATATAAGCCAGTTTGAAAAAATGCGCTTGAAAAGTTTTCCTGTTAGCGACTTCATACTTTCCTCCATCGAGCCTCGCTTTACGCGCCGTTTAACCGGCCCTTAAGGTCAATGCTATAGGCGAAAAACTGAATTGAGGGTATGCAAGAGGGAGTGGGCAATCGTGACTAGTCGAGATTTTACGTACCTCACCCTCGCACCTCTTGGTTACCCCGGCTCTCAATTAAGTTGTACGCCTATTGCGATGACCTAGTTTGGCTATTGGGAAAGTGCTGAATGGAAGCTGTGCGTAAATTAACGAAAGAGGAAAGAGGCCTATGCCCTGTATTGTATTAATGTTGGCTGATTATAAGGATGTTTTTTCCGCAGGTTTATTCCAGTACGCGGAGTCGACAATATTTCCTGGAAGAAACACCAGCGCACTCGCTGTTCCCCGACGCACTGCGATTCGTGGCGATCACTGTACACTCCATGTGCGGGAAACAACTTCAAGTCGACCCAGGTACGTAATCTCCACTTTTTAGAATTCCGTAACCGAAGGGTCCAAACTGACTGTACCGTGTCGCTCGCCCTCGCCAACGCTTAAGATGCCTCTTCCCTCGCCAACGCTTAAGATGCCTCCTCCCTCACCAAAGCCTAACATGCCTCGTCCCCCGTCAACGCCTAAGATGCCTCGTCCCCCGCCAACGCCTAAGATACCACGTCCCCAGCCAACGACTGACATGGTATTGATTGCTTCGAAGTGAATGATCTATACCGTTTATTCCAGAGGATATGCGGGTTCTATACACCAGTATCCAGTGCGCAGAGAGGCTAGGCGCGGCGGCGCTGCGCGGGGGCTGCGCGCTGGGCGGCCTGCCGGCGCCGGGCGCGCTGGCGCTGCCGCTGCTGGCCGTGTCCGCCGAGCTGCTCGACAAGCTCGCCGGCCTCATACTGCTGTGAGTCTGACATGCGGCTCCTGTACCCCAGTGCCAGTAACACCCGCCATCTTGGTTTTAATACACTGATGGCGACTTTGGTTTCCTCATATCCAAAAACCCTGAAATATTTACGTTTCTGAATTAAAATAGTCACCATCTTGGAAAATCCGTAATAGAATTTATCGTGTAGATGTTATGTGTGACGACACGTTAGCCTAGTTGGGAGTGACCCTGCCTCCGAAGCCAGCGGTCCTGGGTTCAAATCCCGGTAAGGGCAGATATTAGTGTGATGAGCGCGAGTTTTTTTTTTGCAGTCTTGGATGTTTTCTATGTTTTTAAGTATTTATTTATCTATATAAGTATATTTATCGTTGTCTAGTGCCCAAAGCACAAGCCTAGAGCTTAGTTTGGGACTAGGTCAATTTCTGTGAGATTGTCCCCTGATTTTTATTTTATTTGATGGTTTTTTTATTTTTTACTTTGACTTAAAAGTTAAACCCGTTTGGTTGATCCAAAAAGCATTTTTTTGTTTCATCTGTTTAGAAACCTCTAAAAACGATGTTTTCGACTTTTTACATCCACCGGATTCAGAATAGAAAGATGATATAAACCATTTTTTAAATTTGTTACAACGGGTTATTCCCACCTGTTACCACCAATTTGTTACCACTGGTAAGATGTAGATTTTTCAATATTTTTACCAGTGGTAACTAATTACATAGAGATCGTAAACATAAATACCAATAAACACATAGGTAATACAAAACTAAACCTCAAATAATTGAAACAACAACATTTATATATCTAATAAATGGTTATTATCCGATAGCAATGTACGACGATTAATAAATGTCAATACAGTAAATATAATTTAATAATACATACATTGCCGTCCCCATGTGGTTGCCGGGTTAGAATAGTGCCACTCCATGGCTTCCCGTGGCTGTAGTAAGGGGCGACTAAGGGAATAAGGGCTTTAGTACTGTTAGGCGATGGGCTTGCAAGTCTTGCAACCTGTCACTAAAACACTGGTAGACATCTTAGCCTGCTTATGCAAAATGTGGTTATAGAATTATCAACAAGTCTTTTTAGAGTTGTTAGTTATTTCTGTAGCTCTGCCTCCCCCACTCCGAGAATGAAGGCCTGATGTTATGTATGTATGTAATACATGGATGACGCAGTCGGGTAAAAAACATTGGTCATTTATTGTTTTAGGATGAATTTAGCGCCATCTGTAATGATTTTCTGACAGTGGTTTGAGGGGTGGAGTTGGTGGTAGGTACCTTATTTAGTTGATTTAAGCTTCTTAGTCAAGCGGTTTGATGGTGGATTGCTAGATGTCGCACCTTATAAATTGTCACGTAATTTAATACTTTATTTCCTATGTGTGTGAGTTCAGTATATCTGTAACTAAGTTCTGTTCAATAAGATGGGAGGGTTATGATTGTCACTCTCATTGTGATTTATTATAACAGCTAAGTTACCGCGATATATCATTCTTTAGATTCAGTCAGAGCTGATATCTTACATAAGTATAGGTAACTTGTAAGTGATTTATTAATTTGTTATACATAGGTAACTAGATGTTATGTGTATTTAAGAAATCCAACAGTTACAACATAAAGTCACACAAAACCAATTATAGGATTTCACATATTAACTGCATAACAAATTTCAAGTTTAGTACAACAATACCATTTATTACACAAGAAAATAAGATTTACTTATTCTGATCAATGTTTACAAATAACCGGAATGAGCGAACGGTAGTTTGTATGTACAGTCAAGGTTATAAATATGTATACACTTTAGTACCTTGTCTATTTAACGTCATGTTTCAACTGCCATATGAAATTGTCACAGCGATTAAAGTGACAAGGTACTAAAGTGTATACATATTTATGACCTTGACTGTACATATGTATGACATAGTAAAGGCAGTTTGAATTGGAACTGCAATTAAAAAAATATGGCTCGTAACAAAATATAGCAACCTCTGAATAAGTTCGTCAATCAACAACAGTTACATAACATCACGCCTTCATTCCCAAAGTGGGGTAGGCAGAGCTACAGAAATACCAACAACTCTAAAAGACTTGTTGATAGTTCTGTTACCACATTTTGCTCATATAGGATAAGATGTTTACCAGTGCATTAGTGACTGGTTGCAAGCCCATCGCCTAACAGTACTACCAGCCCCTTGCCTTAGTCGCCTCTTACGACATCCACGGGAAGACATTGAGTGGCACTATTCTAATCCGGCAACCACACAAGATAACAGTTACAACAGTTATGCAACATTAATTTCTTTAATTCCGTTTGCACTAGTTTTCGTGAAGATAGGTATTTACATACATTGGTATGACTACCCTAGAAGCATTTCATCGCAGTCCTCAGTGTTGACGACACATTAGCTGGAAACTGCATAGACACTAATCTGCTAAACCAATAAAAAATATCTCGGATTCGATTGCCAAAATAGATTCAATCCTGTTAGTAATGAGATTGTGATTGCTTCAAGAGTTTAATTTGAGATGTTGCTATTTGGTTTATTAGCAAGGCAGCATAGGCAAGTAGTTTGCTTTCTCGTGCCGTAGCTATAACATGGGTAAGATTTTCTCACTCAAGTCTCTTTTACAGATACAAAAAAATATTATTCGCCATGTCATCTAATAAAGAAAACAAAATTGATCCAAGCTACGTCGAACACAAGCAAGTATTGAAGGGGTATACTTCGGACGTGTTCCGCTGCTTGGTGGAAGAGGGAGCCTTTTCCGGGCGGCAAAACGGCTTCGTGTTCAGGAAGTTACAACCCCAACTGACGCAGAAGTTGCTGGAGTACATCCCTGAGGCAGACTCGGCGTTGAGTCTGAGACATCACCTCGCATTCGCCCCGTACGCCTATATGAACGTCGAAGGCACGGACTCCTCGCTTGCTGATAACGAACTCTGGTTCCAAGCAGTCATAAACAAAGAGTTCACCCATCTATCTACGTTACTGACCAAACTTGGCTGGGGTAGAAAAATGGTAACGTAAGGTAGCGTTTAAGTATAGCTTTATAGCTTTTAGTGTAAAGTTCACACGCTAGTTCTGCCGTTATAGCTAAGAAGGCAGCTGACCGCAATGTAGTCGTAGCATTCTACACTCTATTAGTAACCACATGCAATTAAAAACGCGTATACTATTCTGCCCTCCTTGGCCAATAAGCAGTATCTCAAATTAAATAGCCAAAACGCATTCAATCCTACTCTGTTGGTAATAAGGTTGCATTTGCTACAGGAGTTTTTTTTGAGATACTGCCATTTATGTTAGCAGGGCAGTATTACTATGCAGTTAGCCGCCTTATTTCGGTGTTACGTCAGTTAGCTCTTAATGAGAACTATTTGCCTTCCTGGCGTGCCTTCGTAGGTTTATGACACGTAAATTAGTTTTAGGGCAATGTGTTCAAATTGTGTGTACGTTGATTTGAAATGAGTTTAGCTGAATGTTTTCTGTAAAAAACTGTAATAAAGTTTTTTAGGTGTCTTTTCATACGTTAAGACTTTATACTCATATAGTTCGGTCATTCTACAATGACCCCTACGACAGCACATATAAGCGTACAACAGTTGTTTCTTTACCTCTTTGTAAGTACGATCTTGCGACGGCGTGCAATAATTTATAGTAGTTTATGTGACTGTTACATAATAACATTACACGAGTGTTTTAATGTCTAATAATGTACAGTTACATAATACACTACTTGATCTACACATACTAAACTTATTTTGCGACAAGACAATTAAAACGTCAAAAATGCCGGTAACCGTAGTTATTTTTATTCAGAGACAAATAGAATAGAATAGAAAGATTCGGCCTATACTATCATATCGTTCGATATCAAGTAACATGCGAGATTTGTTAAAATTGTATGCAATTGACATTTAATTGCCAATAAAATGTCATCTCGAGTGATATTAGCACTGAGGTCAAATAAAATTACTTTGTTTTCAATAATAATGATATCGAATTTGATTTTATTTTTTACGCAATAATAATATTTTCACAGATAAAAAATGTGTCCTAAGAAAACAGTTTATCTTTATGCTAGTCGTGATTTGCGGATCGCATCATAGAGGGTTCATGATATGTGTGTAGATAAAATAATTAATCACTTATTTTACACGACTTGCGAATAAGTATAGTAGTGTTAGAAATTACGAAATACGACCATCTTAGGAATCATCCAAAATTGATCAAACTATAACAAAATGTGAGTTGCTATGTTTAATAATTATGTGCGAATATTCTTTAACACTCAGACTATTATCGCGTTGTTTTAGACGTGATAGTATTTTAATGCCTTAATTATTTAAAAACCTTTGTACTAATTGGTAAGTCATTCATTGAACATAAAGAAAGCAAATTGTATAGTATAATGAAATTGTGCAGTCGAGAAACAGGATCTACCAAGTTATATAAACCTCTTTGCAAAGAAAACCGGTACTTACGATTGTTTTTAGTAGGTAGTAAATATATTGTAAGGAAGTGAGATTTAATGTAATAAAGTATAATTCATATTATATTTAAATATAATCACTATCTTCTTCGTAAGTTCTTAAATAATACTTTATACTACTTGAGAAAATCGCAAGTGTCAGTTTTCTTTGCACGGGTGTCTTTGTGTATTATGTCAGATGATGTGAAACGAATTTATGTGAATACAATTTCCAAGGCTTATTCCCTTCAGGCCAAAAGTAGTTGTCAGATCAAATCGAATCAAAAATAAATACCGTGGTGTTACTATAAGTACACGAATGTAAGTTGTTATAAGTAAGGTTTTTTATTATTATATATATAAAAATGGATCCCTTTTTTAATTCTCCTCAACGGCCTAGCACGTAATTCATTTAACACAGGCAAGTGCGCACTTTGTCCGCTAGAGGCCGCCAGAAGCCTCCCCTTTTTCGAAGGTTGAAAAAATATTTGAGTGTCCTTAATTTACCGGGGATTGATTAAATTATCCGGGCTCCGGCCATCGCTTTTCAATTCCCGGGCCGGGAAGGAAAACAAGGAATCAAAATAAGCTCGAGAGGTGCTCGGGCCCTTAATTACTCCCTAAAAATCCTCCCCCCGCACGCGACTCGCACGGCGCACAAATTAATACAATATCATGATGTATTATGTATCGCGCCGCGTGGATACCCGGCTCGCCTGTCCTGCTTAGGGCGACAATCCGTTGCTGTTGTACAAGGACTAGCGAATGTATCCTGTTTAAAATAAGTTTTGCAAGAGCTCGGAAGATTAAAATATTTCCGTCAAAAGAAGTACCTACATCCATTTTACAGCCGTTAACACTCGAATTGTCTGTTAAGTTGTTGGTAAAATCCGACGTCAAGTTTTCGCACAATTAAAAGTAAGATTCGTTTCGACCAAATGTGTACTGACTCTTGTAAATTTGAAGAACTGACAGTTTAATGAATGTAGAGGAAGCGAAAGAAGTATGTTTGGACCGGTGGTGCACCTGGTGTTCCATAGTCTCTGCCTACCCCATCAGGAGACGGGCGTAAAGGTCTCAAGGGGGGAAGGGAAGGGATGTATGTAAGTCTCCTAGTTTTTTCATCTTAGAGAGATAAATATGTGCCAGTTCTTAACTCATTTAATTAAGCATTTAAAAAAAAGTTTAATCAAATTCGGTTCCGTAGTTAGTGCTAATATTCGAATAAACAAATAAATAAAAAGAAAAAGGAAAAAAGAACTCTGGTACTTACCTAAATGCTTATTGTCCGTCAACAATGGACTCATTTCTTAGTTTTATAATACTTTGAATGCTCTCCGATAAATCCTACCTGGCATTAGGTACTTACGTATGTGAGCCGTGTGTATTTGAAAAGGGCTTCACTTACTGTTCGTTTTCGTTTCCCTCGCCACTGCTTAATGAGTTTCATTGTTATAAAGTCTGACGGGAAATGAACAAATTGAACGTTGATTTTTTTATGGGGGCGACAAAGAAAGAACATCCTAAGAGCTTGAAACGTGTTTTAATGTCCTACAATATCCTGCAATTAGGGAGCTTGCAATATTTCCGTGTAGCATTTGTGAAATCAATAATCAGGGATTATGGCAAGGATTGAGCTGCAGGCGGCGAGAGCGCGCGTTCGTAACGTCTGACATGCGGTTTCGGGCGACGTAAGTTATTTTTCCGTTTCTCTTGTTACGGGCGCACATTTATTTTTCGTGGTCCGCTCGAAAGCATAAATTATGGACACCGTGGCCGGAGTCTGCACGCTCGGGGGGGAGGGGGCGCCACCCTCGCCTCAATGAGAAATGTTTCAGGGCCCTTTGTCCCCTTATGCCCCTTTTTGCGAGCGACATCTTCAAGGATACTGTGTTAATCGGACCCTGCGATACTTTTTACGAATTACGTCAGCAGAAGTCGTCTGGAAAAACTGTTTTCTCCGTGGATTCGTCTTTTACTTGATTGTCCTTTGTCCGTCAAAAATGCTTTGCTCTCTTTATATTGCGTTATTTTGAAATCTTAACGAAAGATTTCATTTTATTACTATATCTATGCGACTACGTGAAAATATTTGAAATGATTATTTTGCAAAATAGAATTTAGATAAGATACATAATTATAACGTTTAAATTGATTTCATTTTAGGTAGGCCTAAAGTTATAAGAATGAAAGGGCCTCGCAAGGTTAAATAAAATCGTTATCCGGGATTTCAGTAGGTTAAATGTATTCTACTGCCGTTCAATGACATAATAAACCATTGTCTTCGCATACTGGGAACACCTTAATGACCACTATTCGTAATAAAGCACCCTGCGTAATATTTACTAAATTATCGCGAACTTCTGCGCGGTCTCACGGCCGGGAGGGTTGTTTTTGTGGGTAAAAATATGCGCAACTGGTAACAATTGATAGGGGAGGTGTGCGAAGGGTGCTATAGTTCATATCTCGCTCGGAGAACCCTTTGCGACCCCGCTTTTCTTTTTATCCCTACTCAAAAATCGCTTTGAGAGCTGTGTTTTCGCCGTTCTGTGAGGTAACTACTGCTCCCTTTTTTATCAAATTTCTGCTGGGGCCGAAACGGGGTGCATATGTAATAATTCTGACCAATATTGTGCGGGATACGGATATGATCTTTCTTGGTCACGGTGCAGTAGTCGGACATCTTCAATTGTATTTTACTATTTCACTCGATGGGAGTATAATAAAACGCACCCAATATGTACGATTAGTCGAGGGAATGTCTAATCATTTTGGTAGGACGTTTGTTTTGTTTTGTTAACTGAGATAATAAGCGTTTTATTATTAATAATCAAGCCTATACGCTCTTAGGTACATTCAACATAATATATGTATCTATATCGTATCAGCTAAAGTCAGTTCGTCACACCATACAAAATATATAGTGTTACGAATTATTTGGTCTCTTTGGCTGTTACAATATATTTGATGCTGAATTTACCAGCTCTGTTAACCTTTTCAACGCCATTGACAGAGATTTCCGTCATGGTTGACAGCGAAAAATAGACCTGTGTATCTATGAGGCAAAATTGACATACGCTCTGGTTTTGTATTTGACATAGCGTTAAAAATGTTAAGGAAAGCTTTTTAGACATTAACGAACGGTCGGTCAAGAAAGTAATCTCCCTCCTGAGCTTCTGACGCAACTTCCTATTATACCTACATTTGATCAACCTTATTGTTTTTGTACCAGCAAAAGTCTGTCGACTTTATCTACCGATAATTTGTACAGTCGAACTCAAATTTAGCTATACTCTTTAGTACCTTGTGGGAGTGCGACAACCTCCTAATAATATGTACAGCTACTTTTGAGTTCAATCTCACTTGTAGGTATTACCTATACCTAACTAATTTTGTGGCATTATATGACACTAGCAGTTTCCCGCGACTCCGTCCGCTTAGAGGTCGTTTATCGCTTATTTCTCAGAAGACGTCCAATTATTCTGGATAAAAAGTACCCTAGCTTCCCAGGGACTCAAACTAACTCCATACCATCGGCAACTTTTTACCAGTCCGATGTACATTTAAATCTCCGTGGCTTTGTGATTTGGATTGATAGTGTGGTGTTAGTGCGTGGTGGATTTACCTAAATCAATTCTGCCAACTGCCAATCACAAAGTGAGTAAAATAAACTTTGGCTACTCGTATTATTAATATTTATTCTTCATCTCTAGTCTCTCTCATCTTCAGTCTCTACTAGATAGTGATAATGTGGCCGCGGCGGAAACGTTTAGAATAAGATTGAAGGACAATAACGATATTGTTAGGTTAACAATGAAATCGATATTAGTATGACCTAGTTCGTAAGTCCTAGGTTAGTGTAAGTTTTAGCCTGGATTGTCTGCGGACCAGGAGCGCAGAACCCATGCGATTCCTATCTTTATTACGGTTATCACGGAGCCGACAGTAGCGATTTGTTTTACGAGACTGTTTAGCTACACGTACATATTTAAACAGTCCAAATGTCAGGGCCCTTCTAAACCTCCGAGATGTACAAACACGGGTGCCGAATCGTGTTAGTGTAGGCGAGAGCCGGCTGCTGTCTGTACCCGAATCGATAAAATTCGGGTCCGCGCCCCCGAGCGTCGCCATGGCAACGCGGCCGAGAGGGGATCACATCCTCCCGCCATCTCCGAGAACACTGATGTTGACTTTAGACGGATAGGGTAAGAGGCTTATTAATGGATTTATGTTACTCCTTACCTATAATGCAATTCTTGATAAAAAAGGTTTATCCGTGAGGAAAACTTTGCCCGAAAGAGCAAGTAATTACAACCTTTAAATAAGTTTTGAACTATAAGATAATCGGTTCAAATGTTGTTACCATTGTTTTTCACAGTAGAAGGTTAATGGAAAATGGAAAACGCAGAGGCCTGCAAATAATTGTAGAGTGTTTCCTTGGAGCGGGCGCCGCCGCCATCTTGGCAGACCGCGTGACGCCATTTCAAATTGAGTGCGTTCACGTCGCTGAGCCCTACCGACATTATTCTCGTTCCGAATCACACTGACAATGCGGAGTCTTAATGTACCCGTATTAAATTGAAACGAACTGCGGATCGTTGAACACGGCTTACATGATGTAGGAGTTTGACAATAGCCAGTTTCGCTATATGGAACTTCAAAGGAAAAACATGTAATTAATTAATACCCTGTCGTCGTTTGCTGTAAAATCGACGAATAGATTTATCTCATATAAATATCTTGCAGGTTTTAACAAGATGCTTATAATAATCAAATCATAAATTGCCTAACAAGCCAATTGAATATTTTAGGGGTACAAATTTTACAGCAACATTTCAATTAGGTTAAGTATCTTAATTGGACCAATTAACAAACCCATTTCAAATTAAACTTCTTCGTAATGCGTACGGTTCAATGGGAAACGTCAAGGTGAGGATCCCATATCTACTATAGTTACTGAAATTGATTTTATAAGTTGTATCTAAGTATTGAATATATTCTACAGCTGTAAAAAAATCCAATATTAAAAACTAATGAGTACTTATGATAGGCGAGTGCATAACACTTACAGTGTATGTTTATTGTATAAGCACTTTGTTATTATATCGTACGATTTTTTTGTACTTGACTGTGTGTCTGTTTCTGTAGGCAAACTTTAAAAATAAATTGGCACACGAGACTAAATGAGGAGTAATTACCTCGAGAGGGAAGCATACGCATGAGTAGTGATTCGTGTATCTCAAATATCCAATTTGTTAGGACATCAAAAGAACGAAATATGCAATAAGGTAAGTAGCCGGGAGCGGGGTCATATCAGTACCGCCCGACGTCCCCCGGGCGCGTGTCCCCGGGCGGAGACTACCCGGGACACGAGGGTGCGAGTATTGTGAGCTCCTCCAATATTTCCTCGCCAGGATTACTTAGCGATGAATAAATCGCATTTCAAAGTGGGAGCCGATTTTCATTCAAGCAAGTTCGTTACTGGGTTTCTAATCTTTGCGGATTGTATTGACGGGTTAAGCCAGCGGGTTGCAGCAGATAAGAAGTTTTTAACCCCGCGTTAATAGTTCTCGACATGTGTGCTGGAGCAGGTCATTGCCCGTGGTCCACCTAATTAGTTCACCTCTGTGTGAACGTGGTTATGTTAGTTCTTCAGAGGGCCCGAAGGGCTAAAATACTTCAGAAATAAGAGCTCCGTGACAGCGGAGCTCTATCGACTCAGTAAAGGTGTGCTTAAATGTCCAGGTGAACTAATTTAGTGGACCACGGGCAATGCCCGGCTGGGGCCCTAGCCAAGATGCAAACGCTACTTACTTTTTTCTTTTCTATCACCTAAAATGTATGGGATATGACAATCTAGTAGGTTACGATACACCACGTGGTCAACGGTCATTCCATTAATTTTGAACGGTAGAAAAAAAAAGTTAGAAGTGTTTGCATCTTGGCTAGGGCCTCTGGTGGCTTTGTTTTTCCAAAACTAACAAATAATAGTAAATATTTTATCGTGTTGTTTTTGGATCTAATTATAAGGAGCACATGTGCATGGCCTCCAGATCTTATTAATTAACGTGTGCACACAACGTGCTGAATCCTAATAGAGTATGCCCAAGCGTAGTATTAGTTCTTTTGTCTAGCGGGCAATAAAGGTGCCTGCAAATGTGCTGCATTAATACAGGTGCGGGCCCGTCTGGCGCTCGTGGTTTATTTTCAGTCCATACCTCTGTTCTCTTATTTCTGAGACTGGCTTTTAATTATTTTCTTTAATGAAACTTCGTCGCGCAACGGGGTAACCTTTGTCGCTTGAAATTCCTTTGTAAGGTTATAATAGAATTCTAATTCTAACAATTACGTGCAGAATATAATGTGGAGGTAATATCTTTCTATCTTGTCCTTATCGCTTTGCTTTGTTTGCTAATGAACTCGTTTAATAACGGGTTTGATTGCTGAGCGTTATCTCTGGGCAGCTTCGTGAACGAAGACAACTTTGATAGAGTATTTTATTCTCTTTGAGTTAGATCGTGAGTCAAAGGATATTTTTTACGGCTATTTATGTCTCGTTGAGCGCTCGTTTGCCTTGTATCTTTTATATTGCCTCAAAGCGCTCGTTTTGAGTGGAATATAATATATTTTCCCGAAGGATATGATTTTATTACAAAGAATAAAGGACAAAGAACTCATGTATACGGGTCGCTGTTTATTGGGTACCTCCAGAGTTCCGTAACGAAGATAAAAACCGGGACAAAAACCTACAAAGATAAATACCAGCTTACGTGAATAAATTTTAATTTGATCACCTTTTACTTGTCTTGTTTAGTACCCTAAGCTACGCTGCACATTCCAAATTACATTAGACTAGTAACTGTCACATTAATGAATGTTTCGTTGTATATCGACGGCAACACTAGTAAATATTCTGCTCTATAGCTTTCGCTATAAATTACTTGTAAAAGGTAGCATTTCACATGTTTTACCACCTTTTTTAACTTATAGTAATTTTAGTCTAATGTTATTTTGGATACAATATAGATCTAATACGAATACAAGGCACTATACACTAAAGTATGTTCATTAATTGTTAGACAGTAAGATCATTTTCGAGCTTTTTGACCTGATAGTTTAAAGTAAATGCCTCGGTAAATGTGGAACCCACAGAAAGCGAGTCGGCCGATTGTCATTGGTGTAAGCGACAGATCGCAAATGTGAAGCGATGTGATGTTCAATTGTTCGAACACAACGTCACATGACGCCGCGGCGCGTCGTTTGCATTTATGATTGCGGTTGCTTTACTACTGATTACGGATAGGCTTTGGTCGTTTTGTTGCTTCATAGGAAACAATGTGTACCATAACGGAGCTTAGTTGTTGAGATACCATGAAACCCTACCATAATGTCGTAAACTTTCATAAGAAATTGGACTTTCTGCGACACTGTTTAACAATGTATCCGTACGTACGTGTATGTGACCGTACGTATCATTTGATTACGTAGATAAACTTGATACTATTGGATGGTAAAGATTAGGCAGTTGTAGTTGCGATATTTAATAATTTTAACAAATAGGTATAAACCTGTGCGAAAAACACGCGGTAAAAGAACAACACACTTTGCATTCATATTTTGGATTAGGAAAGCCAAGTTAGTAGATTAGACTCAGGGCACACCGATTGTTTCGTTTGTTTCTGGTTGTTTTTCACGTATCCCTTTAATCAGATTTAGGCCAAGAAGAAATAACGTAGAATATATGCCGAAAAATTTGGGCATAAATATTTTTTGCCGGCGTGTCCCTATTTATTACGTAGCGTATAGCTCGTTTATACGCGGACATGTATAGATGCGTAAAAAAGGCCCGAGAAACGTGACCCGGGGTCGGTCGGGCAACAAAAGGCATGAATCTTATTGGTGATTTATCGAGCAGCGGTCGCGCGGAGACCCCGGGACTACGTGCGGCAGCCATCGCTGTTACGTCGACGCGGAACTTTGGGAGGAAAAACAGCGGCATTTCTACTAAACACGAAATACCGAAGTACGTAAGCTTTCTTTCACTGGTTTTGCTACAAAGGATTTGAGAAGCAAGGTAGGATATTCCATGCTTAGGGTTGGCTGGTGTTGTAGGTATCTGAAAAAATAATATCGTAAGGTGGTAGGTAGGCTTATATCACTTTACGAGATTCAAAGTACAGCCTACTAATTTGGTTCTTAGATCATCATAGAATTAAATAAATAAATATGTAGTTTGTACGTTACTTTGACATAGTTACTACTACATAGTTATTACTAGCATAGAGGCATTCCATCTTAGTCCTCAGGATTGGCAACGCATTCGAGGTCTTAGGATTGCAGTCTTAAGATTATAGTCTTGAGAATTCAAATGTCTATGGGTCTCAGATTCCACTTCCCATCAGGTGGCCTGAGTGCTCGTGTGCCTTCTCCTTATCATAAAAAAAAAAAAATAGTTTTGTAGTGATCTTAGTCGACTGCACCTTATAAAATATTTTTTAAATTTTAAAAAATGACAGTAATCTATTTGCAATGTCCTGTATAAAGCCCTTTTGTGCCACACCGTATTCTAGAATTACAACGACCGCTTTCTCTTTAAATATTTTTCCTTATCTCGCGACGCAATCAATCATAGTAATGAGTAAGCAACAAGAAGAATCGAGCGTCATCACGATGCTACGAAATTTACGGCGCTGGGGTGTCGTTTTAATTGATAGTACAACCCATAGAAAAGGGCTATTATAAGCTAAGTTATAATAATATGAACCAATGTAGATAAACGATTGCAAAATCGCTTAGACACGCTTCGTCTCATCTCGTTGTGATATACTCGTAGAAAGTAGAATGGTAGTACGCCACTGGCTTTATGATTAATCTATTCTATTCATCTGTTCGTGTTGTTCTGCTTAGAACTATTATCCTCATTCTTTGTTAAGTAGGTACCTTTAAAATGTTTATTTCTTGATTAACAGTACTATAAATCTGCTAGTTTATTTGGTAGAAGTTGTTATTTAATATGTTAATATGTTATAGTAGCGAAATATGTTATTTTAGAACTGGTTATACCATTCTCTTATTTCATTAAAGTACTTAGGTTACTAAATTACCTGGACATTAGACGATCACGTGGCCATTTCAATAATTTAGTTACAAGTTAATAATTTAGTTACATATTTTAATAATTAGGCTAAACATCTTTAACGCAGGTCATTTGTCTTCTAGTCCGACGATTTAAGGATTTTCAACGCACTTGTATTTAGATAGAAAACGATATATAGCTTATAGATATTATAGATATATACCGTATTGTGTCTGTAGATACATTGTATATTAGGTTGGGTCAGGGCCTCTATTCAACTGCGTTATAACGACATCGTGTTTGACGTGTTTTAGAATCGTTTATGTCACAGTCGCCATTATTTTAAATGACATAAGAGCTATGAAAACGTTGACAATACGGAAACACGTCAAATACGATATCGTTATTACCGTGTAGAATCCCAGCCCTGTACAGTGGTTTTAGGTTATTATCGAACTATAACGTCATGAAACTCGGATTCGTAGCGTTATTTATCATAACGATGTAAACTTAATGTCGATGTATATATTAATATATATCTATATTATTATTAAACATCCGCGACTCGTGGCAATTAGGTAGCACTAGTGATGAGAAACGTTTTTCAAGTGTGTTTTCAGATAAGATAAAATAGCAAATAGTACCTAAAAATAAGTAGAAAAGTCACTTTCATTACGTAGAAGACGTAGGATATCTTCTAAGAAGTTAAAACAAAACATGAATTGTCTGTAACGAATGTCATATATATACATGTACATACACTCGAGAGCAAAACTTTCGGGTCACTAACATAAATTGCAATATCTCAAAAACTAATACAGCTAGCATAATAAAATAAATTGGACTTTAAAGACATTTTAATGTTACTTAAATAAAATGCATTACAATTAATACTGAATGTTCGTTTAATTTTATAAAACATAAAAAGTAAAAATGGCATCCACTTGCTTGAAAAAACAAAATTGAAAATATTGATTTTTTTATATAATTATTCAAATTTGACACATTTTAATACTTGGTATTGCTTCCACGTGCAGCCTGCACAGCTGCGATGCGATTCGGCATGCTGTACACCAAGTTTCTGAAGCACAGTTGAGGAATGTTCTCCCATTCCTCTACCAACGCGTTTTTGAGCTCGCGAAGCGTCATTGAAGGAGGTACTCGTTGCCTAACTCGTCGTCCAAGCTCGTCCCAGGCATGCTCGATCGGGTTGAGATCCGGGCTCCTGGCCGGCCATTCCATGCGGCGAATACCCACATCGTTCAGGTAGTCTTGTACTACACGAGCAGTACGGGGACGGGCATTATCATGCATGAAAATAGCATTTTCACCGAGCCTTGCCATAAATGGACCGACGTGCTCATTTAGGATTTCTTCCACGTATCTTACGCCATTTAGAGTACCGTTTTCGATCAGTACTAGCTCTGTTCGGCTTTCTGCAGAAATCCCAGCCTACACGAGTACCGAACCGCCACCGTACGCAAACTTTTCTGCAATGCAGGCTTGCATGAATCGTTCTCCTGGCCTTCTGTACACCTTCACCCTTCCGTCGTGTTGATATAGCATAAACTTTGATTCGTCTGAGAACACAACTCTTGACTCTTCAGGTGTCCAATCTGAGTGTTCGCGTGCATAAATTTGTCTTGCTGTGCGATGGTGCCTTTCCAGTTTAGGGCCATTTGCGGGCCTAAAGGGTTTCAAATTAGCTTCAACAAGTCGGATGTAGGATTGCTCCCACCAAGCCATAAAAATTGTTGTGTCAATGCAGTTCCTGTAAGGAATCGATTTCGAAGCATAGTATTGACCAGATATCGATCCTCCCGTACCGTTGTACACCTGGGTCTGCCTCCTCCTGGTCTGCGTAAGTTCGAACCAGTTTCTAGTGAAGGATTAATCCTATTTTCTTGAAATTAAACAAGACTTTCTCTGATTTGCAATGTTTTAATCTCTTAGAGAAAAATACAACCGTCCGTTACAAAGTTATAATTTTGTAATCACCTTTTTAAACCAATCTGACAGCTATCTTGGTGTTTATAAAGATAGCTGCTTGCTAATCAAAAACAAGGAATTATATCCAGGAGTGTTTACAAAGAAGGCTTTGATAGTGACTATAGACAAAATAATCAATATAATGTCGGGTACATACTATAAAGTTATACCTTAGTGCTTACAACTCGGCCATCCTTTATCCTAAGTGAGTCCTCTCACTTTACATTGTTTTGATTAATATGACTAAGAAAAACATTTAATTTTTAACAACATTGATCACTATTAAAACTTAGCTATCAGACGCCATGTAGTAGTCTGTCATGTCATAATCTGCGACTGTAATGTATATGATATGCATAAGATTTGAGTGGTAACATTATGTTATCAATTATTTTTAGTTAAGCACAAGTCGCTTATGACCCATTACATGACAATCAATACAATACATTTCATTTTACAATTTGAATTCACAATAAGTAAAGTATAAGTATAATTATAAGGTAGTCTGTTTCGATCTGCAATCATCTATGCAATGCTCGTCACCTCGCACTGATTGCTCAAAACCTACCAAGCGTATTTACATAAATTATTATTTCGTAGTCTGTTATGATCTGCTATCATCTATGCGATATCCTACCGCACTGATCGCTCATAACCTACAGTCAATACATTCAATCACATAACAAATATTATGGGTGCAGTCTGTTATGATCTGCGATCATTGATGCAACGCACTTTACACAGATCGCTCATAACCTACACCCACACAATTTAATAACAAATATTTACATTTTACTAAAGCATTGTCTGTTATGATCTGCAATCATCTGTGCGTGACACCTCAAACAGCACTGACTACTCATAACCAATGCATGCAAATAATCTATTCAATACAGATTAAATCTCATACATAAATCACATTCAATGTTTGTACCACTGATTTTAATATATGGTCATATTACATACACATTTAATCATCACTCGTATCGGCACCATCGCTACCGTCGCTTTCGCTGCCCGCGCTATCTAATGTCTTAAAATTTAACCAAGGATGAATCTTGTCCAGAGCTACTATGTTTTCATATAGTTTGTTGCCCTTTCTTACTAGTGGTGTATCTTCGACAACAAATCTGTCGTTGGGCAATATTTTCTTTATACGATACGGTCCATGAAATTTAGGTGTTAACTTTTTAGACTTGCCTACATGATCCTTATCAAATACAGTTCTCTCAATCCTCACCAGGTCCCCTAAATTGTATTTAGTCCCAGGTTTTCTATGCTTATCGAACTCTCTTTTTGATGCCTCTTGTTGCTTATGTATTTTGTCACTAGCTGCCGATCTTAAATCCCGTAATCCGTGGTCGGTAAGGGGTTCAATCGTTTCATTAATTATGTTTCCTAATATGTTTTCTGATAAATTAACCAACTTAAATCCGAACAATAGTTCCGAAGGGCTTTTGCCAGTTGCTTTGTTTAAAGTTGTGTTAATCCCCAATTGCACACTACCTATATGCTCGTCCCAGGTACTATCGCTTTGACCATGACATTTTGTACTTAACGCCTCGGTGATAGTCCGGTTATACCGTTCTACCTGTCCGTTCGCTCTAGGAGTCGCCACTGCATTTAGTATATGCTTTATACCCAAATTTTCTGTAAAAGATTTAAATTTCGAACTGGTGAAACACGATCCTCGATCAGTAATTAAGCGGGTCGGTGTTCCAAAGTAGCTAAAATGTTCGTTAAAGGCTCGAATAGCTGTTGTGGTTTTGGTATCTCTAACTGCTTTGATGTTAATAAATTTGGTAAATGCGTCTATTATTACCAAAATATACATGTTGCCTCTCCTAGAACGAACGAACGGTCCCAGATGGTCCGCATGAAGGGTGTGGAAGGGTATCTCCAATTTTGGTATCGGGTGGAGCATACCTTCCCTACAACCTCCAGGTCTCTTATGGTGCGCACATTGCAAACAAGACTCTACGTACTTTTTGGTAAAACGTCGCATCTTCGAGAACCAAAATATGCCGCGGATCCTACTCAACGTCTTATCGTAACCAAAATGCCCCACATCGTCATGGTTCATACGCAAGACTTGCCATCTAACTGATTTTGGGACTACCCAACGTATTCCGTCCTCACATATTTTATACACGTAACCCCCTTTCAGCTGGTAATTTTTAAGAATGTCGGCTGCAATTTTTGTATTTTTGTCCTGCAATACCTCTTTAATTCTCTTAATGTCATCATCATTACTTTGAACTGTCGATATCCAATCCTTTACGTCAATTTGCAAAACGTCGATAATGTGAGAGTCATCCTCGGGGGTGGGCTCAGTAACAGGACCACGACTAAGAGCATCCACATGTGCCATTTGCGTTCCCGCTCTGTATTCGATCTCACAGTCGTACTCCTGGAACTGCACCCACCACCGAGAGATTCGTGGAACTAGATCTCTCTTCGTAAGAGTGGTCCGCAGCGCACCACAGTCGGTAACTATCTTAAACCGAATGCCTAATAGATATACCCGAAATCTGCTTAGTGATGATATAACAGCCAACGTTTCGAGTTCAAAAGAATGCATCTTTTGTTCATCCGCCGTTGTTTTCCGACTGTAGTACGCTACGGGTCTGAGCAATCCGTCTGTTCCACGCTGCATAAGGATACCTGCTACCCCGTGCTTTGACGCGTCGGTATGTAGCTCCGTTTCTAGCTTAGCATCGTACAAGGCTAGTATAGGGCGCTCAATCAATTTCTGTTTTAAAGTTTCGAACGCTTTCGTGTGCTTCTCCTCCCACTTCCATTCAAACTTAGCTTTGAGAAGGTCAGTGAGTGGACACGCTATAAGAGCGAAGCTTTTAACAAAACGCCTAAAGAAACTGGTTAGGCCGAGGAATCGTCTTAAATCGTGAACATTCTCGGGTTTTGGGAAACTTGATATTGCAATAGTTTTCTTTGAGCCTGGTCGTATACCTTCACTATTTACTCTAAACCCCAGAAAATCTATTTCCGTATAAAAGAAGTGACATTTTTGTAACTTTAGTGTTAAGCCAGCTTCTCGGAGAAGGCTTAGGACTTCTTCCAATCGACAAAGACCCTCATCAAATGAGTGCGCTGGGATCAACACGTCATCCATGTACACTAACGCGTATTTAAGCTTTGACTTGGTAAGTATTTTATTCATTGCTCGTTGGAACACAGATGGCGCGTTTGCTAACCCGAAAGGCATGCGTTTAAATTGATACTGTCCATCAGGCGTGACGAAGGAAGTTTTATCCTGAGAAGCCTCCGTAATGGGTATCTGATAATAACCGGAAGCTAAGTCCAGCGTAATGAATACCGAATGACCGGATAACATATCCAACTGATCATCGATCAATGGTAAAGGGTATGTATGTATGTATGTATGTAAACACTTTATTGTACAAAAAAAAAAACCAAAACAATACAAAAAATAAAAATAAAAAGATGTACAAAGGCGAACTTATCCCTTTAAGGGATCTCTTCCAGCTAACCCTTGAGAGATTGAGAAAAGTGAAAGGTTGTGCATCGAGTAAACAGGTGTACAAATTTATTTAGAGCACCCAAAAAACAAAAACTAACCAAAAAGACTATAAAAACAAAAAAAAAAGAACCATAGAATAAAAACAATACTAATACATTCAAATACTTACATAAATAGATAGAAAGATAAACATATACATAAATAAACATACTTAAACTTACATATACTAAATATATGTATATATCAACATTTGGATAATTGATACAATATTTAGGAAATAGAGTCAAGCCAGAACTTTTTTAATTTGCCTTTCAGGGAATCTACCGATTGTGATTGCCTAATACCCGCTGGTAGCCGATTCCACAACCTGACAGAGTGCACAGAAAAGGATTTGGAATAGGATTTAGATTTGTGAGACGGGAAAGCGAGATTGGCCTTTGAGCGCAAACGGTTTTGGGAGCCGGTGGCCATGAAGCTAAAACGCTCAGAAAGGTAGGAGGGAGAACGAGGATTAAAAATAGTGTTAAAAAGCAGCGACAGGACGTGAACATTTCGGCGAAAACGAATTGGTAACCAGTTTAGCTGTGCACGGAAGTGGGAGACATGATCATATTTCCGCAGACCGAAAATGTACCGAATACACACGTTCTGGAGGCGCTCAAGTTTATCGAGCAGCCGTTCTGAGAGGTCCATATATGCAACGTCAGCGTAGTCTATGAGAGGGAGGAGGAGAGATTGCGCTAAAGTTATCTTGGTTTGCTGAGGAAGAAAATTCTGCAGGCGCCTTAGAGAATGAAGTGAAGCGAAGAGCTTGCGGCTGACATCGGTAACCTGAGTTGACCAGGAAAGAGTCTGATCCATTGTGACACCCAAATTTTTAACTGTGGAGGAAAAAGGAATTATGGCACCGTCAAACATCAAATTGGGAATCACAAGGTCAGACAGCCTCGAGATGTAGTGCGGGCTTCCAACAACAATTGCCTGCGATTTCTTTGCATTGACCTTTAATCCAAAATTAGTGGCCCACTTCTGGATCGTGGCAAGATCGTCATTGATAAGGTCAATCAGGGAAGGGAAGTCATCAAAACTAGCACCCGCATAAATCTGCAAATCGTCAGCGTATAAATGGTAAGAAGAGAGAAGAGAGGTCGTTATACCATTAATAAAAATAGAAAAAAGAAGAGGAGAGAGCACACCTCCCTGAGGGACACCAGCAGTGAGAGCATTCCAATCTGAATGATTATCATCCATCTTAACGCGCTGGCGCCTTCCAAGGAGGTATGACTAAAACCACATAAGGGCCGATGACGAAAAATTTAAATTTTTGAGTATGCCGAGAAGAATATTGAAGTCAACTGTATTGAAGGCACTACTGAAGTCCAACAAAACCAGGACAGTCAGATGTTTATTTTCTATATTTAAACGAATGTCATCGGTGACCTTGACCAAAGCAGTGACGGTACTGTGCCCGGGGCGGAAACCGGATTGGAAGGGATTAAAGAGATTGTGCGTATTTAGAAAACGAGACAGCCTTTGATTGACAAAGTGCTCTATTATTTTGGAAAGTACAGGAAGAATAGAAATTGGACGATAATCGGAAAAGGATGCAGGTTTTGACAATTTTGGGAGAGGGAGCACATGTGCAAGTTTCCACAATGTAGGAAAACAGCTAGATGAGAAGGAAAAGTTAATGATGTCTGAAAGGATAGGAGCAATGAAATCCGCCACCATCTTGAGCATGTCTAAGCTTAGGCCATCCTCACCGACGGCCTTCGTTTTAATAGATTTCAGAAAGTCTATGGTCTCCTTTGGAGTAATAAAACCTAATTCAAAAGCGGGAAAGTCGGGGTTCGGGGCATTAGCAAGAAGAGATAGTGTATGATTCTTTACGGCAGGGTCTAAAGCGACCGGAGAAGTACTAAAATGCTTATTCAGGGCGTTGAGGTCCATTTTTTGGTTAGAAGAAAGAGTTTGAGATTTGCCTACCCCTAATGACTTTAAGAATTTCCATAATTTATGTGGAGGACAATTATGTATAGACTCATGAATATAACGACGTCTTGCTTCCCGACACTTCTTGTTGCAACGATTTCGCAGAATGACATAGTTACGCTGACGATCCTCAGACGGGCTGTGACGCAGCCGCACGCGGGCGCGGTTCCTCTTCGCCATCAGGGCTTTGATATCCTCGGTCAGCCACGGCGCAGGATAATGTTTCACGCGCGTAGGCTTCAGAGGGGCGTGTCGGTCGTAAATTGCAAGCAATGTGTGTGTGGGTAATGCTCTTTTCTTGTTTTTCTGTTTAATGCACGGTAATCCACGCAAAGTCTCTGTTCGCCTGTTTTCTTTTTCACAAGAAGAATAGGACTTGCGTAAGGAGAGCTAGATTCACAAACAATATCCGCGTCGAGCATTTCCTGTACCATTGATCGAACTCGTTCTCGTTCTGCATAGGAAAGCCTGTAAGGGCGATACACGACTGGTTTATCGTCCGTTAGTTCTATATCCATCTGCACTACATTGGTAAGTCCGAGATCTTTTAAATTATTTGAAAAACATGATTCGTACCTAGTTAATAAGTCTTTCAGCTGATTTAGTTCACTTTCCGTCAATTCATTTCCATAATTAAAACTATTCTCAACGTCAGGCCCATCGAAATTCAAATAATTAATGTTTAACGAATAATTCGTACGCATAGCGCGTGTAATCAATGAACCTCCTTCGAGTTTGATACTATTATCTGAAACATTTTGTAATAGTACTCCACTGCATCCACGTTCAATACTGTACTCACCCGGCATTAAATAAAATGTATGGTCCGGTGTACCGCGCAACGTACCATGCACGTAAACCATACCAGAATACTCTACATTGCACTTAACAGGCGCAACAACCATTTCCTTTGGAGGAATTACTATATCATTTTGCAATATAAGGTTTAGTTTTGTATTAAGGTCACGTTCAAAAATTAACGAGTCACAAGTCTTAGTAATTATAATCCCAGGTTTTTCCGTAAAAGTATGACCGATCAAAATAGGGTATTTAATGACGCTATCATCTACCACAAGGACCGCTAACCTCTCCGAAATACCCTGTATTTCAATGATCACGTCAGCTATACCAATCGGTAAAACAATATTATTTCCTATACCACGCAAGAAGGGTAAGTTATCAGTTACCCAATTAATACCCAATTTCAAAGCCTCGCTGTAACGTAACAGTGTACACTGACTTCCCAAATCCACATAACCATTAATTATACTGCCATTAATTTTTAACTCTAATTTATACTTGTCATCATTAAAGTTAGTATCTAAATTTAATTGCATCACATTTTTCTCATTTGTATTGTTTTCATGTTTACTGGTAGAATCATTTAATTGTTTAGTACAATTTGTATTGGTACGACCTAATCGATTGCAAAGTGTACACTTAAGTATTTTCTTCGAGCACTTAAAACTGTAGTGACCAGGTTCACTGCAATTGAAGCAAGTCACAGCAGCCGTGGTCGCGCCAGCTTGTGGTTTAGTCATTTTATGAGCCCCCGACTGATTGGTGCTCGGAACAGTTGACCTTTTTTCCTGATTATTTCTAAATTGTTCACGTGACTGTTGTCTTATAGACTGGAAGTACTCTAGGACCTGTTCAGGCTCCTGACACTTGGCGGCCTTGGCCCCTAGCCTCAGAGAACGGTCCTCTATTCCGTACAGCAAACAGTCAACGGCTCGTTTGCCTGTTATTTCGCAACGATGTAGCAAATTAATTTTCTCATAAAAATATAATTCTAGTGATTCATTATATCTTACTCTTTTGGACAACATTTCGGTTAAAAGTTCAGCATAGTCGTCAAAGGAAGGAAAAGAGTCAATGAGTTTGTTTTTCCACTCGGGCCACGAAAACGACATAGTAGGGAGAGCCTGATACCAAGTACGAGCAACACCCGCCAACTTTGGCAAAGCATAATGAATAATCTGATCATCCCCCCATTTATATAGTTTGGCACATTCCTCAACCTTTTTCAACCAAATGTGTATCGTCTGACCCTTCACCATGGGATCAAATTCGGGTATTACATTACCCAAAACTGGGAACTTGTTCCCCTCTGATCGTTTGTTCGTTAAGGACTTAACTAATTCCGATAAAATTTTTACTACATTAGTAGAATCAATATCTAAATTACTCACGTCATCACCCTTCGTCTTACTTCTCCTTCTGTCAGCACGATGTTCTTGCCTGCAGCTGCGCCGCGAGTCTTGCTGCCGGCGCTCTCGTGACCTGCTCTTCCGTCCTTCGCTGCTCGTCGAAGTGCGGCGACGGTGACTCCTGCTCCTTCTATGTCTGCGTTGTGAATGCTGGTGGTGACGCTCACGTGATCTGCTTCTCCGTCCATCGCCGTCAGCACAGTCGTTCCGTACCTCGTCTCCAGTTTGTTGTTCGAGTGATACAGTAGGCGTCCGTGTTCTAACGCTACGCCCATGGTGGTGCTCGCGTTTACGTAGGCTTGAAGACCTTTTCCCGCTTCGATGGCTGCGTTTCCTTTTACGCGAACGCGATTTTTTTCCATTGTTGTTGCCGTAATTACGTTCCTGCGAGTCGTCATGCTCCATCGCGTCTAGACAAGTTAGTTATATCTTCGGTCGATGTATGCTTTTCTGAAGTATTTGCGAAAATATATATCTTTTCCGAGCAAAATAAGCGGTGAATCTTTCACATCCCACTTCTGAGATGAAGGATTAATCCTATTTTCTTGAAATTAAACAAGACTTTCTCTGATTTGCAATGTTTTAATCTCTTAGAGAAAAATACAACCGTCCGTTACAAAGTTATAATTTTGTAATCACCTTTTTAAACCAATCTGACAGCTATCTTGGTGTTTATAAAGATAGCTGCTTGCTAATCAAAAACAAGGAATTATATCCAGGAGTGTTTACAAAGAAGGCTTTGATAGTGACTATAGACAAAATAATCAATATAATGTCGGGTACATACTATAAAGTTATACCTTAGTGCTTACACTAGAAACCGCTGAACAATACGCTGTACTGTTGACAACGTCACTCCGGCTATTGCAGTATCTCGCTGGCTTCGGCCGTTTTCCAGTATTGTAAGGATTCTCGTGCATTCTTCGGGTGTAATTGACATATTTATTACATTAATAATGACCACTGAACATTTGGGACCCTTTTTATGCATATATGCATTTTATGTCAGAACGAAAACAAAAGCAATAATAAATGGAAAATGGGAAAAGTTCTTTATTTCATAAAGGATCATTTTGTTTTAAATATTTTTTTAATGTCATTATTTCATATTACCAATAAGTTTTAATACCTGTAATTAAGGAGGATTAAATTGTTTATAAGGTGCAATTTATTTTACGTAGCTAGGTGTACATTCGTTTTCGAAATATTATAATTTATTATAGTGACCCGAAAGTTTTTCTCTCGAGTGTATATTAAATGATTGAAAAGGTTTTTTCTAATTGGTTTCTTTTGCTCGACTTGTACAGAAAAACATTGTTACATTAGTCTGTCAGAAACGTCAAATGCTACCTAAATGCTACGACTCGCCGATGTTTAATTATTATTTATCACATCGACATTATTATAACGATATAATAACGTTATTGAGTAAACCATACAGTTAATGCCTGCGACTCGTGATTGATTACGCACTAGATATTTTAGAGACTGCAATCATAGAAATATTTGCTGACGTAGATGCATAGCTTCGTTACTGCTAGTTACACGCACCGAGAACCCAGTTAAGAATTGTTAGGATTCGTTTTTTTAGGGTTCCGTACTCAAACTAGGAACCCTTATAGTTTCGCCATGTCCGTCCGTCCGTCCGTCCGTCCGTCCGTCCGTCCATCCGCAGCCTAGTGCAGAGACTCTAGTACTAAACTAGATAGCTGTAATTTGGCATGAATATGCATATTAGTCACGCCAACAAAGTGGTACAATAAAATGTAAAAAATTTTTTTTTAGAGGACCGCCCCTTCACGTAACGTGGGGCTTGTATTTTTTTTCGTCTACCCTGTATAGCGCATATAGTGTAGGGTGTCGTTGAATAGGTCTTTCAAAAATATTGCTGATTTGTAAAAACTTTTTTTTGATTAAGTAATCCGTTTATGAAATATTAAGCTTTAAAGCGAAAATTTTTGTTTCACGCAAGTGTCCTCCCCCCCTACAACCAAAACTACAAATACTTAAAATCTGAAAAAAAAAACTTAAATGAAAGAGCATATAACAAATTTTAAAGGAAAACTATGAGTTATGACCACTAAGTAGACATCATTTCATTGATTCTTGAGATACAGGCGATTAAAGTGTTTATACCCACAAAAATCATGTAAGACGGCACCAATTCACTTTAAATAGAAAATTAGTTATTACTTGTTGATTTTTATGTTTGTAGTACTAAACGGCTTCGGAACCCTACACTGAGCATGGTCCGACATGCTCTTGCCCGGTTTTTTTTCAACCCGTAACAGTATTCTAAAGTGCAGTTCAGTTTTGCTGAAGTAGCAAGATATCAAACGTGCTTCAACCCGACCCGGTCGTGCGAGCCCTTGACCAAGGAGCAGTTTCAGCAAACGTTGCCGTACCGTATAAGTAATTCAATGAAAGCAGCCTCAACACAACGCTGCGTCGATCTCAAAGGTGAAGTTTTAGCCGGCAAGTTTACAAAGTCCCGTCGGAGCGTACAAAACACATTTTAGAGCGTGCCTTCTTAATTAGGCAGCTTTATACTACACTGAACTCGACTCACCTGCCTGCTGCCTAATTGAGAAGGCACGTGGTAAATGTGTTTTGTACGCTCCGACGGGACTTCTTAAACTTGCCGGATAAAACTTCATCTTTGAGATCGACGCAGCGTTGTGTTGAGAGAATCACCCCCCAGAGCTCCCATTTTCTATGAGGCGAATCGTCCTGACCTTTGGAGGTCGCGTACTCTTAGCCGTTAGATATCGTTGATATATCAGTGTATAATCTATGCTTTAATTTACTTATAGCAATTACACCTTCCTGGATTAGTCACTGGCCAGAGGGACCTCGCAATACCCTAGTTACGTATGTTAGTGACTAATTCAGAAAGGTGTATAAGCTCTTTAGAGATGTTATTAGATGAAACAGTATTTCATCGAATAAGTTATCTGAATTGGGCCTCTATTCCACTGCGTTATAACGATATCGTATTTGACGTGTTTTAGAATCGTTTATGACTCGGGCGGGCGCCATTATTGTAAATGATATAACGTCTATGAAACTGCAATACCGCGTAACTAACAAATTGAATAAGTTGCAAAATGTGCCTTACTGACTTACTTGTTAAGAAGTATTTTGCAACTTATTCAATTTGTTAGTTACGCGGTATTGCAGCTTCACCGACGATAAGAGTTATCAAAACGTTGACAATACGGAAACTCGTCAAAGACGATATCGTACCGTGTAGAATCCCAGCCCTGAACTGTTGAACTGTTCTCTAATGCTTGGTTCAAATGTTCGGGGGTAAACAAATAATTTGCCAGCTGTAATTTCGGTTTGAAATTTCGTAACGAGGATTAGGACGACGTACGTGATTTTGTTTGTGGCAAATGTCAGTGTAAACCTAAGGGTTCAAAATTTGATAATGGAAACAAGCATTAATGTCATAACATAACTGTAACACTCACAGGATCGTTGATGGAGATGCTGGTTCTCAGAAAAACAACACTTAGTTTTATCTCACAATAATATGTATTCTTCAATCTCAACTTATTGACAGCCATTAACCAACCAACGTCCGACCGTATCCCAACGCTCCAAGTCTGTATATATTATATGAGGGTAGCTCGGTGTTCCCTGTTATGATGGTTACGTTCGTTACATAACTAATAAGTACTTCATGTGTATACATAAAATTAACCGCCACTGAAATATAATAAATAACACATTACTAATCTCGATTGGTTCTAGGGTGTAACATAAACGCTACCTACATAAGTCTGAATCCTGAGAAGGATGGATGCTAGAATGAACGAGAATAAACGGGCACGGAAGTGCAGGTGTACCACAGGTGCACTAACTACTTAGATACGTTCAACCTGCAGTGCAATATCATTTCAATATTTATAGTTATAGGTAGGTAGATTCGTTCAGAATTTGCAAACCAATTCGGTCGCTTGAAATCATATCTAGCAATCTAAAAACGGTTATTTGTTTGCAGCGATTTGCTAAGGTATGTTTGTGTATTACTGTTGTTGAAATAATTTGTGATATATTGGTACACTCACAGGCAAAAAAAGTAGTCAACTAATTAATTTTAGTCAAAAATACCAAACAATCCCGTCACCTGCGGTTGCCGGGTTAGAATAGTGTCACTCCATGTCTTCCCGTGGATTTCGTAAGAAGCGACTAAGGAAATAACTGTTACTGTACTATACTGTTAAGTGATGGGCTTGCAACCTGTCACTAATACACAAGTAAATTTCTTGGCCTGATTATGCGGGTTACAGAATTATAAACAAGTCTTTTTAGAGTTGTTGGTATTTCTGTCTGCTTCTCCACTCTGGGAATGAAGGCGTGATGTTATATATGTATGAGAAACAAAAAACCGGGCAAGAGCATGTCGGGCCATACATAAAAATCAACAAGTAATAACAAATTTTCGATTTAAAGTCAATTGGTGCCTTCTTAGATGATTTTAGTAGGCATAAACACTTCAATCGCCTGTATCTCAAGAACCAATGATTATACTTCGTCGTGATAGTTTTCCTTTAAAATTCGTTATAACTATGCTCTTTCATTTAAGATTTTTTCAGATTTTTAATATTTGTAATTTTGGCTGTAGGGGGACACACACGCTTGAGTCTAACAAAAATTAGCGCTTTAAAACTGAATATTTCATAAACGGATTACTTAACCGAAAAACTGTTTTCACAAACCCATAATATTTTTAGACCTATCCAACGACACCCCACACTATAGGGTAGACGAGAAAAAAAATACATCCCCACGTTAAGTGTAGAGGTGCAGTAATTTTTTTTTTTTTTTTTACATTTTATTGTACCACTTTATTGGCGTGACTAATACGAGTATATATTCATACCAAATTACAGCTTTCTAGTACTAAGAGTCTCTGCGCTAGGCTGCAGACGGACGGACGGACATGGCGAAAATATAAGGGTTCCTAGTTTGGCTACGGAACCCTAAAAACAAAAAAAAACTTACATGATTTACAAAATTTATTAAATGACACTTTAAAGTGGAATGTTAACAATACGCTATAGATTGGTTTACCACAGAATCAGATAAAACCCCACTTGTAAAAGTCATTCATTTTTAAATGATTTCACTCACTTTTAGCCGACGCAAAACTAAAGCGGGATTGCTATAAGAATTCGCCAAGTACCAGTAGGAGGGCTAGCACAAGTTGTCTGCGACTTGTTTGTCGCTTGGATCTCCCTTTCTATCTCATTTGTAACGACAGAGACGCATTGAGCGACAAACGAGTAAATACAAGTTGTGCTAGCCGTACCGATACGTACGTAAAGCTCCCGAGAAATATTCAATCAAGTTTATGGTCCCAATTCTTCGCAGCATCTCGGTGCGGATCCCTTATCCGACGACTTGCAAGCCTCATTTACCCGGAACAGCCGACGGTTGCCAGCATAACAATTTTATGCCCAGATACTGCCGGTCAAGTTACAACTGGCAACAAATTTAATGTGATACCCGCCTTTAATTTTAGATAAGGCAAGGGGAGTTGAAAAATAAAAAAATAACGTTGCTTTTATAAACCGTTTACGTTTATAGGCGTTTTTATTGCCGCTCTCTGGTTTGGGGCGCGGGGCGGGGGAATTGCGGTGACTGATTGATAGCGCCTGATGAGATTATACTGACGTTTTTCTGAAACACGAGTGACAAATAGTCAGTTGGGAGTACAAGTATATTAGCAAGATAGACAGCCAAATATATTGAGAAACTAAGTTCTGAGACTATAACACCGTGTTCGGATGTGCCCCCGTGCTTGCGGCACGCCACCAACGTCCGCGTGATGCTGTGACGACGCGTCACACTAACAATGAAGTTCATGTCAAAAGAAAAGTTATTTATTTATTTCACAATATAATGAATAAAAAACGAAACAAAAAGTATGCATGGGCACCATAACTTAGTAAGTTAAGGCTAACGTATAATATATAAATAAATAAAATAACTGTACATCATGGGACAATGTCACACAAATTGACCTAGTCCCAAAACTAAGCTTGAGGCTTGTACTATGGGTACTATAGACAACGATAAACTGACGAAGATAGAGAAATATATACTCAACTACACAGAAAATATCCAATGGAATACTGCTCCCAAATTTGGGCCGGAGCACCCAAGTATCAACTTCTTCCACTTGACCCCATTCAGGGCAGAGCTGCTCGATGTGTCAACAACCTGGGACTTCTCAATAAACTGGATCCACAAGCCTTGCGGAGTGATGTTCCTTCCCTCTGTGTCTTTCTCCGCATGTACCACGGGGAGTGCTCCGGGGTGTATTCGGCTTAATACCAGCGGCTGGATTCCACCATCGTACAACTCGTACCAAACTGTCATTTCATCGACATCATCTTGATAGTTGGAAATCGTCCACCGGGCGTTCTTCGCGAGCCTTTTTGCCACGCAAAAAACTGTGTTTCCGACCCATTACGACTTGGGGACCTTCAAAAAATGAGCTTTATCTTTTCTCAAAGGTCGGCAGCGCACTTGCAATTCCTCTGGTGTTGCGGGTATTTATGGGTAACCCGCTTGCTCGTCTGTCACCTTTTAGGTACCATAAAAAAAAACTCAGAAACAAATAGTCTTGGATATCACTTCTTTTATTTGTCCTTACTGGATTTGCACCCAAGACCGCTAGCTTCGAAGGCAGGGTCACTACTAAATAGGCCAGCGTGTCGTCAAACAAAACAAAACTGTACTACTATAACTTTTGCTATATGGAAAACAAGGGTATGAATACTGAGGTGACGGTTGTAACGATTGGGATAGGGGCTAGATAAATAAAAAAATAAACAAATATCACGGGAAAATGTCACACAAATTGACCTATTCCCAAACTAAGCTCAAGGCTTGTACTATGGGTACTAGACAACGATAAACATACTTATATAGAGAAATAAATACTTAAATACATAGAAAACATCCAAGACTCAGGAACAAATATTCGCGCTCATCACACAAATATCTGCCCTTACCGGGATTTGAACCCAAGACCGCTGGCTTCGGTGGCAGGGTCACTCCCAACTAGGCCACCGTGTCGTGTCCGTGTCCCAATCTAAGCTCTAGGCTTGTACTAGATGATGATGAAGTACATACATTTGTTTGTAACACAAAATAAATTGACCCATTAAAGACGATTACATAACACCGTGCCATATAGCACTGTTATACGGCGGACACGAAACTATTACTTAACATTATTAAATATAATTGTTAATATTAAAACCAAATAAACCAGTCGAAGGTTAATTAAAAATTCAACAGCAAACAAAATGTCAAAGGATACCTGCTGCAGCTTCACAATCATCTCGATAATGATCGCCGGCGCAGCTGATAAATTAACGGACAAAGGGCTGTCGGCGACACGGGCGATAATGAACCACTATTCATTAACACGTTCGGTGCCACTGAGGAGCAATTGTATGTAATTTTGATACATATACATCAAACATCGTTTCCTGGGTGACACTGCAACAAATGTAGGTACTCGTACATGAAACTCCGTATAGATAAAATACTTTAGTAAAGCACCTCTTCCTTGTAGTAATAACACATCTGAGCCTCTATTCTACTGCGTTATAACGATATCGTGTTTGACGTGTTTTAGAATCGTTCATGTCACAGCCTCCATTATTGTAAATGACATAAGAGTTATCAAAACCTTGACAATACGGAAACAGGTCACAGACGATATCGTTTTTAACGTGTAGAATCTCGGCCCTGGGATGGGATTCTACACGGTAATAACGATATCGTATTTGACGTGTTTTCGTATTGTCAACGTTTTGATAATTCTTATGTCATAAAGTCTGTTAAAATAATGGCGACAGTGACATAAACGATCCTAAAACACGTCAAACACGATATCGTTATAACGCAGTAGAATAGAGGCCCTGGTCCTTTACTTAAGTTTTTTACCTAAGTATACATAAGTTTTGGAAACACACATTTAATTTTAATGTAACTTAATGCATGTACCTACATGTTAAAATACTAAGTTACCTACTGACTTTAATAAACGCGCATAGCTGTCATAGAAATTATATACTCGTATTTATAAAGCTCCGGGTGGCAACGTTTTTCACCAGCTAAGTAAATCAAGTCCGATTTTCAAGATATTTATAATATCTTGGAAATCGAATGCGTTTATTATAAAAAACTAGGTTTGTATGCTTCTGATTGCTTTTTATAAATTTGTATAATGGAACGGAAAACGTACAGACTCAGTTTCATTATATCATATTCAAAAATCGAAAATATCGGACTAGGTTTTAAAGGACATGCAGAAACGTTATTGCATTTTGTTTGGAAAATTTCAACCTTACAATCTTCTTTCCTGTAGTGAAGGTGCATTAAATATGCTTTTATATAAATCGACCCCCAATGAGAAGAAATGGGGGAAAGAGCGAGAAACCAATTCCACGCGAAGTTGCGGGCATCTTTTAGTCAGCCTGTGCTGTCACCTTTCAACAACCTCCGACGCACTCAGGTTGTTGAATGAAACTAGCTAAACATAGTAAGCATTAATAGTTAAGTATACTCGTACTAGGCACACAACAAACCGGTAGGTAAGTGAGGTTGATATTGGAATAACCAACCGGTGAAGATGCGGCAATATTTTGTCTCAATCTTTGCTAAACATAGCCAGGAAAGGAAAGAAAGGGACGTAACACACGGGCCATACCAATATAGATACCACCGTTTGTAATAATGGCTCTGACAACGTCTATTATAGGCTCTGGCGGCGGCGTTTCGGGGACAGGTTTTATTATTAAATCAGAACCTAGCGCCCAGCGGGCGGCAGACAGTTGCAATTAAATTAAGTTTCGTCGGCATACGTAGTAGGTACGTAAAATATACATATATTTATAAATACGTATCACTGCTAGCAGTAATGGATCAGTTGACATAGAGTTTTGAAAAAAACGTAACCCAAAAAAAACAAACACCGCGTAAGAACACCAGGGCCTCTATTCAGGTGCGTTAAAACGATATCGTGTTTGGCACGTTTAAGAATCGTTTATGTCACAGTCGCCATTATTGTAAATGACATAAGAGTTATAAAAACCTTGACAATACGGAAACAGGTCAAAAACGATATCGTTATAACGCACCTGAATAGAGGCCCAGAACTTCTCCATAAGTACCTTCAAATGTCATAGAGGAGAAAGTTCTCTTTACAACCGATTGATGTAAAATTTCCTACTTTCTATTTGTCCCGAAAAATATAGCAAAATACACACGGCTGGAGTCGCGGGCATAAGCTAGTATTATCTATTAACATTAAAGCTTGTACATAAATTAAAGATGTTGAGATGTAAGTCTCCCAATTGGACAAACTCGACATGGAACAAACCATATCTTGTATTAACATACAAAATACTTTTAATCCCGTAAAATGTATAGATCTAACGAGAGCACTGACCTGCAATATCTACTCTAGATAAGCTAGCGCGAAATAAACTCGCGCTGTACCCACAAATCATTAGTTACAGAATATAGATAAGTATTTATATATTTAATTTATATACATGTATTTATGTGGCACATTGCGGCAGTGTTCACACCTAAAACTCGCTCAACTTGCGAACCGCCGCGAGGGACTCTCTGGGTCGGATGTTGCTTAATTATTTCTCCAATTACAATATCCGACGAGCTCAAAATAATGCCGCGTCTCACTCGAAGCGAGTATTGATCTGCGTATGTAGAAACTAAGTGGTGATGTCATATAACACAGGCTGATGCCCCGGTCAGACATCATCCTGGGTACCTATAGCGCATGTTGCCCGGGGCTGACCCGGATGTTACTGTTGGCAACGGTCCGCAAGGGATATTAGATATAAACTGCTCGTAGACATGATCTAGATTCCCGTGATGAACGTGGAAGTTTTAGGATATTATAGCATTGTAAGTGTGTTGCATCACCTCGCCGGCACCTGACTCCCGGCTCCCGCGGGTTCCGCCTCGCTTTGTTCTCTGTAAATAAGAACGACGTCCATTTGGATGCACACGATGACACGACGGAGCCGACGTCCAGTAATTACTCTCGGAGCATACACCCTCTTTAAAGCCTATTTATGTATAGCTACCGGCATCAAAGGGATCCAATATCGGTCTCTAATTAATGTCAGATATAGGTAGTGCTAGGTATAGGCGATTCGGACGCTGATTGGGCAGACGAACAGACAGGTGGGGAAGAGTAACTTTGGAAAGGGTTAATACTAATTGCGTATTGTTCCAGCCAAACGGATAGGTCAAAAAGAGTACGGTGATAAAAAGGGAAGGGTTTAAAAGGAAACCTTTGTCTGTTTTTATAGGATTTCGTGAAGTTTTATTTAAGTAGATGGAGGGTTGGTACCTGTTTCGAGAACGTATCAATAAATAAGAGAATAAACATTAGCGAAAGCTTTACAGAAGTTTCCTGTTTGAAACTATATTTAGTTTCTGTAAGAGCATTGTGAGTACTCTGCCGTTTGTATGAATGTTTCATGCATACCCACTTAAACACGTTTCTGTAGATTTAGCCTCCAATATATTTCATGCAGCTTGGCCGTCCGCCGAGAAAAACAATTCCTATCTTTTACCGCAATTTTAAAACCCTGGACATAAATATGAGAAGATTTCATTGCTACTAAACGGGCCTGTAATGCGTTAAAATTTATTAGTGTACAAATGTTAACGCCTGAAACACTATTTTAATTTGGAAAAAGTACATTGCATTGTTGCCAGCGGGAATTAAAAATAAAAGCTACGACGGGAGAAGACGACGGGACGCTTTAGTAAAATATTGCACTAAACGTATTCAAACACTGACGATGCAGAAAAGAGATTAAACACGTTTCAGTGTCTGTTAAACTCTCTGATATAATCAGAAAAAAGTTACTAAATAAACATTTACTTGATTATGAGTAATAAAATGTGAACTAACGGTTTATAGTGTATTTTACCCTAAGGGTGCGTATCCACCAAAGCTGTCACTACGAGGTAGAGGAGTGGTGTGCAAGGAAAAAAAACACCAATAGGACAGTTGCACTGAGCGAGGATAGGAAAATTAAGTACCTAATCCTGTTGGTAGATTTTTTCCTGGCTCACCTCTCCGCGCTGCCTTGAACAGCACTCATACTCACCCTAAGTAATAAAAGTGTCGGTCTCCACATTGCATATATGAATCGACCAAAGGATTTAAACCAATAAACGAAATATATTAAACAGAACGAATACAAATATCAGAGCTAATAATTTCACCCCTGGGACAGCACATAATTAGATACTTCATTGCAGCGTACTGACATCAAACATGGTTTCCCCTAAATTCCGATTGCCGCACTAATTAACATACGCACAGTATAACTCAGAATTAGCTGTACATTTTAGTACCTTGTTGCAGAAACGTATAAGATTGGAGGTGGTTTGAATTTAGTGTGGCAATAGGCGCGACAAGGTACTTTAATGTACTGAGATACTTCTTAGTTCGACCGTACATTCGGCAACGTCAGCAGAGCGACACATTTTGACTTTATTAATTACAATCATACGTCTTTCTATACGTCCGTTTGCTGTCAAAATGATTAATCGAACTGCGTTGTTAATTTTATACGATTTATCGACATCTGTAGCTCTGTCTGAGTGAAATGACGCCTCAACTTGTCACTCAATCTACAAGATATAAAAATTTTGGTTAGTCCTATCTCTTTTGTTAAAATCGTTCTGAGAGTGAGTAAAAGAGTCAGCATAAACAAAGTTCCGGGTTTCATAATTCAATGCGTTGCTCCACTGATTTTATGGACAGACATTCTGCCGATTCGATCGTGAAATTTTTTATGTTGTGGTATGATGTTTTTAACGACACGTCTGCGCATTGTCCTCACTTGTGTATTAAAGTAGAAGGTACGAGTGTGGTGCCGGAACTGCGGGATGATTTGTACTGATATTTGAATAGCGGTTATCCACGTGTTCCGTCACACATTGAGGGGCGGTCCACTCAAAGATTGTTTCAGTTTTTTTGTCACGAAATTAGGTTCTTCTAGTTCCTTCGTTGCGATCAGCGGTTCCGTTTTCTTATGAAAGCGAGTGATGACCAATATAAAATATGAAGTGTGTGTCAACAAGACTGTACCTAAGTGTCTATGAGTCTCACATCCTGGTTGAGTATTTTTTAAAGAAATTGTACCTAATTAAGGACTAAAATTAAGAAATGGTTACTTTTACATTTTTTGTAACGAAAATTAACTAGATAAATGGACGACTAATTTTCGGTACACTTTCTTTGACAAATACCCAGTTACCATGAGGTTTTCTATTCTACAAAGTAAAAATTTGCTTTTGACATATTTTGCTATTGTTTTTAACTCGACCGCTCTTACTGTCAAGTAAATGAATGAATATTATGAATACTAGGGGACAATGTCATACAAATCGACCTAGTCCCAGACTAAGTTAAAAATGTATGGGATGACAGTCGACCACGTGCTTTATCGAAACGCACGAGAATGTCATCCCATACATTTTGAGCGATATAAAAGAAAAACGTTAGGAGCGTTTGCATCTTGGCTAGGGTCCCTTTTTGCCCTCTTTTAGGGTATAAAGTATCCAGCCGAATGATTTTAAGCAGAAGTACCGTAAGTATATAATTGCTACACTGTTGGCCCTCCCCGCGTCGTCGGCACTCCAATACGCGCTCAATACCATTGTTTATCCCTCCTTCTTACTAATTGAAAAAGTTCATCCAGTTCGTTCCCGATTTTGTTTTTATTTCCAGTTTCAAAGCGTTATTATTTCGCCATGTTCCAACTTCTGGTTCTTGCACTTTAAAGGAGTCTTATGTCACGAGTATAAGAAGCTAAATAACTGTTTCTAGAGGGTGGAAGAATGTTTCGAGATTTTCTGGAATATTGGGCGGGGTTTAAAACAATAGGGTTTTTAAAATGTTTCCCTTGTTTTGGTAAAACTCTTATGCAATACACAACTCGTCATTTTATAGAACACTAGTTTTTTACCGCGACTCCGTCAGTGTTAAAGTGGTTTATCGCCATTCGCTCAGTAATCATCTAATTTTTCGGGATAAAAAGAACTCTATGTTATTACCCGGGACTCAAACTATCTTTCTACCTGATTTCATCCAAATCGGTTCAGAGGTTTATCCGTGAAAGCGTAAGAGACAGAGTTAACTTCACATTTTTATAGTATTAGTATAGATTGTAAGTAGGTACCTATCTTTTCACTTTTTAATACGACTTGTTAGTTCTGTTACGGACATCTGTGCAAAGAGATTTGGGAACATTTGAAGGCAGTTAACAGAGCAACCGAAATTATTATAGGTCCAATTATTTTCGCGTTGGATAACGGCGGGGCTCTATTCTATCCGATATAACAATATTGCTTTTGACATGTGATCATATTGTTTCAATGCCGCCTTTACTTCCAAGTTATTAAAAATACGCGTAAACATGTTGACGACACATTAGCGGTGTGTCTCGGGTTCGATTCCCGGTATGGGCAGATATTTGTGTGATGAGCGCGAGTATTTGCTCGCAAGTTTGGTGTTTTCTCAGTTATTTTTATATATAAGTATGTTTATTGTTGTCTTGAACTCATAGTACTAGCCTATGTGTGATATTGTCCCGTAATATTTATTTATTTATTGATATTGTTTAGTCGAGCACACTAGATCACTATTCTATTGGGTTACGATATTGCGTTTGAAGTGTTTCAGTGCTGTTTATAACTCGGCCGCCATTACTATCAAGTAAATAAGTTATCAAAACGTTGAGAATACGGAATCAAGTTAAAGGTAATATCGTTTTTGGGCTTTTTCCAAAAAAAAGTGTACATCGTTAAGGACAAAAGTAAAAAAAAAATAACTTTTTCCATTTCGTCACGAAGATTAGCCATACATTTTCATACGTTAATTTTCGTGACGAAATGGAAAAGTTAAATTTTCTTAACTTTTGTCTTTAACGATGTACACTTTTTTTGGAAAACGGCCTTTTACAGTGTTGAATCTCAGCCCAGAGGCCGTAGCCAAGACGCGTATGCTAACTAGCGTTTCTATTCGTTTTGTTTTTAAACCAATTCCATCACTGCAGTGATAGATTGAGTGTGTGATAGTGCACTGGTAGATTACGTCATACGAAGAATTACGTGATCTACCAGTGACGCGATAGGTTTAAAAACAAAACGAATAGGAAAGCTAGTTAGCGCACGCATATTGGCTAGGACCTCTGACGCTTAAAACCTGACGCAACGTTTACGCGGAGACGAGTCTGCTGCGTCACGTTTTCAACGTGACTTACGCCGACCGCCATATGCAGTCGTCATAACGTAATATAGAGTCAGATATGTCTTCAATTTTGCACCTTATCCCATTGAAATAAGGTGCAAAAGGGTATGCATATTTCTGAGGTTCTAGTGAAAAAGAGTATAAGTCGACTTAACTCGTAATAAAAAAGGTTATATACATACGGAGTATGCTAGACTTGAGCCCTTTTTCACTTGATCTTCAGAAGACTTTTATCCATTTTCACTAGGACCTGAGATTTAAGAACTCGAAAGTTGACACTTTTTCCGATAATGACGCAGCTCAATTTATGGAGCTTCAGCATATTTTAATCTTAGGTATGTTTAATCGTTTGGATTTAATAATCTGTAGCCTTGTGCACATAATGCATGTTACACATACACATACAGCATTAGCCTTATTATACTACACATAATGTATATTACACATACAAATATTACATTAGCCGTATTATTAGGGTGATTAAATTCACCCATAAATCCTTGTATTGAAATAAAAGATATAACACACGCGAAAGATGTTTACAAATATTTAAGAAAAAAGATGGCGACAGAAGTGTGGTCTTCGTTCGGTTTTCAATACCCAACGGTTCATATTCGAGACAAACTGGAATAAAATACTTTCAAAATCTTTGAGAAAAGAAAAAAAGTTCAAACTTGATATTTTCGTAGGGTGTGTAATGATTTGCACAAAAACGAATGTGGTAATTTTCGAAGTTGAATAAAACGAGTTGCATAATTATGATCTATATAATAAACTCATTTCATAACAATTATAACGCATACCAACGAAATACGTAATTTCTTGAAACATAATAGGCTGTTGGTTTGAAACTACAATAATTGTAACGTCTTTGACTGCTACTAATATGGTCACAGATCTAACCTAACCTAACTTGGTAAGAAGATATTGATTTAAAATGCCTAACTATAAAAACCGATTGTTGTGATAATTGAGTGCTAAGTTATTGATATGCCTGATAAAATTAATTATACATATTTGTTTCTATGCTAAAAGTTTATTATGCTTTTCGAACGTAGTGTGTGTGTGTGTGTGTGGGAGGTGGGGGGGAGGTTATTTTGGGACCCTATTATACCTATAAGAAGGATTCTCAAAGAGTAAACACTAGTGCCAAAATGTAAACACTACGTGATACTTATCCGGGCAACAGATACATTTCTGTATTATTTATTTAAACTAAGCAGTCACTTGTTGATTTAACAGAAAGTTCTGTACTATTCGGTAGAACAAATACTATGTAAACCTCTACGATCCTACGCCGTAGAGCCAGTCTACGAGCAACGTAGAGCCGTCTACGAGGTGAATAGTCAGGCATTATACAACTCGGGCTTTATTTTATTCGCAAAGCACCCACTTACGTCTCAGTAATGAGCCATTTAACGTGAATGCTTTTTTGCTCATCACAATTTGCTTTGCTTGTTATGTTTAAATTTTAAAGTAAAAAAAGGTTTTTTAGTAATGAAGAAAAATAATAAACTCCGTTTTTCGCTTTAACAGGGCTCATAATTTACAAAGAAAATATTTTTACTATAGATAATACTCGTAAGTGACCTCAAAGTCAAAGATAAAGTATCATATTGTAAGATTGTTGTCAAATGATCACATCATCAAATGATAGTCTCAGTGAGATTGTAGACGACCTGTGGGGCTTGACAAGTTGCATTCGACAATCGTTAGCGATTATGTTTTGATAGGCAAATATATGGAATTGACGTAAGTCAACGAGATAGTCACGTGGTACTATCTCGGTGGCTTACGCCAATTCTATAGGTACATTTTTCAATCGAAACATATATAATTATGCTTTGTCAGTTTCTTCCTCTCCTCTTTCGCAGAAGGAATATAAAGGTAGGACAAAGATATAATATAAACTAGTCAGTTATACTGTTGGACTCAGAATAGGGTTAAAGCTACTTACGTTTTCATAAGCAGGGACCTGTAATCGCTTTACCCGCCTCTCTATCGATTCTAATCGTTTCAACTCTCTTTGAAGCCTCTTCACAACAAACACGAAAAATCTCGCCATTTTTTCAGGCCAGCACGTGACGACGATCTCAATTTCGCGCGGACGCCGAACGACACATTTTTGTTGTAATATGCTTCATAAAACGCGGCGCGTGCAACGTGCCCGACTTTCCCCATTATTACATTTCCCTCGCACCGGCAGGAGAGGGCTGATGTATGATAGAGAAAAGCGACGTACACGTGTTGCAGTCTTTCGTACACGTGTTCTCTAGTGCCGGAATACATAGTTTCCATACAAAGTAGACCCAGATATAAGTTTTGGGCACCGAACGTGGTGGTCCGTGGCGAGGAAGGAATTGGAATGAACGTCTTTTGGATGAACAAAATGGTAAATTGACTACACTTGAGTAATGTTTTCTTTATTAAAATATCTGTTGCTCTCTATCCCGTTCGAGTAGAAGATAAAACATAGCCTATATTACTTAGTGATAATATAGCATTCTACTAGTGAATACATTTTTAAAATCAGATCAGTAGTTTTTGAGGTTATAATTGTTTAGATTATTATATGCGGGTAATATATAACAAGCTCGCTATTCAAAGATAAGTTAAATGATTCCAAACTTGACGTAAGTATTATTAGCCATTGAAAAGTTTCTATGGCCATTTTCCGTATCAATTATTTAGTACCGTCACCGTGTATTTATTTAGTTATGAACATTATTACGCCACACAGCCATGGTTCTTGCAATCTGCGTACTTGTACAGTTGCACGAGAACACGTTTTTGGGACCACTTTTCTACAATATAAGATTAAACGCTAAAATAACCTTATGCCCTCTTAGATATGAAAATCTTGCAAGAAGCATTTCAGATTATGCCCTACGAAAGAACAAAAACGATATTGAAATGAACTTTTCTTACCTATGATTATTTAATATTGTTGTTATAGTTTTGTTTACATATTTCATATTTATTTTACATGGGTATATAGCACAGGAAGTTCTTAACCTAATATAAAGTTCAGATACGTTACCCAGCAAGGCCTGTTTACTTAAGTACTAAAATTAAATTAAACGTTGAACCACTTAAAATCTATCCAAATAAAGTTAAATATAATGTCATACATTTTTATCATGTAGACAATATATACAACGTGTTACAAAATAATCCGTAAAAACGAAATTACAAAAGTAGTGTCAACCCTTATTAAATAACGTCAGTTCAGTATCTTAGGTATACAGTATACTAAGGTTGACACTACTTTCGTAATTTCTTTTTTCGGATTATTTTGTAACACGTTGTATTAGGGAACATGTTTTTTCACATCATCTGCAAAAACACTCTGTACAAAATTGACATCAGGAATGACGTCACAGCTGTTGTTCATTGTTTAAAATATAAGGAAGTTATAAAGAAATTTGCATTTATTTCGTAAATTACCATGTTTAAGCCAATATCGTTAAATAAATATTACGTAAATAAAATGAGGATGCCGAAAAAAACAATCTAAACATTAAAAGAAGTTTAATTTTTTTAACAAGTTTTGATTCAATGTAAAAATTTAATAAACGGTTCAAAGCTTAGTGGACTGCGTTTTATATTTTTTTTTACAGTTTCTCCTAAATAGTACCAATGAAACTCAATTCTGATTTTCATGCATGTTCTTTATTTGTCAATTTAATTTTAGCCGAATGTTACTCGAAACCGACGTGCAGATGCATGCGTGTAGATGTATATAATATGTAATAAGTATGTAATGTGTCATATGTAAAAAGTGGTCCCTGTCTATCCCTCTGGACGAGCGGGACAGAACAGGCGTGATTTAATGTATGTAGGTACATTTTATTAGCTATTAGATTGAGAATTTAAATCAAACTGTTTTATCAAGAAAATATTCCCCTGCACTTAACATTACGAGTATTTAATTTAGTTTTTAAGTCCTTTTAAACCTGAATCACAGAAACATGCTAGGTCAGGCATGTGAGCATTTGTCTTTATTAGGTATGTTTAGACTGAACCCCTTAAGTAAAGATTTTTTTTTATAAAACAAAAGGAATTTCTAGGCCAACATATGTAGGAACTACATTGGTAACGATAATCAACTCAAATCCTAAAAAGCTTCGTAAGATTTGATTAATTACGTCACTTTGACAAGTTCAATTGTGGCCCAGAAATCCATTTCCTTGATTGCACAAACAGACGACAATCGCGATTGAGTGTCAATCAAGTTCCGTACAATTACCTGAAGCCTAGGTCCCTTGCAGGTAATTAACTGATACGCAGTTCGCCTTGCTTAGCTACATACATACATAATGCTAACAGGGCCTCTATTCTAACGAGGTAAATCAATATTACCTCGGGCGTTACCGTATCGTCAACGTTTTGATAACTCTTATTTGTTTGACAGTAATGGCGGCCGAGTTTAAGACAAAATCAAAACGCCTCAAAGGCAATATCGTTTCAACCTAGTAGAATAAAGGCCCAGCGGGCAGTAAAAACGATGTTACCTTTGTCGTGTTTTCGCATTATCAGCGTTTTAAAAACTCTAATTTACCAAGTTGAATAGGGGTCTGGTACCTATCGATAAATTAATTATCCGACAAAATATGATGTCGTATGATTATTTACTATAGTCTACATGATGTCTGCATACGGGTTGAAAACCAAAAGTGCAAATCGCATCTTTAGAATTATAGTGACCTAATACACATATTTTGATTTTCGACTTAGGTCTCTATAATACTAAATTTATGACTCGAAATCGAAAGCTGAAAATGTTTGAATTGGGTCACTACAATTCTAAATGTGCGAATAACCCGTCGCGGTTTGAGTCGCAATAATTCATACAGGCCTGGGATTCTACACGGTAAAAACGATATCGTCTTTGACGTCTTTCCGTATTGTTGCCGCGGCGACACGTTGGCCTAGTTGGGAGTGACCCTGCCTCCGAAGCCAGCGGTTCTGGTTTCAAATCCCGGTAAGGGCAGATATTTATGTGATGAGCGCGAATATTTTTTCCTGAGTCATGGATGTTTTCTATGAATTTAAGTATGTATTTCTCTATATAAGTAAGTTTATCGTTGTCTAGTACCCATAGTACAAGCCTAGAGTTTAGTTTGGGACTAGGTCGATTTGTGTGAGATTGTCCCTTATTATTATTTACAATAATGGCGAGTGTGACATAAACGATTCTAAAACACGTCAAACGCGATATCGCTATGACGCAGTAGAATAGAGGCCTAGTTGATCTACACTATGTATTTTTATAGTGGTAGAGCTACGGTGTAGCCAAGGCATAAACTCCTGATGTAGGAAATATCAAAATCCTGAAGTTTGGATGATTTTTTCGATACTGGTGTTCCGGTATTGACATTGGTAAGAACAAAATTCCGGAAATAATATTCTTGACGTTTTTGGATATTTACAATGCTTTTACTGGATAAGTATTGCTCAGCAAAGGTCAATCGACCATATTCGGAATTATCGTCGCTCTGTTTTGACGTATGAAAAAGTTTTATGCTTTTTATCTCAAAAACTTTTTATACTTCACTTTTTTGCATTTTTCTGTCATATTATGTCGAACATTAAGCGAGTTGAACTACCTTAAAATTACAAAATTTGAATCCGGAATTAGAACCCAATCTTGAAAATTTCTACCGGAATTGGCACCCATCTAACATTGCATGCACTCGTAATTGCTAGGACCTTATTGTGTATTGTTTTTACTCCTTTTGCTATCGTATTGTTTTTAACTCCTTGACTGTTAAATTAATAAGAGCACTCATAACGTTGACAGTACGGTAACAATAGGGGTACAATGAAGATAAGCCCTCTGGTAGCAGTACGAACAGGCTAATAGGCTAGCATCGACGTAGAACAAAGAAAAGTACTGGCACTATGGCGATTCATACAGTCGGTGACAATATCGTAAACCTAATTTCTCTTTTTCACTCACAAACTCCTATTGCATTTCCCCTCTCTTTCATCTCATTTGATATAGGTAATCTTAAAATAACACTAGTAGGTACCTAAGTAGTACTTAAGTAGTAACTCCGCATCGTGTGAGCGCCCTTAATTCCGGTCTGATATACAATATATGGTTCTTCAATAGTAATTATCTCTCAGGTTCCTTTAGTAATGTAACGCCTTTAGTCATAACCGTAGTACGTGATCTATTAGCCTGTTAGAGTGCTCAGCTGGTGCGCTGGTTGTTTGGAGATCGAGTTAATAAGGAGGGAGTGAACGAGCGAATTTCCTTTTAATATTAGATACAAGGCGGCTGCGGGCTGCCGCGCGCCGCGATGATGTTGACACAGCGCGCGCCGGATTCCGCCCGTGACTCAGCCGTTATTAAATTCCCCTTCGGTTCTTCCGCCGCTGCAATAAAACCAAACTGAACCTTCAATAAGAATTCAAATTAAGCCAGATTTCGCATCATAACCTAATAAAACGCTCGCACAAAAACGCTCGGCCGCCACAAGGAGACTAATGGAGCCATAATCTCCCGCCTGAATATAGTAGACGAATCAAATCGAATGATCCTCTCGGTCGGAGATTACATCAAAGCGGTCTCACCTAGCGCGGTCGCGCACAAAAAACTTGTTCGGGCTGGAGGGCAGGCTGTGCTGCCATCTCACGCGTTGCTAGGAGACGCGCCGATCAATACAGCCTCCGCCGGGCCGCCTAATTACCCGCCGCGCGCCCCGCCCGCCGCGCGCCACCTCGCAGATTTAAATATCGAATGATAGAATTCACATCCAAATGTTTTTCACTTCTTTGTTTGAATATTTATTCTGATGATAGCCTTTGTTGTTTGAGTGCCCGCTCAGACCTTTTTGTTCCATTGTGCTTGTTATCGTACTTTGATAAACATTCTGGAGTAGATTATAATTGTATTAGTTTTTTACTATGGATTATTACATTACGGTTTTAACGTTTACTTATGTTTGCTTATTAAGATAAAATAAGAATATCATTCCTTTGTTTATTTAGGTACTCATGAGTACAGACTGTAATGGTGCTTTGTCATGTCAGCACTGTCAGTAATATTAAGTTTTATTTTTAGGTTAATATTTAAGTTAATGTGCCGCTGTGATCCGCTTTCTTCATCGTCAAATTAAATCGTACATTTACATAATGAAATCTTAAAATTCAACTCCATTGTTCCATTAACCTTGACAATCGACCTACTACAAGAGATTTATGTGTGTAAGGCACAAACAAAGTAATATGATAATCAGCCTATTTGCTTCCCACTTGATGGCGGGTTCTCCCTTGATAATACTGAGTGGACTTGAGCCCCTGTTGGCGCAGTACCGATTTAACACTTCACTTACATATTTAATCTTGAACAATGTAGTTTTATCTTCATTAATTTTTCAGAAATATCTTTGTGGAAAGAAAGAAAGTAATCCTAAAACACAGCAAATGGTGTTTGCTTGTACAAGTATACATTTAAAACCCGCCTTAATTTAAAAGCCGCTCACGGACGGCTTCACAATGTTACCCGCGAATAGTTTAGGCAACACGTGAAGGTTCCAGGGCCAGTCCTAAAAGGTCTAACTGGTCACCTGATAGTGTTAGTGGGTAGAAATCCAACAAATCCTGACGCTGGGTCTTAGGGATATTTTTTTCCGTGGCAACAAAAAAAATGTTGGTGTACCTACTCCATGTACTAGTCTTACCCAACCCGAAGTCACAAGTACCTCGTACCAAGTTTGCTCGTTGGTTAACTCGCAAGGATGGACCAGCATACTTGATACGGGATTTTACCCATAGTTTACTGATTCGAGTATCAAGTTAGACTGGTTTGTTTCTTTACGAAATAACATACCATACCATAGGTGAGCAGATGCCCGTAACGCAAGATTTTGCCGCCATCTTGAAATATTGAAATATGATAGATAGCATTCTGCCTAGCGACCTGCCCCCTATTTCACGATCTTGACAAATAATAGGTGACAAGTGAAAGCTCCCTCCCTATACATTGTAAAGTTAACCAGCTTTCACATCAGTGTGATTCATATATAAGCTGCGCTATGTACATTACAATGTCATCTGTCACCTGTCATTGACAAGATGGTAAAATAGGGAAAAAAGAAAATATCCAGTGGAAGCTTTCATAAAATTTTGTTTTTCCGTAATGTTAAGTTTTATACCAACCAATATATTACGAGTATAAAAAATTGTGAAGCCTGTGTAGGTAGGTACCTGTTTTAACTCAATAAACCACGTGTTAAACACGAAAAAGTGTACGTAAAAAGTGTTTTCCTTTGATTAATAAACTCTTACAGGTACATAGATTACATTTGGCTGTTAGTCGGTCCTCGTTTCAATATTCAGAATGTCACACAACATAGTTTTAACTGGAAACGGGGGTAATTAATAAGTAAAATGTCACTTTAGTCCATATGGATTAAATGCATCACTTTGGTCCGCCCGTACATGGCTTTTATACAGTGTTCTTGTGACATCATCAGCTGTAGGTAAGTACATAAGTTATATTAGGTCACGCTACCATGCTTAAATAGATACCGGAAGACCCCTGCAGCTTTAAAACAATGGTAGGACGATAAGTGACGAAAAAAAAACACGTGATTGCCATGTGAAACTTAAAACTTATTTATCGACATAAAATGAGCATTAACCTTTATTAATAAGTAATAACTTACATATTTGTTAATTTAATGACAGCACTGATGCTTACTTTAATGGATATTTATTATGCTCCAGCTTTTGTAAATCAAACTTGCCCACAGATACCCACAGACTGGATTAATTGGCAACATCACAAACTCAACGCGTCGATCCGTCAATTACACCTGCCTGGCTATATTTGGGGTCATATTTCAATCGGTATTCCCCTTCGAATAGCATTATCGCAGTTCGCAAACAATACTCTCTCTTTCCACTGTGGCTTGGTTGATGAATTATGAATCAAATATTCTAGTGCGCCAATTAAGATTAGTACGTTCGGGTTATTTTGCTTGTAACATACTTAGTGCTTCTCGTTCGTTGTGGACTGGTTAGAGGAAGACGGACTGCGCGACTAACAAGTCGCCGGCTAGTTGTGCTAGCCCAGGATCATTTTATAGCCCACCCTGCGCTAGTAGCTATACTAGCGCTGGTAGTACCAGCAGGCTATCCCGGCGGAGAGATAAGCGGCACACATAAAAGTGCGTAACGACCGCCCACAGCCCGGTTTGCCAATACTGTAATGAATAAACTTTATTGTAAGAAGGAAAAACAACTTTATTGCGTAAGTCGATCACGCGACCGATTGTAAACTTGCTAAAGTTAAGGGGTGGATAATTGCGACATGCCAGAGTCTGGTTTCGTAAGGGCAAACCTTGCTCGGGATAGCGGGTTTAATGTTTATGGCTTTGTTCAGAGTTAGACTGTAAGTCATAAGGTTTTGCTTTTGAAATGTTATCGTATTGTCAACGTTTCGTTAGCTCTCATTTACTTAACTGTAATGGCGGCGGAGTTGAAAACTATACAATAACATGTCAAAGGCAATATGTTATTACAGAGTTGTAAAAAACCCGGTGTGGCAAGTACGACAATCCAAATATTTGTAAGAAAATTTTGTTTTCCCCTCAGTACAACAAAAAGGCTGGTTTTGCTGTTTAAACACAGTGAGCAAAATTCAATTTTGCGGCGAGCGTGAGACTAAGTAACTTTTTTTATTTCACAATACGAAGGAGGTCGTGGTGCAGCACCACGCGGGCGGCTGGGGGGACAAGACAATATATCCTCTTGAGGCCCACCATACTACAATCCGGTAGATTTTTGTGAGTAGGAATTTGAATCTACCAGCAAAGAAATAAAGTTCAATTACCTTTGCACTTAAATGAAATTTTCAATTTTGAAACAAATAAAAATGAACTGTATGTCCCTTGAAATAAGGTTTAAATTGAATTGCCTGGATTATGTATATATATATACATAATCCATGGATAATAATCCATGCATAATTTATGGATATAGTAGATAATAAAACGAAAGTAAGTTGTAACAAAAATTACTTACCATTATTTAGAAAGCTAAGCATTCTGCCAGTGCACGAGATAGTGAGGTACCAAATAGCAACAGAGCAGTTTAATAGTTTCGAATTTAAAACCCCTAGAGCCCACGCCCGCGCTCTGAGGGCCACGACGCAGCGGAGGTACCTACGTGGAACCCGTGGCCAACAACTATTACGGAAAAAGAATGCGTAGTTACATAACACCGCGAATATTTAATCTAATTTTTTCAGAGGATGAATGTATTAGTAGAAATAGTTTTAAAATTAGGTTAAAAAAGTTGCTATTAGATACCTTAAAATCATCATAGTTGTAGTGGGTAGCAAGGTCAGCGAGGGAAACACAATGCTCGAATGATCTTTAAAGTACATACACATATACATTAGACATATAGTTATAAGTTATTTTATAAATTTATGTGTTTTCTATGGATGGATATGTGATGGCATGTCTATCTATGGGAAACGGGTAAAACAAGTTGGGTACATATCAAATGTGAAAGTAAGTGCAGTACTTCGCCAATAAACACTATGTTTGGCGAATTTATATATAAATAAAATGTACCTATATTTTCTTGAAAATAAATTAAAATTAAAATTAAAATTAAAATGTACTTTCTATAGGTCGCCGGGTCTTACGAGGATATATGTGGTCTTTTTTACCTTAAGGTTATATGTTGGTTGTAGGTTGTGTGTTCTGTTTTTTTTTTCATGTTCAATAAAGAGTATTTGTATTGTATTGTATTGTATTGTATGTTCTCGCTGCTGAGGTGAAAAGTTGTATGTGCAACACGAGACTAAAGTTATTTGCATCTCCTGTCTTTGAATCCCTCGCTGCACTCCGAATTCTAACTTTATCTTCAATTCTAGAATGATTTGCTTGTTCGGGATTCAAAATCAACACTCGCAGCAAAAACGAACTTTGCTCTCTTGTTGTATAAATAACTATGTTTTGTTCGACTTTGACTTGTAGATGCATTTGCCCTATCGTTCCTGTGCAAACCATTAGTATAATGAATAAATTACTTATCCGAATATCTTACATAAGTCCGTATAGGTATCAGTTATTATAATTCGTATCACTTAATTTTTTGTTTAGTGAAATACAATTTATGCAATTCAGTTCCATAGAATTCCCGATAATTTCCTCTAAGTGGCGTTACGTCAAGAATGTAAGTTCTCCGTCGTCGATAAACGCGGTTATGACATTGATATGCAAAGCGCGGCGGTGGCAGCGAGCCTTCTTGTACAGGTGAAACGTGACTTCCATGTTATTCTGTAACGTTACCGCTGGAACGTTCCTCGACGAGTTCATCGTTCCAATCTTATTGACTCTTGGGTGGACTAGCAACGCGTGGCGTCTCGTGTGTATTAAGGTGGCTACATAAATATGACAAGCCTGCGTAACCGATTATTACTTACACGCTTGCTTGAGCGTATGTCTGATGATTATAGAAGTTATGTTTCGTTGCAGATGTGAAGCACGCTCGAAGTATATTCAAACCACGCTCACTTTATTTCGTTAATGTGACCAAGTACTTGAATGTCAGCTATTTGGAATGTATATACCCACTTCTGCCTTAATTAGGTCAAACACCCATATATGCGAGGCGAGGCTTAAATCGCGTAGCTGTTAAAAAAATCCCATACATTTTGAGCGATAGAAAACAAAACCGTTAGGAGCGTTTGCATCGCTACGGAATCAGGTTTCAGGAGGGACTCGAAGGTAGACCCCGTACGTTAGAGAATACTATAGTTACGCCTCAAGCTACTTCACTCGCCTCCTTTTATTTTCATATCGAGTATCTCAACATGTTTCCGAACTCAGAATTTCCACACGGCGGAGCAAAGTTAAAAGACATTGAAAGCATGGCTAAACTCGTGACTTCGCGCAGAAATGAATTAACAAATTCCACGAGCGAAGGCTGTTGATCACGTTCTCAAGCTTTTATCAGATCGGTATCTATTCCAATTAGTCTTAAACCAAATCGTTATTATATTTGACAACGTAGTTAGTCCAGTTGGTGTTGATCCCACCTACGGAGCTTGCGGTCCCGGGTTCGATTTTACGGGAAATATGTGTGGTGAGTGTAGGGTTGCAGAATGCGCGTGATATAGGTGGGTCATACACGCTGTTAAAAACAAAAGTTGTCTTTCCTGTGGTCAATAGTTAAAAGCTTGTGTGCATATAAGTTTTGTTATTATATGATAGGTCTAAAGCAGTCCTGGCGCCGTTTATGCGGGAATGGGCTTAGCCACAGGAAAGACGCTAAGCTAAATTTGTGTTTGACCCAGGTATGCGCGTGTATTTAAGTATGATTTCCCTAATTAAGTACGGTTATTGTAAGCCGTGAGTTTTGTCTAGGACTAGGAAAATTTATTATGTGGTGTTCGCTTAGTGTTTCTTCATTTCATTTATTCATATACTTAACGTTATGGCAGTTCTAATTTACTTCACATTAAAGGCATCGTATATAAGCGATATGGTTTTTGCTAAAACAAAGAAGCTTAGAGGTATAGCTTACAATTTGTACGTGTGTAAATGCATAAGTATTTTAATTAGAAATAAGTTGAAGAATGTAAAGTTACCGGTGAAATTACTAGAATAGAGGCATTCCATCTTAGTCCTCAGGGTTGGCAACGCATTTGAGGTCTTGGGATTATAGTCTTGAGAATTCAAATGTCTTTGGGTCTCAGATTCCACTTACCATCGTGTGCCTTCTCCTTAAGATAACAAAAAAACCAAACTTCCACGACGTAATTGACTTTCCTGCTTTCGGTGCCATCGTTTTGCAACACATTGCAATCGTTCATGGTTCCAAGAGGGCCATAATTTCATATTTCCATTATACTGACTGTGTCTTTGAGCATAATTAATAATACTGCCGTGTGCTGCAATCAGTATAAAAATCAAAGTACCTAGTCCCTTCTCACCAGGTTACCTAAATCATCCATGATTTGGCCATACTCTACTTCGAACTTTTTAGGGTTCAAACTAGGAACCCTTATAGTTTCGCCATGTCCATCCATTCGTCCGCAGCCTAGCTCAGAGACTCTTAGTATTAGAAAGCTGTAATTTGGCATGAATATAATTATTAGTGTAACAAACCTGGTCGCGGCCACAATTGTAACCACCCTACGCATCCTACTGTGGCCTACGGGGGCCTAACTATCTATAGATCTACCTACCTACATATTTTACTAGCTAACCTAATGTAACTAACTCCGACAGTTAGCGTACTCGCATAGCTAAAACTACATACCCTGATTTAATTGAATCAACCTAAGATTAATTGAAGATTAAATATGGCTTGTGATCGTCTAACAGATAAAAATGGACCCATTAGTTGTGAACCTACAGTAACCCTAAAATTCTTTAAGTCTTTGTTTTAATTCCTAACATTACCTACCTAATACAACCTGTATTTAACCTATAGAATTAAATTACCTACATATTTAACTACACATACTTTTAAATAATCCTATATAATTCAGAATTTCTAATCACCTCTATAGTTAACCTACTATGAAGAAAAACAGATATTGTAGAATAGTTATGATGTATGGAAAATATAATCTAGGTAAACCAAAGCATAAAACAATCCCATGTCCATCAAATTATAAGTGTTATGGCCCCTTTTTAGGGGGAATCGGCTCCACCTACGCCGTCGTGATTGCTATCACGCAGACCTTAGTCTGTTCCAATAGTCATCCTCCAGAGACAGGGCAGACTCCTTGCCATATATAGTTAATTATTTTATTTACTGTATGATAAGTCAGTTAGTTGTAAAGTACCAAATTGAGAGGGTTCAAAATTTATTATATTTCAATATTCAATATAATTGATTCTAATGATCTTCGAATAAATTTATTTATACTTATTGTAAATTTATTATTACAAAAGTGTCTTTAGCTTGATATTGCTTAATTCACTGTATGAGCCATGATCTAGACTCAAGTATTTTTATAGTCTATAATGAGATGTTCAATTTTCACCATGTATACATGTTTATCTTTTATAGTAAAACAGAGGTAATACAGAAGTCATTTTGTCTTCTAGCTAGATTGAATCCTCATAATAGCTTTCTGTGCTATGTAAGAGTAAATATACAGCTCAAATATAAAGCCACTTAAGTATATTGATATAATAGTTTTATTTATATTTGTTTTGCAATTTATCAAATCTATTCAAATATCTCATTTTTTTACTTCAAAGTTATTTTATTTCAAACTAGATTTATTAGGTATAGATTTTTATCTAGAATGATACTTTCATTTTGTTAGACATGAAACTATTTATGGCTTCAAATTTCAAATAGATAGTTATTTATCAAATACATACTAAATCCTATATTGTCCCTAATTAAACTTGTTTACTGAAAAGTGTTTTATTTGTTACTGAAAATTATTCAATTCATATGACTTCATCTAAGTCAATATGAAGAGAGAATTTAAAATTATAGTTTTATCTCTATCATAAAATATTTTACCTATTAGGTATCTACTTATCCCCTTAATTGACCCTAAGAACGTTTTTAAATATGAACTTTATTTAATTACTGATTGCTATCAGTTTTATATTGTACCTAAATTTTTAGTGAATAAAAATAAACATTACCTTTTTTCCTATTTGAATAAAATCCTAATATTCCCTACTTTCCCTAGTCAAGTGATTCTACCCTAACTCTACTTATAAGGCCTATTCTACAAAGAACTACATCCTAGAGGCTTACCTTATCCTCATAATTAGCTAGTTCCCTAGGTAAACTGTAAAGTTCAGCCGGGTCTGCTGAGAAAGCAACCTAACACCCGTGTGATTGCCACCCCCCTCACACAGACCGAAGTCCAAGACGGTGAGAGTATGACGCCCTATTGTGTGGTTTAGTGTATATAAATATATAGTTTTAAGGAACCAATCCTCAAACTTCCCAGAGCTTTCACGGGTGCAATTGCATGCCCAACCTGTGGACCCCGATCCCACTCCAGGCTGGCGAATGAGAATGGTGGGCACTTATATAGATGACTATGTTGGTAAAGAGTACATCTAGGGACGCCCAGACCATCTTTTTAGAATCTACAAAGTTCCAAACCAAGCCTATTTGTCACCGTTAGGGTCAGCGTGATTTGTCAGGCAAAATGTTAGCCTAGACACCGCTCTGGCACGAAAATATGCTAATCTAGCTTAACTCAAAGACTTTAATAATTACAAAACTTTCCCCCCATAAACCCCCAAACTGAATGTACTAAATAAACAACGTGCCAGACACAAATGTCAACTAAAAATCTTCTAAACTTGCTGACTACTTCTTTCTTCTAATAATCTGTAACAGAAAAGATTAACAAATCCACACACAAATAATTACATATAATATAATCTTACCAATAATTTACGAAGAAAAGTTTTCTAAACCCAAATTATGTAATTCCCAATACTAAAATATAAACTTTAATTTAATGTCTAACTTTCCCGCATGAAACCCATTTAATTAACCCCAACAAAAATTTAAATATTTATTTTCCGATTACGATACGTAAGTATGACCCCCGAGCAACAACCGTCCGCACGTCACGAGTGTCAAAGTGAAAAGCCTCCAATTATCTAAATCCCATTACTAAAATATAAAATTCTAATTCAATGTCTAATTTCTCGTAATTTTGAATTTCGAACGTAAGTACGACCCCAGAGCAACAACCGTCCGCACGTCACGAGTGTCAAAGAGAAAAGCCTCCAATTATCTAAATCCCACTGCTAAAATATAAAATTCTAATTCAATGTCTAATTTCTCGTAATTTTTAATTTCGAACGTAAGTACGACCCCAGAGCAACAACCGTCCGCACGTCACGAGTGTCAAAGAGCAAAGCCCCCACCCCAAAATGGCGACCTGCTTATATAACATCTCAAGTACTTCATCGCCATCTTCGCCTTCATCGGCGTCTTTGGCCTCAACGCCTTCATTTCGACATGCGCAGTAGCGAGTTGATGTTTTTAAGATTGAATTTAGCGTACATTAATTTGCCATATTTTTCATAACTTTAATTTGATTATTTACGTTATTCTTTTTAAATGTTTAATTATGTTAGTATTTTATTTAAATTGTTAAATTATAAATTATAATTTGTTTGACTATTTTTTTATAATGAATTTTAAATGGAATGAACTCTTTAACTATGTTATCTTGTCAAATATATAATAGGTTATGTTTTCTTTTGTCATTACTTAAACTCTTACATAACATACTTCCTATTCTGTTAATTTTAATGCTGTTCTTTATTGAATAATTAAATCTTTCTGTAATTAACTGGACAGGTGACCTTTTGGCTCGTTACATTAGTCACGCCAACAAAGTTGTAAAATAAAATGTTGTTTTTTTTTCTTTTTCTTCGCACATGTAACGTTGGGGATGTATTTTTTTCTCGCCTATTCCATAGTATGGGGTGTTGTTGGATAGATCTTACAAAAATACTATGGGTTCGGAAAAAAAATCAATTAAAGGATTTTTGTTTGAGTCAAGTGTTCCCCCGCCCTACAGACAAAACTACAAATACTAAAAAACTGAAATAAAACTAAAATGAAAACACTAATAACGAATTGTAAAGGAAAACTATCACGACCAAGTAGACATTATTGGCTCTTGAGATACAGGCGATTAAAGTGTTTATACCTACTAAAATGACTTTAAATAGAAAATTAGTTATTACTCATTGATTTTCATGTTTTGAATACTAAACGGCTTTGGAACCCTACACTGAGCATGGTCCGACATGCTCTTGCCCGGTTTTTAATACTAACCAGGCATTGTATTGCATTTTTGAACCTACATTAATAATATTGCAACCGTATTGATGACAACTTGGCCGCCATTTCAGTAGCTCTAATCGCCTCGGTAAGACCATATTGCTTTTGAAATCCTACTAATTGATTTATTAACTAGAAAAAATATAAATGTTAAAGTTTGGATGGATGGATGTTTGTTACTCAATCACGCCAGAACGGCTGAATGGATCCGGATTAAATTTGGTACAAAGATAGATTTTAGTCTGGAATAGGAAATAGGCTAATTTTTATTCCGTGAAATTGGATGGTTTCCGAGGGAATATCCATAAACAACTTCTACGCGGACGGACTCACGCAAAATCCTGTGTATCATATTGTATTTGAGTAAACCTGTGTATCATATTGTGTCAAATTAATTAGAGTTATTTATTTATTTATTAAGGAAAACAAACAGCACAAAATACCTAATACATGTTTAGGAAATACAATTTAGAATATACAAAGGCCAAAGAAGTTTCTACCACTGGTTTAAATTACATTTGCTGCTCAAAAAGGAGTAACCTCATATTATTCAAAAACAAAGAGACTGGATTACCATTAACAATTTTACACGTATAATTGTATTCTTTTATCACTTATTCTTATTCTACCTTCTATTCTCTATATATATATATAATGAGATCTGACAAAAGAATTATACAACATCAACAAAGTTTCGGGCTTTTTAAAATCATGACTCTGGCGAAATATGAATACTAGCATTGTGTCAGCCTTAGACATGATCTTATTAATATGAGAAGTGAACTGTAGCTTAGAGTCGATATACACGCCCAGGTCATTTATCACTGATACTTTATTAAGAGCTTGATTATTAAGAGAGTATATAAAAGCAATGGGGTCGCGTTTGCGTGAGAAAGATATGTTGTAACATTTACCTACATTCAAATAAAGTTTATTGCTGACGCAATACTCACTAAGTCGGTTTAAGTCTGCTTGTAGATTAAGACAGTCAGCCTCAGATTGATGTTAAATATTTTAGTATCGTCGGCGTATAGTAATGCGCGAGAGTGATAGAAGCAGTCAGTAACGTGATTAATAAATTTGTTAAATAACAGAGGACCCAAATGTGATCCCTGAGGGACCCCAGATGAGACCGGAACAAAACTAGATGTGTGACTTTTAACTGCAATTGCCAAATTAGCAAGGAGTGTGAAATTTTGTCAAAGGCCTTTGAATAGTCTGTGTTGACAGCGTCGACCTGGAAGCCACTATTCATTGCCTCGAGAGTATAGTCGAGCAATTCGCAAAGGTTCGACTCAGTGGAACGTTTATTTACAAATCCATGCTGCTCTTTTATTAACAAAGGTTTTACGGTTTTACGGTAGAGTGAGACATAGACGATTTTTTCAAACACTTTTGGAATAGACGACAATTCAGAAACATCGCGATAATGGTTTATATCATGTTTATCTCCTTTTTTGTAGATAGGTACAACGATTAAACGTTTCTAAGTACATGGTAGACAACCTGCACTAAGGGAAATGTTAAATAACAAGCTAATTGGAGAGGCCAAGGTCCTGTTACATTTTTTCAAGAATATAGGGTGCACCCCATCAGGGCCGCTACCCTTACATTCATCAAGATTTTTTAAATACTCCTCGACTATCGCTGGTGTTATTCTAATATTACTAATAAGTACGCCATTTTAACAATTTCTGGAATAAACACGGTCATTTACTGTATCCTGAATAAAAACAGACTGAAAGAACTTATTGAATAAGTCTGCAATATCTTGCCCGTTACTGCCGATATTGTTATCCAGGTAAAGGGTGTCAGGATTTTTTTTTTTTTTTTTTTTTTTTTATGTTAAGGAGAAGGCACACTAGCACTCAGGCCACCTGATGGTAAGTGGAATCTGAGACCCATAGACATTTGAATTCTCAAGACTATAATCCCAAGACCTCAAATGCGTTGCCAACCCTGAGGACTAAGATGGAATGCCTCTATGCTAGTAATTTCACCGGTTGTCTTATCCCCACACCGGAACACAACAATGCGAACACTGTTGCTTGGCGGGTGGTTAATGGATAAGATGGTGGTAGCGATCCGGACGGACCCTGCACGGGGTCCTACCACCACTAAAATTCCACTATTATTCATTGTAGATTTTAATAATGACCAAAATGATTTCGAATTATGACGTATATTATTTTCCGTTCTCGATAGAAACAAGTTGTAGTCTGAAGCTTCCATTAATTTAATTTTAGAACGTATATTAGCAAATTTATTACAATCCACTATTCTTTTATATATTAGAAAATAGAGGTCCTATCAAGTAAATAAGAGCCATCATATTTCACATTTGTATTTATTTTATTGTATCCATAACGTTGACAATACGCAATAACACACACACACACATAACATCACGCCTTCATTCCCAGAGTGGGGTAGGCAGAGCTACAGTAATACCTAAAACTCTAAAAAGACTTATTGAGAATTCTATAACCACATTTTGCACAAGAAGGCCAAGATGTTAACCAGTGTATTAGTGACAGGTTGCAAGTCCATCGCCTACACAACAATAGGTGTAAAGAGGCGTTTCCCAAAAAAAAGTGTACATCGTTAAAGACAAAATTAAGAAAATTTAACTTTTTCCATTTCGTCACGAAAATTAACGTATCTAAATGTATGGCTAATTTTCGTGACGAAATGGAAAAAGTTACATTTACTTAACTTTGTCCTTAACGACGTACACTTTTTTTGGAAAACGCCCAAAGACAAAGTAGTATAGGGGGTTTCAATTAAAACATATTATACGTAACTTGATAATACCTATTATTTTAACTTTATTGATACTGCTTAGAACAGCGTGCAGCATCACGGGCCGTGGGTGACTTTCTGTTATTTCATAAAAATAAACAATCTACATTCTGACACATTTCCTAACTTAAATTTGAAAAATTAAATATAAATGCGACAGCTAGCTTGCAATAAGTTTACGATCACAGGTTATCGCAACTTTATTGCATTACAGTGGTATAAGGCCTCTGTAACTACAAGGTACGTTATTATATTTTTACATAATTGACAACATTTTTAGATGAAAACCGCTGGTGAAATGACGGCTCCATAAAATGTTCGCACAAAAAAGATTTTTTAGTAAACTAATTATGTCTGTCGGCGCCGGAAATATACGCTCGGGCAGTTTTAACACAATTAGCGTCGCTCGCTCGCTCGTCGTCACCGCGTCGGCCGCAGCCTGGAGCCAGCTTCGAATGTTATATAGCCAAATATAAATTCATTAAATTTTTAAACCATTTCCAGGCCGCGAAAAATCTAGATGGTTTAACATAGAATGCAATACATATCCAAGCTATTTACGTATTGGGAATCAATTTCAGAGCAAGTAACATTTCACGTAAATTCAATTACATTTGAACCCTAAATTAAGGTGCTAAGGTTGAAATTGTAACTAAACCTATGTGGTCAATGTAGAGCCTCTGCCTGGAAAAGGGTTAAACCAGAGGCTCGTCCCGACTTCGGCAGGGTTAATATGCACATCACTACATAACAAAGTCGCTTCTCGTTGTCTGTCTGTACCTATGTATGCTTAGATCTTTAAAACTACGCAACAGATTTAGATGCGGTTTTTTTTGTATAGATAGAGTGATTCAAGAGGAAGGTTTATATGTATAATACTTTAACCTGGAGCGAAGCGAGGCCGGGTCGCTAGTCTGGAACAATGCACTATCACCCTAATGGAACCCTGACCAACCATAGAACTGTGTCACAGTGACGTTATAAAACAATTTGTTTGACACTACTTACGAATTGAATCATATTGTCACTGTGACACAGAGTCTATGGTCGGTTAGGGTTCCATTTGGCCGATGGTTGGCTTTCAAACGGTAAACATTTTTTCAAACAAGTTCCATATTGTAAAATTACACTCTTTTTAGGGTTCCGTAGCCAAATGGCAAAAAACGGAACCCTTATGGATTCGTCATGTCTGTCTGTCTGTCCGTCCGTATGTCACAGTCACTTTTTTCCGAAACTATAAGAACTACACTGTTGAAACTTGGTAAGTAGATGTATTCTGTGAACCGCATTAAGATTTACACAAAAATAGAAAATAAAACATAAATTTTGGGGGTTCCCCATACTTAGAACTGAAACTCAAAACTTTTCATCAAACCCATACGTGTGGGGTATCTATGGATAGGTCTTCAAAAATGATGTTGAGGTTACTAACATCATTTTTTTCTAAACTGAACAGTTTGCGCGAGAGACACTTCCAAAGTGTTGAAATGTGTGCCCCCCCCCCCCCTGTATCTTCTAAAATAAGATAATGATAGAACTAAAAAAAATATATGATGTACATTACCATGCAAACTTCCACCGAAAATTGGTTTGAACGAGATCTAGTAAGTAGTTGTTATACGTCATAAAAACATTGATCAAAGCTACAACGAACTTTTATATTATGTTACTTGCTGCTACGGAACCCTTCATGGGCGAGTCCGACTCGCACTTGGCCGCTTTTTTTTAATATTGGCCAAGATATTGGTTATGATTAAGATGAAACGAGATCATGTTGGTATTTGTTAACATTTACTATTTTGTTTTTACTATAACTTCTTTTCAAATAGTACGAGTAATAGGTAAACCAAACTTAAGTGGGATTTGGTTAAAAATTTGTGGGGTGCCGACTTTAGTTTGACTACCCCATTAACATTTGAATAGAATTTATTTTTTGGGGTTTTGGAGACGGATTATTGTTTTTAAAACATTTTATTTTATATACTCCGAAACCCGACTAGTCCCACTTCGCAATTAATAAGAACCACAGGATATTTCTAGCTCGCCGCAAGCAACGCCGCGGGAAACTTATAGGGCAGAATTATATTTAAACCGTTCAAATGTTCTTCGTCATAGTTTAGATTTTAAGATAATACTTTAGTTCATTACATACATACATACATACATAACATCACGCCTTCATTCCCAGAGTGGGGTAGGCAGAGCTACAGAAATACCAACCACTCTAAACTCGTTCATAATTCTGTAACCACATTTTGCACAATGTTAACCAGTGTATTAGTGACAGGTTGCAAGCCCATCGCCTAACAGTACTACAAGCCTTTATTCCCTTAGTCGCCTCTTACGACGTCCACGGGAAGATATGGAGTGGCACTATTCTAACCCGGCACACACACGAAAAAAAAAAAAAACATAATAATAGTAATGACGCCAGTGTACACTGGGTGCAGTCCGAATTGTACTCGTAAGTACCTAGTTTCATGCAGTGCAAGGATTATAAAAATGTCATTCGGTTTCGTACCGTGGCTTTGGTTCAGTGACTGCCTGTGAGAAAATATTCAAGAAAAAATACTTAAAAATGTTCCATGTGAAACATTCCGTCCGGAATTTTCACCTCTGCATTTCACTTAAACATTGTACCGAAGCACCGGATGCAGGTTTATGTCCGTCCCGGCACCCTTGCACCCGCTACTTTATCTAAACTACTTTTACGACGACGTTACTATGCAATGAAGACTCGAAAATTAACTTGGATTTTTAGCAACAACACGAAGAAATTCTTGCATCTTTGCCTTAATTTGTTGCACATACTTAAGCACGTAAAATTCTCAAGATTCCTAGAATTATTTCATTAAATTGCGAAGTGGAGTTGTATTCTACTTATTTACTACCGTTATTACCTAAACAAGAATTTGTAATAAGAAGTACATTTTCCCTAGAGACGGCTTCAAAGGACTTTTCGCTTTCACAATAGCTTTTTCGCGGGAACTGGTTCTCAAACTCTAGTGTAGACGAGGTATTGGGTAGTGAGTTGTATCTAGGCAACAGCGAGGGCAGTCTCCTCGCAGCTAGGGCTGCCAACGCTGCCTTCGGCCCCTAATAGCGATATTCAACAATGAATCATCAATTTGAGAAAAAATAAATTGTACGAGGCCAATATGGAATACTGAAAATTTTAAAAGGAACAAGTGAAGCAATGAAGTCTTATTTTTAAAGTTCGGGTTTGGTTCTGAATAATATGGTAATTTTTTTTAACACAGTTGCTCAAAAAGTGGTACTTTTCGTAACTGTATATCGTGCGGAAAGTTGGATATTACGCACTAGTGCGTTATAGTTTTCCATTTTTTTTAAATATAATTTTGTTTCAACTTCCAAGCCATGCATCCAACCAAAGAGTTTGCATGTTCAACCACTTTTTGATTACGTCATTTAGCATTGAGACTATACATAGGTAATATAATTTAAAATATTAAAATTAAATACATACATATTACATACACACATAAAATGTATCTAGGTAATATTAAAATAAACAGCTCTCATCAAGATGGCTGAATCTGAATTAGTATTACGAGTGATTAGATAGTTGTGTATTAAGGTGAATTCACATTACACCATGCCGATACCGGGCCCAGCCCAGTACGGCGTAATGTGGTAAATAGAGAATTATACTTTTTACCGCTGGTTAATAGAGAATTATACTTTTTGATTTTTAAATATAGGTAGTTAAATTACTGTGACTTTTTTTTTATTTGGCTGAATGGTCACAACCGTTGCCATTTCATAAAGTCTGTGTCAATTAAAAGTAAAATTGTCTCTTGTAATAGTTTTATTTACTGATTTATATTGTTTCATTGATATTTTTTCGCAAATGTATTAAAAAATATCGTTTGATACACGTGCGTACTTTGGTAAAATGTTTGACCAGGCCTGTCACTACTAGTGTAATAAATGTATATGCATATTTTTAATTTCTATAATTTATTGTTGCAAGAGATTTTCTTATTTTTTATGTTTATATTCTCTTGCTAAGTAAAATGTTATTTTGCATGCCAATCTTGGTTTTACATAATTGTTCCTTACCACCCTGTAACATTATGTTTTTTAGCAAATAAATGATTTGATTTGATTTGATTTGCGGAACTGTCATTTTAACTCGTACAGAGTCTTGTCCCTCGGTTGCAGCTCGGGCCAAGATACTTCGGGAGTCGTGTAAAATGACATACTTTCCGTACTTGTATCAAAATGAACTGTTAAATTTGACTCGTTGGGGAGAATATATTTCGCATCGAAATGCACTTGAAATCTGATTTGGTTTTTACTGCCCTTTTATTCGGCTAGGTCGAGGTAAACTTTGGCCTTAACTATACAACTATTTTTATGAGATGTCATAAATTGTAAATTACTATCAAAAAGTACTGTCACGATTCTGAAAAAAAATGGCAGCAGGGTCGGTTCTCGTTTGGTCCGGGTTTGGTACGAGTAGGGAATTCCGGACGGATGGCAGCCCTACTCGTTGTTAAAAACGTCCGTTTCATTGCCTTTGACGCGAGGGCGAGGCGTCCTCCTTTCAATGGCCGCGTAGTAATAAAGTGTAACGTAAATAAAACGGGACCTGGCTTTTGAGAGTTCCGTAGAATTTTATAAACATTAATAAATAGCTCTTAAATAGGTTGTGACTCTGTTTTTTTAGTTATTTGAAAATGATACGAGAATTATAAATAGGACTCAAGTAGAAACTGAAGTCACAATTGTTTGGTGACAAAACTTCACTGGTATGGCCTTAATTTAGTCTCCTAAGCCCCCTTGCACCACGCTGGGTTATCATCATTAACTCAGAGTCAGATTCATATCAGAACTGTCAGATTAACTCTAGGTTAAATTTTGGTGCAAGCTTTTGACGTTGTCCCGCCTTTAATTTTTGTTTGTCTAACTGAATTTATAACCCATAAGATTCTTAATAGATGTGTTTCATCTTGCTTAATCAATCTATGAGAGGAAGAAAAGCGTGAAACAGATATTTATTAACCTGTCCACAATGCACATGACAGTCTATAATCATTTGATTTCCAGTTTCAATAGGCTGCTTCCCTTGGTGTAGGTTACCGAGAAGTCAGGAAACCACAAAGCGCAGTTCCTCGTTAGTCCTCGGGGAAGCGGCGGCGCGGATGCGGCGGCTTTCGCCCTTTGAGAGCTAACGTCGATGTAATTGGATTGCCTCAGGATTCTTAGAGCAAACGTCCCACACTTAGACTGAGAGCTCAGTGTAGTGTGCCTATGTATATTGCATACAGCCTAACTAAGCTTTTGTCATGTAAGTGCTAACCGCCATACTTAGAGACAGTTAACTTGTTAAGTTTTCAAACTTGTGTTTAAAAAATCGTTAGTAAGGAACGACATAATCGTTGGTAACTGACTCTGGGTGCGGCTGTAAGATATCCCTTGGTTTGTATAAGTAGATTTCTGCTCCTTAGACAGTAAGGTTATTATTTTAGGTGTACTGTTTAACTACAAGGTTTTTTCATGCAAAAGGCGTGATGCAAAAATGAGGAGTAAAATGAAATTGGCAACCTACTATTTTCAATAAAAAAATCTTAATATGGTGGTTGCTACTTGTGTATGGTTTACAATATTCAAATTTAATAAGTAAAGAAATAATGTTTTTTTACCAAATGACCAAGATATGTTGGTGCGACATTTATGATACCTATATTTTCTAATCGAGAGCGCATGGATACAATTCTACTTAGGTCTAACTATCATCACCACTATAAAAAAACCACACACAAACACACACTAAAACTTAGTACTTATCAACTCTTTACTCACTTTAAACTATTAAGTTTTAGTGAGATGGGAGCGTTCAACATAAGCACAATATTTTTCACGCTTAGCGCTCTTTCTAATGGTTTCTTCAAAGGCTTCCTCGGAAGCTGTCAAACGTTATTTTGCTCGCGTCGCCGTCCTCGCCTCGTAAATTGGCTTCAGCTTCTTTTAAAAACAAATAGAAATGAGAGAGAAATGGGTTCCGCCGTCGCTCTTTATGATTGTTAGTTTACTAAACCGTGAACGAGCCTTATTGCGGTGGAAGGTGTTGTGTTGGTGATGGGTTTGTGAGATGTTCGCTTGACTTATAATTGCGTTTGATTTTTGCAACTGTGTTTAAATCGTGGCAATAATACAAGAACAGTTACTTAAGTAGCGACCCTTTTTTACATAGGGGCAGTGACAAGGTGCACACAAAACTAAATACAATTAAAGACAAAAGAGTGTCGTTGCAGTTGACATTGTTATAAGTATGTTACCATACTATGATTATAATCTAGACTCTGCACCGGCCCGAGATTCTACACGGTAAAAAAGATATCGCCTTTGAAGTGTTTCCGTATTGTGAACGTTTTGATAACTCTTGTCATTGATAATAATGGCGGCCGAGTAATAAACGATTCTAATACACGTTAAATGCGATATCATTATAACGTAGTAGAATTGAGGTCCAGGCCCTCCCTATTGCCCATTTAATGTAAATTAATTTCTTGTCAAAATTTGGTACCTATTTGTGTTTCAAAAACAAAAACTATCAAATATTTTTAAATAACGTTCCACTCAGCATAACATTGTGACGTGGCGAGCCACGACCCGCGACGCTGTTTTTCAGTGGCCGAAGATGCTGTTTGTTATTATTTTACATATTTCTCTTTAAGGACAGAGTTATTTCTCGGGACGAGATGGGGAAAGGAATACCTAATTGGGCATCAAGTTATTCAGCATTTTCCTCGTTATAATGTAAAATTTCTTGATTGAAAATACCAAGGAACCATTCCAATTTTCTGCATAAAAATAAATATTTTCAAAGATTCACGAAAATTCTCAGCGGAGTTTTCTTGGAGGTTGTACAACTGAGAGCTATTGCGATCAACTCGGCACATCAAAAGGCAAGTTGCAAAAGAAATTGCACAGAAGTTGGTGTTGAAAGAGCCCTCGCAGACTTCTGTGACTCGTTTTATTTAGTAACGCGCAGGTATTTTTAAAGGAGGTATTTTCACTGTTTTCTAACAAGGCCGAGAATTTTTGAACGTTCTCTTAAGAGCAATATAATAGAAGTTTCTATGCAAATAAGAGATGTTGATAGAATAGTAAACATGGATTTCGTTACTACGACTTCTTGGAAAAAGTTTTAGAAGCATGTCAAGTGCCTCATTGATATCGATGGGAAATCGCAAATTTGTAGCTTATACATTTGTACCTTATCGTGTTTCCAGCAACCTTATTACTCAGAATGCTGGGTAGCCAACCACCATCGGGCCATTTCTAGACGTTTGTATTTTTTAATCTAACTGGCGACGGAGACCAACTTTGGAATTCTCACGCCTCTATTACGAGTAAATCAAGGAGCATATTCGAATATATATTTGTAATCACGATCTCGAAAACGGCTCGAACAATTTTGATGAAAATTGCGGAATAGTGGTTTTTTCAAATTGCGGAATAGTGGTTTTTTCCGCCGAAAAAACGGGTGCAGAGGTGTATATAGGAGACACTATCAAATTGTGATTTAATAGCGTCGTCTGCATATTTAGTAGAGCTCGGTTGTTTTTGTAGTAACGGCTTCAGAACCCTACACTGATCCGCCATGCTCTTGCCCGGTTTTTATCGAAATAGACGTGGTTATATATTGCAAATCTCAGTTTCCGACCAACTTCATTACATTTTGGCCAACGTTCATTAATTATGTATAACTTTAGCAAATTAAACAACCCAAGGCACTAGTTAAACTCCGATGACACTCAGAGTTGGATGTCCACCGAGGTTCAGCGGCAAATTGCTGACTAAGTCGCCCTAGCGCCAACTATTCCAACAATGCTAGGATAAGTTAGCAGCTGGTTCAGTTGTAGATCTTGTTGGCAAGATCTTGTTCATGTCGAAAATTTGTAAAGTTTTGGTGGTTTAAACTGAATACCATGTGTTACTTACACATATATTTTAAATGAAACATTGAATGTGATCTAAATATGCGTGGTCGAAAAAATAAACACAGATTTATTTACAAGTATTTTGAGATTGCGTATAAATGCAAGTGTAAGTTTTTGGTTTATCCTTCTTTCAAGCAGCGAATGACCCTGAATGCATTGAAAAGCTAATGAACGGATTTTTTATTATAAGACCTTTAGGAATACCAAGAGGGGCGTCAAAATGCAGTAGACAAAGTTGCTCATATTGTACGTTTCTTGGGTAATGGCCGTCATGGGTGAAACGGGTCTTAAATAAACCACCTGTATACATTATTAGTTTACAAAAGTATGATACGAGTAGATTTCAGTTTTCAAAAAAAAAGGTGAATCGGATACATTTTTTAAACGGGCATAAGCATGTTTTATCGTTTCTCGTGTCTCACGTAAACTTAAGTCATCCTTTTCCGTGTCCTTTCTGCCGAAAAAGCCAAACTAATTCTTTTGACCGTGTCATCCTTTCTTTAGTTGATGCTGTCAAGATGGAATCTAATTTGGAGACGGGTCGGATGCTTTTTATAGGCTGCATAATAGATTCCAAGAGAAGAGGAACCTTCGTTGAGGACCGTTTACGTTTATTAGGCTCACTTAGGCCAGAATTGAAGGGAACTGATTGGTCCGTTGACTTAATTTATACTTGGTAGTTGGTAGCTTATTCTTATCCTTATTCTTATCTGTATCCAAATACCTATTACCTGCCATCTAAAATTTAGGTCCATACTATTATTATAAATGTAAAAATGCGTTTGTTTGTTCCATGTCAGGGCCTTACGTGATTGACGACGAGTGGTTATTGGTTAGAGCGGGCTTATTTTCTGCAACCCGAAGACGGTGATGCGCCTTTTTTGCGTGCCACGAAGAGCTTGGAACCATAATCAGCGGGTTACTTTTTAGAATACTCGTATGTGTATTACGGCGCATTGATAACAAAAGAAAAAATATGAATAAAGGGGTAAATACAAGAAACGTTGGTTTTTTTCTAACGTATTATTATTTTGGTTGTATCGTACAAAAATACGACACAATGCTTTCTTCAAATCGTTCTAATTACACAGTTAGAAACTTATCTGTCTTTTATTAATTGTTTGAATGTGAGTTAAAAATAATAATTAGTCGATATCTTTTCGTTTCGAACAACAATGACTTCTTAAAATTTACCTAGAAAATACTTTTTTCTTTACCACATCCCAATTTACTACACTACACAAGTTTGGCAGTTTGCTGAGCGGCCGATGTTGAGAACTTGCCCCCGCGCAGGGGGAAGTTCCGAGTTCTTATCCCGAGGGGGCTTAAGCACCGATCGGGCTCTGGAGGGGAACTTTTAGATATCGCATTATCAACATATTCGGGCGTAGGTGTATGTAGGTTACAAAGCTTTCTCAGAGAGCTTTATGCGGTCATTATAATTAATAAATAATACGAGTATATTGGTATGAACACACACTGATCTAGATTGTCAGGATCATACCCGTTCTTAGTAAGAACTGTTTTGTCGCTTGTTTCAAGATAAAAGTCATATTAAATTAATTTTGAAACCTACACAAGATAATCAGACACAGGTGGAATTTTTTTTTCTCTTGACGTAGCAACGATAATTTGTTAATTGAAATACTCGATATCAATTACAAAATGAGCCTGTATTACTTCCGGCCTGGGCCTCTATTCAACTGCGTTATAACGATATCGTATTTGACGTGTTTCCGTATTGTCAACGTTTTGATAACTCTTATGTCATTTACAATAATGGCGACTGTGACATAAACGATTCTTAAACGAGTCAAACACGATATCGTTTTAACACACCTGAATATAGGCCCAGTGGTCGAAGCACTCAACTCTAAACTTCAACGCCCCATCACTCGTTATTCAGACGAAATCAGGCAAAAGGGATCGATACGACGTAATTTTAAATTTGTGTTTTCAATGAATTCGAATTGAATCAATAACATGCTGCTGTTTGAAAGAGAACAATTTTTCCATTCAAAAGTGACAATTTTACGTAGATGGTGGCGCCGCCATCTGCTGCATCTTCCATTCGCTCGCATCTCCTTTTGTACGTATGCCCACAATTTACTAATTTAACACTTAAATGACGACACGTTGGGCTAGTTGGCAGTGAACTTGCCTACGAGGCTCGGATGATTTGTATGTATTTATGTATAAATAATGAGTTTAAGGCCTAGAGATTAGTTTGGGACTAGGTCAATTTGTGTGACATTGTTCTCCGATATTTATTTATTTCAATCCTTCTTACTTATTAAGGAACACCTACTCGAAATCAGCAATTGGCGTTGGTTGGCATCTACTAAATTATCATAAATGTTATATTTGTACTGTGTAGTCACCAGCAATAATATGTAATATTATATCCATTATAGCGCTCCTCCAAACATATATCACACGCTCTTATTTCTCTAGTAATAGAGTCATGTCAGAATTGTTTGATCCCAATGTTGGTTAATAACTGGTACATAATCTAGACTATGACACCTCTATATCTGTTTAAAAACCCTAAAAAACGAGATTCAATTTGTAATTTAAACCACAGAAGCAGACCAAAACAGGATGGGTGACCGCTTCCAAACAGCGAGTTGATTTGATTCATTAGCAGCTTAACTTCACGGTTGATTGGTATTTATTGCTTAATTAACAATGGGGAATAAACTATTGTTGTTTAATTTGGCACTCAAGCAAACCCTTGTTTTGGGAATATGTTTATACAAAAGGCAATATTTTCAAGGTGTTTTTGTATGGGGAAACCCTTGGTAGAAATTTGCCATGAGAGCAAACTATTTTGTAGATATTTCAAAGGATTAACTATAGAGGTTCAAAAGATACTGCGCTTCAAAGTTAGGACGTATGGATAAACAGCGTAACCTAGTAGTGGTGGTGGTTGGACCTACCTCCATGTAGCAGTGTTCTCTTTGTTGTATATCGGTGTTGGGAGACAATATACAAACATACATACATAATATCACGCCTTCATTCCCAGAGTGGGGTAGGCAGAACTACAGAATTACCATCATCTCTAAATAACTTGTTGAAAATTCTGTTACCACATTTTGCAAAATCAGCCTGAGATGTATACCTACCAGTGTAACCACAAAACAACTGGTAGAGAATGCCTTACGGCATTAAGTTCGCCTTTTGTATACTAAGTGTATTCTTTTGTGCAATAAAGATTAAATAAATAAATAAATAAAACAAACGAAGGAGAAGACAAACGGTGAAATTACAAGGAAAGAGGCATTCCGTCTTAGTTCTCAGGTTTGACAACGCATTTGCAGCCTAAGAACCGTAGTAATAAACTGATCACGTCTAAGATGGCCGATGCATTTAGATTGTAAATGTCTACTTATCCTGTCTTGCCATTAGTCGGCCTGAGAGCTCGTTTGTCTTCCCCATGCTATAAAAAACTCATTAACTTAAATCGTGGTAAGTATACCTAATTGATTATACAATGTTCTAAGTTTACCTCCATCACTGTTAGGTGAATATGATAATGTTTAAAGCAAAAACCGTTTCAGTCACCAAAATAACAATGTCCCATCATCGGAATTTCCTGCCCACTTGCATTGCAAAGTTTGAACGTGACCAAAATTGCCTACGATATTATGCAGGCACTTAAGACGTTTAACATGAGTTTGTCTGAGAGGATTGACTTTTGGTGCTACCTTCTGATCCCTGACTTACCGCCAAGCAGCAGTGAAATAACATCAAGACAAACTGTGAAATTACTAGCATAGAGAGGGGTTCTCAAGGCTGCGTTTCCGCACTTGCAGTCGTATTGCAGTATTGACATTAGTCTTAAGAATGCAAATGTCTATCCCCCTTACTTATAAATGTGGAATAACCGTGGAGTAGCTTATGCCATGCTATGTCCTTATCTGTAATTGTGACATTTGCATCCGACGGAAAGTGACAAAGCATGGCGCAAGCTACCCCACGGTTATTCCACGTTTATAATTAAGGGGGTATTGGTCTCAGATCCCACTTGTTATCAGGTGGTCGAGTGCTCGCTAACCTTCTACTTGCCATGAAAAAATGAGATAAGTCTATGTATATGTATGTAAGTCTATCTATGTATGCCACGTTTTATGACGGGTTTCTTTGTTTTAACTATTTTTGCGATCTTGGCACGGTGTCTGAGAGATGAGAATGGTCGCAGATCGTTCTCGGCTGCGAACAATAGGAGAGGCCTATATCCAACAGTGGACTATAGTATATTGCTAACATCATCAATAAACAATAGCGCAAGTGGAATGTTATGTTTCTGGATTCTATGTACAGTCGAGGTAGGTATTTGGTTGTTTAGAAGCTTGATATAGTACGTTAATTGGCTGGGTTATACATTTTCCACGTGTCATTAGTCGTGTCACGCCGGAAACGTATAACACGGTTCATGACAATGTGTTATACGTGTGTGTATCTGTCAAACGTAGCGCTACGTACGATCAATTTCAAACTCAAACTCATCACATTTCAATTTAAAAAATCGTGTAAGTACCTACTCACTGCAAAACTACAGACAGTACAAAAAAGCAAGATTAGAGCAAATCTGGAGACGCTCTGTAGTGTGACATCAATAGGTCAAAGCTTAATCCTTTCGCACTTTTAGAATTATAGTGACCCAATTCAAACATTTTCAGCTTTCGATTTCGAGTCGTAAATTTAGTACTATAGAGACCTAAGTTTAAATTCAAAATATTTGGATTAGGTCACTAATTCTAAAGATGCGATTTTTAGGATTTCCTGTATAGTTAGAATTTGGGCCTTTATTCTACGCGGTATAACAATATTGCTTTTGACATGTTATTTTTTTTATTTATTCGGCGGCCATTACCTACTGTAAACTAAACATGTCAGCAATATGGTTTTACGCAGTATAATAAAGGCTGTTATTTTGACATGTTATATTAGTTAGTAATACTTTTTAGTTGCGTGCTGTCCTATTAAAAACCTATTAATCGCCTGTATCTCAAGAACCAATGATGTCTACTTAGTCATGATAGTTTTCCTTTAAAATTCGTTATATGACCTTTAATTTAATTTTTTTTGCATTTGTAGTTTTGGCTGTTGGGGGGCACTTGAGTGTAACAAAAATTAGCGCTTTAAAGCTTAATTTTATATAAACGGTTTGCTTAATCAAAAAACTGTTTTAACAACCTCGTAATATTTTTGAAAGACCTATCCAACGATACCCCACTCGATGGGGTAGACGCCAAAAAATACATCCCCAGGTTACGTGTAGGGGAGGTAGGTACCCTAAAAAAATTATTACTTATTTTTTAAAAGTTATTGTACCACTTTCCTGGCGTGACTAATATGCATATTCATGCCAAATTACAGCTTTCTAGTACTAAGAGTCTCTGCGCTAGGCTGCGGACGGACGGACTTGGCGAAACTATAACTAAAAAGCGGCCAAGTGCGAGTCGGACTCGCCCATGAAGGGTTCCGTAGCAGCAAGTAACATAATATAAAAGTTCGTTGTAGCTTTGATCAATGTTTTTATGACGTATTAAAAAAAAACTACTTACTAGATCTCGTTCAAACCAATTTTCGGTGGAAGTTTGCATGGTAATGTACATCATATATTATTTTTACATTTATCATTCCCTTATTTTAGAAGTTACGGGGGGGGGGACACACATTTTTCCACTTTGGAAGCGTCTCTCGCGCAAACTATTCAGTTTAGAAAAAAATTATAATAGAAACCTCAATATCATTTTTGAATACCTATCCATAGATACCCCACACGTATGAGTTTGATGAAAAAAAAATTTTTGAGTTTCAGTTCTAAGTATGGGGAACCCCAAAAATTTATTGTTTTTTTTCTATTTTTGTATGAAAATCTTAATGCGGTTCACCGAATACATCTACTTACCAAGTTTCCACAGTATAGCTCTTATAGTTACGGAATAAAGTGGCTGTGACATACGGACGGACAGACGGACAGACATGACGAATCTATAAGGGTTCCGTTTTTTGCCATTTGGCTACGGAACCCTAAAAAGGTACAGAAACAAAAAGCAGCCTTCAAAAATGCAAATTAACAATTTCTTTTGGAATGGTAATGGTGCTGGTGGTGTGGTACCTACGTCAGTCAAACTGAAGTCTGATATGGTTTTAAATATTTTAGGATGCCGACTTCAGTTTGACTGACCTACTTGTTACCATTAATAAGGCAATTTTATTAAAAAAAAAATAAGATTTAATTTTCATTTTATACTTTTTAGTGATTATATTACACTGTTATGTAGTCCCACACTGTTATGTAAGCAATCTCATGCAGTCGGAAGCAGTCTTTCTTTTTAATATTTTAGAAGATGCCTCCGACTGCATGAGGAGGAGTTTGTTGCGGCGCTTCTTCTCCGCAATGACGGTCTTGTCCGAAGCGCTAGTAGATCATTGCATATTACCGACGGGTAAAAGAGCCCTCATGTGGCCAATTTACTGAATAAATGATTGAATTTGAATTTGATGTATTAAGTTTAATAGTCAACTTCTTAACATGAAATTTTCTGTTCTTTACTGGTTCAATTGGCAAGAAGGCGACTAAGAATGGTACTCTGAAGAATAAGTTTAGGGACAACTAGCCCATGGGCACAGATCTCAGTTTACGGTGTACCTATGGGGTGTAGGATTGAAGATAGAAATATATTATCTTGCTTCCATCTCCTTTTTTACACATTTTTTTTTACGCAGTCGGTATTTTGATTTTATTAATTAATTTCTTAGCAATGAAAGTAAGTTTAAAAATTTAAAACCTTTTATTAAACTAAGTTATGCTTAACATTAAGTACTTCCTTAAAAATAAATCTCAAATCATCAATAGGTTTGGCATTTATGTAGGTAGGTGACGGTAGTCCCGAAGGTAAACCTCTCTGATACATTTTAAACTTTTTGAGGCCAAATAAATAACTTCTAGTGCCTAAACTAACTTAAGAGATCAAAACTTAAATCAGGTAACGACAAAATATATAAGGTACTTAATGTCATATAATAGCAGAATAAATATTTTGAATTTACGTAAAAGGACAAGGTTCAAAAATTAAATCTGATCTCTAATGATAATTACTTACTCTTCCCCTAATATCACCGATCACCAATTATCACAATAGTCAACGTCCGAGCGCATGCGCTGCGCTGGATCACAACGAGCGAGACAACCTACGTCAAACGTGCCTCCAAAAAATAAATTAAAATTACACAACAAATATGGAAGTGAACAACACGTCCCGCTACCAGATACTAAAATTATTCAGTTAGTAAACATTACACATTACAAATAAGTGAATTTTTTGCTCGAAATATGAAACAATTTGCAATAAAAAAAAAAATGGAATATAGAAACTGAGCGTTGCAAACTAAGCTTTTACTGGAACGGTAGTTGGCTCTTGCACAGTGGGCTATCATAAGCCAGCGTAAGCGACGAATTTAGCCAGGGCGAGTTACAAGTACATATTTCTCATTCTGAGTGTGAACGATTCGCTTAGGCTGGCCCATGACGGCCGCGGTGTTACAGACCTTTCTAGTGCTTCTAAATGTTTTCGTTTTCTGCTTATCTCTGCTACAAATACAAAGTTTCGTCTTAACAGCGTGATATGTCCATTTGTTCATCCATTAATATCCAATTCTCTTTTTATCACAGCCCTTAAATTTAGCAAGATAGAATTTATCATTAAATAACGGAATTAAACTATAAGTTATGAAGTCACTCGGGTAGTATATGTCTTCATCAATTAAAACGTTAAGTACAATTTTAAAATAAGTAGTTTTAACATGTCGTAATAATATATTATACATTTTTTGAGCTTTGTAAATTTGGTCTCTACGTAGGAATAAATAAACATATTTTCATCATAATCTCCGTCGCTCAGATTTTACCAGTAGGCCATGGTCAATTGGTCATGCTTGAATCCAGTTTTCACAGTCGCCATGGCACATCAAGTTGTTTTGAGCAGTCAGTAAATTATCATTTTAGCTAAAGTGAGTTTCAGACGCTGCTGCAAGGCTGACTTTTTACGAAGCAAGGTCTGGTCAGTTACTATTGCAGTACCACTCATCAGGACAGTTGGCACATGAAGTGATAGAATTGGTCGAAGTTCACCGGTTCCAATTCGAATTCCTTAACCGATTTGTGCAGAAGCTCGGGGTTCCTCTTAAGGAAATTCCTAACCCAATCTTCACCGGCCATTCTCGAGTTTGTGTCAAAGGGATGATTTAGATTGTGATCCTCGGCATATTGGAATGCTATTTCCCTAATGTCTCGCCGAGACACTCCCATGAAGTACTGCTCCATGCTCTTTATGTAGCCAACCAAGTCTTTCTCCTGGCTCTCTGTGAAGACCCTCCGGTAATGGCCCATTAGAGGTTTAGGGTCGTCCGGTTGTTGGTAGCGTATCTTACTGGCGCGCCTCTGCAGCGTGGAGCGAGGTATGTGGAAGGTTCTGGCGGCTAGTTTGTACCCCATCTTCCCCGACACCACGGCGGCCACGGCCCTCGCCATGTCGGCTTCGTTCCAAGACTGGCGGCCACTCATTCTCTCGTACTTCCTGACCATTTCACTCTGAAATATAAACGATGAAATAATGAGTACAAGTATAGTGAACAGCATAGGATAATTAGCAGTTATATACACGTAATAAGGAAATTGTTTCTATAATGGGTTAGCAACAAATTATTTATACAAGTTAAAGTAAAAATCGGAGTACCTAAAGATTATTCAACGCGGTGTTTAGTAGATATATCTATTTTAGATCACTACCGCTCCGGCCTTGCCTAGATATTATCAATGGTAAGCGAGTAGAGTGAGGTTGGAGCCCACAGTGCTAAGTTGCAACGTGATTCTGTAGCCAGAGTACCTAAGTGTGTCAATGTCGTCAGATGCGCGGGCGGGGAGTGGGGCGGCGCGGTGACCACGAATGGCCCAAGTGGGCGAAAGACATGGCCAACCTACAGGCTCAAGACATTTACCGCGTTCCAAGTGTTCCAACTACTCGATAAACTGGAGTGCGTCATGTTCGCGGAACGGGATTATGTGCAATACTTAAATACTCAATAAAAAATGTGTTGAAGTTGATTACCCTTATTTTAATTCAGTTCAATGAATTTGAAGATCCAATACGTGTTCGGACAAATCAACATTATTCACGAACTTCAGAAATTTTCCATCTCTGCTATATTCACTGTGCTAGGTGTTAATGAGCATTAAGTATTGAAATGTATTAATAGCACCGGAGTACACGATGTAGCCGACACGGACATCTCTCGATGTTCGTCGAAGGGTAACCGCAACCTACCGGTTTTGTGGACCATGATCAATGCCAACTCGAGGTGAAACAATGTCTAAAGTCTACGACGGGCCTCGGCGTAATCTACCAGCTAAGCGTTTAACTGTCAATGAGAATTAAACCCCTAATTGATCTGTATGCGAATATAAAGCAATCAAAAGTTAAAATTGTTTATTAACTACGAATTACAGTATGAAAGTAAGATAATTTAACCGGAGCAGATACGTATGCGTAGTATGGTAAGACAAGAACGGGTGAGAGGAAAAGTGGTCAACGATCACCTTTCAATTTTATCGTTTTGTCCCGTGGTGCCCTAAATGAAGCAAATAAAATAAAAACATTGGCGCCAGCGGAGGCGAGCGGCTGTAGGTATGTGTGTACCGTAAGTAGTTCTCGTCTCCTTACGCGTGTGTTGCTATAATCTAATTCCGATATAAACTGCAACGGCACGGTAAAAACACTGCAGCTGATTGCTTCACTTTTAATTTGATCGACAAACAGAAACAATTCAAGTAATTCGCTGTGGTTGCGTTGAAGTTTTGATAGTTGAATTGTCCTGCTGATAGTGAGCACAGCGCGCGATAAAGTATGGCGTGTTTTTCCAGTGCGATAACTCGGGAAACGCCGAGGCCCCTTGTGTGTACATACCTATCTACCTCTGCGTGCGCACGCAGCCCGTAATACTCATACCTACTTGGTACCCGATTGAAGAAAGAAACAGAGTTTCAAACGACCGATTGAATTAACACAATAACTTAAGTAATGACAGTCGTTTGTAAAAGTCATTAGGTAGTAATAATAATGTAAATCTACTAAGTAGGTATCTAAACCTTAGTTTAGTAGCAAACGGGAAATATCACACGATAATGCGTAAGCGTCCTTGAATGACCGCGTCATCTACACTTTATCTGTCAAAAAAGAAATACGTCGTCAGCGGTCAGCTGTTTGCGTCCGCTCCGTAAACGCGTCTATCAACATGCCTTCCTACCAAGTAATGTTTACTATACCATTCTATGGATTGACTCCTAGTCCATTACGGGCCATTCCTACAAAGTGACTCGGTAAAATACAGAGCTTGGTGATACCGACGCAATGGAAAGCGCGCGAGCCGCCGAATCGCTTTGAATACTATATCGAGTGAAATCGTAGTAAGGGTATGAGCACGGCGTGAGGCGAGGTTAGTGTGACGCGTGACTTGCAAGGTCCCCGCTGCAATGCACGATGAGCCAAGGTTGCCCCGCTCTTCTGTGTCGATATAAGTAAACTATGCCCTCATTAATTAACCAAAAAGTATAGTAACATACTGGAGTGGTAAGCAGTGAAACTGCAGCGACGACGTTAGGTGGGATCAGCGCATCGAGGAGGCGCGGAGGTGAAATCTGCATCGTCTGTTACCACGGTGCATTGCTCGATGCACTTGGACAATAACTTTCATGTGATGTGAGGGGTGGGTAGGTTGGATGTGTATAATAGGAGAGTTAGTACTCACAGGCGTTGCTCGGGACCGCGGAGGCAGACGGGAGCGGGGTGGCGCGGGCGACGCAGACGGCGCGATGGCTGGCAGTGCAACGGTACGTGCGACCAGGCGGGCGGCGCGCGCGGCACTGGCGCGGGGCCCATCTTGCCCCGCCGCCGGCCCTGGCGCGTGACGTCACCAACCCAGGGCCTGACTACGCGATCACTATTTTTGTCGACACCTAATTATCAAGATCCTTCCTTTGTTTAACTGTGTGCATACCTATCACTGAAAAGGAAACTTGTATTTATCTTATATACCTAACAGCTCGTTATGTGTTGCATTCCAAAGTGGTATATTTATATCCCATATAGGTAAATAAGCGGTAAGACTCTATTAAGCTAATCAATTTATGTAAATAAGTTCACGCTATCATAGCGGCGTTTACCTAATATATTATTATAATGTAACATATATAATACAGTCCATTAAAACAAGTACCTACTTATAAACAATACCGCAAGTTCAATGTCCAAGTGGTTTCATTTTGTCTGTCTTGCCTTTGTTTTTAGTAATCTATGTGCAGTAAACAAAGTGAATCAAACACATCTGTTGACACAAAGGCAGAAGCCTCGCGGGGAGGGCACATGCACATAAAACGCATAGGTACTTAGGGCCGTGTTCACCAACAATTAATCGGACGGTTAAGTCTTAATCAGCTGTTAATCAATACATCTGACACCCGTTAAACTGCTAATCGTCCGTTTAATTGTTGGTGAACACGGCACTTAGAGTATTTGCAGGTGTCACAAACTAAAACCTGTTGGCCGCGTCTATAGGAGGAAAACACACTTAGTAACGTGAAAATACTTGTCACAATGTCTATAAACAAAGGGACAATACATGTAGCCGTGGGTACGACGTTTTCTGGCCGGGGGCCAGCGCGTTAATCGCTGAGTGACAACGGAGATACCCGCGCAAAACTAAACTGTGGCCAAAATTGCAGCGCATGAGTCACATCGTTCCCGCCTCGTGGAAATGGGCCGCGGCGCAAACAGGTCAGCCACATGCGTAATGGCAAATCCCATGTAAATCCCCTGCGTCGTGGCATGGCATTCCATTGCTATTACCTTCTACTCTTTTAACAACTAGTTATTAACTAGATAAGTATTTACTTTTAAAATGCAGCCGATTAGTGAGGTCATTGTACAAAAATTAAACAAAGAGGATTCTGTTGCGCGTTATCATGTAATTTGAGCTGATTGGGTGACATATGGAGATGTAGGTATATCGTTTAATCTCAACAGTACCAACGGGCCTATTATGCGTGTTTATCGAGGTGGATAAGCGAGGATACAACATCTATCACTTTCTGACCAGTATGTAAGTGCGAGAGTGACGGAAGCTTTATTCACATCTACAAACACGACCATAAAAAGGCCCGCAATATGACAACCTTGATTTAGAGATAAACAACAGAATGTTATCCTGTCGATCCTGCTACAAGGCTAAAATACGCCATCAAATGAAATGAAATTGCATCGCATATCGCCTGGGCGCTTTCTCACACACAGGTAATATGCATTACTTATTGATGGGATTCTAAAAACAACCTTATGTTTCTGAAAATTGAGTTCTGTGTTACCGAGATACCTACAATATTGAAAAAGCTACCGGGCGATATTGTGCAATAAATCGGTCTTTGTCAAGAAAGCAATATTTAATATCGATAGGCGCAAATAAAGTGTCTGCTTTTTGAAACAACTGGATCAATTCCGATAACGTTTAACATGATATCGTTTCAGACTTTACATGCTGAGCAACGAAAGAACCCATTCGCAAAATAATAATTAAAAAAAACTAACTATAAACTAGTGCAAAAACGCCCTCATTATAGTTAGGTACTCTGTAATGCCTCTTATGAATATTAGTTCAAACGTAAAGGTAAAACATGACCACTAAATGTGTGTGTAATGAATGACTTTTAACATTTGATGCTAGGCTCCAGCCAGCATCTACTTACGAAATCGAGTTCCATCTTGACTTCACTATGAGCACTAAACAACGATGTACATACTTATATAAATAAATAAATACATAGATAACATGATTATTTTAGACCGAGTTCATGTTCATCACACAAATACTTACTAAGAGTCTGGAATGAAGATGAATTCTGATGATAGCAATAGCAGTAGCCTCATTCTTCATAACTTGATCACACCGGGCAAAGTCTCTCCATATACTTAGGTACTCCAGAGGTATCTGAGAACAGTTGCGAATGTGTTTCGAACAAAATGAATGTGTTATTCTCAGTTTACATACTATTAATAGTCTTGTAATATTATATTTCCACCTATCTTCCCAATCTAAACGTGTTCATTTACCTATTAGTCTTAATGACTATGATACTGGGGGTGACGCATCCAAGATCAGGTCACATCTAGCAGTTGTCAACCAATACTCATTTATTTTGATCGGCTTGCGACAATGATACGTGATAAAGTAAAGATACAGTCTAAGATTAACAATGGTACGTATATGTTATTGTATTATACGAGCAGACAAGATAGATTCTTAGGCTGTTTAAGTTAGGTAAACTGATAGCGATAAGCCAACTAATATAAGCCATTAGTAATTAGTTATTGCTGGCACACAAATCTCAGTTTCCCGTGAAGTAGTTAATATTCCATCAAAACACGTAATCTACGTAAACTACGAATTAGTCAACAGAAACGAAAATGATTATTTATTCACTTATCCGAGCGAGATAGAATTACATGGACACTGGCGAAATTAAAGGCGCTACCGACTCTATATGGAAAATCGACTTTCATCCCGTAAATATCCATATCTTAAAAGCTATAAAAAAATCCACACTCCGTAGTCTCGGGTCACGTATCTAGTTATACGTACACCGGGAACGTTCTTCGCTATATTCTGGAGGACGTGTCCCAACACAATGAACTGACGACCTGTGAAGGTGACCGATGTCTGGCTGAAACGTAAGACCAGGGACTCTATTCTACTGCGTTAGAACGATATCGTTTTTGACATGTTTTAGCATAGTTTTTAACTCGGCCGCCATTATTAACAATGACATAAGAGTTATCAAAACGTTGACAATACGGAAACAGGGCCTCTATTCAACTGCGTTACAACGATATCGTGTTTGACGTGTTTTAGAATCGTTTATGTCACAGTCGCCATTATTGTAAATGACATACGGAAACACGTCAAATACGATATCGTTATTACCGTGTAGAATCCCAGCCCTGGTCAAAGACGATATCGTGATTACCACGTAGAATCCCAGCCCAGGCATTGAGCACAAATCTTTTGTAATGCTTTTATAGCGTCGACGGACGAACGGATCAAATATTACATTTGGAGCCCCATGCCCTAGAGGTGTTATTTGTCTTAAAAACTCATTTCTTAGAAAGCAAGCAGGCTTATACGATCAAGATCTAACCTTGGTTAAGCTATCTTATTGAGAGAGCACGTTTTAAATGTTGTTGGTTGGTACACTCTCAAGAGACAAAGTAATAATTTGTCTGTCGAGTTAAAAAATAGTCTTTAAGAGAAAAACATGGCTGATCCGTAACAATATTTAAATACGTAGGCGGTTGTTTAATAAAATCTACCCCCAGAAGTAGACTGCTATAGGCTGCATCTGAAAAATACCAAGTAAGTCATATTTAGTTGTGTTTTCATTTAACGAACGGCGCGCCCCGCTATTCTAATTTATTCCATCTATCAATACAATACAATACAAATACTCTTTATAGAACACCAAAAATTATAAAATAAAAACAGAACACGGAACAGTACATTTAAATCATAGGTATACAACAGGCGGTCTCACCGCTAAATAGCGATCTCTTCCAGACAACCTTACCGTTCGTGGATTGGAATAAAAAATGGAATATGATAATAAATACCATAACCCTTAATAGGGCCCCGAAGAAGTAAAAAATCTAGACCAAAATTAAATACAGTGATGAAATCGAAGGTCTCTATTGAGTAATAAAATAATAGATGATGTTATATTTGAGTAAAATACAATTAAAACTGCATCATAAAACGTAGGTAGTAAAGTTTAATTTCAGCTTATTGTTATGTGGTAAATATATGGCCACTGCCCTATTAAGGGATAATACCATCTTTAGTACAGAAAATACGGATGGGAGCAATAGGATTCTCATAAATCCATCAACAGGATAAAGAACTGCGCTGTGTGAGGCTAGAAAAATAAAGAATTCGAATTGGTGGATTACTTTCGAGCACCTCAATTGGGCTGAGCACGCTGCCACGGGACAATTTTTGACATAGGGTTCGTTTATTCCATATTCCGACGTAAGTATAAGGAACTAAGGTATAAAATAAAAGTGTGTTTTGTGTGATTTGAGTCCTTTTATTACTAAACAATTTAAACCCCGGGTAGCTGTCATTTTAATAATTTCTAATATTTGACACTAGTTCCCGTTTGACGTCATTTGACATTAAGTCCCGTGGCAGCGCGCTCGGCCCACAGGAGGCTTTCATTAGTTTTAAATACTTTTAGCTATTTTTTTATTAATTTTCTTTTTTCTTTTTTAAGGAGTAATTAAATAAATATGTAGTTCAAAGCATGTAAGTTACTTAAGGTCATGTTCGTTTTGCGCCAAGCCCAAGGGCAAAATAACCCAAAAATAGGGGTTGCACGAAGTGGATCCTAATCAACGTTAACGCAAGGCTTTTTAATTACTATCGAGAAATCTACAAAACGGGTTTTTTTACGCCATATTTACCAGAATAGATAAATAAAGGGAAGCTCTCATTCAAACAGTCATTTGCCACGTTTTACTTGACAAAATTATAAGGTTTATATTAACCTGCTTAATGTTTGTATATTATATACTCCATACCTTCTGGTCTTGTATGTAAAACCCTGTATGTTTCAAAATATAAATGACTTGTGTGGTGTAAATACAACATTTTTGCTAAACGTATTTTTAAGAATTTTTATTAATAATTTAACTAATTAAGACCATGTTTCAATAGTTTTATTTAAGACTTATTTTCCAATGTAGAAATTTTTGCCTGATTCTACTTATAGTAAGCCAGGGTTAAGTGACAAATGTTACAAAAGACAAAACTATAATATCGTGTCTACCTTTGCTGACCAAACAAATGCTATACATACCTACTTAGTACTTTAAAAAGAATGTCACTGCTTGACATAGTTTAGAGTTTAAAATATAATAACATTTTTTTTATGTACTGCACAATATACAGTGCTGACACGATAAGAAAATTGGTACGTCATCTTGGTTTGGACACGCTTCGTTTCCCTTTATCTAAACTATTGCAAAACTGTAACAAAAGTGCCTCTCTATGTAAAATTAAAATAGTAACAAAACAATACGCCTTGGAGTTTAGGAGTTTTGTCCGTTTGTTTGTATGTGAACTACACGAAAAGTACTGGCCGATGTTGACGATAGGTGATTAGAATAGGGAACATGCATTTTTTTTTTCTTTCTTCTCTGGAAAATGCTATTAAAGAGAGGAATAACTGTATTCGCGAAATAATTGTTGAGTATTTTTTTCATAAGCGTTAATAAGTCATAGTTCAGACCCCCTGCAAAAACACTCTATACAAAATCGACCTTATAAAGTTTGCATTGGATTCGTAAATTAAGCCAATATCGTTGAATTAAAATATTACGTGAATAAAATGAGGATGTCGAAAAAAAACAATGTGAACATTTAAAAAAAATTAAAATTTAAATAAGTTTTAATTCTATGTAAAATCTTAATAAACTGGTCAAAACTTACTGTATTGCGTTTTATATGCTTTTTTTACAGTTTCTCCCAAATTGTATCAATTGAACTCGGTTCTGATTTTCATGCATGTTCTCTTTTTTATGGCATTGAGAAGGCATACGAGCACACAGGCCACCTGATGGTAAGTGGCAACTGTGACCCATAGACATTCGCATTCACAACACTGCAAATTTGCACTCGCATTTATGCGTTGCCAAATTAAATTGAATTTCAAATATCCTAACTTCTTTACGAGTACAATAAATGCTAGTGGTTATTTTTGATCCGATTTGATGATATAATACCTACTGATCTACTTTAGTTTTAAATAAAATGCTCGTGTTTTTGTATACTTATTTAAACTTTAAATCTAATGTAAAAATAAATAAATTTAGACACGTACAAATTGTTTAAATTAAATCTCAAGCCGCTCTCTGGTAATTCTTACTGATCTTGAATCCCTCGATACAGGCCTACTGAATCCGAAAAAAACGTTTCACAAACTGATTCATTTCACAAACATCATTAGGCAAACTGCATTTTTTTATCCGAAACTGTAAATATTTCAGTTTTATTTCAGGACCATCGTGAAGAACCCAATAGGTTAGGTCAGTTTTATAAAAATCTTGAAATATTTACAGTTTCGGAAAAAAATGCAGTTTGCCAAATGATATGTTTGTGAAATGAATCAGTTTCTGAAACGTTTTTTGTTGAAGCATTAGTAAACCGTGGGAATCACTGGTACTCTTGCAAAAATGAAAATTATTGTTTTGCGATTAATAAATGTTTTTGTTTAGTTTTAGCCCGGAGAACGATATGGGGTACTTTACTTCCCTGAAAATTGGTCTGTTCCTAATGAAATGGCGATAAACAACTTCTACGCGGACGGGGTACCGGGCAAAAGCTACTTGGTATATTTTCTTCCGTTTCAGTGACGGAAGTCGAAGATTTAAGAAGTCCTAAGTGCGAACGAAGTTGCAGGCAAAAGGCTAGCTATTTAATATAGCCAGCCTTTTGCCTGCAGCAGCAGCAGCAGTCTTTTAACCAGCATACGAGTGTAACAATGCGTGCTGAGTCAATACACGATTGGGTAATTACCTTGAATCTTTATGTTGATAAGAAGGTATAGCCCCTCGAACGTACAGTTTGGAGGGGTGATAAGGGCCTGCCGGCCACGTACGGTCAAACTCGAAGTAGCTTGTCATTTGAATACCCTGTCACAGCCATTGTTACACTAAATTGAAACCGGACTTACTTTAATACGTAACAGCGACAAGGTACTAAACTGTACAGTTACGCCTGAGTTTGATTGTAATCGTACGTGACTTTGCTATATTAATGTGGGTATTAATATAGCCATTTAAAATAATGATCATACACCTCGTTAAGGCTTCGTTTCTAACAGAGTTGTGCGAGGTAGTGGAGCGGTGTGCGAGAAAAAAATCGACCAATAGGAGAGCTGCGCTAAGCTAGGCTAGGAATTCTATGGGTGGATTTTTTCCTCGCACACCGCTCCACTACCTCGCACAGCTCTGGTGGAAAGGCAGCCTAAACCCAGCATCACAGATATAATTTACACATTTCATTTACTTAGATACCAAATTTTTTTTTATGCCACCGATTGTTTCTAGCATTGAGTTTTATCTCTTTAAATATATTAAATTGCACATCGTTTCCAACGAAGACACTGTTAAATAGGACATATCACACAAAACTAGTTTTTATAAATAAAACAATTTAGACAGTGTAAAGAAAAAGACAGAAAATAGACCAAATTCATATTTAATCCCCGAAGTCTCGCCTTATGACTTAACTTTGCCACCGTGCATTGTTAATTCGAGTGGCAGGGCGCACCTTCTTCAATTAAAAACACTTTAGCACACAAATTGTAAAAACATCTGGAAAACAGTCAAGAGAAAAAAAAATCGCTAAAAGTTTGACGTTGAAGAATACACACGTGCCTGTTTGTAATAAACAGTGATAATAAATACGTAATAAATAGCTCTGCTGTTTATGTTAGAACACGATAAGTAGCAGCACATTGTGCAGTAGGTACCTAATCATTGACGGCGAGCGCATACCATATGTGCCGAGGCGAATCGAGATAGCACACGGGAGCCGGCCAGGGGGAACTCAACCGTTGCACCAAAGAGTATATAATCACTACGTTTTACGTTGCACTGCGGTTATGATTCTTTAAAGATGTTACTTTTCTATTAATACATAGTAAATAACCTCTTGAGACCCACCATACTACAATCCGGTAGATTTTTGTTAGTAGGAATTTGAATCTACCAGCAAGGAAATAAAGTTCAATTACCTTTGCACTTAAATGACATTTTCAATTTTGAAACAAATAAAAATGAACTTTATATTCCTTGATATTTCAAATCTTATTAGATTTAAATTGAATTGCCTGGATTATGTACTTTTTATAGGACACCGGGTCTTACGAGGCTACCTACATTGTGTAACAAAGGCAAACGACCAGAGCCTTTATTCTACTACGTGAAACCTTATTGCTTTTGACATGCTATCGTATTGTTTTTAACTCGGCCGCCAATAATGTCAGTTACATAAGATCTATCATATGGAACCTCACCTGATGGAACGCGGTTACCACCACTAATGACCATCGGCATTGCCAGGGATAAATTAGTCAAGGCGTTTTTATCAGTGCCTGTACCGCTTGTGTTAGACACAATTATTTTTCATTATATTTGTAACACAAAGAAAATAATTATGTTATACATTACAAGCCTAGTCTTCAAATACCAACAGCTCGTTTGGCATACGGCAAAAATACTATTCACTTTTCATGAACTGAAAGTACCTACTCTTTTTAATAGGCTTTAAACAAATCTCAAAAAAAAACTGATCTAAGTGAATCTTAGTGTTGCGGAGAGGGAAAATATCGTGAGGACAACGTCATCAACAGCTGAGTAAGAGCGATGTACGTGTAGATAAACATTGAATTTTGTAAGCTAATTTAGTACCTATTTATATAACTTTCACATTAGCCCCAGTAGGCTAACTGAGAAAGTTAATTACGAAGTAGACGATACACGTCGTTTAGTGTGTATATTCTATAAAACTAAAACATTGAGAATCATTTCAAGTAATTACTTAGATCATTCTCGAAAATGTTTAATAGCATTGAGAATGTTTTTTCCCATACAAAAAGTATGTTTTTACAAATCACTGATAATTATCTAGAAAACACATTGTAATTTCAGACCATTGTTCTGAAAAGAAAAAAGATTTTCATGTTTGAACACGTAGTACATAATGTAAAAAAACCGTGACAAGATCACTTTAGTAAAAAAAACCGGGCAAGAGCAAATCAGACCATGCTCAGTGTAGGGTTCCGAAGCAGTTAAGTATTTACAACAAACATAAAAATCAACAAGTAATAACAAATTTTCTATTTAAAGTCATTTGGTGCCGTCTTAGATGATTTTAGTAGGTACAAACACCTTAATCGCCTGGATCTCAAGAACCAATGATGTCTACTTAGTCGTGATTGTTTTCCTTATAAATTTGTTATATGTGCTTTCATTTAAGATTTTTTCCGACGAGGTGTCGTTGGATAGGTCTGCCAAAAATATTGTGGGTTTGTGTAAACAATTTTTTGATCAAGGGATCCGTTTATGAAATATTAACTTTTAAAGCGCTAATTTTTGTTAGAGTTAAATGTCCCCCACCCTACAGCCAAAACTACAGGGATTAAGGGATTCATTTATGTATTTTTTTTCTCGCCTACCCCATAGTGTGGGGTGCCACACTATGGGGTTGACGAGAAAAAAAATACATCCCAACGTTACGTGTAGGGAGGTACCCTAAAAATTACAGCTTTCTAGTACTAAGAGTCTCTGCGCTAGGCTGCGGACGGACGGACGGACATGGTGAAACTATTAGGGTTCCTAGTTTGACTACGGAACCCTAAAACCACCAATGCTTGTATAATAGTGCCTGGTGCGTTGCTCCCCACACGACGGTGCACGTTGTACAACACGTCACGATAGAGGTGTTTAAAATTGCAAGGTTACTATTTCAGAAACATGAAAAATTCGTTAAGAGAAATGGTTTATAAGAATTATAAGTACACTTATATTATTATTTACACTACATGTTATATTTTGGCTCGTACAGTCGTAGAAGTATAAACTCAGTCGAACTCAGAACAATCTGTAAATTTTAGTACCTTATCGCAGTTATTGATATACTAAATTCAAATCACTGTCACTTTAATACGTTACTGTGACAAGATACGAAATTATACATTTCTTTCTGAGTTCCAAAATACACACACTGTTGAGCACACAATTTCAAATAGGTACATAAAGTACTCACACCGAACACGTAGTAAAATATAAACATTATTTCAGATTTCAGAATCATTTGCCAGACTAAAACATACAAAACAATATAAAGTGTTTTGTATTGTATCGTATAATTTAAGAGTATTTAAAAAAAAAAAATGAGCTGAAGTTGTTTTTTTTTTTTGTATTTTATTATACGTGTACGATTTACAAGTTTACTAGCATGTAATGATTTAAAAAACCGAAACAATTTTTGAAATAACACAACAGACACAAGATTAATAATACGACAATAGGTACTTAGTAACTTGAGAGCCCTCTGACTAAACCAAAGACAACGCTTTTTTAGTTTTTTTTTATTGAAAAAAGTGTAGAGATCTCAAATCATCTATTTACTCTGATCATCTGGCGTATTTGTAGTTATGCGTGTACGTATTTATAGTTGTATGTTTACGCAATGTGATAAAAATATTTAGAAATAAGTTTTACATTATTCGAAGATAAAACATATTACACAACATACATTTAAACTAACCAAATGCGCATGGTTAGTACATAACACTTTAATTTATATCAATATTACTTTAATAATCAAGAAAACGCCAGCACATGCCTTGTAAGACTTCTCTTCAGAGCGAAGGACAATGCATAATCTTGTGCCTTTATATTCACAGAGATATATAAATTGTTATGAGCAGAAATACGTGAACTTCTTCAATGCAATTAGGTCGGGACTCGGAGCATTAGCGGCGTCTGTACCCGTAGTATTAGTCCGCTCTTGGCATTCACCGCGTGCCTTATGATTGAATAATACACATAATGGCTCCGGCAGTGAACGCGAGGAGTTGGACTTATCTTCAATTTTCATTCTTCGTTTCGGTAGCACTGTCTTGAACCCTTACTTACTATTCTGGAAAGACTTAACAAGTTTGGTATGCTGCCCACATACTGCTAAGATGGTTTTTATGAGTATCACATAAATGACTCTTGAAGTTTTGCACTGCAGGTCTTGAAGGCTTATGGCAAGGAGAAGCACACAGGCCATCTGTTTTTAAGTGGAATCTGAGACCCATAGACGTGGATTCTCAACAGTTCAATCCTAACACTGAAAATGCATTGCCAACCCATACTGCCCTGCTAACATTAAAGGCAGTATCTCAGTCAAAACTCCTGTAGCAAATGTAACCTTATTACGAACGGCTTAGGATTGAATATGCTTTGGCCATTGAATCAGAGATACTGCATTTTGGTTTAGGAGGGCAGCATAGGACTAAGATAGAATGGACGAGTATGGTAGAAATTTCACCGCGGTTGTTTTATCTCCACTTCAAAATATGAAAACACTGCTGTTTGGCGGAAAGTTACGGGATAGATGGAGGTAGCCACCCTATCGAAAGCTGCACATTGTCCTACCACCTCGTTATGAATAACATTTTATGTTTCAAGAATTAAAAACGTTCTTATCTTATTGTAGTTAAGTTTTAAAGACAAATAGTGACTAACAAGTATAGAGTAAGACAATTCGTTGTACATTGCAAACTTAACAGGCTGATACATCACTGGGTTTCATATAAGCTACACCATGTACACTGAAATATCACCTGTCATTGTCAAGATGGTGAAATAGGGCTCAGATCGCTACCAACATCTTACCTTTAATCCTAACGCCAAGCTGCGATATTTTGTTGTGGCGATAAGTAAACCGGTGAAATTACTAGAATAGCGGCATTCGGTATTAGTCTTTTATGGGTTGGTAATGCAAAAATATTGTAATAAAATACGATAAAACTATCCGCGTAGAATTACTTTTATTAATCCATCTATAGGGAATGAACCAATTTTCACGGGTGATGAGTTCTACAATTATCTAAATTTATTTGTGTGAACGACCGCGTCAAAACATAGCTCTATCTTGACAAGAAAGGAGAGTAAAGAAATGTCGTAATGTTATAGAAACAGAGAGAATAGAAAATAAAATATGTATTACGCTTAAAATGTAAACGCCGATTCGCATCTATTGGGCTTAAGTTGGCGTTGTCTATTGATCTTGTTGATAATGGGCACGACATTGAGTAAAATTTACATAAATAAAGAACGAAGAACAGGTAGATTGCGGCAAGAAATAATAGTTTGTCAGCAGTCGTCTTAGGTAAGTAGATAGATTTTATTGGTACTAGAAAGACAGTAACAATCGAAATTATTTTCTCGCATATATGAAGCTTACATTCATATTTTTCGTTCACTAAATTATTGATCTAGGTACGTACTGATGATGCGCATAGGTATAATACGACATCGTATTTCATGTATAAGTTAGTTTTCATCTTTCTCAAATTTCTTATCAATAGATATTAAAACTGACTGAGAAATCATTTTTTTCTGTCTAAAAACAATGTCTTATGTTTATTAACTTAACCGACACCAAGGTCTTTGCACTCAAAATTAAAATTTCAAAATATTTATTCAGAAAACTGCTACTGGGTTTGTACTAGGCCACTATTTTACTGGGTACGTCTTTGATTATGTTATCATCTTGTTTTTAATTCGACCGCCATTACTGTCAAGTAAATAAGAGCTACCATGTCAAAGGTAATATGGTTTTACCGAGAGGAATAGAGAACCAGGTCTAATGTTACAAACGCCGAATGTATGTTTTTGACAGAAATAATTATTAGCCTTTCATGTCCAAACGGTTTAAAGGATTGGGGTACATTGATCTACCCTAATGTTACATATTAATGGGCTGCTGGAAAGCTCCCGAGGGAACTAAAAAGAGTTATGATTTAGACAAATGAATAAACGGTTATAAAATTGAAAATTTACTTCGACGTTATAACGTTTAATCGATTATTAATTGTATTAATGTAAAAAGACGCAGTTCTTAAGATAAGCGAGCTTAATATATTGCTCTGGAACAAAGTTCAGGGTTATTTGCTGCTATGAGGTTAGATGCATTTTTGACGACATCAGCACAAAGTAACACCTACATACAGTGCTTCTATTGTCTTAATGTAGTTCGGCTAGCTGTCGTCGTCTCACTCGCACTCGCATGTGACAGTATATTTGTCACTCGTGTATCATAGAAAAACGAAACTTGCCGAGAGACGTTAAGAAAATAGAACCACTGTACTTTTATCATTATAAGCTAATCAAGTAAAAAAAGCATTAAAAGTTACCTAATGAATTAAAATACCTGACGGACGCAAAATTTCATATAACGTTAAAAAAAAGTTTTTAGGTGTGTCCTTATAACATTAGTGAATTTGATATGGCATGTAGTGATACTTAAGTTATGATTAATGTAAAGAAAATTTATATTTAATTCCAATGTAAGCATAATTAAATGTGATATTGTTGTATTTGTTAGTTTAAAATTCTATGTAATGTGCTGATATTGACATTTATAAATATTCTGATAAATATTTTTGTTTTTTCTACACCTTATAGGTAAAACTGTATTCATGTTCTGATTACAAATAATTTACATCTTTGTACATACAATTTATTGCAAATAAAGAAACTGAAACTGAGCTTTTATTTACTTTCACCTGGGGGGTTATCATGAGCTAGCTTTGCAGTTCATTTTACGGTCAGCGTAAAGAACAGAGCTATGGCGGTTATACATATAGCTCTGTCCCTGGGGGGTTAACATGACATAACAATGAAGTTCTGTTTACGCTCAGAGAAAAGGACAGAGCTATATAACTGTCATAGCTCTGTCCTTTTCTCTGAGCGTAAACAGAATTGCATTGTTATGTAATGATAACCCCCCTGTTCGGTGTCTGTAATGAAATCTTAAAAGTAAAATTTGACCTACTCCCCGGTTTTCGATTGAGCTGAAAGTTTGCACGCATATGTATATCGCGTGACACCACCATATTAAAATGACATGGAGTTGATCTGATGATGTAGTCGCAAGGTGGCGACAGGATCTTCGCTATACTTAACGTAGACCCATCGCGTTTGGATTCATTAGGTTTGATTTTATAAGCAGTAAATGATTTTGTAAATAAAGTACATATGGCAACAAAAGCTTGTCCCTAGATTAAGTAAACTTTTATAGATTGAACATCAGATCAGTACTTAATTGTTATTTTAAATAAATATAAATATATTGAATAGCAGCGAAGCGAATAAGGGCTTGTAGTACTGTTAGGCGATGGGCTTGCAACCTGTCACTAATACACTAGTAAACTTCTTGGCCTGATTGTGCAAAATGTGGTTACAGATTTATCAACAAGGCTTTTTAGAGTTGTTGGTATTTCTGTAGCTCTGCCTACCCCACTCTGGGAATGAAGGCGTGATGTTATGTATGTATGTATGAATAGCAGCTTACTTAGTGTAACAGTGACCTCTTTTACGTAACGTTCCGTGACCGCATTTCTTCTATTGACATCATGATAGTTAATGCAGCTGACTATTTTATTTAAACGACGCGAAATACAAAATCAACATTTCAATAACATGCAAAACGGAGAAAACCTTTTGCCTTCTATATTTCAGTTCTGGTTTAAACTGTGAAGGAAAACCAATTATTTAACTTTGCATTACAGAAACCGATTTCTTGATTTGCTTTCGGAATAAAACCTATAACGTTAATAAATATGGGTGATCTGTTAATAATATGATTATTTTGTAAACGAGATGACAAGTCAATTGTTTCCTTCAGTAGGTGTCTAAATTGACCTTCTTAAAGTTATTTTTACGGTTTATGCCTCAAATATGCTTTCACATAAACCACTTACACCCGTATTTATAGACACGAAAGTAATTACTTAAGCAAAAGTACTGACTTGAGAAACGATTTTAGTATGACTTTTGACATTACTATTTTAGGTATTCAAGTAATTACTCTTCTTGTCTATAAATACGGGTGTTAGTATGTTGTGGGACTAGTCAAGTTGCAATCTACAAAAATAACGTAAAAACTATATTACCTTTGACGCGTTATCGTATTGTCAACGTTTTGATAGCTGTTATTTACTCAAAAAATATGACGCCTGAAGTAAAAACAGTACCATAACACGTCAAAAACAGTAATGGTTTTACCGCGTTCATTTATTATTGACGTTAATTGGATTTCTCGTAACGTTCTTAGTCTCTCAAGCACAAACTTCTCCTATCTATTAAGTACCTCTAACGTAACGTCATCTAGACAATTTATAAGGAGATTGGAATCAGCGCGCCGTGTTCATATTTAGTACTAAAATTTTCTAGCACGTTGGCATTAACTTTGACTTAGTTATCTGGAATAGTAAATGGAAATGGAGATGGAGATGGATGGGTATGGAGATGTCACTTGGTTTTAGAGTTTCGTGCTTGTATTCTTGATCGACATTTTGTAAGGGTAAAGGCGATTCAAAAGCGTCACGTTTGATCGAAATGTTCGTCCTCGAGCTACTGGGCCTCTATTATACTGGATTAACATAATTTTGCGTTTGATGTGTTTTAGTATTGTTATTTATATTGCTGTCAAGTAAATAAGAGGTATTAAAACTTTAACCATATGGAAACACATTAAAGCCAATATCGTTTTTACCGTGAAGAATCTCAGCCCCTAAAGTGTTGCTGGTTTAAGAGATAACTAGTCACAGAGATTCATTGCTATGTAGTTATAAGTAGGCGTTAAAGTGAACTGAAGGAAAGTGCAAGTTCACGTATTATACGTTGTTATGTGACTTAACATAAGTCATATAACAATGTACTGCATGTCAAATGTCCCGCCTGACCTACTAACGTCTTGCAATGCGATGGGTATCTAGCTCGAAATAAAATTCGCTTTTAACATTTCGATTTATGTTGAGAAAGCAATGTGTAGTTTAGTAAAGAATTGGTTGGTTCAGAAATTCATATTGGATGTAAAATATGTTTCTAAGATTTTGCGAACAGTATTTTGCTAGGCGTGCATTCGGTGGTATAATGGAATTAAAAGTAAAACAAATAATAAAAAAATCACATGGAAATCACTTGCATACCTGCTAAGTGATTAACTAGCAGAGCTAGGTAATTTCCCCATTTCAAATTTAAGTTAATGAAATGACATTTAATAATTTGTTAACTATAAACATTAATTGAAATAAATACTTTCTATTCTATTATATTTAATTCCAGCTACCACTATTTACGATGTCAAGATACAATTATTAGTAAATGCCTGTTAACTGTGGTCTCGCTTTTAAATGTGTCCCAGATTCACTAAATTGCATCAATTGAGGTCTATTTACATGGATCAAAACTGTCTAATTCAAAGTGAGCAGTATTTATCTATAGGTAGGTATATTTTATCGTTGTCTAATTTCTATACTACAGCCTGAATATAGATTGCATCAAGGTGAATTTGTGAGACATTGTGGTATTAGGTTCTATAATAAGCTCCCAAGTAATGTTACTGAACTATCAGTAAATAAATTTAAGAGTTACGTTAAGCGTAAACTAATTTCTAAAGCATATTATAGTATTAAAGACTATATTAATGATAACAATGCTTGGGACTGAATTGCTTGTAATAAAATGTTTAGTCCTTACGACAAAAGGTTGCGAACGTCGAAAAAAAAGACATCCGACAGAGTTTCTTACAGGTTCTTCTCTGATCGGTCGCCATTTGAACCTGCAGTCAATTTAGGCTAAGTCGCTACTATGACGTTTCAAAAGAGTTTATTATTTGTAAACCTACTTGAATAAAGATTATTCTGATTCTGATTCTATGTATTATTTACATTGCTGTATTGTTAAGAATTAGATAAAAAGATTTAGAAATACAAATTATAGCTATTGTGGTTCCGTACCCAAAGGGTAAAAACGGGACCCTATTAATAAGACTCCACTGTCTGTCTGTCTGTTACCAGGCTGAATCTCATGAACCATGATATCTATACAGTTGAAATTTTCAGATGATGTATTTCTGTTGCTATAACAACAAATACTAAAAATTTATTAAAATAAATATTTAAGGGGGCTCCCACACAACAAAAATGTTTTTTTGCTCTTACAGACACCGGGACGGATGAAATTAAAAAAATATGTTATAAAATAGTGTCTAATGTTGTATAGATTGGTACGGAAACTGTCGTCCACGAGTCCGACTCGCACTTGGCCGGTTTTTATTTAACCAAAAGTATCGTTAAATACTTAATAACTAATAAACATATTGAGAAGTTAAAATTATATTCTGGACCGGTAAAGAAAGATAACATTTCCGTCAAGTTTTCGGACACCCTTATTAATCACTCGTGTTTCACAAAATACGAAGAATGCTGAAAGCTATTAAGGAATTGGTAGTATTGGACTCATAAGTCGCCTATATTCTTGGGTATTTTACTATAATTCAGCAAATAAGTTTATTATGCTTTCCTTACTAGTACTTAGCAGCTCTACTGAACATAAATCGCACTTTAAATCAGTTAGCCAGCTGTAAAAATGTTGCCAGGGCCACCGGGGCGCTGACCTTGCCCTTGAACTTGTAGCTGGGACCTTGCCTTGATAACCCACATACCAGTAAATTAAATACCTACTTTACTTAAACTTTTTACCTGAAATTTATTCCGAGTTTGTATAATTAAGTTGTACCCACACTAATTTATTACAACACGAAGTTATTGATTTACCATAGTCTTGAAATACACATTCAAAAGTGATTTCGAGGAATCTACACTTAGTCTAGTGTAGATTCTTCAAAATCTGAAAGAATCTGAAGACTGACAGTTTTTTTTGCTTTTCCTTTCTTGTCTCGATATTTTTTTGACCTTTAAAGTTTTAAAACGGGTACAACACAAAATAGAAACAAAACACATGGTACAATCACCAGCAATAATATACGAGTATTATCTGACATTGACTCACAAACATTTGACACGTCTTTATTTACTGGCAGCTTGTCAGATATTTTTAACGCAATGTTATAAATATCTGCATAATCTATTATTGCTGGTGTCTGTACCAGATAAAAATATATTGATTGTGTTAGAAAAGCATGTTAAAGCACGTGCTTTCACTGTATTATCCTATCCTTCGCGGCCTGTAACTCAGGGTATCCTAGCTCAGTCCCCAGAGCCGCGGCTTCACCTTGTAGTTTTTATTAATATGTAATAAACATATTTTTTTCATTAACCCTTTGTCATTCCAGTCAACAACCTTTAAATAATACCCAGATTTGAAAGAAACGATCCTCATATTATTACCAACTAACGAACATCAACGCAAGCTACCAAAAAACTGAGTTGAAGCTACCAGTCATTGACCTCCCTTTAGCAATAATAATAGATTAAATTCGGCTAGCAGCGGCTAGATGCGGGGCTAGGATCGAGGGCGCATTGTGCGCGTGCACAATGGGGCAGCTGCGAGGGGCGCGGGCGCATGTGACGCGGCGCAGGCGCGGGTAGACCTGCCGAGTGCTCTAACACACGCGTTTAGCGCCATATCGACTCGGCTTTGAGTGAGAAACTGTGTGTCCGGCACTGAATGAGTTAGTGCAGAAGGATAACAAATACCTATCGACAAAATATCATGTCACACTGCCAAGTTTTGACTTTGAATTGTTTTGTGGAACAGCTGTATTGAGTAAGAGAAGTTTGTTTTTAGGGATGTTTTGTTGAAATTAAAGTAAACGATATTATATTGGTTTTTATTAAAATTCCGTTTAAGCCCACGCTAATATTATTTAAATTATCTTGTTCTTATGAAACGATAGTTGGAATAGCGATAGTGTAACTCTCTGTTAAACAAAACATTCCTATAAAGTCTTAAAGTTAATTTACAAAATAAATGAAAATGGTAATTAAAACCGTTGTAGACCAATGCGGTGGTGGGTGACAACCAGCCACCGTCAATAAAGGCTGGTACTCACCCTGTTAATGTTTTAGTTACTTTAAGATACGACATATATTTTTAATTTTGCCATTTAATAACTTAACGTAGAAAAGTATTTTTTACTATTTCATAATGGATTACACTTGTACAAAAATTTGCTCGAAGAGCGCTACTTATACAAGTCACACAAAAATAACAAGATACAAAATCGAACTAGAGACGTCGATTGTACAAAGCATACAGTGATCAACTGATCACGCACTAAACACCCTGTCACCTCGGCGTCGTCAATCGCGCATCGATCGCCGCTAATTTGATAACGCGTGTCCCCACTATCTACCTCACTACGCTCCGACTACGTTTACTCAAAGTCTGCACTCCGTACTCACGTTTCGTTGTTACCTTAGTGGACAGGTTTCCGCTGCGGACCGCCACGCGGCGGGTCCGACACGTGCGTAAATACTTAATGAATTAACTGATGGGCCTTATTCATACCAGAGGACTTGTTTCGAGTGTGAACTAATTATTAGGTTCGTAATGTTGTTTTAGAAAATGGCACGTAAATATGTACAACTTCGAGCAAGCACAGTGACGTAGTTTTGAATGGGTATCTTTAGTTGTAACTAAAACCACAGTTACTTCGACCTATCCTAAAAGTTTTGTTTGATTTCTTTATACACAATATCAAAGTAAATTATACAAAATTGACAGGACCAGTCAGAAATATTTTTTTAAATTTATTTTAACGGAAACCATTTATAGTTCTTACAGTTTACAAAAGTCATAAGCCAGTATTATTTTGGCTTCACCTATAATATAAAAATGAATCGCAAAATGTGTTGGTATTAATATTATAAATTTATTAACTCAACAACGCCTGGACCAATTTTACCAATTCTTTTTTTAAATGTTCGTTGAAGTCCAATGATGGTTTTTACGGTGAGAAAAATCGATTAATTTTCGGGAAGTCAGAAATTTGCAGTGTGGCGAAGCCGCTGGCGGGCCACTAGTATTTTATAAAATGAGTACCTTTTAACATACGAGCAATATTAGCAATATAACATACGAGCAATATTAATGTTGTTGCATAAAGCGGTGCGTTCGGTGCCCGGCGGCGCTCGTTACAAAGTACCTTCACGAAATTTGCTCTAAGCATAAGCGAGTAAATAGACGATCGCACAACAATAGAATACACACACGGCCGCTTTAGACACAGTATAATTTATCCGTATGTATTCAAACGAATAGTTTGAAAAGCTCAAATAAAGAAAGCAGCATCTTGGTTTTTATCCTGGGACCCCTCTTGTAATCGTATTCTCAAGATTATGATAGCTCTTATTACTTTCTTTCTTTGTGGTGACAGAATCATCAAATTAAGTCTTTTTGGAGTTGTTGGTATTTCTGTAGCTCTGCCTACAACTCTGGTTATGAAGGCGTGATGTTATGTGTTATTACTTTCACACTAAAGACGGATGACTTATAAACAATACCATTAGATAGAGGCAAAATTAAATAAGAATAATAGAACACCTACCGTCAATATGCGTAGAACTCTTTTTTGTATTCAGATCAAAGCTGATTGTAACTAAGTGTTATACAAATAGGTTTCACATTAATCACCGCGATGTAACTGATAGGGGGCGCAAGTACAAAACAGTCCACAATCGATAGTGAGGTATACCCGTGGGCATTTACCTTATTCTCTCTCTACAACCCATTAATACCTTCAGCGCCTATCATCGGCATTTGTATTGATTTAAAAACACATTGTGTACGGCTTGGGCGCTGAAAAGTATTACTAGAATTTCGAAAGTAACGAAAGCACTCATAACCTTTTGACTTCGTGGTTTAGATATGTGGGTCAGATATGATTTAAAAGAACCCTTCCAAGTACTGAAGCCGTACGTGATTAAAAATAAAGTTTTCGAGGAAATGTCAAATCGTTTTATTCGCGGCCGAGGGCTTTTTAAAGTAGCTTTTGTTACGTATTATACTTATTGATATTCACATTTCTAATATAAAGTAAGTTTGGAGAAATATAATTGTTTCTGTTTGTTATACCATAAACGGGTTTAATGTGTGAAATGGGTTTTCGATTTTAAATAGCGCGGTATCGTATATGGTTTGCGATCAAACATTGCCAAATAAATATGTTTTAGAATTTGAAGTAGGTACGCTATACAAAAATATTCGATAAATAGGTTGTATAACGAAGGTTGTTTGTGACGAGAATAGCACCAACTGGTAGTGTCATTCATGCTTCGCGTGCGTTGCCCCGCCGCCGACGCGTACCTACAGGCAGGTATAGATAAGATACCGGTATAGGTAGTAGATAGGTATAGAAAAGGACTATCTATGCAAACGGCAACAGGCGAGGAGAGGTACCATCGATTGGATCAGCTGCTCGCGGCCTCGTGACTGAAGGCTCCTTAAACGCTGCATTTTATTTCTGACAAGTTGAGTAGGTATTCATTACTCAAGGGCAAAGTTACTATAAATTCAAAGAAATAAATTGATAAAGAGTCTACTTTATTTTAGCGTTTGAATGTGTTTTTTTTCGCGAAACATTATTTTTTGAAAGAATAAGTCCAACAATAAACAAGATTTACAAAGCCGACTTTTAGTGTTATACCTACATATTTGTCTAATTGCTGTCTAAATGCTGTAAATAGCATAACACAACAGATTTGATACATATAGCAACATTTAGACATATTATTATGTACACCGTACGTAGACACTGCAATAACATAACACTTAACACTCTATTTTTAAAGTAAAATGTGTGGAATGTGACTATTTGCAAATTTACTTTAGGCGATATAATTAATATTTGGTTATTAATATTTGTCTTAAATGCGGTATTGTAAAAAGTTTAAGTAAATACTTGTCCATGAAAATAAACTTTTTAGTTTATAGAGTACAACAACAGACAAACTCTATCAAAAACCACTGAAACAACATCCGTATTTAATGGAACCACTAAATTCAGCTACATTCAGGAAATACCGCAAAAGTGATATAAAGACACATTTCTCGCCTTCCTTCCAACATGGTACTAGGTAAACATGAATCAGGGGCGGTGTTTGACGACCAGCATGGGCCGTAAGGCGCGAGGGTGATTGATCGGGCTGCATTCTCCATGGTGAAAGAATGTAAACACTGTGGCAATTAGCCCGCCCCGGAACCAGCTACTGACCGACACATTTATTTATTTACTCGTTTTCACTTCGCTGCGTTGCCTAATAAAAAAGGTTTGCCACTTGTTTAAGACAATAAACGAGGAATGGTATGAGGGTTTCAAATTACTTTCACTTGTAATTTTATTCATATTAAAGTCATATTTTAAGACAAACTTGGGACAACTTTACCGCTAGCGGAAATATTGAGGATGGCTTCTAATTTCTGTATTTCAAGTAGAACAATATAAAAATACATTAAATATTACTTCAATTGACATCGCCAGATTTTGGTCATGTTGCGATAAGTACTTACAGGGAACAAAGGCCACTATCCCAAAAACACCCGGGCACTATCACTTATCCTGTGCAAGCGCCGCACACCACGCTGCCGAGTGACTGTGCGACGGGTTCCGTGGAGTGAGCCATTGTGCGTGCCGAACCCCTCGTGAGAGGGAAGCCCGGCTTCCGTCCCCTACACGACACTGCCCGACACGGCACTATTCTACGCTACGTTGTTTATTGATCAAAGACACATTAGCTCTTGTCAACTACAGTGTTGTTTTAGAGTAAAAAAGTATACTTACGTAAACTTTGTTCACTAAAATTAACTGTCACACGGCCGCACTCAGAGAATTTAATGCTTGTTAAATGACGTGTTATCTTGTTCTATTGCTATTTCAAAGAAAGTGACAGCAGCAACTTTAATCACACTTTAAAATTATTTGAAGACTAGTACGGCAGTTTATCTCTTAAAAAACAAGTCCGGATTGAACCATGACTGAACACTCATCTGTAGCATACTCGTATTACTAAATTTTAACAAGAAACAAATTACTTCAGGCAAGTTAAAGTATTAAGGGCTGCTGAAATTGTAGTACATGTATTAAAGTAAGCTGTCGTACGTTAACCTACGTGAGCCCGCTAGCTTTTTGAGAGATTTGTACATTCAACGTTATTATTCGTAGAATATTTGGGTTGAAATACAGTTCAGTTAAGTTAACGGTATAATACGATCCATTAAAGTACTGGATAAACGTTAAAGTTGGATTGTATGTTGCGCTATAGACTTTTGACAAATTAGAAACGGTGATCTTAATCACTTGTTACTGTTAAGTGACAGTCTCATTCAGCTATCTTGTGGTAAGCGCTCCTTTTGGTGTACAAATAACTAGTTTTTGCTCCTATAATGGACCCCATTTTTATCATAAATTGCAAATAGTAAAAAGGTCCTTAATTTGCCGACTATCTCATCATCACACACCCTCACGCTGCGACCGAGTCGCACCCCTGATCAAATTGCCACCCAATAAAATCATGCACCACGACCTAATTTTTAAACTTTGAATTCAAAGGAACCCTTCTATTATGTAAAAAGGCCAGACGACCTTAGCACACTTTAAAGCGGTTTTTTATTATTTTTCAATGTTGGCATTGTGATAATAACGGCAAAGCGCAGGCGCGTGGCGCCGCAGGACGTTGAACTACACTTTCCATTTTAATCACCAAAATGTTCTGTCATCAACTTAAAGGTCTTCTAATTCTAATCTTTGCGGCATCAAACTAGTTCCCAAGAAGCTTCTATTATGTGTGATAAAAAAGGGATTTTCATATTTTTTTGGAAGTGTTTATGTCTCAATGACTTACATATTCATTAAAAGCTTATGCTCGCACGCAACGTTTGAAACCGAGTTAAGTGGCATTCATTACAAGCAGTATACATATGGAAATTGCCCTATGTTTGAATTAACCTGATCTAAATTAGACTCTACGAAATTATTTGGTTGGTAAGAGATGTGTATTTGAATTTTATCAAGAGTTTTCTTTGTAATTTAAACATGAAAGAATAGACTGACTGGGATGAACATGCAAAAACAAGCACAGCGAATGCTTGGACACATAAATACTATTGAAACACGTTATGCGCATGCATAATAGTTACTACGCTATTACTGTGGTGTCTACATCCCTTTAGGGCTATCCTGAATGGGTCTGTAGGAACAGGTCCTCGGCTATTCTAATGCAACTGTAACGGCTAGCTCGGGTCGTGGGATAGTGGTGACGGTGCCACTAGCGACAAAGGAGCAGAGGCAAGTCAAGACCGTGGGAGATGAGACCCTGTCAAAATTGCCCCTGCGGCCCGCCCCGCGCGCAGCTGTCGCGATAATATATGGACTCGTCGATGGATCGATTGTTTGATTCACGAACTTTTATTGTTCCGCAGTTTGATTGTACGTCGCGAGACTTCTCCCCAGGCTGATGTGTGCGCTACACATCCACTATTATTATTGCTTAATGGCAACGACAGGACCTGCGCAATGAGGGGAACCTCGAATGTAGACATAAAAATCAGACCAATAGTAAAACAATTGTTGTGAATGGAACCGTCTAGAACGGGTTTCAAAAACTGGACAGCTGGCAGATATTAATTGATATCACGAATTCATTTACGCGTGGTTATAATTATGCATTTGAAAATAATCATACAAAGTATATGACAACCGGTTCAGAGGATTACATGCATCACGCTTGTCGCTGGTCGCATATACTTTGATCCGAAGAGAACACAATAGATGCATTTTATTATGCACTATTACTATGCAGATAGGTTGCGCGTGCAAATAATGCGCCGAAGGGTTTGGCGCTAGACAAAGCGTTTTGGATTAATCACCCAAAATATGGGGTGTCTTTTGGGCGTCGAGTTGAATGGTCTAGCGCAGGGGTCGTCGCTCGCAGCTGCGCGGGCGCGGATCAAATTGATACGCGCGCACATGTCGCGCGTGCGCCGTTACGTCACGCGACGAACGCGCGGTAGCCGCGTAAAACACCGCTTTTATAAGCACGTTTAAGGTAACTCTTTTAAGTTTGCTTGGTTCTATTAAATTTCGAATTTAATGCAAAAAGAGGTCAATTAAAGCTAAGTACCGAAATACCAGTAAGGTAATGGGTAATCTAAGTATTTCTATGACGCACACGTGACAAAAATACTGTCGGATACGACTGCGAGCGTAGCCAGCCCAACTCTAATACTGCACATAGTGTTAGACACATTGATACTCATGGAACGAAGACACATTGTAAAGCTGGTCGGACGTTGCATTGGTAAACAGATCGTGCTGCTCTTATAGTATAAGAATACACCAAGCGCGCCAAACTCAAATTTACCAAGGATGTAGAAAGTTTCCTGAATCGACCCGATAAGTACAAGATGAAGGGGGAAACCGGTTAAACTTGAGTAAAGACCATGTCTTTAGATAACAACGGATAATGAGCGGCGACTTTTGTATGTATGTATGTATGTTAAAACTTTATTGTACATAAAACAGAAATTCAAATACAATATTCACATCATTATTATTATTTGATTTTTGTGCATCTTGACGACATGTTGGCCTAGTTGGGAGTGACCCTGCCTCCGAAGCCAGCGGTCCTGGGTTCAAATCCTGGTAAGGGCAGATATTTGTGTGATGAGCGCGAATACTTTGTTTCTGAGTCTTGGATGTTTTCTATTATATTTAAGTATGTATTTCTTTATTTAAGTATGTTTATCGTTGTCTAGTACCCATAGTACAAGCCTAGAGCTTAATTTGGGACTAGCTCAATGTGTGTGAGACTGTCCTCTGATATTATTATTATTATTATCTTTATCGAACATAAGTTCCTGACTGAAGTGAAAGTAAGAGAAAGAACAAATACACTACAGCGGCAGTTAGGAAAACCTGGCACCTGTCATCGCAATACAATTTATAACCTATTCTTGAGTTTGAGGTTATAATTTGAACTGGAATGACAGGTATCAGCATTTACTGTTTATCGGCCGGGCAATGTAATGTTTGGCATATGGCACCTTGATGTGGTAATGCCATAGAAACGCGCACTTTAAACAATGAACATCACAAACAGACGCAGCGTTTAATGCCATCTTTACAGTGTTAGAAATAAGTACAATTCTGCGGCTTTATTCTATATTGACTTCTACCCTTCTGCATTTGCATTTGCCTGCACTACCACAGTCTAGTTGATAAGAGTTAATATCATAGCGATAATAATAGGTGTTAATACGTTAGCAAGGCTATACAGTATCCAGGGCCTATTCTTCTATGTAAAACAATATTGTTATCGTATTGATTTCAACTGCGCCGCCACATTGTCAAGTAAATACGAGCTATCAAAACGTTGAAAATAGGATAACGTCAAAAGCAATCATTTTCTATTTTTTTTTTTGACATGCATGTTTTAATGTTAACTAGGAATAGTATTATTGTATTTTGTATGTGGTATGCCTACCACTAATTTGTATGCCTAATGGCAAAACATAGAGATCTATTTTTAAACTGTACCATCTGTAACGAAACCTATGTTTACAAAATGAATAAATGAAAATGATATGAAATCAGTTTTTACCGTGAAGAATATTCGTCCGGTACCTACAATGTCAGTGTGTCATTATAGATAATATCAATGTGTGAGTGTAGTTTTTTTTTAAAAAGCAGTTGCATTGATTGATACGCATGCACATTATAAATACACACAGTACCTACAATCGTGTTACTTTTTCTTTAAAATGTTGTGCTGAATGCAATTCTTAAAAAAATGACTTCTATAGCAAAAAATATGCAAATACGAGTTTAAAAGACATGACGCTTCGTAACACGACGCTACCATTAATAATTAGATGATTGTTCATATGATTTATTGCCATATAAATATTGTGATTCCAATAAACCTAGTATCCACATAATAGCAACTAAGAAAATAGCCATACGGTATTTCACTAAAAAATCAAGCGGTATTTATGGATATCTCGCTTAGCCCCGAACATGAAAACAATGTATTACATTTTATTTTTTTCCATTAACAGAGATAAAGATACAAACTCTTTTCACACTTAATAGTAGTAGTAAGGTTTAATTATAATATAAGCTATTTGAGTTGTGTGTCCTCCCACCCCCGTACTAGTATACACGTCTGTATTACGGTGGGGCGGAATTCAACGTTCTCAGCTATGCAAAGGTACATCCACGTAAGTAAGATTTTTGTAGATATGCTAGAACTAAATATTAAATATATATATATATTTTTAAACAACTGAATTATTCAAAAGAAAAATCGATATTTACTTGTATGAAATGTCATGTATCAACGTTGGGTATCTATTACTTTATCGAAACACCTTTTTAACGAACGTATCATTACGCAGAATTTTCATTTTATCAAAAGGCTTTTCTCGCTGCATTAGTTATTTTTTTATGGTTTCAGTAGGAAATTAGGTAAAATGATGGGTTATCATTTATCATCAATGTTAATAAATGGCCGCACAATGTTAGATAGCCTAGTGTTTATATGAATGATAGAATGTGTTGACGACACGCTAGCCTAGTTGGTAGTGACTCTGCCTCCGAAGCCAGCGGTCCTGGTTTCAAATCCCGGTAAGGGCAGATATTTGTGTGATGAGCGCGAATATTTGTTTCTGAGTCTTGGATGTTTTCTATGTTTTAAGTATGTATTTCTCTATATAAGTATGTTTATCGTTGTCTAGTGCCCATAGTACAAGCCTAGAGCTTAGTTTGGGACTAGGTCAATTTGTGTGAGATTGTCCCCTGATTTTATTATTATTACTTTGACACAAGCAATTACCATATAGTCACCGCACTGGGTTAAAATTCTAGACGATAAAACCTTATTACTTTTGACGTGTTCCGTATTGTCAACATTTTGATAGCTCTTATTTACTTGACAATAATGGCGGCTAAGTTATAAACAATACCATAACACGTCAAAAGCAACCGTCTTACCGTGACGAATAGAGGCTTTGAAATGGTAACGGGCCTTCTTTCAATATTGCCTGAGAGATATCGTGGATTGCTTTTTAACTAGGCTATCTAACATTGTGCGGCCATTTATTAACATTGATGATCACTGATAACCCATCATTTTATCTAATTTTCTACTGAAACCATAAAAAAATAACTAATGCAGCGAGAAAAGCCTTTTGATAAAATGAAAATTCTGCGTAATGATACGTTCGTTAAAAAGGTGTTTCCCAACTAGGCCACCGTGTCGTCAAGTAAAAGTCGGTAATATTTTTCTCTGTGGACAGGACAGCCCTAGAGTGTTCCCGGCGGCGGCAAGGGCTCGCGACGAGCCGGCGCAGCCGATGGTCGCTGATAAACGCTATCGCCTGCCTCGCAATCGATACGATACGTAAGCGAGTCCTGACACCTTCATGAGTATGTTGTTATTTAAATCAATTATTATACAGACATCGGCATTTTGGAAGCAAAATTGAATTACAGTTAGGAAGTTCCTACATTGATAAACTCATTTATCGATTATTATACTATACTAGTTATCATGCGGTATTATAGCTTCGTATGTAAGCGTGTATTTTTTTATTATTAAGTATTATTTTGGCAACGTTGAATAATTAAGACACGGCACACGATCAGTAATTCTGAAATAAACATCCAGAAAAACACGATGATGACTGAAATTTCAAAAAATATTTTCAAATAAAGAAAAATAGAACTAAGTTATTATTTAGTTTAAATTTCATACTATCAATAAAAATATGTTTTTAGAAACAAAACTTAGGGGATCAGTAGTAGGGAAAAAGCATTGATAAGTTTATCGATACAGGAACTCCCTACGTGTCATTCAACTTCGCTGCCAATATTCCCTTATTTTAGGGCTTTGTTAGCTAGTTTTTTAGCTGTACGTATTAATAAAACACTAAGGCTGCTGCTTATAAAACCGACCGTACCAGTACCTAATGTATAGGCTTCGAATATTTATAAAACAAGCAATAATAATAATGATAATGTTTTATAGATAACTGTTTAAATGTGTTACAAATGTCGCATTTTTTTTTGATTTAAAGGTAGGTACATTGAGTTTAAGAAATCTGATTTGAATAAGAAATACATATTTGCCTACATGATTAAGTCACTAAATTTACGTTAATATTATTAATTAAATTGCCAAAAAATGACAACTTCTTGCCAGGTCAACATTTACTTTTAATTTTCAAGAATAATGAAATGATTTCATTTTATTTGCAAAGTACAAAAGATATGATTCCGTCCTTTGTTTCAACGCATTCTCTAAAAATAAGCGCCTACGCTACTCAGCTCGTAGCAACCGCTACGAGCTACGAATCGCGGCCTACGCGTTAAAGCTAAGCAGGCAAAGAGAGATAGCATATATTTAATTACTAGCGACCCGCCCTCGCTTCGCTCCGGATTAAAGTATTATACATATAAACCATCCTCTTCAATCACTCTATCTATTAAAAAAAACCGCATCAAAATCCGTTGCGTAGTTTTAAAAATTTAAGCATACATAGGGATAAAGGGACAGAAAAAGCGACTTTGTTTTATACTATGTAGTGATTATAACTTAACTCTATAAACGAAGAAACATTTTATAAGTCAGAGTAAGAAGTGAGCGGCGAAAAACATTTTAAATACTTGCCAATTTGACTGCCGTCGGCCGTGGCTTCCGCCAAATTAGGGATTTTTTAAAGAAATATCTCCAATAATCGATTATAATTTTGGAATAATCAATTTTCTCTATGTTAAAGTATCGCACCCGTAAAGCGTAAAATAATTGAAGGTAATTTGTAGACAAGTGAATATGCCAATTAATCCAATCTTTTACTAAATAGAAGAGCGAAATTATTTTTAATTTAAATCCCTAATTTATTCAGTCCGACTTGCATCAATGCTAATTATTGTAAAATATGCATAAATAGGTATGTTATTTAAAAATAAATCATTAATTTTATAAGTAAATGCGTACTATTTATTTTATTAGGAGAGCTCGTTATTTAAAAATAAGAGAAGTTTGTGTCGTTTAAAGTTCCGTTTAACCCGATCTTAAAGTTTGATTTGGGTACACGATTTATGGAAGTAGTTTTAAAAAGTTATCTCTAGGGCCTCTATTTAACTATGCCTTAGCAATTTCGTTTCAAGTATGCTGCTTCGTTTAATCATCTTTAACTTTTCTTACCACAGCAGAAGTATTACAAAACATATCGACAATGGAAACTAGATATCGGTAACAACCCTATGTAGACAAAGTCAAGTAAAGACCCAGATAATTCCAAGTGATACTGTTTTTTTAATGCTCCACCGCGTTAACAAACAAACTTATGACAACTCCTTTTCTATCTCTCTTGGTAAAACAAATTTAGGGTAAACAGGATAGAAATCAATCGGTAGTTTCGTTGAGGTAATGCTGTATAATATTGGTTTTGTATGAAACATAAACAATTGATATAAAGCGTGTCCTAAAACTCGTCTCAGCGGAATACGAGAGGATCAGAGGGGGTAGGGGCTGGCAGCGCGCCAAGCGACAAGGTGAAGTGTCGGCGCCAGTGAAAGTCTTCGGCCCTCCGGCCCTCCGGCCTCCCTCCCTCGCCTTCAGCCTCTCTTCTCCGACACCTACGCACAAAGTCGAGCAGGGGCCACGGGGAGCGAACTATACATGGTGTTCGGTTAGGGTTTTAAAAAAACGAAATATAGCTCACGGTACGTTTTTGATGATGTAAGCATTTGCATAAAGCGAGTACTTGGTTACATGTGCAACTAAAGGCTGGACGGTATTGTGACCAGTGAAAGGAATTAGAAAAAGACATTGTTAAAACTGTAAAATTACAATGATTTGTATCATGGAATCAGGTAGTAAATCAGTGCATAGTTATTAAGACTTGTATAATTTATAATAACTGAAGTTTTTAATAGCAAAGACTAATTACATAGATAAAATTCTGTAGCATTAAGACCGCTATTTATACTTAAGTATTAGGTCAATTTAAATAAAACAAAGAAGGAAGACTTAAAAATATGTATGAAAGATATTAATATTTGTTGAGGACTATAAAAAATGTTTAAAAACCTGAACATTATTTTCTTTTGTTTGAACACCTCGTTTGATTATAACATAATTGCTAGTTTTGATTTTAAATTGGCACAACACTGGAATTTTAACGAGTGATTAAATGTACGCTCTCAAAGTTTAAGTACCGGGTTATAAATATTATCACAAGGCCATATCTTCACTTGGGTTACTGCGAGCACGAATGGGTAAGCCGGGGGTGTCGGTACATTTACTCGGCGTGGTGTGTCACAGTCGGCGTGCATGCGTACGTACCTGGTCGCGCGGCGGTGCGCGGCGGCGCGAGCGGCGGGCGGCCGCGGCACTCGCGGCGGAACGACACTCGCGCGCGGCGGCGGCGCGGGCAAACACCAAAAGCAAAATGGACATACCTGAGGGTGGCGGCTGGCACGGGGCGCGCTCGCTACTTGAATGAGCCGGCGGGCGGCGCGGCGCGCGCAGGGGGCGCGGCCAGCCCGCGTGGCTCCGGCCCCGCGCCCCGCGCCCCGCCCGGGCCCGCGCCTGCACCGCTCAGCTGAGCCCTGATTAGCCCCGGCCGGGGTATTCAATTAAAGACTGTTCGCTGCAGCTCGTTGCAAGCCCTGGCCGCTCCGCGACCACTTCTCATTACCACTCCATCACGGATCCCATTACATTCCTTCGCCTCCAACGCAGCATCCGCATCCGATTAAAGAGAATTCAAATTTTCCGCTTCGGAGAAGCCGCTGCAAAGTTGAAACGCGTAGCGTAGACGTGCTCGTAACCGGAACGCCGCTCGCATTACTTGTCTGTTTACGCGGCTGCAGCCAGTAAATTTGTCAAAGTGCCAAGAACGAGCATTGCGATAAATCAAACCCATGTCTCGCTTAGTCGACGCCACTCGGAGGCTGGCGCGGCCGTGCTCTACTTTTATTAATACGCTACACCAATATATAACCCTAATGTGTAGACACAGTAAATATCCTTTGTTTGTGTCCCATTCGTACTCGTACATCAAAGCTAGGATATAGGATAACTTATTTAGTAGTTTTTAATGATAACTTATTTAAACTTTACTAGAATTCCTTATTTCGTATTGTATTCGATTGTATCTTTCTAAAGATTTGCATTTCAAAACAGTGTTGCATTTGTACCAGCTTGTTCGCCGAGTCTGGCGGCGCTGGAGGAAATCTTTAAATTGAATAACAGCGTCGGTCGCATTGTGCAGCCGCGGTCTCGAGAGCCCTCCCGCGTTCACTTACATAATGAAACAGCGCGGCCGCGGCCGGCGATTAAATACAGGAGCAGCGGAGCGCAGGAACGACCCATAGAGGACCGTAAACACCCTGTTACGGCGAACTTCTATTGTTATCTACTAATTATAACACTTGTGTATAGTATCACACGAGCTCTAAATAATGTTACGTTCGCTGTTATGCCTGTAATTAAAGTTATAGGCCCTTATGTGCGGTTTTGTAACAATAAAACAATGGAGCGACGGATTAGGCTTAATGATGCACGGCGTTCTATCCTTTTGCTAGTTCTCTACAGTCTCTGCATGTTACTACAACACTAACATTACTGAGACAGTAATAATTTATCCCTAAGTGGCATTAGAAAAGGATGCACTGAGCGCTATCCTAAATTTATGTCAGTTATGATAGGGCTGGTTGAGCGAGGTTCCAGATATAATAATGAGTTTGATCCTAATTGCTGATATATTGAGCTATTAGCTGAACCTTTAATTACGTAAGAACTGTCACTGCACAGGTCGTGGGCCGGCAGGTGGCGGCCCATAAAAGCCCATAATCGGCCCGTTAGGACCCACTTGAGCAATAACAGTGGCCACTAATTTATTCACCCGCTCTTCATTTATCTCCCCGGGACCCTCCCAGCCTCCGGTAGTAAGAATATTGCCGCAAGATATCGTTTCCAAATTAGAAATTACGTATTCTCGCCGATTGGATTAAAGTTGTCGGAGGCTTTAAACTTTCTAATTGGAGTCTAATGGATGCTTGAAATAACCTCTTTACCCTTTAGTTAAAGATTAGCCCGCTGTCATTTCGTTCCGGAAAGCGAATTTAATGGAGCAGGTCTCACGAACAGCCAGCTCGGTGCCGAGAGTCTAGTTGATGGTATCAATGATAAATTGGGCATACGCCGAGCCGATTATACATGCAGACGCGCCGTGCCCCGCTCGGTGGAACATAAAAGGACTGGGCATGCCAATCAGCAAATAAATTGGTAATAATCCTATTGGTTTTGTTCTTATTAGTTACAGGTACTTTAGCTTCAGAGCGAATAAGAACAAGTTCGGTTCTATTGAGATGTTTCCAGCCATTACGAAGATTCACTGAACGTTAATATTCGTAGTAACCCGCTTATTAAAAAACGCAATATAAACCAATTTTAGTTAAAGTCTAAGCATATTTTAAGCAAACTTTAGTTATTGAGAAATTTTATTACCTTTTTTGATCAAAGTATTTGTAATACCTAAAAAACCACTGAGTACTTCTTTACTATTTTCGTAACAACAATGTAACCTAGATCGAATCCATCTATCTGTATCACCTACGTAACATACAAATTAAGCAAAGTAAAATAAATGCTATAAATAATACGGTAATAAGTGCGAGGATTCCCATGTGAGGGTCTGAATAATATTTCCCGACTTTTCTAGTGGAAATCTCAACCGTATTCCTTCGCGCGTAAGGCTTAAAAACGAGCGCGCGATTTTTAACCCATTACAGTCTACGTGAGAGGGAGTTGGCCCGATGCCAGCTCCGGGATACGATCACCTTAACATTTTACAATAACTGCATTTATACCAAGTCGAGCGCGTAGAATGTTTTACAGTCTAGGGAGAACATCGGACAAGATTAAAAGCGGCGAAACGTGAACACATTCGAATCAGATTTCCACATGCGAACGCCGGGTAACGGGCAGCCGGGTGAGGCTGTCGGGGCATGCGAGCCGGCGGAATGGGCGGCATGCAGGCGTCCGGAGTGACTTCCGATGCAGTCACAGCTGGCTGCGGAGGGGTTAACAAGCTCACTCGAACAGCTAGCTGTTTTTTTCATTTCATGTGTTGAGCGAAACGTTATTTTTCTACTACTTGCCCAGGATATAAAACCGACCAGGTCATCTCTTATCTGTTTGAAGTTTATTGATGCCCAGCAGACCTCGTAATATAGCTTGTAATTCCTTTGTTTTCCAATATTTTTTGCATACATACATAACATCACACTAGTAGTAGGCCAATGATTTCTGCGCTGTACGCTAGTCCCCTACAATTCAAGTCCTACAAGTCAATTTGTAAGGCAATGGGTCAACAAGACGCTTATTCTGTGATAATTTTAAGACTGTAGTAAAACACCGTAAAACCGATACCGTACAGACGATGGACGGACAGACGAACACGTGAGTGACAGCAATAGGGTACCTACGATTTGGACCCTCCGAGTACGGTACCCTAAAAGCGGGGAGCCTGCCGTTTGGCCAAAATATTTTTGGTCAAATGTATCACTTACCAAATTTTTCATTGGCCAAACCAATGTTATATGTTTAAATTATTCAGAATTTATTTTAGTAGCAGCGCGTAAAACCCTATAGGTTAGGTTAGCTTAGCTTTTATAAAATCCTGAAATATTTACGGTTACAGAAAACAAAGTGAGCTGGCAAATAGAAATTTGGGAAACGAAACATTTGGCCAAAAATATACGAAATAGACCCCTAAAACGATTGTTTGTAAAAGGTAAATTATGTAAGTAGGTACTTGACCACTACCAATAATGATAAATAAACAGAGGAGTTTGTTTGCAGTAGATAAATGTGCGGGAGGAGAAAATCGTGATGAGGTCAATAATGTAATCACCTCCTCGCGTCCCTCCGGGAACGCTCTGCACTTTTCCAATTACAACAATCTTCTGCTGTTAGGTGTGTGCTATTTTTTTAAAACTCGCCTGTCGTTTTGTCAGTGAGTTACGAACTATTATTTTGCTCCAATAATTTTATTTTGATATCTTTGTTAATTAAGCATTAATTATGGATGACCTAACATTTTTAGATTTTGTATACGGGCGTTTTCTCAAATAAATGTACATCGTTAAAGACAAAAATTAAAATAATTTAACTTTTCCATTTCGTCACGGAAATAAGCCGTACATTTAGATACGTTAATTTTCGTGAGGAAATGGAAAAGTTAAAGTTTTTTAATTTTGTCCTTAACGATGTACACTTTTTTTGAAAACCGCCCACTTAGATAATTTTGTGTGATAATAATTAAAAAATAGTTATAAAACAGTTAAAAAAACCTAATACGTACGAAAGATTGGTGCCGAAAACAAAAGTCAAACATAAGTTAAACTTTGGTCTTTTGTTTCCGTAATAGTTGAGTTAAGTCTTTTCAAAGCCAACTTAGAAAGTATGAGTTTAAAACCGTAACTCACGAATAGATTTTCGAATAAAGCAAATACACCAATTTTGATTACAACGGGCATGTTCACTATAAAGTGTACCCTAGTTAAGGAAAGTTAAAAAACGTTGACTTTTGTCTGTTTTGTCACGAAATTAGCCATACATTTATATGGCTAATTTAGTCTCAAAACTGACAAAAGTTAACGTTTCTTAATTTTCCTTAACTACGGTACACTTTGTTTTGAAAATGCCCCAATACAAAACTATCGTACCAACGACCTGTGAAATCCTAAATATAATAATAAAAAAAAAACTCGAGTTAAGATTCGCTTCAAATGTTATTTAATACTCGTAATGACAATTTGTTACCAGTTAAAAGTACTGTCAGCAAGTCATAGCGAGCTCTAAAACAATGATAAAAAAGGCTAATAATGACATGTTGTAAACGAGTGATATAAAACTTTTTTAGTCTTAAATTTAAATTCATAAATAAGTATGTCAACAAAACAAGTATCAGCCTAACCAAATTGCATTAATATGCTCTTTAGGTCCCTTTGTACATAACAAAGGCTAAGGTCGTGGAAATTACTAAACTGAAGGTCATCTAAATAATAAATATGTATATATAATTGTCGTATATATCAGAATAATGTATCTATAATGTAAAACATGTCTTCGAAGTGCTACAATATGTACGATGTGGATGTACTTATATTAAATAAATAAATAAATATACATCAAGCTGGTACACCGTTTCAGCTATTTCGTGTTTTTTCTAGAGAAAGTTTTTTTTCAGTTAGTCCTTATACTGTGTTCTTATACTGTGGGTGGCTTGTTGCCTGGAACGTTTAGTGTAACGTCGCTTTGTACCAGTGGAAGTCGTCACAATCGAAACACCTAAGGGGGTATTTAGGCTATGCTTTAACTAATTAATATCATTGGCGTGTTTTTTTAAAATGTTTTGATCCATTGATTAGGTAACTTAAAAATAACTATAAATAAATATAAGTTGTTTGCGTGTTACCTCACCCTTTTAGTGATTGAACATGGTACTACGATAAATATGTCGATATTTAATATATTAACATAGAGAAACGAACGTATAGACAGTATTAAACGTATTTTACTTGTTTACTTCACTCGCTTAATTTTAACTATCTCTATAAGACAGTCCATGTTTGTTTAGCTTGATGAAAAGAGTTTGATGTGATGAAAGATAAAGGTGTGGCAAACACCAATACTTGTGATATCGGTGTATTTCCCAACAGCCCCTTCATTAATTTATTTACCAAACTCTTTATACCAGCTTGTAAGACCTTTCCTGTAATTGGAGAAAGTCGCTAACCCGTAACACACAAGTTTTACCTAATTTAGGGGTCGGTCGACCAATCGACTACCACAAATGTACAAACCTTAACTTAATGTAACTACACAGATTCTGTATTACTGTACAAAAAACAGGTTCCATTATTTTGCCACAAATAGATGATACCTTTTCCCTTGTCAGTTAGTATTTCCTTTAACATTGGTGATAATAATAACTGGCTTAAGGTAATTTGTTATCTTCTTGCGTTTAGTAATTAAAGGTTCCATGTTCTAAAATGTTTGACTAAGGTCCACGAGATGATGAGATTAGGTACAGTCAAGGTTATAAATATGTATACACTTTAGTACCTTGTCTATTTAACGTCATGTTTAAACTGCCATATGAAATTGTCACAGCGATTAAAGTGACAAGGTACTAAAGTGTATACATATTTATGACCTTGACTGTACGCTGTTTTTCTGAAGTAAATTTGTTTGTAAAAAACGAACTTAAATCGATATTTAAATCCAGATTGAACACTATTAGTTATTTATATTATAAATGTGAAAGTAACTTGGTCTGTCTGTCTGTTTGTTTGATTGTTACGCTTTCACGGATAAACCGTTGAATCGATTTTGATGAAATTTGGTTCAGAGTTACTATGAGTCTCGGGGAACGAGATAGGGTACTTTTTATCCCGAAAACTGGACGGTTTCTGAGGGAATAGTGATAAAAGGAGTCGCGGGAAACAGCTAGTATTATATATATAACCGCTAGATACGTGTCAGCCACACCAAACTATATTGCAAGAACTAAAGATATGTTAATTTGTAAGTGTAGTGTAGTGTTTCATATTAAATAAATATCGTTTATTCTTTGAACAGCATATTCTTTAAATATTTTGTGTACATCTGCACCCTCTCGTGAAAATAACTGTCTGACTGAATCGTTAAATCATAGATTCTAAAAATTTCCACCGTAAGGTTCAGTTTTCACTTTTATAAATTAAATTGTATTATTTAGCAAGTGCATCGTCTACGACGACGAGTTGTATGTGTGTGGAGGCCTCATGGAGACGCAAGTGGACTACGGTACCATTTGCAAACTTTATTTATTATAATTTTTATTAAAGGCATGGTTAAAAAATACGTTAATTATGAACGCGCTTTATAAAGTGTGTTGAAGTAAACATACACAAGTATACAAAGTTAAGAATAAAAATAAAGATAAGATCACTTATCATTGCGTCACGAAAATTGACTTAGTAGTATCCTTTCTTTGAAAACCGTTACTTTGTCTTTCTCTCAAACTTATTTATTCTTTAGCTTAAAAAACCTTTCCCATATACAGTGTGTGGCCTGTAATAGGAGCAATAAATTGAGGGATTGTATCCATGCCACAAACGTAACAAAATTTACTCTACAACTTGTGAAAATAACTTATTGTTTACTAAATATTAATGAATTAAGATTTTCCCAGCAAGCAATGTATTGCGAAAACTACGAAGTTTGTAGGCTGACAGTAGATGTCAACTAGACTATTGGATGGAGTACATTGAAAATGCTATTTAGTTTGTTCGAAAAAGTCCCAAATAATAAATTACATATTTTTTTAAAGTTGTAGAACAAATGTTGCTACGTTTATAGAGTAGAAACGATCCCTCAATTTATTGCTCCTATTACAGGCCACACACTGTATTTTCCTAGGCGTATGTAAGGTAGGTAAAAACGCATTAAATTTTGTTCAGTTGATTTTGAGAGCATAGGGGATAGGAAATAATCTATCTAATCTATATCCCCTATTTGGTATGGTACTGCTGGGCATGGGACAAAGGCACGTTGAGTTTCATTTATAAGATTGAACATTGACCACACTAACCTTTTATTATTGTGAGTGCCCAAACAACATGACCCCGTGGCGAAAGAACTTACTCGTGCAACAATTCACAGCAGCCCGCATACAATCTGCTACTTTACTATTTCAAAGCAGATTTTAGCTCTAACGCTTATAATGCTGGGCCTCTATTCTAATATGCTTTAACGATATTGCCTTTGACGTGTTTCTGTTTTGATAACTCTTATTTACTTGATAGTAATGGCCGAGTTAAAAACAATAACAAAACACGTCAAACGCAATATCGTTTTAAACCAGTAGAGTAGATAAACCAATCGCGCCACTGGTACATCACGTGACTTTTCGTATGACGTGATCTACCAGTGACGCGATTGGTTTAAAAACAAAGCGAATAGAAACGCTAGTTAGCGTACATATCTTGGCTAGGGCCTCTGTAATGGTTAGCTAAGAGTCAGTTAATGTCGATAAAGTCGTTCCTTAAGGCTGTTTCATTGGTCGATAGCCCGCATGCTTTGTGTGATACATTGCATCGCTGCAATAGCTCCTGGCTCAATAATGTTGTAACAACTCGTCAATGGATTGCTGCATGCGGACTATTGCCTTATAACACTGAGCCTATAGCGTTAAACTTTCATACACAAGTTTAAAGAAGGAACGACCTAACTGTCGCCAAAATGTCTCTGAGTACGGCGGTAAGTTGTGTGCTTAAGGCTCTGTTCTACACGGTAAAGCCTTCAACTTGTCAGACCCGGTGTGCCATTGGAAGAACATAATCAAGGCTAATTATTATAAACTATATCTTAATGACCATAAAGTTCATTTTTAAATATATCATTTTTAAAAATGTTATTTAAGAGTAAAGGAAACTGAACTTTATTTCTTTGCAAGTAGATTCAAATCCCCACTTACAAAAATCTTACTTTTTGTAGTATGGTGGGCTTCACGAGGATATTGTTTTTGACATGTCATCGTATTGTCAAATTTACGATAGCTTTTATTTACTTGAAAGTTCTAGCAAATATAATACGATCACATGTTAAAAGCAATAATGTTTAGAATAGACCCAGTTGCTGTACGTAGCGCTTCGTTTTTCGTCGGATATTACGCGAAACGCCGCGTATAGAAGCAATACAAAAACCGGGTGGAATCAAATTTACAAGGACCAAATCATGTTGCTGGGTTTGATCTTTCTTCTTTACATAGTATAAAACAAAGTACCTTTCTTCGTCTGTCTGTCTGTCTGTATATCCGCTAACTCCTCCTAAACCACTCAATGGATTTTGATGCGGTTTTCACCATCAGCAGAGGGATTGCACTGGGCGTATCGCGCCACCTTAGTAACCTTTCGCTCGACCATTCCGAGAGTGGATATCAGTCCAGGGCCGTCTTGAGCGATCGATCTCGGAGCGTGCCGTAATTACATAGTGAAATTAATTTTGTGAATAACCATAAACTTTTTATTATTTACTTGATATGTGGAATTGATTGATAGTAAAATACATGAAGAGCGGTTACATGTGGGTAAAGACCAAATAGTTGGACCATAGTCAAGCGTAGTTAACCATACAAACAACAAAAGTGAGAAAAAGTTCCGTTGTGACACGAAAATTATCCCTAAAAATGTATGGCTAATTTCCGTGTTACAACGGAAAAGTTTCATAGAAAATTTAATTGAGTGAGTTAGCGTGGCCAACTTTTTGGTCCTTACCCATGTTGTGTTAATGGTTGTTTGAATAAACAAAAGGACGCAAAATCATTCGTAATATGCTGAGTCTCATTTCTTAATGAATAAGAAACTATAGTATATTTCAAGGTCAAACTAAGCAGTGCCTCGCGAAAGTCATAGTCATAGCGTTTTAAATGTCTTTCGTCATAGTCGCTTAACTCTCGAGGAGTCGAGATATCTTATGGTCTATGGTCTACTTCATCAGTTCCACTTCACTTAATTATACTTTCTTAATGCAAATCCTGGACTTCTTACTGAAAATACCAAAATCACCATGTGTATGCCTATAATATTTGAAGAGTTCTCTCAATTTATCTAGGATCCTATGATAGATCCGAACGTGTTGACAATGAGACCAACTGGAAAGTGTATTCTCTCAAACGTATTTTTTTTTCAATTCGGTCCATCGTCTTTGAGTTATCGGGAACATGAAGAAATAATTCGACGAATGAAGAACCACCTCTATTCATGTCGGTTAAAGACACGTTGTTACGACCGCCGCAAGCGAGCGAGTGATATCTGGTGAGCTAAAACAATTTTTGCCCTCATTGATGTGTTCTAGGCGTATGACAACCCTAGCACTACACGTGCCGCGTGCGAAAGAATACAAGTTATAAGATAGTAAGAGAGGCATAGAGTAGGCACGTTTCTTTTGCCTATACAGAGTTTTTGCACGAAAGTGCAACTTCTATACTTGTACTATTACTTATTCTGTGCCATCAGTTAGATCATTTTTGAAACTAAGATACTGCTTGCTGATTGAACTTGCTGTTGGTATTTTTAGCTTCAGTAAACGTTACTCATATCGTATAAGCTAGCTAAGAAAATAAAATGTCTATGTTGCCTCCTCATTTATTTAAATTCACCACAAATTTTCAATAATGAACACGGTTGCTGATTTTAATTCCTTATGATTCGAATCTTAGTGATACCAAGTGGTAAAAACATGAGTCGAGAATCATTGGTATCCTATAGCGTGGGTGGAAGTCAGGTGAATTAGAACGTACCTACCTGATCCCCGGAGGACGCTGCTGCCGGCCGCCGGCGTGGCGACACCAAGAATTTAATATTGAATGGGAAAATAGGAGAAAATGTAATTCTTACTCCACCAATCTAAAGTCCTAGCCAATAGAAAAGTACCTACTTTACGGCTCGGAGCTTTCGTGAGATTACGTTGGTTAACAAAACAAAGATCTTTAGCTTGTCTTTAATTGAAAAAAACTAGATTATTTGATTTTTCAAGACGTAATTAGACGTGTATAATATCAACAATATGATTACGAATAAGCGTAATTGATGTTGAGTTGACCTTGCTTTTGCAGTTCGCCTTTTAAATACAGCAGTCAATGAGTTCATAAGACGTGAAAGATGAAAGGTTAACCATGCCGTCTTCAATTTCAGCGACAATCCATCCCCGTAACATTGCAATTTTTACTTCCACGACAAAGTAAATGAAACGGTTCTACATTCTACACGAGACATTACTTTTACTCGCGCGGACGAACTTGTACAATGTCCTTAGACGAGTCGAGTTACACCTCATACATTTTGAATCACCTATCCCGGGCGGAATTACAAGGAAGCCTGTCTCTGAATAAATGAGTCGAAAGAGGGAATATAAGCCGATTACGGTAACAGAGCGAGCCTTTGTCTTAACGAAGGACTAAGTTGAAGCTGTATTCATTATTAACAATGGTAATTTTACAATGTATTATTGAAAATTCGAACATTTTCCTTAGAATGATTAGAATAACTCGCACCTACCTACTTATTATTTCCGTGGTGAATGAGCATAATCTCGGTTATCCAATTTCCTACAGATTTTTATGAAACGGCGCGCAGGGAGGGAAGCTTAATTTTTGAACAATGGATATTCGCCTGAGAGGACCTCACTCATTGTATCATTCGCTTAATAAACGATGTTTAAATAAATTATACAATTTATTTACCAACCGTTGTTAGCTGCCGGTATAAATGTAAACGGTGTTAATAGACCTTACTTTTTATATTCAGTAATTAACTTGTTTTTTTCTGGTGGTTTATTTTATTTTATGATACAGAGATTTAAAAATATATTGTAAATAAGTTTTAAATATAAAGGGGTGTATTCAGGGCGAATGAGGGTCGGAGGCTATTCAGAGAGCGGCGGAGCGTGAAATGCGTGTGCTCATCCGATAAACAAACACCAAAAGCTAACCGCAGCCGCACCGTCGACGTCAGCCGGCCGCCCGCGCCCCGCGCCCGCGCCGCCCTACACCGCGCTTAAAAATATTATTACCCCACAAAATCTCTGCCGACCATTCAAAGCAAATTTCAGAGGTCAGGCTTTCATAACTTTCAACTTCGTTAAATATTTACGAAGAAAAAATCGTTATTGGACGCGTCGAACGCAGCGAAATAAATTATCCCCGCTCGTCGCAACTCTGCCTAGATACATAAATGCCATGCAACGGAAACTGAATTACGTAAATTCCCTTTAAAGCAGCTCTTAGCTGAAACTCATCAATAATTTAAAACATCGCTTAATCTGGATTAAGCAATTATCTAGATGGGATTCCGGTGTACCTTGTGAAAAGCGAAATCGTGAATTCCCTACCTTGTACAAATCGGGTGGAATTAAATTTTGTTTGAAGTGCGTTTAATTTGTGTCAGAGACTGTAGCAGCCTGAGGGCGCAAATATTTGTGTTGGACATTTCAAAGCCACTCGGTGTTTGCTCCGCGCTATGAAAAACGGTTGAGGGTGACGTCGCAGATGTAGATGCTCGTAGTAATCTAATATCTTCGCATTGATCGTGTTAGGGCGGTCGTAACAAGAATTATGATGGTTCTCATACATATATATCTCGCTGATGCAATGCTGCATCCAAAGCAATACAACTTTAAGCCTGTGCTAAGGTGCTTTACTACAAACGTGCGAATGTGTGACCCTTGGTGGCCTTTGTGCTCGATTGGCCTAGGTATTTTACTTATCGAAGGAGGATTTTCTTAATTCTATATATTTACTCATAATTAACCCTGCTGCCGAACGGTGTATTTGCATTTTGATGTTTCAACGTAGGTTAAGATCTTAGCTTTCTACCTGCTTTTCGCTGTTTCACTGAGGCAAAATTAAGACAAAACTTAGTAATTAAAAGTTACAATATTCAATAAACCCTTGGGCAGAACACAGCAATGTCGTATGTTTTTGCTAAAGGATTATAAAATATTCAGCTCCACGAATATACACAGCCAGCAACGTTAGCCAAAACATAGTTGTTGCAGAATTAAACCCCGTAAAGTTAGCGCCGCACGCGAAGCGGGCCGAAGTTCCAACTTGGTTAGTTAAGCCGGCCGGGCCCGCTTTATATGACGTGGGAGGGCTTTATCCAGCTGTAACATGTATGCACTTCGGCAACGAACCGCTTGCGCTACAAATGCAATTTCTTAGAAATATGATAGTTTCAAGTCAGCAATAACATATGGTTGTTGATTGATGGAAGAACGCTCAGTGCTTCAATTCGATGCAAATTTTAAGTTTTTGTTTTCTTAGATTTATTTATGTTTGTCTTTTGATACCAGCGTACTTTTAATGAGCAAATAAATATAGGGGGACCATCTCACACAAATTAAACTAGTCCCAAACTAAACTCTAGGCTTGTACTATGGTAACTTCACAACTATAAACATACTTATGTAGAGAAATACATAGAAAACATCCAAAACTCGAGAGCAAATAATCGCGCTCATTACAGGGATTTGAACCCAGGACCGCTGGCTTCGGAGGCAGGCCAACGTATCACCCTTACTTGATTTTATAACAATTTACTTTGGACAGTTTTTTAGTGTTCCGTAGTCAAACTAGGAACCCTGATAGTTTCGCCATGTCCTTCCGTGCGCAGCCTAGCACAGAGACTCTTAGTACTAGAAAGCAGTAGTTTGGCATGAATATACATATTAGTCACGCCAACAAAGTGGTAAAATAAAATCTTGATAAAATATTTTTTTTACGGTACCTCCCCTAAACGTAACGTGGGGATGTATTTTTTTCTTCTCGCCTACCCCATAGAGTGTGGGATGTCATGGGTTAGGTCTTTTAAAAATATTACGAGTTTGTTAAAACAATTTTTCGATTAAGTGATCCATTTATGAAATAGTAAGTTTTAAAGCGCAAATTTTTGCTAGAGTCAAGTGTCCCCTCCCCCTTTACAGCCAAACTACAAATACTAAACATCTGGGCCTCTATTTAGCTTAGGTGCGTTAAAACGATATCGTGTTTGACACGTTTAAGAATCGTTTATGTCACAGTCGCCATTATTGTAAATGACATAAGAATTAGCAAAACGTTAACAATACGGAAACAGGTCAAAAACAATATCGTTATAACGCAGTTGAATAGAGGCCCAGGGCTGGAATTCTACAAGGTAATAACGATATCGTTTCTGACCTGTTTCCGTATTGTCAACGTTTTGATAACTCTTACATATGTCATTTACAATAATGGCGACTGTGATATAAACGATTCTTAAAAGTGTCAAACACGATATCGTTTTAACGCACCAGTGGTGCTAGACAACTTGCATTCGACAATCGTTAGCGATAATGTTTCGATTGATAAATGTATGAAATTGACGTAAGCCACCGAGATAGTAACGTGACACTTACGTCAACTCCATATATTTTTCAGTCGAAACATAATCGCTAGCGAGTGTCGAATACACCTTGTCTAGCCCCACTGAATAGAGGCCCTGAAAAACAACTTAAATGAAAGAACATGTAATGAATTTTAAAGTAAAACTATCACGACTAAGTAGACATCATTGGTTCTTAAGATACAAGCGATTGAAGTTTTTATACCTACTAAAATCATCTAATTCAACTCAATTCAATTCAATAATTTATTTCAATCAACTTAGGATCATTGTGTTAGTTATACAATACAACAAATCTTAAAAATAGTGTTAATAGGAACTCACAAAACAATTATTTATAAAAAAACAAACAAGTTTGGACGTGGGTGAAGCTGGCAGCAGTAGGCTACGTACGGACAATCAAGCCTACTGGCAATCATGTTCAGGATGCTGGTAGTGCTAGCCCTAACTCTGCGCGCCAGAGATGCGCGCCGCTTGCGCATCGTGGCGTAGAAGCAGTCTACCCGCGCCTCCGCAAACATCCCTGACGCGCTGCAGAACCGAGGTAGCCCCATCAGCACCCTGAACGCGTTATTGTACTGCAGAGCGCTATACTGCCTTTGCGTGTATTTTACCCATAGGCTGCTTGTATAAAAGTTTGTGCAGTAGGCTCTAAAAAGACTTGACTTTAAATAGAATTAGACTTTAATTAGTTATTACTTCTTGATTTTTACGTTTGTAGTACTGGGGCTGGGGCCCTAGCCAATATGCACATGCAACTAACGTTTTTCTTTTCTATCGCTCAGAGTGTATGGAATAACAGTTGACCACGTGATTTATCGTAACGCATGAGAATGTCATCCCATACATTTTGAGTGATAGAAACGAAAAACGTTAGAAGCATTTGCATCTTAGCTAGGGCCCCTTAACGGCTTCGGAACCCTACACTGAGCATGGTCCGACATGCTTTTGCCCGGTTTAGTACAATATCTACTGTAGATTACTGCTCTATTTGGATCCAAATGGTTATAAATCAGGGAGTCGAATAAAATGAGGTCCTCCGATTATATCGTTTAATAACTTTATTTCAGACGTAACATCCATATTAAGTTATTAAAATCTTAAAAACTATAAATTAGTAATACAATGTAAATGTGGGGATTGGTTGATTTTTTAACCTCATCGTCGTCTATTTTTTTAAGCGCACCAAAATGGTCGATTTTTACATATTTCTGGAAGCTCGTTACTTTAAAACTTACTGGTGACTTCATTCTCACGCCTATGATACTAAGTACTATTATAATTGTGAACAAAATCACCGCGTGATGTATTTCTTCTTCTTTGCCTGGCCCTTCCCCATTTTATTTGGGGTCGGCCCTCCGTATCATGCGTCTCCAGGCTGCTCGGTCCTGGGTCGTCTCTTTGTTGACTTGGGCTTCTTTGAGGTTCTTATTTACTACAGAAATCCATGTGATTCCATTTGATTATTATATTTACAAAGTAATAAGTTAATGAAATAAAAAATACATGCCTCGGTACGAGCCCCGTTTTACGATAGCTTGTAACTTGTACCTACTTTCTTTAAGCGGTAATCTCTTTGCAACAATATGCATTCAAAAGAGACTTTTATAGTACAAGTTACAAGCTGAAGCAAGAAATGAGCCCCTGATTGTATGTGTTTAATAATGAAACAAAAGATCATAGGCTTTATTGCTACAATTATATATTTGAGATTTGTTAATTTCTCACCCCACCATCGGCTTAAGGGAGTGATTACTCCTAATAGCCCTTTTCATGTTAGTCGTACAAAATTATGCCTAATGTCGCTTCGTCACAATATTCTCGGGAACTCATTTACCGAATTAGTCAAAGGCCTCGAGGGTAACATGAGTAATATTGAAAAGGCTCGCGGCAAAAGCTTGACGGACATCCGGCGAGATTGAGGGGGTGCCGGGTGCCCCATACATACGCTAAACCGAAGCAGTCATACACTTTGACTTTGTAGCTATATTCTGTTCGCTATACAATTATTACACTGAGTCAGGGCTAACGAATCTTCGGACCTAGATTTTAGCAGTTAAGTAGCATTTACGACGCCAAAGGTTTATTATCTCGCTCGTTTTAGCGTGACAATTAGTGACTTTAGGCGCTGAATATGGTTCCATAATGTTTACACCAAATCATCATTTGGTAAAGTAAATCATTTTACAAACTTTCATTTCGAAAAGAGGTACCGCCGCATTATTTTGCACGCATATTGTGGTCAAAAGTCTAACCTAACCACACATTTATTGGTCATTTAACCTATGTAATATGTAATGGTTTAAGCACAAATACGTTTTTGCGTAATTAAAGTTTGTAAAACGTACTTTTGGTCAAAAGTACGGACCCCGCTGAATATGAGTGGGTGGTGGTACGAGTAGTAATATAATAATATCTTTATTTCGCAAGAAAAGTACATTAATACTTACATTAACAGTTGTTATTTATATTTATATGGTGAAAACCAAAAGTAAGCGTCAACTGACCCCCGTACTAGTTTGCACTGTATCACGGTGGGTCAGGATACTCCGTCCTTATAAGTATCAAGTAGGACAATCAATCAACATCAACGAGTAGGACCTTGTGTAGGGTCTAGATTGCTACCACCGTACCCACCGCCAACCAGCAGCGTTCGCATTGCTATGTTCAGGTGTGGGAATATGACAAACGTTTAAATTACTAGCATAAATGCATTATATTTTATTCCTCAGAGTTGGCAACGCATTTGGAGTCTTAAGATTTCAGTCTTGAAATTTAAATGAATGTATATCGGACTCAGATCTGACTTACTATCAGCCCCTTATTTCACCATCCTGATAATGACAGGTGACAGGTGACATTTCAGTGTACATATATGGCGCAGCTTATATGAAACCCAGTGATGTATCAGCGTGTTAACTTTGCAATGTATACCGAATTGTCGCCTCTCAGTGTCATTGTCAAGATGGTGAAATAGGGGGCAGATGGCCTGTATGCCCGTGTGCTGTTCCTTTGTAGTTAAAACAATGACAAGCTTTGCGTTAGGCTTCCAGCACTAAACAACACTAAATTCGATAAATCGGATGTCCCACCCCTATTACTCGTCATTCGAGACTAAATCATGAGACAGAAATGGAGCTACCGCCATAAAGAGCCCCGGGGGCTGCGACAGCGGACCGAACACCGGGCAAAAGCAATTACTCAACTGTTTATTGAAAGCTTAAGCCCTTTCCCGAAGTTGCTACACGCAATATAATCCGGTGTATAACTGTATTATGACATTTCTTTAGGTTTTTTCATTAAGCGAGTATTTGTAGGTACGTTTATTGAAATGAATCAGAAACCCTCCAAATGCCCAGAGGCTGAAAAGGGTTAAACTTGTTCCGAGTTGAGCAAAACGTGGCTCAATTTTAATATTGAAATTTGACCAGAGTGTTACGGGGAAAATAATATGACGAAAATGTAAAGTAAGCTAGTAGGCCTAGCCAAGATACAAATTCTGCTAAAGATTCGTCTCGTTTATGTTTTCTATCGATAAGCGATCGACGCGATTTGTCATCAGACTCACCAGCTTATCTCTGTCTATTTTGTTACATCGCTAACTTAGCGTTATGCATTTTACATAGACTAGGCCCCTGGGGCCCTAGCCGAGATGCAAACGCTACTTACGTTTTTCTTTTCTATCACTAAAAATGTATGAAATGACATTTTCGTACGTTACGATAAAATTCGTGGTCAACAGTCATCCCATACATTTTGAGTGATGCAAAATTCATGTACCTACCTTTAGAACAAACATTATTACGTGGTAACTCGTTTGCAATGCGCTTAACCTTTGAATGTATGTTACATAATGTAACATGTGCGCTCGTAAAGTGTTCTTTTTCGAAGTAATGTTTATGAAACTGCTTCGCGGTGGTTTCAATAACCTTTTTACACTGCAAGCGTTTAAATTAGCAAATAAAGGAAACATTGTGACGACGCGATTTTCTCAATGTATTTATGTACGTATTTCCCTGCATAAGGTTAGGGCACCTATTAACGAAGTTCTCAAAATCGGCATCCTTTGCCGTGGTATACTTATATTCGTGTTTTTACGAACGAGTAGATTCACTTTCTGCATTAAATTAACAACTCACAAGCTGCCTGTATCCACACAAACACGCAAAGCAACACGTAAGTAAACTAAAATGTAGGTAAAATGATTTGCGTATTAGTTGTAATGACTTATCTAATCCTAAGATTTTAAATTGATTAGTTGACGAAGCCTGTTGCTGATGTAATGTGTTATTTTATAATGCTGTATGCTTTTTTTAATAAATTTTGATTTTCTAATTGATTAGCTATATTTCTCTTTGCAATACTATATGCTAAGTATGTTTGTATGAGATTGTCCCCTAGTGATTATTATTTATTTGCTCAGTAAATGCTTCTTATCTATTCCTCAATAGAGAGTGGTATTTTTATAAATGTGTTACTATTGAATTAATTGTTACCGGTTAATAAGTAATTAAGCTGCTTTAAGAAATGTTAAAAATATTAAAGAAGAATTCCCAAAATTAAACTAAAATATCTAGTGCTGACGAGTGATTTACAAACTTCTCATATACTAACATCAATAATTCCCTCCATCTTATAACAAATTTAAAAATATCAATCTCAGAATTTGTAAGGATTTAAAAAAGGTAAAAAAAGGTACAAGATGTCCATCCAGTTATCAAGAGGAGACTACTGCTGAGAAGAAGTGCTGCAAAAAACTCAACAGTCAGTCATTTTTAGGGTTCCGTAGTCAAATTAGAAAGCTGTAATGGCATGAATATACATAGTAGTCACGCCAACAAATTAATAAAATAAAATTTTGAAAAAAGTTACTGTTAGGGTACCTCTTCTTCACGTAAAGTGGGGATAATTTTTTTTCTCGTCTATTCCATAGTGTGGGGTGTCGTTAGATAGGTCTTTCAAAAATATTACGGGTTTGTATGAAATATTCATCTTTAAAGCGCTTATTTTTGTTAGAGTCAAGTGTCCCCCCTACAGCCAAAACTAAAAATCTGAAAAAATAAATAATGAAAGAGCATATAAAGAATTTAAAGCTTAACTATCACGACTAAGTTGACATCATTAGTTATTGAGATACAGGCGATTAAAGTGTTTATACCTACTGAAATCATCTAAGACGGCACTAATTGACTTTATATATTACTTGTTGATTTTTATGTTTGTAGTACTTAACGGCTTCGGAGCCCTACACTGAGCATGGTCCGACATGCTCTTGCCCGGTTTTTTTTTAATATTGCTCTTGACAATTTCAATACTTAACCTATAGCATTATATGTATGTCTAAAATAATCAATATAATATAAAAACATCATGCATAGTCAAGCAGGAAAACGATTATGAGTTCGGATAAATTTTATTATTCCTGTTTCAGTCAAAGAACGAGAAAGGGGACATCAAAAAGTTCGACATTGAGGGAAGGGGAGGAAAATTTACCACAACGAGAGGAAGTCAACTAAGTTATTTAGTACCTGAGAGACCCATCGTCGATTGGGTGGAAAATGATTTTTCTCGAAGATAAACTTGACAGATCGATTTTTGGACTCGATAACCCCTTTTCTGCAAATTTCATCATAATAAATAGGTGCACAATGTTTTAAAATATTGCAAAAGCTCTTTCTATAATATATGAGAATATTAAAACGGACTTACGTCAAACAAACACGTTAAGTAGGCCTAAGTCCACTAGACGACGAAAAACGTTTTAATTGTAGTTTATTCCTATAACATTGTCGTTAAACGTAAAAATGTGAATCGATAGGTTTGTGAGTCGCTTATTAGCGATTAAACCTTGAATTAGGAAATGGTTTGAAGAAGGCGGACTTAAATCTACTGCTCAAAAAACAAGAGAGCAACTCGTACTACTAAAAATGCAATGCAATGCTGTAATTCTACCGATAGGTTGCCTAAATTATACAAGATTCACTAGCATTATGACTAAAATTGTCTTTCTCCAACGTGAAGTTCGCGCAATGTTTTATGTGGTTAATTATGTAAAACCGGTCAAGTGCGAGTCAAAATCGCGCACCGAGCGTTCCGTAGGTATTGTTATAAATCAAAAGATAAAGAAAGATAAAAGTTGTTTGTTCAGTAAGTAGGCCGCACGGGCACTTTTACACGTCAAAATTCTACTAGCGCTTCAAAGAGGAGACCACTGCTGAGAAGAAGCGCCACAAGAAACTTAACAGTCAGTATTTTTTTTTAAATATTGCTCATGACAATGACAGAACTTAACGTAGCATTATATAAAACAATTTTTTTTTTTTTTTTATGTTAAGGAGAAGGCACACGGGCACTCAGGCCACCTGATGGTAAGTGGAATCTGAGACCCACACACATTTGAATTCTCAAGACTAATCCTAAGACCTCAAATGCGTGGCCAACCCTGAGGACTAAGATGGAATGCCTCTATGCTAGTAATTTCACCGGTTGTCTTATCCTCACGCCGGAACACAATAATGCGAACACTGTTGCTTGGCGGGTGGTTAATGGATAAGATGGTGGTAGCGAATTAATAAAATTTAGAAATATATATCATGTTAAGCAGGAAAACGTGTCGAAACTTCTAATAAACACAAGAGCAAATAAATAATCAATTCGAATCAGCGCGAGCCCAACACCCACTTGACCATTTTTTTGTATTTGTTGGTTTTTCTTCGAAGTTTGTACTAATACAATCATACCAAATTTGACGCTTCTGTATTTTGTCGTTTTTACGATACAAAAAAAAAACGTTTCTTGTAAAGAGACCCCCGTCATCACTTTCATTGAAAAAAAAATGTTACTAAATCCGCCGTAATAACACATTCTGAAAACAAAAATACAGCTCTTTAAAGTTAGGACGGACAGCCGGACGGACAGCGTGGGCATATTAATAGGGGCCCGTTGGGATCCCTTCGGGCACGGAATACTAACAAAGTTGTATAAGTAACCAAACTATACAAATTTTGTACCCAATTATACGGCAGCCCTCTCACCCAGGGCCGTAAACGCGTATGTGCGTTTTACTCAACTGCTAAAAAAGGAGGTTAACTATGAATAAAACAAGATGCTATGTGGTACCTGGCGAAAACTAGTGTATGTGACGTTCCTAAAGAAGTCACTCGCCGAATTATTAAGCGAAGTAGTTCTCCCGTCAAAGCACTAAATATAAGCAGGGGCAGCTCTGCGAAATTGGTGGGTTAGCTTTGCCTGACGTGCGCGGGCGTCTTTCCATTACCGGTTAATATCGGGAAAAGTGGGTTATTTAAAAGAATTACTTGGTTAACTTATCAAATGGACGGCCCCGAGCCAAGTGCCCTCTTTAAATACGCTTTAGTAGACCAATAAAACAAATCATTTCATTTCATAATTAATTACAAATCGGCGTTGTACGTAGTAAATACATACGTTCCTAGTTAATAAAACTTTTGAAAATAGAGAAACTACAAAAGTTTAATTGTTACACTGATGAACGATGGACAAGATACATAAAATCAGGTATTGTAAAACCGGTTTTATTAAATACCTGTATTTAAATTGTCAAATTATTACCGCTAAATAAATAATACCTATATTCGAATTAGAGGTATTGTTGTCATAATGCTTTTGTTTTTATAGCTATGTATACTCTATTTACGATATTAAATACCTACATTCAATACCGCTACTCATTGTACCTGATAAGTAAGATGGCAATTAGACTGTAATTAACTGTAATTTTAGACTTGTCTAAGGCGTATCAAAGTATATTGCAATAACACCGAAAACATTTACAAAGACAAATACACGAGTATATGGACACTGACAGGTATTAAGTACTCGTAATTAGGGGTACTGATTTTTAGGGGTAAAGTATCAAATATACTTGAATACCGGTATTGATTATACCGCTAATCAGAGCCTTAGCAATATAAATAGCAGAATGCAATTATAACCGGTTATACTTCATTTAAAACCGGTAGTCAGAATACCGGTAACGATCCCTGCATAAAACACGTGAGTAAGAGAGATAGCTATTGTATCGACTCGATTGGCGTGAACAGAGCGAAAGTGGTTAATTGGGTCTTTTATGAATCTTGGGCGCGACAGAGCATTATGTACTTCCTGTTTATATGTAGGTAATATCATTAGGATATACATACGTATTCAATGAATTAATAGAAAATTCAAAAGTTAATAATGGTGATGATTTTATTACCATTACATAAATATACAATATTCCATGGGTAACAAATGAAAACGAACCTATAAGTGTGAGATAAAATCTAGTGTCTCTTTGAACTAGAGACTCGTTTCGTAACTCGAGGCGCGGCCGGGCGCTTTGAGCGTCTACAATATCAGCTTGCTCGTTTTGTTTCGCGATGAAATTAAAATCACGGGGACGCCGGCGGAGCCCCGCCAAGCGCCTCTCCTCCAATTTTTACACAAAATTGGCTGTCATGAAAGGCTCTCGCCCGCTAGGTGGATTTGTCCCGGTAATTTTGCTCTTCATTCACTTCAAAGGCTTAAAATGTAACTTACATTTTTTTTTACATGCATACAAAGAATACAAATGGATTCAAGTACAGCTCGTGCTATAGTTACGACTTAAACTTAACAAGGTAAACAAAAAGATAAACAATGATAAAATAGGTTTATTTCGTAGATAAGTAGGCCGCAAGGGCGCTTTTACATGTCAAAAATCTGCTAGCGGGTCCCACGAGGAGACCACACCAAAGTAAAAACATCACAAGAAATTCAATAGTATTATTTTTCATATTTATTTTACTATAACCTAATTTATTTATTAATTCAATCAATTTGTAATTCCTTTAATTATTCATTAACTTTCAATCACTCTCTTGCACTCATTCACAACTTTTGAAATGCGTGACACATCGAATATTATAAAGAGGAAAGATTTGTATGTTTAGGTCGGTGCACCTGGAGTTCCATATTCTCTGCCTTCTCATTGGGAGACAGGCGTAAAGGTATGTATTTTTTTGTTTCTGACGCATGAACCCAAAACTACTGGATCAATTTCAAAAATTATTTCAGCAGTAGTAACCTATCTTATTGCCGAGTAACTTTAGGCTTTGTTTAGTCTATGCGGACGAAGTCAAAGGCAACAAGTATTAAATTATATAAAACTATAAATATAAAATAATAATGTCTTGTGTATTTGAGCAGGAAAACGAGTCAAAAGACAGAATTACAACAAGATAAAAAAAAATATTTATGCTTAAATACGACGGCGCGGCGCACCACAACCACATTAAATAAAGTTTCGATACCTACGTTCTCCTACAGAAACAGTGTCCCCACGACTAAGTTCCTAATCGTTTAGGCCATTTAAGAGATATCAACTCTGAAAGAAGAGGTCACCACACCGTTATATAAATAAATAAATATCAGGGAGAATCTCACACAAATTGACCTAGTCCCAAACTACAAACTAACTAACTAAGCTCTAGGCTTGTGCTATGGGTAATGGACATCAATAAACATACTTATATAGAGAAATACATACCTATTTGAATACAAAGAAAACATCCAAGACTCAAAAACAAATATTCGCGCTCATCTCACAAATATCTGCTTTTAACGGGATTTGAACCGAGGACCGCTGGCTTCAGAGGCAGGGTCACTCCCAACGGCGGTTACACGTTATCGTCAAACCGTAACCGCGTATGGGGGTTTGTATCTAATACATAGTTTACATAGGTACATACAATCATACCATCACGCCTCCATTCCCAGAGCGGGATAGACAGAGCTACAGAAATACCAACAACTAAAAATGCCTTGTTTATAATTTTGCACATTCAGGCCAAGAAGTTAACTAGTGAATTAGTGGCAGGTTGCAAGCCCATCGCCTAACAGTACTACAAGCCCTTATTCCTTTAGTCGCCTCTTACGACATCCACGGGAAAACATGGAGTGGCACTATTCTAACCCGGCAACCCCACGGGGGAATAGTTATTTAGAAATCTTTAATTAGTTTAAGAGGCTCATCAGTTAAATTTCGCTATGGTTTTCAAAATAGTAGCCAGTCCGTCGACCGCGATGCATCCCAGACGAACTATTCCTGGTCCTGTTAATTTTAGATACAATCAATACTACTCGCAGTGCGGTGGTATCCTGCCGGCAAGCTTTCGGTTATTTATTAAAATTGCATAATGAAACAAGTATTAAGCTGCATGTAGAGAGCATCGGTAGCCTAGTGGCTGAGGGGGTCCACTCGTGATCGTTAGCTAAATATAACGAAACCTGCTAATATATTTATTGTTTACTAGCTTTCGCCTGCAACTCCGTGCGTGTTACAGGCTGTAAACTAAGTCTAACCGAATTTCAAGTCTATTAATTAAGGCGTAAAACACAACAAACAAATACACTTTCGCATTTTGAAATGTCAGTAAGAATAGAGATGTTTAAACGTCGCGAACAAAAATACATGCCTATTAAACTAGAACACGCGCGTGACTGTGCCGCCCTTTAACCCAAAGTACTCTCGAACTCGACTAGTCGGTGCTCGAAGCTCTACATCATTTGTCATGTCCTTTTAGTTCGCGGAGAGATAACACGGCATTGTGGTAGGTACGAGAGTGAAGTTGATATGGGAGATGTCTTCGAGGGGCATTAGCGGCGGTCACTGGCTCTCCGCGCTCAAAGGAACTCTCATTCCGCAACCCCCCCCCGCCCGCCGCCCACCCCCCTACCGGACGTCTATTAAAATTATTCGAGAATCCCAACACTTGCTTCGATCCGAACGGAGTTCGTAGCGTTCTATTATAGAACTCCTGCGGTCAGAACGTGTAAATATTCTTTACTTGAAATTTTATTTTGTTTCAATAGTTTGTAGAGAACGGACATCTTCGTTTTTTTCAAGTAGTTTGAAATACTGTAAGGAGATGAGAATGTATGCAACGAAATGAATAAAGAACTGTTTCTTAAAATTTGTACAATAAATTCTGCCCGTTTTCTAAGCAAAGGGGTTTTTAAAACATGAAAGCTTTTTGTGATTTTGTAAAAATAACAAAAACCTTGTTTTACCTTTTACTCGTCTCTCTTTGTGTATTGTTTTGCCCTTTGTTGTAATATTTGACACGTTTTTACCTACTCGTATGTGCCAGACTAGTAACATATAGTTTCATGTTAATAGGTCACACAATTTACTGAGCCTTATGTATGAGTATGTACAGGGTAAGCCATTATTCTCATTATCTCGGTGTCAGGGCTACGGCGTAGACCGTAGCAAGAGCCGTAGCCGTAGCACCCGAGGCTAAGTAATGACGGCCATATTTCACGAGGACACGCGGATGTAGGTATGGCATAACGTGATGAACTGATGCGTAGCGAGAGGACCAAGTAGATGCCAAATAAATAAGAAGTTTATTTTTGTTGTTTCAAACTAGTTATTAGGACACTTACTGAAAAACACAAACAAGGATGACGGTTTACTTAACAAAATTTGTTCACAGAACAAATTAAGTAAGTATCTTGTTTTCAATAGGTTTCTCTAGAGTGGAAGTTAAATACACGGTAATAGTACACGAGTTGTAACAAACATTTTGTTTTGTTACAGTAATCAATCAATTAAGAGGATTACGGTGCTGTGTAGCGCATATTAGGGTGGAGATGACGACAAAGAGCGCCCGCGGGACGGCGCGTCGAGCGCACGCGGCACCTCCGCACAGGTACCGGGGCTTCATGTGCCCGAGAACAATCCATCAAATTCGTGCTATTTGACGAGCACCATTATTCGACGGCCGCGAAACAAATGATTACAAATGAATCGGGCGCGGGACGCGCGGGAGGCGTTGCCATGGCGACCCGAGACGATCGATGTCCCCCCGCGCCCCGGCACCCGCGCCCGCGCACCCGCCGCCACGCAATTAAACAATGATTCACACGTAAAGTGATGACTGGCACGCGCCTCGACACCGGCCCGCGCGCCCGCGCCCGCCGGTGCTTCCTCGACACGCCGACAGGGCGAGCAACAAACTTTTTCGGTGCTGATGCTAACGAGTTGTACTAATTAGAGGCTGCGGTCGACGTGAAAGAAGTCTGCGAGTTCGCACGTAATGAGTCGCCGCCGCCCCGCCCCCCTCCCGCCCCGAGCGACGCACAAAGCCCCTGCCTTCACAAACGACTAATAATTCAGCTCTTTTGAAGCGTATTCCCTGTTTTATTGGATTCGCTGTTTGTGTGTCAATAAACCTACCTGCTACATTCATTTATGTTTGCGAAATAGAAAAGAGGAAATTTGGTCGATCGTTCGATTCAGATAACTTTGTCACGCAATTTCGAGCAAACGAGAAACACGTTGATGCCGAATGAGATACGAGTATGTGAGGGGAATGAGATAAACGCAGAATAAAAACATTCTGATACACATACACAGCGAAAGTAAGCTATCATGCATTTGTATAGTTACATAGTAGGTGGTGGTGGTGTATGATTAATATCAGATGTGAAACTTAAGAAAAAACTAACACATTACTATAGTTTTTATAGTAAGTTCAACGTGGTTGTAAGTATTGTACAAAGATTTAAAAAGATAAATGTAAAAATATTGCCAAAGTACGACCTTAACTATTACATGCCTATCTACGCTTATGCTAAATATCTTTTAACCAATTCCACTAGATCGAATTCGCGCCAAGCTCCAGGAGGCTCGCTCCTGATGACTCGTCGGTCTTAGTCATTGAAGCGCAACGTGTTTTATTTCCGACGCATTTCCTTAATCGACGTTTTTCTTGCCCAGTCGTCATTTTCGTCAAAGTATTAACGAATAAGATTTTTTATTTGTTTGTTTATAGTTATCGAAAAAGGCTCTATTTTTCAGTTGTGCGTATAGTTTGAAATGCAATTAAAATACGACATCAAAGCCTTTTGAAACGTACCAGACAAAAACCACAATTTGGTATCCATTTACCAGCTGAACGAGCTTTTTAATTGCGATGGATGGACCGCAACTATTATTACGCTATTAAAAAGCAATATTTATTCGAAATTGGTTTGGCGAGGGAGTGTTTGAACAGTCGACGGCGAGCGCGGCCGCGTATCGCGAATTAATTCGGTTCAGTTACATAGCATTAAAATTGGAGGCCCCCGCGTGCGCGGCCGCCCGGAAGGCTTTGCCTCAATCCCAATAAGCAATCGGCTGCGCTACCGAGCCATCAGCCGCCGCGGCCGCCTGCGCCGCCCGGCAGCCGATCGAACGGGCTTTTAACGGATCAGACAGTCTAAACTTTGACCAGCCATCCCCATTACGCCCCGAAGTTTATAGGGCTGTGCAATTATTCGACTGCTTTAATATTCCACTCGTTTGGAGCCGACTTCAAAGAAATGATAATCAAAATAAAAACAGGTGGAAACCGTTTGCGAAACCGCGGCCGAATGTTTATCATTTAATTAGAAGAGTTGGCGAGCACCGGCGGGCTCGCAGTGCGGGTAGGTATGTTGGCGTCGCGGGCAGATGTAAGTGCTGCATTTTAATTAAATCCTTCTTGCCGGGAGATAGCGCGCTCGCCGTCAAAAATTTAGGCCACATTTAGATCTTGTTCATTTGACCAAAAGTACGTACATTTAATTGACCAATAATTTTACAAACGTTATTTGGGCTTGTTGAATAAGTTAGGTTTGGTTAGACTTTTGATCAGATTTTATTCAAATATTGTGGCGATATGCAAGTTCGTAATATTGATTTAGTTTGCTTAATTACGATTTGGTAAAACATAAGTGAACCCGCTAACACGCTTTCGGGTGATTTTTTGTAAAGCAGATTTGCTTTTTCCCGGTGCGAGATTATTATTATTATCATTATTTTCGACGGTGAGGTGTGCGAGAGGTTGAATTCGCCGCGGGATGAATAGGGCGCGCGCTGCTGTTGACACAACTCATTACGCCGCGCGGGCAGCGCGCCGCGCCGCGCCGAGCCGCGCGACACTCCGCCAGTACGACACCCATTCACGACTTCTTTTTGCGACAGCTCTTGTATCATTACAAACAACTTCATACAGTTTACCGCCTTCAATTTTTTTAGTACTACATACTTATGCTTGCTTTTACGAGGACTATACTTAAATGTGCGTGTATCACTACGCAGTACATAAAATAAATGTAGGGATACTAGCGACCCGCCAGCGGCTTCGCCCGCTGCAAATTTTTTTTTGTTTCTTTCATGTCATTTAGGGGAATGAAAAGTAGATAGTAGCCGATCCTCAAACCTACTGAATATACAAATAAAATTTCATAAAAATCGGTCGAGCCGTTTCGGAGGAGTATGGTAACTAACACTGTGACACGAGAAATTTATACAGGGTGACTTCAAATTGGTAATACAAAACACTTGATTGTGGCTTAGTTAATGCCACACAGTATAATACATTAACCCCTTTTTTAAAATTAACTGTATTTAATTAATGCTAATTTTCGAACAAAACAAATAATTAAAGTCCCAAAGTGTGGTTACACTACATTTGCAATACAATCTTATTTTCTTTGATTAGTGACAATTACTAATCAAAACACGTTTTCTTCATAAATTGCGACAGGTGACGGATAACCAAAGAGGAAAGGGTTCATTTGAAATTCTTTAAACTTCTTTGTTAATTATTATGGTAGGATAACCATGTTAAGCCAACAAAAATGGGATAATTTAAAAATAAAAATAAAAATACTTCTGATTATTTTAAAAGTATTATAGACTTAATTGAGGGGCTAAGTTTAGGGGAAATGTGTGTAAAACATTGATTTTGTATTACCAGTTTGAAGTCACCCTGTATATTAGATTGATGATCCGTGGACATTTTTGATGTGTTTAGGACTGGCAATCATTTTGACATTGTATCCATGCCCTTTTAGACACTAGAGCACGCAACGCCGCTTTATAGTAAAATAAAACTATAAATACTGTCTTTTGGTCTTTAAAATTTAAACTTAGTTACTCTTGGTTACCCGTTTATGTATCTGCTCGCTTAAGGAAAAAGTTAACAAGTGTTTTAAAGTAAATAGTTAACGTTTCAAACATGACAATTCTATTTAATATCAAAAGTATATACCGGCAAAACAGTTTTCTTATTCGTGAGAGTAGAAATATAAACGAACTGTCAAGGAAGGTTGACATTGGTGTGTTTAACATCAATATCATAACTATGAGACGTACTTCAACAAACAGTTACTTTCCTTATTCTTAACTTCTGTCAGCTCTTAAATTGTTAACCCTTTGTGCCGTTTCTATGTAATATATCTTAATTATTTGTATTTAGTTTTTATTAATACCGAATCTTTAGTCGGTGCACCAATGATGACTTTATGCGATGTAAAAAAACTACTGCTACTGTATTGCTATTGGTGAGAACCTGTAATTGGCTTTTAGAATTTATGTAAGTTTTTAATGTATTTGTGTTAACTGTTGATTTTCCTTAAATAAATAAATAAATCAATATAATGTAAGCTCCCCAACTTTGCGTACTTAACGTTCGAAACGAACGAAGTCTTAAACATTATTTTTTGTCAACTGTACCGCTTCAAACTCACGGTTGTTATTATTTTTCTCAAAAGTGAACTTGCGCTGTGGAAACTTAGCCGGAACAGCCCTCGACTGCGAGTGGAATTTGTAATGAAATTCTTTAAAAATAGCCGCTTCGCAAACGCTTTTCCATCAATCAGTACGTACCTGGAGGGTACTTAAAATATTTTCAACTCTCCTGTTACGAAAGAAAGTACTTCGATTCCTAAATAGCGCTATGGAAAAGACATTTCCATCCCAAGAGAAAAATGTGTTGTCTATTGAATAATCTTAGAAAGTCAATACGAAATACTCTGTGATTCTTTTTACACTAGTTACACTAGATATTTTTTGAAAATAATTTTGTGTTGATTACTTTTAATGCTTCAAATAAGTGTATATATAAATATATTCACAGTATCGGTAATGCGCCTGCTAGTGCCTCCACGTCGTGTGTTAGGATGATGTGCTCAGGATAAAATTAACCTAATAACCCCGCTGCTGTTCTGAAATAATAAGACACCCGATGTTCAGCTCATTTCGCAGACGTCTTACATTTAACAGAAATATTTCATATGTTTTTGAGTAAGGTATTAGTATCCTTTATAGTGTCTAGACATCATGGCATGCCACTAAGGTGCAAGGTGGATTAAAAACAGTCGTCCTCGTCGAGTTCGAACTTCAAGAGCAAATGAGAAATATAAATCCGAAGTCCTTTATTAGAATTGCATTGTTAAGTTTTGAAACTTTTAGTAGCGACAAGGGAACGTGTAGTAAAAAATGCTGGCGGTTAAAAGATTAATTTTATCGACAAATGTAACACTTTTATGTAGATGATGGTACAATTTTCACGTGTCCCTTATTCTATAGTATAAGTACTATAATAGGGCCCCGCTGATAAGAAGTCAATCCTGACGCATTGCACAGCCATGAAATTTCTGAATATACGTTTTTTTGTGATTTTCCCCTGAACGTAAGCGAGTATCAAATTTGGGTTCGAACGACTCTGAGCGACGGCGAGGAGTGTGTTGCGGGAACAATAGAAAATCGATTGATTATTTAAATAGGATTTCCAGGGGCTTTTCATATCCCATATCATATCACCATCATTACCATTCTATGACCACTACGCATATTTTTACGCTTAGTTCACATTAAAGAGGTACCATCGTCGTATTATCAGCCGGAAAACATACAGCCAATTAAAGTGATTATACCTACTAAAATCATCTAAGACGGCACAAGTGTCCCCCCTACAGCCAAAACTACAAATACAAAAAATCAGAAAATATCTTAAATGAAAGAGTATATAACAAGTAAAACTATCACGACTAAGTAGACATCATTGGTTCTTGAGATACAGGCGATTAACGTGTTTATACCTACTAAAATCGTCTAAGACGGCACCGATTGACTTTAAATATAAAATTAGTTATTATATTAGTTGTTGATTTTTATGTTTGTAGCACTTAACGGCTTCGGAACCCTACACTGAGCATGGTCGGACATGCTCTTGCCCGGGTTTTTTAATAGAGTGACTAGCCCATTGTCCTTTATCTTAGACTAGTAGTAGTCGATACGATCGTGTTTTGAAATATTTTTCTAAATATTTTTAGTATGCGAATATTCCCCTCTCAATCGTAGAGAAATTCTTGACAGTTGATACGTTGCCAGCTCGTAGACGGTGGCGTCTGAATATAGGCTTTACGTAGACGGGAGAAGCTGCGACGTAGCGAGCAGCGATCTCGACTCGTAGCTACGTTACGCGAGCTCAGCTGGATAATTTCTGGGCTACGGAAATGGGTGTAGCACTTGCTGCTATATATCTACACTCTCCTGTTTACATGGGGAAATGCTTAACGTATATTAAAGTGTAGCGAAGATGGAACACATGTTTTAAAATATTCTGATAATGTTAGACATAAAAACATATACACAAAATAAGGAATAGTAATAGTCATGAGGAGTAAGATACTTGAATGAATTATATTTGTTACCTTTGATTTATTATACAGGGTATCCTGCATTAAAAGGTAAAACTAATTGATTTTGGTTTATCTAAACAACTTAACATGGATCTAGTAAAAATCTTACGGCTTTCGAGACAGTCAAAACTATTTCGATATTTCGCATTTTGTTACAGTAATTTCAATTCGAATTGTTCGTTCTAATTTTAAATATCTGTAAATTTAAATAGTCCGGTATAAACTGACACGCACTAAGTATGCATTCGCATTCTTAGTGGGTATCACTTTATAATGGACAATTTAGGTTTACTGGTGTTTAAAATTAGAAAACACAATCCGAATTGGCCCCAGTATCTAATTTATTTCTTTAAAGTTACAATATAGGCTTTAAGTCAAAACGATAGAACCTATAGCGTTATGAATGTAATGAATACTAATTAAAAAGGAAAAGAGTGATAGAAACAGCTTATATTTGAATAAAAATAAACGAGCCAGCTGCATAGTTGACGGCAAACACATCGACAGTAAACAATTTACTTTTGAAATAGTTTTTTTTTATGGATTATAAATATTTACCCTTTTGTAAATATTTATAATCCAGAGGGGCTCGCACACTTGTACCCGACGTAAGCCTTGTCCCGTATCCGTACCCGCGCTGCCGTATGCCGGAGGAGCGCGCACGGTTGTACCCCTGTCTGCCGAGACTTTGTGTCAATAGAGAGCGCGAATGTAAGGGTTCCTTGGGTTTAGTAGGGTGCAGACCCACCGTACCACTAAACCTTATCACTGACCAAAATTAGTATTATAAAGGTAGGTAGGTAGGAGGTAGGTTTAGGTTATGTTAGTTCTTCAGCTGGCCCGGAGGGCCAAACTACCCAGAAATAGGAGCTCTGCAATAGCAGAGCTCCGTCGACTCCGTTACATTCGATTTTAATAGTAATAACTGGTCTAAATACCACCAGTGGTACGGCCGAAGGGTACGGTGGGTCTGGAAGGGGTTTAGTACTAGTCAAATGAGGCTATAAGTACGGATACGGGACAAGGCATACGACGGGTACAATTATTGTGCGAGTCTTTCCGGCATACGACGGTACGGGTACGAATACGGGACTAGGCATAGGAAGGGTTAAGTTACAGTTGAACTTCCATATTTGTTCGGTTGGATTGACGATTATTTCACGAGGATGTGGGTCAACGAGTGCGCACCGAGAAACTGCCTTATTAACACCCGCTACTACCCCCATGACAACATTATAGTTTTCTTAACGAGGCCTCGAAAGTACTTTCTAAATCTCGTAAAACTTGCCATTACTTCTCGTCTGACGGCTTTTATTAAGTATCTACCACGTAAAATCCAAGTTTGTGGCTTCTAGCAATGGAAGGTTTTTATTCTATTTTTTCTGTATAATTACGGGGTATAACTGCGAGCTACCAATTTAATTTCAGTGAAGGAAGAACTGTGGCAAAAGCTAACGAATAATTCCAAATCAACCTGTGTCCCTAGACAAAATGATATGAATTCGGTGAAAATGTAAAGGACTGATGTATGCAAGGACTGGTTCTTCAGTTTATTATTCTAGTTACGGCTTTTGACGTAGAGACCCCGTCGTGTTGTTCTCCTAGACTGATTATTTTTAGCTTAATGTTTAGCCTTACATTTGTAATGATTTTATTTGTTCTAGCTTTAATAATTATTGTTTATAACTTTATTGAGTACTTGCAATGTAACTTACTTTTAAGTATAACCGTACTTTATGTTTGAAAAAATGACCTTCTGTTGGAGTTTCTTGGCGCTTCTTTTTCCGCAATGATGGTCTTATCCGAAGCGCTAGTAAATTCACTTCATATTATCGACGTGTAAAAGAGCCCTATGGTGGCCTATTTAGGTACTGAATAAACATTTTGATTTTGATTTTGATTTTTGATATGTTGCCGAACGATCGCGACGAATGCTAATTTCTATTACATACATTTTTGAGAATCGTCTAGAGTCCGTTATCGATTTTCGAGAGCTGGCAAAATGTATTCGTAAGCTGACTATCTATCGCGTCGACTGCTTACGTAAAGTGCATTTCGTCAGTCTGAAAACTTGCAAACGTTAGCGTTCTGCGTCTAGGCCCCCAGTGGCCGTACAATCTAGGTTGCATAATGTTAATTCCATACATTTGACAGATTCCTACAATCGTTCGTTTTGACGAATGGATGTTGCTAGCCCTACTGGGCCTCTATTCTACTGCGTTATAATAACGATATCGCGTTTGACGTGTTTTAGAATCGTTTAAGTCACAGTTGCTATTATTATAAATGACATAAGAGTTAACGTTTTGATAACTCTTAACTCTGCTTATGATATTGTTAACGTTACTATATATTACGAGTATAGCACTTAATCAGTTCACTGTAAAGATAAAGAGCAACGCGGTTTTGAAACCGAGAGGGGTTCAAATATAGACAAATAGAAGCCCATATGTTACACCATAATTAATATATACAACGTGTTACAAAATAATCCGTAAAAAAGAAATTACAAAAGTAGTGTCAACCCTTATTAAATAACGTCAGTTCAGTATCTTAGATATACAGTATACTAGGGTTGACACTACTTTCGCAATTTCTTTTTTACGGATTATTTTGTTACACGTTGTAAATATAAACAATTTACTCTGCTATTAGGTGCAAGAGGTCTTTAAAAGATTCCGGTAACTTTCTGGATGGATTATTACTTTGGATTTATTTCCTATAGGTACTGATTTATATATTACTATCTTATTTTATTTACATGTGTTATGTAGTGAAATCACTGCGGAGTGGAAAACCACGGTGGACCGCCATAAAAAGTGTTGTTTATGTAAATGTACGTAACAGTACCAGGGCTGGGATTCTACACGGTAATAACGATATCGTCTTTTTTTTATGTTAAGGAGAAGGCACCCGAGCACTCAGGCCACCTGATGGTAAGTGGAACCCATAGACATTTGAATTCTCAAGACTATAATCCTAAGACCTCAAATGCGTTGCCAACCCTGAGAATTAAGATGGAATGCCTCTATGCTAGTAATTTCACCGGTTTCCGTTTTGTCAACGTTTCGATAACTCTTATGTCATTTACAATAATGGTGACTGTGACATAAACGATTCTAAAACACGTCAAATACGATATCGTTATAATGCTGTAGAATAGAGGCCCAGTACTGAGTGCAACCCCTTCCGATAGGTTCAATTAACGTCCCCCGTCGCGACGCGCTCAGGCGAAATGCCTCGCCAAGTCAAACTTAACGAAGACTCATTTTATTAGTTCTCTAGTGTGTCAGTGAGAGCACAGGTCAGGGTTATATGTAGTTCTTCGCACTCGTATATAATATTTAAATAAAACACACGTGTGTGGTGAACAAACGACTTTTGCTGGGATTCTACACGGTTATAACGATATCGTCTTTGACGTGTTTCCATATTGTCAACGACCAACTATTCTAAAACACGTCAAACGCGATATCGTTATAACGCAATAGAATAGAGGCCCTGATGAGGTTACAAAGCCGACCCAATTGCTATGGAATCGCTTAAAAAATCACGAGATGGTGAGCCTTGATGTTACATTTCTTTAAGATAGTGACTTTTCGCTTTTTAGCTTTACGGTGCATAAAAGATGGTAGGGGTATAGAGAAGATTTATAAAGTATTGATCGGTTTTGTTAAGATGTCATTAGTGTTTCAGATCACAGAACGCGCAGCGCTGCACATCCATCAAGCGGCGTCACAACAGGCGTCGTTAGTGTCGCGGCCGGCCGGGTGCTCGCATAACCAACATTTTGGACATTACTGTAAAGGTGTCTCATTACATTTTACTAATTTTGAACCACCTCTAATCTATTGGGTAAATCCATCATTGCCTTACATTTAATCGTATTGTCAACATTACGATAGCTCTTATTTACTTGACGTTAATGGCGGCCTAGTTAAAAACAATCAAAGCTGGCCATTAACTCGGTAATCCGCTAATCGTTAATTAACGAAGTTAACTTTTCGAGTATAGGATTAACTTTTAAGTTAACTTTAAAAAAGTCGACTCGTTAACTTCCGTTAAAATTCCCCAAGTCCGTTAATCGTTAATCCAGTACCTACTATTTACTTACGCGTCGTGAAAAATAGGTTCAGCCTTGCTTTCAGACGAGAATTTATTAATGTTCATGAAGGAATATGGACATTATGCCAGATGACTAAATTACACACTCTAATTATACACGTCTTTTTGTTCCTAACCAGTTAACATGCAGAACCCAAACCAACAGTTTTTATAAGTAGATTACTAACGCAACGATATAAAAATGCAACTTTTATCACTTTTTAATGGATTAACGATTAACGTTAACTTGTGTTAAATCTTCCAAAATGTAACGCGATTAACGAAGTTAACTATTTAATTAACGGTGCCCAGCAGAGCATTGAAAACAATACGATAACATGTCAATAGCCATATGGTTTCACCGAGTGGAATAGAAACTCTGGTTTCATTTTAATTCGGTGATATCAGCTTTGTATAGTAAGAACTGGTTAGAGGCTGGGCATACATAAAAACATGTACAGCCAAGTCATAGACTAAGAGCACAGACTTAATTTAATCATGTTGCAGATTACGCCTTCACCACACCGCGAGGCAAAAGTAAAATTTCTGTATTGGATTACGTGGAGTATGTTGTGCGAGTGTAATAAGTATTTCGTGCGGCGGGGTGACGGGGCCGGGGAGGGCGGTCGAGCGGCAGAATCAAGGGCGCGCATGTGTCGGCGCGGGATGCTGCGCGGGGCGGGGCGCGCAGATCAATATCTCGCGTTACCCGGCAACGCCGCGCCAGACCGAGTGCCTCCCGTACTACGACCCCGCCGCCCGCCACCCTCCACCCACTACTCGCTTATTTAATACATGACGTATCTAGGATGCAAGCTTTTTCATGCTAAATGACAGTCGTAATATGCTGGGCCGTGTCACGCTGTGCCCGCTGACGCGTAGCACGGCGGATATCGACACTCGTATGTAGAAAACGTGTCACCATGTCGAGACTTCAAATGCTAGCAATATCCACTTGCCACTTGGTTCGGTCCTGAACTGCATCCTTCAGCAAACTAATACTCGAGATCAAAACATCTGTGGGCTCTGCTCGTATTTTTAAGCTGCTGATCGTATTCCAACACCTCACGTTCTTTGGTCATGTATCAATAGCAACCACAACTAAGAATAACAAATACTTATTGTCCCAATTAAGACAGTTCGGTGATAGTTGAGAGCCTGGAGATCATGTTAGGTTGCATTAAATTACAGTCTCGAGTGTATTATCAATGATAAGTAGGTAAAATACTTTTGACAACGCTACTTAATTAAATATATCCACTTACATTACAAGTTAAAACAACATTAACTAGACAGCTCGTAGATAGGTATAGTACAGTCAAAGAGACAATAGAATCGTGTGAAGATAATTTTGAGCTTTTCTCCTGTCCACCTACTTTAGCCGCTGACTTTACTTTCGAGTACGTACAGTTGAACTTATTAAAGTAAGAGTTGTTTGATTTAGTATGTCAATAGCTGCGACAAGGTACTAAAATGTTAAGTTACTTATGAGCGACTGTACACGTGACTACATTTTCGTGTCACGTGTTATACGACAAATTCTCATCTCTACCCCGTCAGTCCTTCAGAAAAATATTCTGAAACTAGGGCGCACAAAGGAATATAACGGTGAATATTATATTTTCAGAAAACTAATATTATTTTCATCAGAATAAATAAGTGTCGAGAGAGCTTGAGAGAACATATCGCATAGCAATAAAACTAAGCAGGGAGTCACCTCGTGTGCATGTTCCGATGAGTTCTCGAGGATTTACGACTTATCAAATAACTGTGGAGTTCATATACCTACACACATATAAGATGATTAAACAATTGTTTCGATATCATTTAAGCCATTCTAGCTTAGTTTTGCATACAGCAATAACAACTTGTTACCAGCGATGGAATATAAACTTCGGTTTTAAAATGTCAAACAAAAATATATTACCCGTTTTTAAGCCTTGTCAAATAGAAATTACCTACACTTACACGCACGCACATCATTCAGCAATGTGAATGTCAATCTTACGGGCACATACGAAAGTGTATTTTGCGCTGTCTCTCTTGACCATCATTGGCAGTGAACCTGTGGTGCGGGTATATCGTTCGTATCGTTGTAATGATGAGTTAGATAGGTTTCGGTTCTAACAATTGCATAACTGAGCATTGCGACGCTCCGGGGCGCCACGGCGCTGATCCGGGAGCTTCAAGAACCGGTATACTCACTCTTTTACAAACAAGCCGCAAATTAGAACATGTGAATTCAGTTGCAATATAAAAAAATATTAGGGGCCCGATTTCAAAGGTTTCAACGCAGTACAAAATATGACCTTTAATGTGTCTAGTTCTAATTCAATTTTGAATATTGGTTTTTATTCCTGTTACGGTGTATTTCGGCTATGTCAAGTTATTTATAGATACTCCCATGGACGTATTAGAGAAATAAGTCAGTGGATATCACATGCGAAGACAACTGTTCGGTTAAATAATATATAGTCTGGTGAACTAAACAGAAGCACATGGGGTTAGCTCCATGCGCTTCTGGTAGGACATTAATGTGTTTGAGGTTATATTTCGTCTTGCGTTGACCCCTATCAAATCGAGCCCTTTACAACGCGACAATATTAGTAGTGGTAGGACCTGGTGCAGGGTCCGTCCAGATCGCTACCACCATTTTTCCGCTGTATTCATATACTTACATAATTAATACATTTCCATACAAGCCTAGATTCTTCCATTCAAGAGGCAGATTTGACCAGTCAGTCAACATCCGTTACCTTTGTTTCACCAAAAGTTTTTGCGAAACTGATTCATTTCCCAAAAATATCAATTGTAAATTTAAAAAAATCCGAAGTTAAATATTTTGGGATTTTTATAAAACTAACCTATAGGGTTCTACACGACGGTCCTGAACTAAATCCCGAAATATTTACAGTTACGGAAAAAAGCAGTTTGATCAAATGATACGTTTGGAAAATGAATCAGTTTGCCAAAAAATTTTTGGTGAAACGAAAGGTTTCCCATCCGTTTAATGACGTAGAGGTACCCACCCCACAAGTTGACGCCATGCGAAAATTTAAATCACTGTAGTGATAAACGGAAGTTTTAGAGATATGGTTAGGACAAATCCGACATATTTTTCAATACTTTAATGAAACATAAATAGGAATAAACTTAATTAGGTATAAACTTATAGGTTCATGACAAGGTTCCGTAACATAAACTAATATATTAAGCATGATAAATAAACTTTACAGTGCCGACATAAAACACATCGTCATTGATGGTTATTAATGGTATCATTCTATTAAAATAATTGTCGTTGTAATTTTTTCGCTTTGTTTGTTTGTAACGCTTTCATAGCTAAACCACTGAACTGATATCCCGGGAAAGACATCCCAGAAAGAATAATAGTTCCCGAGGAAATAGCGATAAACGAGTTCTACGAAAACGAAGTCGCGGAGCAAATCGAGTTTAATTCAATCAATTATTAAATTAAATCATGATTTCATTTGCAACCATTTTTTTTAAATTTTTGATTGGAGAATTATGAACGCATATCATATGCAAGTAACATTTATTTTGGTATGCATGAGTCAGGATGCATAAAACCTAAACTATAAATGGTAACTACTAATGACTCCTTATATACAAAGATGTAATCGTCGTTTGGAAGTTAACGTCATTTACTTATGTAAAATAAATGGCATTAGCCAGGAGGGAACGAGCAGTACACTTTTAATGCGCCTCCTCCATTGCGTCAGCGTTATTTTCATCCCTCCCTGCTGACGAGCTCGCCGCCCAGGTACGATCAGGGAGCGTTCGTGAGACGGCATGCCCCTCGGTGTCTCACGACGCATTACTGACCTGTCACTCATAACAACCGGAACAGACAAATCCAAAAAATTAAGAAAAACGTGATCATTGTTTTGTACTTTTTGTTAATACGGGCTATGTTTTAAAGATATTCAAAATCGATTGATTGAATATTATTATAACGAGCCTAAACTTTATTTTTGCATGTATTTTTAAATTATTGCGATTAATATTAATTTGATTCGAAAAGGCGTTTATGGCTTGCAGAACGTTAGGAGTATTTACATCACTTACATAACATAACAACCGTATCAGCAGCTGACTTTAAGGGCGGCTACTTCAAACCGACAATTACTATTCAATTATGAGTTATATATTTTTGGCAGCGATATGTTAGAGTACCCATTGCATTTTATTTAGAATGGCAGTTGCGTAAGCAATGCGACACCGCGCATGATCCAGTGGTCGGACGACTTTTCGGTGAGCAGGCGCATGAAAAGGATGTAGTTGGTGGAGTGCCCCGTGGTGGACAGCGTGCCGCGCCGCTCGCCCGTCTTGTACAGCGGGCAATTATAGAATTGCCCGTCAGGAATATCTTCACGCTTCATCGGAATTAACCAAGTCTATAGAATAATTGGCTTTAATTAGTAAATAATACTTTAGAATGCTGCATTATTTCAATTCTCCCTTACGAGTTGTTTTGTTAGCCCAGGGCATTGCAGGCTTACCGGTGGAAACGTATCGTAGAGCACTTTGGCTAGTGACTCGTCAAGGTGAAAGGAATCCATGTTCCAGCGCGCACCCTCCAAGAACAGCCCGCTGATGTAGACGCCCTCCTCCGGCCGCTCCATCAGCTCAAACGTGCGCTGAACCTGCACACCACACGACCCTTACCAATACTCTGTTTAGCTTTAAGTCTTTTTTGAAATAAACAGTTTAATTGTTTTTTTTTTTACTCGGAGCTTAGATATCGTCAAGGACCGGACAAACGCCCGTCCTTATGAAAACATAACCCTGTTCCGTACAGCAGAGACTTCCTGATGATGTTACGATATTATATTTTATATTATTTATTTATTAACAGGTTTACACAAAATATCCTGTAAGTATAGCTAAATAGAAATCCTGATTATGTTACTGTAAAAGAAATTCAGAAGAAAATTAACGCCCAGCCACAAGCATATTAAAAGAACAGGGCTGGGATTCTACACGGTAATAACGATATCGTATTTGACGTGTTTCCGTATTGTCAACGTTTTGATAACTCTTATGTAATTTACAATAATGGCGACTGTGACATAAACGATTCTTTAACGTGTCAAACACGATATCGTTTTAACGCACCTGAATAGAGGCCCAGTATACCAATGTCAACGATTAGATATGCCCCAATGACGTCCGTAGACTGTGAACGAACTTTTTCGACTTATAAATGGGACCTAAATTCACAAATAAAATTTGGAAAAAAACTGATCATTCTTTATTATTGGCGAAACTGATTTTTTCTGGAACACAGACACCGGAATGTCAATCAATAATAAAATTGTCGTTGAATAAATTATACTATAATAAATCTATAAAATATGTAATAATGTTTTTATTAACAATATACCTAAGGAAGTCTTTGCTGTACGGAACAGGGTTATGTTTCGAAAATGACGGGTTTCGAAACATAACCCTGTCCGATCCTTGGTCATCGTCTCAACAGTGGGGCTAACACGCCGTACCGGGAACTAAAGTCAAGTACGTCAAACGGGAACTAGTGTCAAGTACGTCAAACGGGAACTAGTGTCAAATAAAAAGTAGCAATTATAATGAAATTATTAAAATGACAGCCACCCAGGGTTTAAGTTGCTTAGTAATAAAAGGACTCAAGTCGCACAAAACACATTTTTATTTTTAACCTTAGTCTATGTCAAAATCTTTTCCCGTCACTTGCTCGTACAAAGGCTTAAAAGCAAGGTGGTATGATATAAGGTATACCTCGTAATGGAAGGCAAGCTGGTCGATGGGAATTTTGTACTTCCTAGCGTAACTCTGCTGCGCGGCCGTGAGGAACGCCTGCGGGAAGTAGAAACCGGACAGCCAGAACACCACCGGTGGCCCGCTTGTGTGCCAGGTCTATCAAAATTGAAACATATTGCAAACAATTAATCGACGTATGCAGGCACCAGTAATAATAAAATAGTGGTCGCAAATATCAAACACTGCTCTTGTGCCTTCATTAATAGAGACGTGCGAAGTAATTTAAAATCGATGCTTGCTGATTTTTACAAAGAACTAGAATTAAAATTCCTTTGGACCTGGAGAAATTCTAGGCGAGCAAGCAGGTCATCGAAATAAGCAGCCATCGGTTTGAGCGAGGGGTAGCTCTTGCCAGCCCACAGCGCCGGGATGCGGCCGCGCACCATGCTCGTCAGCACCTCCTCCGTGATATCGGTTAGAACGCTCACACCTGAAACACAATTATTTATCAAAACCTTCTTTAGATGCAGCTGCAGAGTATCTGAGAACCTGTTGCAAACCTTGCACGGCACCAATGACGGCGCGGGAGCTGCTGCGCACGACGTTGACTAGCCGATCGTACCGCGCCGCCTCTTGGATGACCACGATGGACATAGGTGTCATGTCGGCCGGCTTGATGTCGCCCTCATGCGAGGGTCCCGACAGGATCTTGGCGGGCAGCCGCTTCAGCACATCCTCCGCGATGGCCATGGCCTGCTCCTCCGGCGTAGCACCGCTAGTGCCACCCGCCATCGTGTCCTGCGAACACATTACCGCAACTAAAACTCGCCGGCTAACAATTTGTTAACGAATTAAGACGAAAGTTGTTTAAGATAAGCTTACACCACATACAGAAGTATGATGAGTATTTAACTTACCACATATTTCTTGACAAGATCCTTGATGCATGAAATTTTAAATTATAAGTATACGACAATATTTTTGTATTGACTCTTTAGCAAAAAGGGAACAATAGTTTCAATTTCATAGAAATGACTCACCAAGCGATCCTTTATTATAAACAGCGACCGTATGAATGAAAGATAAAAAAAAAGATTATAGTAAAACATACTTAAAAAGCACGGAAAGTAGGAATAAACCTCCTTATTCAATATATTTATCTACAATATTATATCTTTGAGCATTAAGACCTTATTACAGAATAGAGATTTATTTTATTGTAAATAAATGTGTCGGTTTCAAAACATACTAAACATTATTTTAATCAAAGCATTTTTAAGTAATATAATATTTCCGATGTTTATGGGGAAACTTAGGTGAAATGGATAGAACATTTTTGCATCAAAAAAGATGCATAAACTCTCTCACCTCTCAATTAAAATTATATAAGCAAATCAGTGAAAGTAATACAAATAAATAAACATAAAGTGTACTCCTCTTAATCTTTTTTGTGAAACGTCATAACTTAAAATGTCCTGAAAACGCCTGTAAATGGGTGTAATCCGATAGAGGGTCGCCTGAAACGGTCTGAAAACAAGTTTCAGGCGCCTGAAATCAACGGTAAGTTGGTCAAAATTTTTATAATTTAGTATGTGACAGAGCTACCTCTGAAACGGACTGAAATGATATTTCAGCTTGCTGAAAACGCTTCCAAAGCACCAAAAAACACTACTGAAAATTAGACGCCCTAGTCCACCGGCGTAACAAATTAACCAATATGGACCAAGTTCTGTTTTAAGCCAGGGACGACTACTTTATTCCTTTCATAAAACGACGGTCGTATGCGATTAAACAAAACGTCTAGATCAGTGTATACAACTTGAATAGCTTGCGCACCTGCGTGAGGATGGCGGTGTCGAGCAGCTCCGCCGACTCGCGGAAATGCTTGGTGATGTCGGCGTTGGGGTGGAACCCGAACACGTCGGGCGGCGTCGCCACCGGCAGCGAGCGCGCGAACGTTATGAAATCCGCGTGCTCGCTCACAAACGGGATGTAGTATGTACCTGTTGTCACAAGCGCCAAACCGACTTAAAATATTGTAGAGATTTTCAATTAGCACATTAACCCCTCGTCTGTCTTGACACAGATCTGTGCTCAAAGTTTGGATGGCTTTTTGTATTTTTTATTTTAAAAAAAATACTAGAACTTGGTATTTTTCACCTCTGACCGATGAGGGGTTAAGAGGGTACATACAATTAGTTGCAAAACTGAGTCAATATTAGCACCTTAGTAGAATGTTAATAAGTCGATGACAATCAAAGCTATTTTCAAATGCTTAGTACAGAATAGTTATCCTTGAAGTAAGCTACAAAACTGCTGTATAAATACTTTTTTTGTCATTTATATTTTTTTAAATATTTTGAACCAAAAACTGTAAAAATTCAATTAATGTTTTATACTAGTAATTTAGTTTTCTCTGTGGCAACCCCAAATAAGAAAACTATTTAAAATAGAGAATTCCATTCTTTTTAAAATGAGGTATCAACTGCTTGAATCAGGGACGTAGTTTTCTAGTTATTGCAGAATTTTAATCCCCTACCATAGTGAACTAACAACCAGTTTGTCTGGCTAATTTGTCTCGGTGCAAAAGTGAACCGTGCACCGAACTAATGTTGCCAATAACTGCCACCAAAAGTATGTCCGATTTTAATAATTTTCTACTTATTTAAAAAGGCTAAATTTCTTTAATTTTATTAGCGTCCTTATTTTGGGTTGCCACAGAGAGAATTAACATATTAGACAAAAAAAAAGTTAAATTCAACAGTTTTTACGATAAAATTAGTTAAAAACTGTAAATGACAGGTAAATCATTTGGTAGGAGTATTTGTAGCAAATTTCAAGGAGTACTTGTCGTATTAAACATTTAAGAATACTTTTAACTATCATCAACTTATTTACATTCTACTAAGGTGCTAATAGGCCGATGATGATGATGATGTAATGCTTATTTGTATCCACTTTTGGTGATCCTAATAGATAAATTAATAAAAAAATAACCTAAAGGTTAAAATATAATATGCAACATTCAGCCATTACCAGTAGACTCGAGACTGTACTTCTCCTCGCCAATGGTAAGGGGGTTATAAAACTTGTACAGTATAGTGTTGAGGCAGCGACGGTCCCAGTCGTCCGTCACTCGCCCGCCGTAGTTGCATTCGCCGGTCAAGTAGCGGAGTGCGACGAACTGCACGTCCTGGTCAAACATCACATCGCATTAAATATTATTATGAATTATGATGTATCAAAAGTGGAATGAATGTCAATAGGGGGCTGATCATGAGGAGTGCATCCAGCAGCCGGACAGTACATATACTGTAGGTTATAATGCTATATTATTGCCTATCGTAAGAGACTGACATAACCAAACCTCAGCGTCTCTCAATAGATGACGTGGTGGCATCCATGAAGGTTTTACGCCATCCAAAATGGGAACACGTAAGCGCTCACTTGATATTCGTTGAGGAACATGTAGAGCTGCGTGACGCTGATGCGCAGGTCGGTCTCGTTGAACTCGTAGCGGATGTTCCAGCCCAGCGGGCCGAACTGCCGCCGCTCTTGCACTACAGCGTGGAAAAAGCACAGCGCAAACAACAGCTTCTTGAAATTTTTCGATTGCTTGTTGCCTTCAAACCATTCCGGGTCGTTGATGGGGTCGCTCTGGAACGAGCGGGCAACGTTCGCTCGAAGACCTACAAAAAAAACATCGACCGTTCACGCAGTTTTGTTTTTGATTGTACCCCAGTCACGTTATTCTAATTACTAGAGTTCTGACCTGCCGGCGGTTCATTGGTCATTTTGACTCCATTTTGCAACACGTAAACTGGGAAGTGGTCAGCTGGATAAGAAGTGAGCCAAAGCCTGAAGTCTGGATGAGTAGTATCTGGTGTCAAACCTTCACATATCTGTAACAATAATGCCTCTCATATTACGCATTTGTTTTTAACCCCCGACGCAAAAAGAGGGGTGTTATAAGTTTGACCTGTAAGTGTGTGTGTTTGTGTGTGTGTCTGTCTGTGGCACCGTAGCTCTTAAATGGATGAACCGATATGAATGAGTTTTTTTTAAAACGAAAGCAGGCTTTCTAGTGGCGGTTCTTAGATATGTTTTATAAAAATCGGTTCAGCCGTTTTTGAGATATTGAGTTTTTAGGGGGTTGAGGGTGATTCTTCGGGGCCCTGATTTTTCACGTCCGGGGGCTTAGTACAATGAACTCTTAGTTTATAAGGTTGTTTTTTTTTTAGGAGGTGACTGATATTCATGTTTAACTGGGACATCGGTCGATTTTTGTGTAACTGATTCTAAATATAGACAAAAAAATAAAAACACCCATTATTCTTACTACTCTGTCGTGTCCGTTCTCCATTTTCTTGAAATCATATGATAATAACTTAAATTTAGTCAACTTTATCAATATCTTGAGTGACCACATACAAAGAAGATTAGTTGTTGAATTAAAAAAATTCAACAAATATTTTTTACATGCAATATTATTCTTATAACTGAGGATTTAACATTTGTCCGCCGTAAAATTCTTATTACTCTGGAGTGGGCTTAAATCAGGTGTATCATAAAGATATTTAAAAACCTAGCGAAAAGTCCCACGTGGGCCGGTTTTTAGTCGCGTTCCGAACGTGTCAGGTGGTGGACGTGTCGGCTGATGCTCATCGCTCCGGAGTTACGAAGGTAAATATATCATTACTCTGTCCTTGGTTTAGTAACATTCTTATCACTCTGTTAGTTTTTTTAACACGTGTGTAATATTTAAAAAATATAACTTGTGCTTGATTAACTGCTTTACGTGCTATCTTACCGTAGCATTAACGGTAGCCTTCCAGTATGTTTGTATTATGTACCATCAGCTTGTTTTCATTTTTTTCTTACTCCTCTGTCTCTTATTGTTTTGGAGTTATGGACAGCGGAATAAGAAAATCATCAGTTTTCATAGTTCTTTTTCACTTTCGATGTTGTTATTTATTATTTAGAATATTATTATTGTTACTATGTTTACATTTTAATGGCTCCTAGAACAACTTATTTCTTTATTTTTAAGTTTTTTTTAAGTTTTGAAAATTTACCGACTGACTTCGATTATGAAGCCTTGTGCAGTTTGTATTTTTATTAAGACCGATTATAAATGGGTATCATTAAATAAAAATAAATAACATTAAAATTAACAATATGTAAAAAATATGCTAAGAAATATTTGTGTACTTTCATTTTTTATATACATTCTTATATTTTTTAATAAAAATAAGGCTGATTATAAGAATATTGTGATTTATTGAATTGATTAAAAACACAATGGATAATTGCACATTGTTTTATTTTTAAATAATTTAAATACCGAGAAAAACACATATTTTTTAATATTTTAAACCTATTCTTACTCCTCTGTCGTCAATTTCTTATTCCTCTGGGCACAACAATTAAAAAGTTAATTATTTTCTTTACGAGTTCATAAAAATGAGTGCCAAAACCATATTCATGTTTCTAAATAAATCTACTTTCATGGGAGAATATATTTATTACTCAAATAAGCGAAAAAAAATACGACAGAGGAATAAGATAAAAATCACGACCTCGAAGAATCACCCTTAAAAGCCCCCACCTACTTTCAGAGCTGATATCTCTTAAACGGCTCAACCAATTTTCATGAAATCTTGCTATTCTTAGTTCTCTATGCCGATTAATGTAGCTTTATGAGTAACGATGCCATAAACAGACACTCAGATGGAGAAGTTTAAAATGCGTGAAATAAAAAAAAATGAAATTTAAGAAACGACTGACTAAATAATTTGTAAAAAAACCTCTAAATAGTAAAAAATAATAAGTAGTGGCCCTAAGGGCTGATTGTTTGATAAGTAGATAGTTAACTGAACACTGACATTAACTAAACTAACACGGTGGAGGACCGCTAATTAAATGAAAAACTTATAGTTTCTTACGTTTTAGAGGTTTTTTTACAGACTATTTAGTCAGGGGTTTCTTAAATTTCTAATTTAATTGTTTATTTTTAATCATCTATGTATAGATATGGAACTCCTCCGTAAGTTCATGCCCGGGACAAAAAGACTTGAAATATGCAAATAATATTCCTTGAGTATCCTCGACAAGAAGAAAACAGGTTGTTATCTTGGATTACGTACATATAATTCTTAAACGCTTGAACTTCCTATTTAATCAAATTGTCCAAGATCATACCTTCTCTAACATCGGCATCCAACTTTTGGCTAGATGGCAGTTTTGCAGCACTACCCAGGTACCACTTCGGACGCCTTCATCGATAAGCTTCACGGCTATGGGGCCCTGGCCCTGTCCCAATGACAGGGAGAAAAGACGAGATGCTCCAAAGCCCTGTAAGTATCATTATTTACCGACTTTCCTACTAAGTTCATCAATATAAAACTGTTTGGAATTATCAAGTTTAGGTTCTAACATATTGAAGTACCAAATCTTATTCTTTCCAGTGGCTTTAGCTACCTCCACACTAAATTTCATGAACACCGATGCTGCAGCTGAGTCGTGTAAGCGTTACAAAAAGACAAAAAAAACAACTTTAAACAGCGTAGTTATATTAAAATAGTAGACATTTGAAAAGGAGTCAGGTCTACTTGAAATGATAGCGTGCGTTTACCTGATCATCAGCGAATTTGAGCAAAGTTCCCATGGGATCTGATCCCGGCGTTAACACGAACAGAAGAGGTATGCAGCAATGCGAGTCTGAGTAAGAAGAGCTCAGGTCGAACAACGGAGGCTCCACGAATTGGCGGCCCATATTCGCTGCAAATCACAAGTAATGTCTATTTCTTTATAATTACCTTGTAAAGACTGTATTGAAAAGTATAAGGACAAGTGAAATATGAAATAACTTTTTAAATGTTTTTTATTTTACATAAATATGTTCTTGGCTTATGATTGAAAGACATTTTTAAACGTTTTACTGATAACTAAAATACTATTAAGTTTGCTTTCGGGCGACTTTTCGCACTTGGCTTCGGACATTTTTCATCAGATTACGGACAACGTTTCCGGTAACTAGTTTCGACGCTTTTAGCCAGTCTTTTTTAAATTTGTCTACGGAATACGCTGCTGAGAAGCGTTGCCGAAGTTTTCTCTTCATGATTGCCCAATATTCTTCGATGGGGCGGACCTCAGGGTAATTTGGCGGATTCATATTCTTATCAACATATCGCACGTCGTGGGTTTCCATTCACTCTCTGGTGCGGGCGGCATAGTGGCAACTAGCCAAATCGGGCCAAAATAAAGTAGAGCCCCTGTGGAGTCGAATCATTGGCAGAATCCTTTTTTTCAAACATTCCCTGATATATAGATCGGTTGTCATCGTGGATGTAGTGATGAACGCCGTAGATTTCATGCCGCATTCGCATATGGCCTGCCACACCATTGCTTTAGACCCAAATTTTTCGGCATAAATTGACGTTTGGTTCTCATTCAGGTGTTCTCCTTTGCGAACAGTAAAGTACTGAGGGCCGGGTAGAACAGAATAATCCAGTTTGACGTAGGTTTCGTCGTCTTGAATTATGCACACTTCATTTTTGGTTAAAACTGTGTCGTATAACTTTCGAAGACGATGTTTAACATTTGCAGCCTGTTTTGGAGTTCGTTTTGGCTTCCGTTGCTTTCGATAAGTTACCAAGTCGTTACGCTTCTTGGCCTTCTGAACCATTCCTACAGAAGTTCTGCACTTTTTAGCCACATCTCTTATCGAAGCACTGGGCGAGTTTTTGATTGTTCGCAATATTTTAGAGTCGATATTGCAATTATGTGAGCCAGTTCTTCGACCACTTTTTGGCTTGTCATTAAAAGAGAAGTCTTCCCCGTACTTTTTAATAGCATTGTAAACCGCAGAACGACTCACCTTCTTGATTTTTGCGATCTTTCTCATGGACATACCCTTTTCTCGTATATATTTGTCCACGATTCCTTTTCGTTGCTCGGGTGTAAGGCCTATCATTTTGTGAAATCAAAAGTAATCCGAAAAAAAATCTTAGTAACTGAGTTCAATACCATAGCATCTATGACATAATGTGACATTCATATTTTTAAAACAAATAAAACAAGGATGGTGGCCAGTTAAAGTTGTCCTTGTACTTTTCGATACAGTCTTTAAACATGCAATTACGAATTTTACTAGTAAATGATTTTTATTTAAGAATGTAAGTTGTTCCTACCTTCCACAAAATCCTGAACAGCTGGAACCATCATATCCAATCGCATACAACGCAGAACCATTAGTTTCTGTAGAATAAACAGGTTAATAATTATTTATCGTAAATCAAAAGAGCATTAAGTGTCCAAAATTGTAATACCTCGAAGGGAGAGAACTTTTTATTCCATGGTTCCGGTAGTGGTTGGCGATGAGGATCCAAAGTGTCACAGTAAGTTTCCCATTCGTTTGATTTTTGCAGGAAATGGTCCAGTATCCCGTGAAATGATTCGATTTCGTTTAAACTGTTATTAAATGGAATACCTCATAAAAGTTTTTGTTATTATTTTAAGACAAATTAACGGAAGTGTCAAGTGTTTGAAAAGTACCCGTTAAAGTCTGACCAAGCCTGCGGGCTCAGGAAGGAGATGGGGTTGGGCACCACGCTCCGCGGCTGCGCGCCGCCCATCAGGAACAACACGTGTTTCTGATCCAGGCGCCCTTCCGCCACCATTACAGTAATTGTCAATAACAAGGAAAATACCATTTTATCCTAAAACCAAAATATAAAAATATGAGCGGATAACCTATAAATGATTAAAACACTATAAACCGACTCCAAATTATTAAAGAGTTCCATTGACGGATCCATAGATCCCATGACAAGATGTTGACTAAATTAAAACAGGTCCATGAGATATATCCTATTCATAAAACACTACCTAAATTGCTAATAGGTATAGTGTGGGGCACCTACGGTCGTAAAAGTTGGGCATGCATTCACGCAATTAAATTGTCTATGATTTTTTACCGTTGTGTGAGTAAAATTAGCCATACAATAATAAGTAAGGATGCTTTTCGTCACACAACGGATTTTTTTTCGCCTTTGCATGATTTTAACTACTCTTAACTATGGTCCAACTTTTTGGTCCTCACTCTTTTCAAGACTTCCCTCGATTTGTCCAGGATTCCATCATCAGATCCTGACCTGGTGTCATGGGACCACCTGAAAAACATAAGCTTTCAAACAAAAAAAACCCAAATCGCTCCAGCCATCATCGAGTAATAGGAAGTATACATAAAATAAAATATTCTATGGACCACTTCGTCTTTTTCAACGTTGGTTAAAAAAGTGGCACAAAAATAATTTGTCAGTAAATCGAACCTTTTCGAAGAGACTCCTGCATATGTTATTGTAAAGCGAGTATGTGAAGTAAGCGCGTAGTATCGCCAGCCGCGCAGGGATTTCCTCTACCTTCTCAGTATTATCTATGGCAGCAGTGAACAGGCCTTCAAACCACCCCAAAGAGTATTGGTACATGGGATCGATATTTGCTAGAGATGCTGCAAAGTAAATATTATGTAAAACTATTCGAACCATGCGATAGAAGAGTTAATGACTTTACGCACAGTCTATTAACAAAATTTAATTACAATTAGATAGATGGTTGAGGCTTACAAGATCAACAAACATTCGTTTTGTTCATTAACAAAAATAACACAAGGAAATTTTTTGATGAAAAAAGCGTCAGAAGAACACGAGTCGTCTGAGAACTCTCTTCCGAGTCATTCCGATCAGTAGGTGGGCTTAGCATCGATTTTTTTCTCTGTGTAGCCGTTTGGGATTTTTACGGTAAGTGTCTGCACCAAAGTTAAAATCTATAGCTGTAAACTAATACAGTGCATCAGAAGCAGATGAATCAATGAAATTTAGCAATTTACCAATAAGGAAAAACAAGTTGGTTGAATGCACTGCAATCGGTACGTAATCGTCTCGGGCGACGTCAATAGCTTTTTCGGTGACCATTGCCACTTCTTGCTTGTCTTTGATCTCGTTGGACATTTCTTTAGCGGAGTTTAAAATCTAGAAAAATATTATTATTTGAGCACAGTGTCGAAGTGTCTGCAATTTTTAACACGCTTTTGTTAGCATCGCTTGACTTTTGTAACTGTGTGATAAAATCTTGGAAGTCAATTTTAATCTAGTTATAGTAGCCAGATTGCAAAACCTAATGATAAATCAACAAGATGATATTAGCAAACTAGTATTATCCAGGCGGAAGGTGGCTATCGGAACGCGCAGTAAATAGTAGGACCTTCAAGTATGAACTCGTTTGGCTGGTGGCGTTAATAAAGAGTTGCTTATTAGTTATTCAAGTACAGTCGGAAACAATAAATTGTGCCTTTTCTTACCTGCACGGCCTCCTCGTCTTCTAGCAGATGCTCAGATGTAGACAGTACGTTGAGAATCTTCTTTTCAATATCCTGTAAAAGCCTTCTGTGCTCGGCACTTTGTGTTGTAAGATCAGATTTGGCTTGCTGCAGGTCAGGTCTTTCTCTTGCCACTACTCGAGCGAGGAGCTGGGCTTCGAGACCATCTTTAGCTAACATGAAGTTAACCAACGTCACGCGCACGCCCACTTCGGGTAAATAGTGAGGGTTTGCTAACTTTGTGCTGATATATAGTCTGTAGAGAAGATTAGGGATTGGCAAAATCAGTAAGGCAATTATCAAATCTTCAATAAGATTGACAGTACAGAAATCTTTAAAAAGTAGCACTTACTTGAAATCTTTGCTGTACTCTACGATAGTATCACCGATTTTAATACAAAGAGCGCCACCCTGACGAAATGTTTGTTGTTGAAGTAAGGGTTCCAGCATCGGATCCAATTCCTCCAGCACGTTTTCTAACAAAACCTGTGAGAAACAAAATTCAAGTTCATAGTATCGAGATGAACCCTAACTCCTTATCTAACAGAAAGCTACGAGGATCAAATACCGGCTGCCCAAATTGCACGGCGTTCTCCAGGACCCGCCCCAGGTCTGCTTGTGTCATGCGCACTATGCACAAGTTGTTGGGTTTCTCCATGTTTTTGATCCAGCGGTTCGCCTGGCCTTGCGGGTCGATCATCAGCGGCCAGCGACGCGCGGTCCTGAACGATTTAATATTTCAAAAATTATAAATGTACTTCTCAGGCATTGTATGTGCTACATCTTAGCCACCGTTGTTTGATGTATAACTAACATCGTTTAACATTAATGCGACGTAAAATTTATTCGTCAGCCGCTCATTAAATGTTCAGGTTTTTTCGCCGAAGTCTCATAATTAGGATATTTTTTTTCATTTTGTATTTGTAGGTACAAACATGTGAAAGTTCAATTTGATGTTAATTAGCTCCTCTGCGATAAAAAAAACTAGCAAATTTTCTTTCACATCACTGCTCGGAAATATCTGCTAAATATGATCGGGGTCATAAAACAGCATTATATGCACAGTTTAATAATATTTTTGCCGCCCTGTTTATGGATTGGTCGACAATATTTTTATCTGATCCTGCGGACCAATAAACTTTTTATCGCTATGTCAAAAGCAAAGTCGTCCACTCACACGCCAATGAGAGCTAAACACCAGAGCTAATGTCAACCTTACCTCATAGACACTCAGGTTTATTTTGTGCTGCCAACCATGACGGATATATCCGTCGTTGGCGTTGAACCAGTGATGCGATTATTTTCGTCATTGGCGTGGAAAAGGTTAAACATTTTTTGTATAACCTACATGTACTCGTAGCACCATTAAATAGAAAAATGAAATCGACCAATCAGAACACATTTTTTTTTTCGTAAAACGTATCGTATTTTTTTGGTACCGGATACAACTAGAAATAATGCCAATAAGCACTCTATTTAAATGTCATTCGAGCTGGGTCCCAACCCTAGAACCATTGATATAAAATTAGGAGATTACAATAGACATTAGACATAAATATGTCAAAACTAATAGGTATGAATTTTTATATAGTTTAAATTTTTATCTGGAATGAAAATTCATCCAGAGATCCATGAGGACAGCGGCCTTAATAATTAAAGTTATTTTACTAACTTTTAAAATACTGCTTCATGTTAGCGAAAAGGGACTTGCAAACTTGACTTGATACAAACGTTCTAACACCGTCGATTATTCACGAAATGGAGGATCAGATGGATGGATGGATTCATCAGAAGCAAATAATTTGCCGCTCGAGAAATCTAACAAAGAATGTTTCAAAGTTTACGTAAACATAATTTCATGAGAAGCCCAAGAAAAATGTATTTATCGTGTTCTAAAACGTGATACTTGCGTGTCTGAACCAACAGCCAGGGGCCGCGAAAGCCTCGTGACGTTACGAAGCATTTATTCTTTTATTTTTTTCGTGAGTCTCATTATGGAGCAAATTATAACTAAACCAAACAATCGAACGTTTTAAAATTGTTCATTATTAATGTTTGAATTCCTCGCATTAGTTCTTTGTGAAAAGCACTGTCTATGTCTGGGATGGGACACCTTAAAATTTACTTTTTCAGTTTTATCTGAAAGAATAGCCTTTTATAAGGATCAAATTTAAAACATATTTTATGATTAACGTGTAATTGTTATTAATAAAAAAATATAATAGAAACCTATGTAGGCGACTTACACCGTAAAAAACAACGGACCTACATACTTGGAAATATGTTTTTTATTATTCTGTGATATGTTTTTAGTCCAATCAATTGCAATATATTTATGGCTAGCGATCCTCCCTCGCTTCGCTCCGTATATTTTTACATATATGTAAACGTGCCTCTTGAATCACTATCTATTGATGTAGACCGCATTAAAATCCTCCGTATAAAATTGCGTAGTTTAAAAGAAATAAACGTTCGTACTGACGGACGACGTGACGGTGGGAGGCGAGTTTGTTTTATTCTATGTAAAGATTTTATAGTAGTTTAAGCATTGACCATAGCTTATCACCTGAAATCTAATGAATATAGCACTTCCTACTTTAAATGACCCTTATTTCTAGAGTAGATTTGTTGAACACAAATGTAATTATTGTTGAAATTGAAAAGGGATTCCATACTTCCAATCATGATTTTCTATCATAAATGTTGGTGCTGTCTCGTATTGAACCTCTTGGAAAACCTCACCACACATATTATTAACATTTAACACACATAACTTGACGGCACGTTGGCCTAGTTGGGAGTGACCCTGCCTCTGAAGACGTGTGCGAGTGTGATGAGCACGAGTATTTATTCCTGAGTCTTGGATGTTTTATATATATTTAAGTATTTATTTCTCTATCTAAGTATGTTTATCGTTATCTAGTACCCATAGTACAAGCCTAGAGCTTAGTTTGGGACTAGGTCAATTTGTGTGACATTGTCCCGAGATATTTATTTTATTTATTTATTTATAACTTGAAAGAGAAATGGTCTCATTAACATATTCATTTATTCATAAGAATTATGGTCAAATTTTGTACACAAATACTTTTTAATGAAAACAGCTGTCGTTGATTTGTGAGTTGATTCGGCGTTATTTAAACTTTTTAGAAAGTCAGTACTTAGCAGCAAGTAACGAATGACATTTGTTTTTTTTAAACCAACCTTTTAAATTTCAGGCGCGCTATCCTCCTGGGTCCCGAGATGAATCTTAATTCAAAATGAGCAGTGATATTATTTTTATGCTGTGTATCTTCTATGAAAAATACACCATTATTTTATGAAACAAAACTATTTGGGGCCTTTGGTCGATTTACTTACTTAGTTTCTTTATTTAATGGAACTATAATACAAAAATTTAATTTAATTACTCATCAGGGTTGAATAACAGTGTAGTGAACCAATCAGCAAACAGGCGGGTAAAAAAGAAAAAGTATTATGTAAAGTATTTTTCACCTCAGCGCCTCAAAAATACAGGTTTGGCTGTGAGCAAAATTCGATTTTGCTGCAAGCGTGAGACAAAGTAACTTTTTAATTGTTTTTTACAATATAAAGCCGAGGGCTTATTGTCTAACGCACTCGCAATCACGATCGTTTTCATTTTGAAAATCAAACGCTCGTCTGCATACAATATGAAAACAATTGCTCCACTTTGAAGCCGGTTGCGATTGCGAGTGCGTTAGACAATAGCCCCTCTGGTCGTGGTGTGGTGTGATGGGCGGCTGGGTAACAAATATAGATGTCGTACGTTTCATTTTTAATACGTTGTCTTTTTAACTTTACGTAATATGAATATTACGTGTAGAAACTTGTATGTGCAACACCAGACCAAAGTTATTTGCATCTCGTGTCTTTGAAGCCCTCGCTGCACTCAGGATTCTAACCTAGAAAACTTTGCTTACTCAGGGTCCAAAATAAACACTCGCAGCAAAAACCAACTTCGCTCTCTTGCTGCACAAATAACTGTTACATGATAATAATAGCGCTCTCGACACTGAAGTCGTCGGAGGGCAGGCCGTCGATGTTCCACTGCTGGATGGTGACCGGCTCGCCCAACGACTTGATCAGGCTGTAGTTGAGGGTGCACACGATGCCGCAGTCGTGGCACGCTTGAGCCCATTGTTTTACCTGTAGCGACGAATCTGAATACAGCTGTGATACATAAATACGAGTAACATACATACATAACTACTATAATATTTTCTTGTCACATGAACAAAACTGTCAGATCACAATGAACTAAATATTAAAACAGTACCGCGACTGAGTGACTTACAGACAACGCACAGCTGAGACCGCTGGACCTAGGGACTTAAAATTTGGAGGGAATATTCCTTGTATGTCCTAGGGGTGCATAATGAAGGGATTTTTGGAAATTCATCCTATAATGGGGTAAAATAGGGGGAGCAGCGGAAAACTAATTCTATGCGTACAAAGTTGCGGGCATACTCTAGTGAGTAATCTATGTAGATCAAAGTATTTTATTAAAATTAGTCTGAAAATAAACTAGTCTTTGTAGCACATTATTGCGGAGGCTAAAAAGTAGACGACAGGTGGACGAGTATTTTTGTAAAGTATCGTAAGAGTTCATCAAATGCCCTTTCTGCCGAAGCGGAGATATGCAATTCACAACTGTTGTGGAGGCATAAAAAAAAGTATTCACATAAATAGATAAATAAGTGTTAATACGGCAGTATATTGTCACTAATTTTCGTTTTGCTTGTTTTTAACCAACTATTGTAGGATCAGATCACCACTTCCCGTGGCACTTGAAATTAATTGGTCCTCGGAATTGACGATAAAATTATCTCAAGAAGTCACTTTAATCGCCTGTATCTCAAGAAGAGATACAGGCGATTAAAGTGTTTACACCTACTAAAATCATCTAAGACGGCACAAATTGACTTTAAATAGAAAATTAGTTATTTCTTGATGATTTTTATGTTTATAAAACTTAAAGGCTTCGGAACCCTACACTGAGCATGGTCCAACCTGCTCTTGCCCAGTTTTATTTATATATTTGTTGCCCGGTTGTTTTCTTTTTTATACAAACCTTGACCTGACATTTAAGAATACAACCATTTATTTTTGCCAAATCAGTGTACTCATTCTCTCGCAAGAGGGCAAGATTTACCGTACTAACTTATACTAATTTTACGTAAATTTTGGGACACCCGTTATACCTACATTTGTAGATTAAATTGTAGCATTTTTTCGTATAGCTTTCAAATCGCAACACTGCCACTTCTAGGTTTACGTATCTTTTATTGAATCTTTATATATTAATATATATATATATTAAATTTGTAGTTTAGTTTAAACTAGGTTCCGTCACTAGTGTTTTAGTAAATCAAGTACAATCGCCCACACAGCTGAGTGACCAATGAAGATAAACAGAGAGAAACTGTCTTGGTCGTAAAAAATAAAAGAAAGGTAAAATGTTAAGCATTACTTATGGCCCAGGACAATATTTTACATGCAGGTGGCGACATCTCATTCAAAAGTTTTGTATCACCTACAAAAAAGCAGACTTACACCCTGACAATTCGAACCACACCCCAACTGGGCAGTTACGTTTGGTTACAATAGATGGCTCTGATATGAACATTTACGAATATCATGTTATACATTAAACCTTCTTAACTTTTGTTTTTATTCATACAAATTAAATGGAACATTATCGCTACTTCACGAAACAAAGCCTAAGGGACAAGCAGGCAACGCCTTTCTAGTAGTTATCACTTGTTACTGGACATCCCATTGAAAACTATGAATGTAATTTATTTGTTCCTTTCTTATTTGTAATGTAGGAAGAGTTACTTTGAAGAAAAAACTAAATTGTGTCATGATTAAGATGTTAGCGAATAGTTAGTTGGCTTAGGATTATTTCGAATTAGGATTTAGTTAGAAGTGAAAAACAAATAAAAAATCGGCCAAGTGCGAGTCGGACTCGCGCACAAGGGTTCCTTACCTATACAACCATGGTGTCCATATTAGATCGAGCAGAAAACGGAAAAAAAGTCACGTTTTTTGTATGGGAGCCCCCCCTTAAATATTAATTTAATTACTTATTCTTAAAGTGAATATACAACTAAATAATTATTCTGTGAATATTTCAAGTGTCTACATGTTGCCGTTATTGATATCGAGCAAATAACGTCAAAAAAAACACGTTTGTTGTATGGGAGCCTTAAAATATTTCTTTTATTTTGTTTTTTAGTAGTTGTTATAGCGGCAACAGAAATACATAATATTTTGTGAAAATTTCAACTGTCTAGCTATCGCGGTTCTTGAGATACAGCCTGTAACAGACAGACGGACGGGCAGATGGACGGACAAACAGCAAAGTCTTAGTAATAGGGTTCCATTTTTATGGGTACGGGTACGGAACCCCAAGAAGTGATAAATCCATTTAAAATGCTGATCATAACTTAAAGGCTCGGCTCACATCACAAGCACCGTATTTCAGATACAAGCCCTATTATATTTCCCTGATTCACTTTGAACCCATGTTTTACTTTGAGCTGATCTGGTGCCGGGGTGTTGTAATGTGCAAGACCTATATTCCGTCCGCAATCGAACGTCTCTCCAGGGCTGGGATTCAATAAAGATATCGTCTTTGACGTGTTTCCGTATTGTCAACGTTTTGATAACTTTAATAATGGCGACTGCGACATAAACGATTCTAAAGCAAGTCAAACGCGATATCGTTATGACGCAGTAGAATAGAGGCCCTAAGCCGTTCCGTAAAAATCTTTCGGTACATCCCGGACATAGTGTAAGGTATAGCCTGACAAGTTCCTATTTAGCCCTGATGTAGTGTCGCTACAAACAGCTTACATATGGCAATTATACGTGTACGTCATGAATAGTCGGGACAGTGAGTATTGGCATCGTGCAAGAACGAGTGAGATATACAATTAAGTACTTGTAGATTGTGAAACTATGTTTTCATGTAATCGGAAGAGCATGTCTAGTTGATAATTAAATATGAATAATTACCTATCCGTCAAAATCCGATTCTAAATATTCGACATCCATATATTCATCAGATTCTGGCTCCGATGTATTTTCACTTTCGTCCGTTGAAGAGTCACTTTCAGGACCACCAACCTCGATTATAAATCTTTCGGTCTGTGATTCGATTATAGGACCTTTTGTCCTATATCCGTCTTCTATTTTTTTTACGTGTTCGCAGCATTTACTCCAATTTTCTATAGTCACTTCCTAAGTAATAACGAAGTGTAAAAGTAAGCTATATTTTTAACTGTTCAATAAAATTCATTGATAAATGTAAATACCTGAAAACTATCTTCAACGAGCTTTAGGAAGGCATCATTCGTGATGGAAACATTTTTAGTTGCCACTTTTGCTTTCATGATGCCCCAAGTCATCTCGATGGGATTTAAATCACAGTGATAGGGCGGTAACCTTATCACCTTGTGACCATGATTTGAGAGAATCGTATCTATTTCGTATACTGGCTCGGGGTCTCAAAATTGTGACCAATTTATCTTTAGATGCATTTTGGGGAAATGAGATGTTATTTAAACGCAGCCACTCAGCAATGACGTGTTTTCTATCGCCAGATGTTGGAGCTTTGTTAATTTGGAAAGAATGGTACCGGGCATTATCCATTATAACACACGTGGGTTCACTGAGATTGGGAATTAATCTCTGCAAAACCCATTTCTTAAAATTGTTCCTGTTCATGGAGTCATGATAATCGGCTTTCTTTTCCTTATCATTATATATTAGGAGTGCATTGGGAACAAATCCCGATGGTCCGCCGGCATGAACTATAATATATCGTTTGCCGGTTGAAACGGATTTCGACACACCGGGTTCATTTTCGCTTTGCCAGCATTTTGCGTGGTTAAGAGAAGTATGGATGTAAGTCTCATCTAAATAAACAAGAGGTATATTTTTGTCCCTTGCTTCTTTTATTTCGTCTAAATAACTTTCCCGCCAAACCACAATATCCGAACGCTCCTTCAATATGTACCGTTGGTTTCTGCACTTTTTGTATTTGAACCCCATACTATGCAATAGCAATCGCAAGTACTCCCTACTACCGGTAAAATCAATATCTTTTTTCAATTCGGTAAGCAGACTTTTGAGAGTTGGTACTTGCTTTCGCACAGCATAGAATTCATGAATTTTGTGCCTTATGGCACATTTGTCGAAGTCGTCTATTTGTATTCTTTTTTTTGGTTGTTTTTTTTTTGGTACCGATGGCAATGGCGGTAACGGCTCATTCTTTTTGTATATATTCTTAATTGTAGCACTACAGACGCCTTGAATGAGAAAAAAAAAAAAAAAAAAAATTAATATACATATTTAGTACCAAGCTAACCAATTCATGACAATCGCACTATGAATATCATACCCGTCATGTCAACAACTAATTTCAAAACATTGTTTATTGGAATGCTGCTAAATCCTTCGTCCTTTTTCTGCCGCAACCATTTGAATGTATTTATAATAATGTTTTTTGCATCGGGGTGAAATTTCTTGGGCATTTTAATTTTAAAATCGATTTGTTTACATCGGTGACATTCAATGACTTCCAACGTCCGTTGTCAAAAAAAAACGTTGCCATTTAAATAAATTTGTTCCACTGAAAATCCGCAACATGGCGAGGGCTAAAAAGGAACTTGTCAGGCTTTACTTAATTATCTTTATCAATCATATTTTATTACAACTTATTTGGTACTCATGTTGTTCAATAAATGAGCATTTAAAACGAAAAAACCATGTAGGGTTCTATAAGAGATCTCCTTTTATAAAAATGGCAGGTACAGTCAAGGGCATTATCTATTAATCTATACAGCCATCGCGTCAAATATATGTAAACACGGACCCAATAGCCAGTGGCATAAAAGTGTATAGATATTTTAGACATCTTGGGAACGTGTATATATTTATACACTTGACTGTACATTTAGGGTAAACAATCCTATTGTTGGCACCCCTTCAACTGTGGGCAAGTAAAACATTATTTCAAATCTTTAGTGGTGAGTTACAACGGTTATCGTCACTCGTGACAATCCTGAAAAGCTAGGTGCCATCGTGACGGCTAGGACGGCTACAAAAGTAGGTACTTTGGGTGCCAATAAATGCTAATGAGATACATGCAACTATGCATTCATTAAATAATACCTATTATTATATACCCTAAAGCATCCTAATTTATATCGAAATTGTACGTTTTGTTACTAAAAAGGGTACGCACTTGTTGGCCCCTAAAAACCGCTGTAAATGGTCCAAGGTACGCGATGATTCCAGCGGCAATCAGGATATCGCCTGAAAAAAAACTTTACGGGTAACAAATACATAACTATATTAAACCAATGCTAGTTGTGTATTCTATCTTATGATAATATCTTCGTAATCTTCGCTAAATGGTATAGGGCATATATCGCTATTCTTTCTAATAAACAACGTGATTAAAAACAATGCGGCTTTGACCATTGTTTAAACTTATTCCAGTATCAGACCCAAAACAAGGGTTGTAGTGTGTGTGAAACAATTGTCTTTTTGTGTCTTTAAATCTTCTTGATGTATTCAGTTGTTGTCTATTAGCGTTTCTTCAATCTATCAGCCATAAAAATGTTTTTAACTTTTTCCGCGTGATCTGTTTAATTTATCTTAAACAAACTTTCACAGTCAGTTAAGATGTTATTCCAATGAGCTATTTTCACGTTTACTTGCTTAAATTGGGAATTTTGTGGGTTGATTATACGATAGAATACAATTCATTTATTTGAAATAAGGGTCTTATAGACTGGGATAGTTCGAAGATTCATACTATATTATAACTATGATACCATTATTCAAGTAACAACGAATGATTCAAATAGCTATAACAATTGACGAAACCAGAAAGTTCAAGCTGAAGATCACTAAGGGAATAAGAACACGTGCCTCATATCAAACAGCTTCTCAAGCAATATCTCATTAAACGTTACAAACGTACCGGTCAGCGAATTGTAGGTGATCCGGAGCTGTTTAGCTATCAGCAACCATCTGCTCTTCTCTCCCCCTAGCCCCGAAATGAGCATTTCAGCTCGTTTGAGTTTATCACTGCAGTCCATCACCTCGTCATCAAGCATCGTTTGCTGACGGTTTTGCTCAGCCAACGCATCTTCCAGTTTACCCAGCTCCATTTGTACCTGGAAATCGTTTCGATTGAGGATACGATTATAATTATAGTGTTTTCAATTTACAAAGACGCGTTCTACCCTAACTGGGTAGTTAACAAAATAATTGTACTCGTACCATATATAGTTGAGGACTAAAATTAAGAAACGGTATCTTTTACATGTGAGTAACGAAAACTAGTCATACATTTGTTTGGTTAATTTTCGTGACTCACTTGTTAAAGCTGTTACCGTTGTTAATTTTAGTTCTTAATTTGGTTCAATTATTTTGAAAACTACCCAACTACTGAATTATGAGTATTTACATTTATTTTACTAAACGTACGCGTATCAACAAATAACAATCAAATAATTTCACAAAACTTTTCAACAGTCTCCGGCCGATTCGTTATATTATGTTATAATCTTAATATTACATAGACATTTAAGTGTACCTACGAGAATATTTAATACTTCTATCGTAAGTAACCAATACGAGTATAATGATGCAATTGAAATTTATTTGCTGAGGCTCGCCTTTATCGATTGAACACACACTAATAGGCAAAAGATAATATTAATATACTACAGAGAAGACAGCACATTTGAATTCCACGTAAAGAAGTCATGTAATTATAATTATCTTTATGTTGTGCCTGATATTACGGTTCTTCTTGGCTTGGGGATATTTACTCGAACCTATGCCCAACAGACGACGAAATTTGGCTTATACCATTTTGTATTGTAAAAACAAGACGGAGACTAATTGAAGTTTTGGAGTATAAGGGTCATACACAGATTTAGGTTACCGTCTTTCCTATGGAAACACCGAAAGTTAGTAACGTTTTTAAGGCCTAATTTTCTGGCTAAGCCCAAACCCGCAAAAACGCCTTCAGGACTGCTTTAGACCTATCATATCATATAAAAACATAACTTATATGCACACAAGCTTTTAACTATTGACCGCAGGAGAGACAACTTTTGTTTTTAAGAGCGTTTATGACCCATAATTAAATGGGAACGTGTAATGTACCGCTCTGAGTTGCGCCTGCTTAACAGCGAGCGCGGCCATGGCCTTGTCGTAGACGGCCTGCGCGGCGGCGAGCCGTTGTTTCTTCGGCGCCACCACCTTCGCCACCTTGTCGTACTTCGTCATCGCGATCACCCACTTGCACATGCCTGCCGCACACAAACCACATGATCTATACTTAATTCGTCGGTGATAGCGAAAAGTCGCGTCAGTACCAAAAATATGGAGCGAAGTGAAGGAAGACTTAGTAAATTAGTAAGTGCATTTTGCTCCTCGTTGAATTCGTTAGTTGGGTAAGTGGTTTTGAACTATCAGCGACGTAGTTGTATAAAAAAAAGACAAAAAACCGCCTTTAAAAACGCAACAGCAACCTTTTTCAAATGATACTTAGGTCAGGTAAACTGAATTCGGCGTCCCACAAATTTTTATTTTCTTTTAAACTTTTTAGTGATCATTATAATGATATTAATGATGCTGTTATGTAGTCCCACGCTCAATTAGAACCACAGGATATTTCACGCTCGCCGCAAGTAACTCCGCGGGAAAGCCACTGGGCATATATTTATACGATTTAAATGAGCTTCCTTATAGAAGCTCAACTATCGTAATCGAGATATCTTATCGCCACCCTTGAAAAAGGTTCCACTGAGGAGTTCCGGTGGCCATCTGTGGTCTTCATCATCAGTTCTACTTCACCAAATGAATGAAAATGCTGGGCTTGTTACTGAAAATACCAAAATATAGCGTATATCCCACGAATCCCCTTACAGATCAGACACCGGCTTGGTGATAGTGGGACCACCTCGGGAGTATCCCGATCCAATAAAACATAATTATTGAAATCTGACAACTATGTCAAAAGCTATGCGTGATAAAAAAATATTGTCGGTTTGTAAAAAGAGAGTGCGAATTTTATGACCGATGGGAAATCTTCAGAATAACAGCCTATATGAAAATTTATTTCACTATTTGAAAACATAGGCTTCATTTTCTATTTGTTTAAGCTGAAGCGAAGTGAGGGCGGGGTGCAAGTAGTAAATTATGCTACAAGATATTAGCCCCGATGGGTGTTATGCCTTCCTCCCTCTGGGAGTTATAGGTATTTCTTATTCGTTTATTTAATCTTTACCGCGCTAGAAAAAAAAAACAAATGGCGGACCTAATGCCTGCATTGCATTTAACCAGTCAACCAAAAAATCATACAGAAACTAACAAAAGTAGTCTTATGATTATGACGTAAAAAATATGGACGCTGTGTCTTTCGATCATTAAAAAAATGTTAAACGTATCAGAGAATAGTAACAATTTAAATAATTTGCACATACCCTCAGCAGCAACGGATACGGCGCGAATCTTCTCAGGAACGAAGCCCTCATCCAGCATGATGGTCTTCATAAGCTTGTTCATGACGGCCGGCGGGATGTTGTCCTTGTCGTAGTTCTGCAGACCCTCCAGGAACTTGATGTCGTTCAGCAACTTCTTCGACGGGCCCCAGTAGTCCTCTATCGTCCCTACGCCGGATGGGTTCGGCAGCTTGTCTGGTTTCATTTCCTACACCAGAAGTTGTGGTGAATAATATGATGTAAACTATAAACAAGTGCTTATTAATTTTCTTAACGTAAGAACTTTACTTAGGTGTAATTTAACTGAAAGTTTCGTAGAACAATAGTATAAAACACAAAGTTGCGCTGATAGAGACAGATGTTTTTTTAGGAATAAATAAGTTATACGTTTTGTTTTCAACAATATTCATCCTGTAACCATAATATATTCTCCTTGAGTCGGGTACGGTATTTTTATCTTTTATCAAAAGTATATTTTGTAAATTTTTGACCATTGCTCAGTTTTAGTTGGTCCGATAATTATAATAATCGTTGATATTGAATTTAATAATAATAAGTATACGAAATACCATCAACAAATAAATATCATTTCCATATGTCAATTAATTGAGAATACGGTCATTCTCATTATGTTTCAAACAAAAGTAATAGTTATGCTAACTTTAATAACTATAGAGAAGCTAATGTTGAAAAAAATGTATACTTGGTTATTTACTTACAGGGTCATCCTTCAAGCATGCATAAAAAAGATAAGTATTAAATTATGTATGCATTTTTTGCATTGAATAAATGTAGAAGTTTTGAAGCTAATGCGCTACAAGGTAACATTACTCGTACAAAAAGTCACAGTGATTCAAAGTTCGATCTAGTATTAGTCAAGTCCGAGATAACATTGATTCACGAGAAATTTGATCAAAAGTGCTTTAGGACATGAAACATGTATACAAAAATATAATTATGATAACAATTAAGAAAACATTATACAAAATATTATTCACCAAAAGATTTAAGAACGTTTCATATTAACGATGCGAAGGCATCCAGATTATAATTGTTTTACACCACCAAAATAAATTTAAGCACACAGATCAGTTTTACTAAAAACCTGACTTAAATATATTTTACCTTTAATATACAAATAGCTTCCATGACGAGTTTAATGCCTCTGGGCGGGCTCTTCATGGTCTTGATGAAGGTAATGTCCTGAGGAGTGAGAGTGTCGAGTGCCGCAAGAGCAGAGTTGAGGATCGGCATGGCTTCTGCCAGATCCGCGTCGCACTCCATTTTGATGCCTTGGGCTTCTGCCGCCTAAAGATACATTAAACAGACAACATTTTAATCATCAAAACATTCACCTAAATGTAACGATCCTTATTAATAGATCTTGTCTGACCTGTTCTTCAGCAGCAAGCTGATCTTTCATTACTTCTGCCTCTACAAGAGCCACTCCTTCTTTCTCTTTTTCTACTTTGGCGGTGGTCTCCGCCACGGCTGCGGCGCCAGCAGCTAATTTTGGCTGCAGCACTTCCAGAGCTTTTTGAAGCGCAGCTACGGACTTTTCAGCGATAGCGAGCTGATCCAACCCGGTTATGTAACGCTTTTCGCCTAAAAGGAGCTCACTAAAATAATGAGACGACAAATAAAATTAACCCTTCAAGTAAATAGTAAGAAAAATGGTGATATAATTGTGTTACTTACGTCCGTTTCTTATTTAACAGCGCTTTAAACATATTAATGAGCTCTAAGTAGGCAGTGGGCGTGACGTAATTGAATCTCTTGAGCCGCAACATGAACTGCCGCGTGAGCTCCTGCGTGTCGATGTGGAACACTTGGCACAGTTTGATAGCGGTGTCGCGCTCCAGTGTGGTCAGCTCTACGTCCTTAAGGAACCGTGTCGCTACCGCCAGCAACGCATCTGGTGGCCATTCCTACGAGCACGGTTATTTTCATGTATACAGCGATTCAACATTCCTCAACCAGCAGGGCTAGACAAATTGCATACGACAATCGTCAGTGATTATGTTTCGATTGAAAAATGTATAGAATTGACGTAAGCTACCGAGATAGTACCTCTGATCTCGTTGGCTAACGTCAATTTCATGGAACATGTCTAGCCCCACTGATTAGCCGAGCGCAATCTTCTACCTACCAAATTTTGTAGTTCAAGTGGATGCTGCTTTAAAACAAAATAATTTATTTAAGTTACTTGTGCACTTCAGTGACCTGAAACCAATCGATGGTGCAGCAGTTGACCAGCGCTGGGAATTTGCGGATGCGCGTGCGCAGCGAGGTGCCGGCAGGTGACATAGCCAGCACGATATGCAGCTGGTCACGCACGATTGACACGAAGTAGGCGTACAACGCCGTCGGGCTGCCGTCGGTCTGCAGGGACCTATCTCTTTGACGATCGATCTGAGAATCAACCGATTACGTAGTCACATATACCTTTGGTTTATGAAACTCAACAACTGCTTGGTGACCACTTACGACTCTCATCTTCTCACATATTTCCGCTTTTTCATCGGCCCCGAAGATATTAGGTACTTCTCCCGAATTCAGCATATTATTGACATCTTCCAAAAATCCTTCTTCTTTTATCTAAAAATCACCAATTTTAAATCGTGTAATAAGAACCTTGTTTTCCTCATACGAGTATGAAAAATAAGAATTTCACTTGGCTTACTTGAGACTCAATGAATAAGAAAACCATCATCTGATCTGGGGTACTTGATTTTTTTAACAAAGTTTTCAAATCTTCTCGCCATTCGTTCTTTCCATACGTACGACTCATTTCGACCTATAATAATTAATTAATGTGAATGATAAAAAAGGTGATAGTCGACACAACAATAAATTAACTAACTATTAATAGTTATGAGACCTGGAAGAGATCGTATTCATTGATATGTGCAGCGAGTCGCGTGAGAGACTGCCGGCCGGAGCCGCCGAGCCCCACCAGCAGCGCGTGAGACCGCGGCTGCGTCAGCACGCGGCAAATTCGCGAGACGTGCTCGATCGCAAATCTGTTCATAAACGTTCAAGTTGAGAACGTTAACATTTTTCAAAATTATAATACCTGTTTAAAAAAAATTAAATCACACCTAAATAGAACAAGATTCATGGGTTTCTTGGACATACTGTTGAACTCTTCGAGGAAGTTGTCTACAGTCGTGTTCATATGTTCCATATTGGTCGTCTCCATATAAAATCGTGTATCTTGTTTTGGATTTGCAAAATCACAGTAGATCAAGTTCCGAAGATGAAGATCTGTGATCTATAAAAACCAAGGTAATAAATGTACATTTTATAATTAGCTCGTGCTCCAACTGAAAGAGCTTCAAAATGGGTGTGTCCTCTTATTAAAAGGATTTGTTATTTAAATTATTATTCAACCAGTCAGTCAAACATTCAATTATAATAGTCCAACGACATAAATATATATATCCTCTTCCATTTTTCTTTAAGTATATTTTAAGGCCACTTCAGAGTTCTGTAGACTTATAAAATAATTGTCACGGTACTCCTTCATTCCCAGAGTGGGGTAGCCAGAGCTACAGAATTACCAAAAACTCTAAAAAGAGTTGTTGGTAATTTTGTAACCACATTTTGAACAAACAGGCTAAGTACCAATTCCACCATACGATGTTAAATTTAATTAATGTTAATCGACTGTTACCTATAGTTCATACATTTTGACAAGTATTAACGCTCTAATCGTCTGTTAAGTGGTTAACATCGTATGGTGAAATTGGTACTAAGATGTTTGTCAGTGTATTAGTGACAGGTTGCAAGGTTTGTAGACTTATAATTTGTTAAAATATCACTTTTGATTATAATATTAAAATAGTGATTCGCTATATCAACTTATCGGAAATAGTAAATTAGACGCATTTGATCCGTGAGTCCCCTCACCTTATCTTTCGGTCCTAAGAGGAGCCTAGAGAGTAAATTATCAAAATCGTCGTTGAGGTTATTTGCCGTAGCAGCCCGCAGACACGTGACCATCCACTGCCGGTCGGCATCCTCCACCAGCCGGTCGGAGAACACGCGCAAGCACTCGTGCATCCACAGCCGCTTCATGGATTGCACGTCTGGCGTCACTGACGGAAGAGACAGTAATACTCCCTGCACTCAGAAAAGTGGGGATAATTGAGCAATGGATTGTATTAAAAATATACTAAGTTTACTTTAAAGGAATGGACTGATTCTCACTAATATAACTCTGGAGAAATCACGCAAGTTGAAGGTGTAGTGAGATTTGGATGGCGTTGGCAGCAGATTTATTCGGCATTGCTTATAAACCTCTAATGTGCCGTTCACAATCTCTTCAATACTAGGATAAAACTCTGAACCAAATCCCCTAAAACAATAAAATGGTAATTAAAACTAAGTAAAACTAAACAATGAAACGCACTTTGTTTTTAGGGTTCCGTAGTCAACCCTTATAGAAACCCTTATAGTTTCGCCATGTCCGTCCGTCCGTCCGTCCGTCCGTCCGCAGCCTAGCGCATAGACTCTTCGTACTATAAAGCTGTAATTTGGCATGAATATGCATATTAGCCACGCCAACAAAGTGGTACGGTAAAATGTAAAAAAAAATTTTTTTTAGGTTTCCTCCCTTACACGTAACGTGCGGATGTATTTTTTTTTCTCGTCTACCCTATAGTGTGGGATATCGTTGGATAGGTCTTTCAAAAATATGACGGGTTTATAAAAAAATATAAGTAATCCGTAATATTAGTAATCCGTTTAAGAAAAAAATTACTTTATAGCGCTAATTTTTGTTACACTCAAGTGTCCTCACACCCCTACAGCCAAAACTACCAATGCTAAAAATCTGAATAAAATCTCAAATAAAAGCGCATATAACGAATTTATAAGGAAAACTATCACCACTAAGTGGACATCATTGATTCTTGAGATACAGGCAATTAAAGTATGGCTGGAAATAGAAAGTTATTACTCGTTATTTTTAATGTTTGTAGTACTAAACGGCTTCGGAACCCTACACTGAGCATGGGCCGACATGCTCTTGACCGGTTTTCATAAATCTAGATTTATTACAATTTGCCTTTTGAGAAATATAAGCCTAAGAATAAACAGTAAAATTACCAACCTGTTAAGGAGATGCCATTCCATAATTTTGTTGAAAATATGTTTTAGGGTCTCATCACCAAATTCATCAATGCAGAAAAATGCGAAATGTCTGGAAAACCTGGCAGTTATCAGTTTGGCACCAGGCGTGGGTTTACCCATCGCGCACATAAACTGCAAGATGAAACGCACATCTCAACGGTATTCAATGGTGCTTTTTCTTAACTTCAACTTTTTGTTTAGTCTCAAGCCATTTGTGGCCCTAGACAAGATGCATTCGGTGACCGTAATCGGAAATATATTGAATCGACGTACAATCACGTCGAGCACTTATGTCAATTCCGCATACAAGTTCTCGAATAATATAAACGACGAATCCGCCGGTAATAATAATTGCACTTTAGTAATTTTAATATAACCCGAAAAAAAAAAGTTTAGTGTTAATGATTAATGAATAAGTACCGATTTCACCATACGATGTTAACCACTTAACAGACGATTAGAGCGTTAACAGTTGTCAAAATGTATCAAAATTTAACATCGTATGGTGAAATTGGTACTTTGCCTCGGAAATCTATTGGTGGGTAGTTGTGGTTATAAGAAGTATCCCCACTAAAAGCATTGGCGTGTAATTAATTCGGTGTCGAATATTCAAGTGGTGTGGACCGCAGTAACGCTCGGCTCAACGTCCACACCAATCGAATATTACACGCGAATACTCTCAGTAGGGACACTCCTATAGGCAAAAAATTGGCAGGCTGCAAGCTGGCAAATCAAAATGTATGTGAACAGATTGGTCTGACCCAGCGTTGCCCATATATTTTTCGCAAATCGGGATCTTGAAACGATTGAGTGAAAAGAGCGGGATTCTTTCGTCTAATGCGGGACATAGTTAATAAAACCTACATAATCAAATGTTTTTAAATATTTAACTTTTTCGAGTTTTAAATTACGTTTACTTAACAATATTATAGCAAAAATAACTCTTGTTTATGCCACCCGGCCGCGCTTTCTCAGCACGCTGCACGCACGGCCGAGTTCTCTCCGAAAAGCGGGACTGAGCCTGTCCTGCGCGGGACATTTAATTTTGATTTAAAAATTGGGACGTCCCGCCAAAATCTGGACGTCTAGCGCATGCCCTTATGTTGCACCTTAAGCATCTTGTGTAGAAAGAAAGAAAGAAAGAAAGAAAGATGGACATTTATTTACTACACAGAAGACACAAAATAGATATAAATAAAAGAAAACAATGACAGTACGAAGTGTGTGTCCTCGCGGTAGTGAATCGGACACTGGCTCAGCATTACGCTGAGGTGTCAGACACCTGCAGCGCTGATTTTCAGCCAGTACATACTGTAATACATATAATGCTATAACTGCTACATACGCCTGAACATACTAATATACTCGTACATATAAACTACTTAATTTAGGACCCCTGGTCAAGATAACTTCATGATACCGTTATAATTAAAATCTTATTAGAGTTTATAAAGCAGTCACGTACAATTATGTATGTACAATCGCAAACGTTAATTTAGGACCCAGTTCAAAAAAAAATTGCCTGACGTCGTCAATGTCATTAGGGATTCAAAGTCATTTGTAACTTACAACAAGCTCAATCTTATTGATGTAGAATGTCAGATTCACTTTGGACCTAAGATGGGTCCTTAATTAATGTTCGTGACTATCCATGCTTTTTTTTACCCCATAGCATCTCAATGAATATATACATTTTAATTTTTACGGCATGGTTAGGCCATCCTAACTATGGACCAGAGTGGGCCAGATGTTTAAATTACAGTGTAGGTTAAGTGCATGTGGTTTCTGACCTGGACGTCTATAAGGTTCATGGCAACGTTGGTTTTGCGATCGTACCACAATCCTAGATCAATCCCCTGTCGCAACACCTCTATTGGCGGCTGCGCACCGTATGTTTCAGATTGAGGCATGCTCACGTCGTCTACAAACACTACAGAGTAACAACCGACCGGTGGCCCGAAAAAACCTGAAAATAATATATCGGTCTTGCCGTTTAAACTCTTTTTAACAAACCATGTAGGTACCACATTTTTTTGTCCATTTGCTTACCCTTCCGTCGTTTATCAAGTTTTCCCATAATTATATCCTGAGTCTGATTACAATTGGTTTGAGCAGAGAATGCCATGATTAGAGCTTTGTACACCTTTGTATCGACGCTTCTCACCAAGAAATCCTAGAGAAATATACTTATAAATTATAAATCTAATCCAATCTGCCGGTAAGGATTTCTTCATTTTACACTAATCTTTTATGGCTTCCTCTACTCACTAGGCCCAACCGGGTCTGACAACAAAACCTACTTTATGAGTGTGATGACCTTAAACACCATTCAGTTACCGAAATGGTTCATCAGCCATCTTTTAGTCTCATCAAATAAATAAAGCATAGAAGGAAAAAAACAAAACTAACACTTTGACAAACTGTTGGAGAAAAAGTGCCAGAAAACTTGAAGCCATGTTGAAACACAGCGCTGATTTTCAGTAGCCCGTATGTAAATTAACACACGATCGGTAGCGGTGGTAAAAAAATATTACTATTACAGAACAAAAATATCATAAAAATAAAAGATAAATAAATTAAATAGTATGGCGAAGATTTCGATATATTAAGCGCAGATAGAACATTAACTTACAATAATGTAGGATGACTTCCCGGTGCCAGTGGGACCGACCATCATGACAGCTTTGTGATGCGTCACCATGAGCTTGAACAGCGCCAAGTACCTGACACTATCCAGAGTCGTCACTAATATCTGGTTTGGTGACGTATCTTTGCTTGGGGGCGGTGCAGAATCCACTTCATCTTGCCATGGTCTCCATTTACCTTTCCCCTAAGCAAAAAGTATGCGAGTAGCAGTAGTAGTTTTAGTAAAAAAATATTTTGTTGTTGTTGTTGTTGATTTAATAATCGCATCGCGTTTACAGTCTCATAGCCGCGTCTGTACGCATAAGCATAAATACTATTAGAAGAGCAACTTCATCCCCACCACGCTCGCTCCCGCGTGGCCTGTCAACAATCCAAGACTACTTATCGCAGCAAACACTAGCAAGTTGCCATGCCATCCAGAGTCGGCGCTTGATGTAAACGTGCACAATATTTCAAAGGCGACACTTCTACGCAAACTGTGGTTTTACCATACGAAATTGTTAGATTCGTATTTAACCACGTGCTTTACTATAATTGTAGGACGATATCAACGAAGTTTGAATCTTTATTTATTATTTGTAACATAAACACATTTAGTAAAGAGCGTAAGAATTAAAGAATTTAATAAATAGGTACATTATTTACCTGCACACTTTTTGTTTAGTTTTAACAATACTCGTTTTAAAACACTACAGTAAAAAACATATATTATTAGTATTATTACGTCACTGTTACGTGTACCGGATAAGTGTTTTATTTAAAACTGCACCTTTCTGAGATTTCTCAAAGGCACCACTGAGTCGTAAAACATTTAGGGTACTTTTTATCCCACTCCGCTTGTGTAAAAAAAGTTACGGTTTATCTTATAGTTTTACAGGTAAATCAATTTTATATACTTGTGACAACCCTAATTTTGCGACAGGCGAGAGACAGAGGCAAGGCGGAGCGTGGGGCGTTGTAGGTAATTATTTGACGGCTTTGCTGTCAAATCCATACAACGACGCCGAAGATACTTCCTTCCAATAGTATTTATTCCTATGCTGTAGGGTCAATTTGTGGGCGTTTGATGATTAAAAGATTTCCTTTTGCAGGGCTCATCCTGACGACCCAAAAGTTGATTTAAGAAAGGGAGCCATCAAAAAAAAAAGTAATTATTTTCCATAGAAATCACCAAATGTTATTTATATAGCTATAACGTCATGTTTGATATCATTTTCGTATAGAGCAAACATGCTAAATTCATTTTTGAACAATTTAAAAAAAAAGAACTTTGAAAAATGAAAAAGTTGGAAATATCTTAAATTAAAGTGAGATTGTGGTCCAAAGCAGGTCTATGGCTTTATTGTAATCCTGGTTCCGTGTCAAGTAATTATGTTTTTTAAAGCTAATTACTGAAAACAATATGCCATGTGCATATTTTTTTTAATGTAGAAGGAATAGGCTTTTTATATATGTGAATATTTTTTTCTAATAATTATCATAAAAAGTCATAAGGAAATTTTCAAAAAACATTTGTATCCAAATGTCTAAATTTAATATCATAAATGAATTCAGCATGTTTGTTTTATAAGAAAATGATACCAAACATGACCTTATAGCTATAAAAATAACATCAAGGTCAATTGTATGGACACCCCCAACTTAAAAAAATTACATCCATTTTTTGGATGGCTTCCCTTCTAAATTCGACTTTTGGGTCGTCAGGATGAGCCCTGCCAAAGGAAATCTTTTGTTCATCAATTGCCGTAAATCGCATTTTTTTGTCGTGTACAGACGCAAATATTAAGATTGTAGTTTTTAGAATGCAAAGGTGTATGGTCTCAGTTCCCACTTACCATCAGGTGGCCTGTGTGCTCGTCTGCTTTCTCTATGGCATAAAAATACGTAAAAATTGTCCTCGTAGCAGAAAAGGTTATCTACCTTATGAGTACCTACTTTAGATCCAATAATTCTGCAAGTTTTAGCTAAACTTGGAAGGACTAACTTTTGATAAAAAGTATTTAGGTCTTATTTTATCTAGCTAATTCTATCCCACTGCTGGGCTAACGCCTCCCACGGCCCTCTCAACTATTCCCTATCAAGTGACTCCTGATCACAGTCCTAATACACGGTGGGAACGAGTAACCCACCAAATTTTAACCATCGATTCTAGAGCCTATTTGGAGTATATAATGTGGTATAACATGAAGTCCAATAAAGCATAATTTCCGAGATTTTTATAATTGAAATAACAATTCCATAGTTAATTTAATTTGAACTCTGACACCTTAACCTAAAGCATTTTTTACTAAAAAGATTAATGTTTAAAGTAGCAATATCATCAACGTACAGCATAAATTAATTTAATCAATTTCTTAGTAAATAATGATTTAGGTATAGGTGACAAAGTTCAAATTACATTAACTATGGAATTGTTTTTAATAACATAAAAATCTCTTTAATTATGCTTTATTGGACTTCATGTTACACTACATTACATACTCCAAATAGGCTCTAGAATCGATGGTTAAAATGTGGCGGGTTACTCGTTCCCAGCGTGTAAAAAAGATCCAGTTCGTCCTGCCACCTACTTCTTGGTCTGTCTCTTCTTCTCTTGTGGCTTGGTTCCCACTGGGTGAAAATTTGGGACTACTTACTCACTTGGCATGCGGCAGACGTGACCAGCCAAATCCCAAAGACGTTTTAAGAAAATACTTAATTGGTTACCATTTAAAACTTAAATCGCTTCAATAAGTTTAACAGATTTTTAAGTTTTTATTCCCAAAAAAACCGGCTTGGGTATAAAATGTGAGATCTCAACAAGCCTGCTATAAATATTACTAAACATATAACGGTACATTAGTGCAGGCGGTGGCAGTCGGGTTTCAGAGCCAGCTTTTTGATTATTTATAAAATGCTACTTGTAGGTCATTTGAACTGTTTCGTTTAAAGAGACCTTAGTTAATTGTAGCAACTAAAGTCTTCCAAATATAATTAATTGTTACTATCGTTTCTTTCGGGTTTAACCTTCCACACAATCTAAACAATGGGGTATTGGCCTAGGCCCTGGTATGTCATGGTTACCTTGCCTCCATACAAAGAAAACAGAAAAATTTAAAAATATATAAATCCCTTAAACACTTACCTCCTTGATGTATCTGTAGTCATAAACGAGCCCGTCTTTTGGAATTCCAAGAATATATTGTTTTTCTGGTTTCGCTATTTCTCTAGGATATTTTAAGGTTTCTTTCACCTAAAATTAAAAATTAAATAGTTACAATTCAAAGTACCTTAAAGCAATTTCTTTTTGGCATGGGTACCTTATCAGGAAATTCTTTATCGAGCAGTCCCCTGAATAACATGTCAAACTTCGGTCGGCCATCAGCTTCCAATGTTGCTCCAATAGACCAGATACATGAAAAAAAGAAAATACCCTAGAAAAACATTAAAAATGTATTTTTAAGATTTTTATTTATTATTTATTTTTATTTTATTTATTCAATAAACCCACAGCACAATATTGATAAAATATAGGTATGATACAGAAAGCTTATACATAGGCATGTATAAGTAGTATATAGTTATATAGTTTGCCAATACCTAAATATCTATTGAATTTGCTTAATTGACATACCTCTAACTGTGCTCGGATATCGAGATCGGATACCCCTTCCATAATTTTCTCGCTGTAAAAGTCATCCAAATACGTGTCGTAAATTGACATACACGCCACGATTAAGTTGGTTCTTGACGTCACATACATTTGCTGTAAAATTACAAAAAGATGAATTTTCTTGACGTTGTCCTTTTCATTGAGCGTCATTTGATGGTCGCGTTTATTTTAATACCTAAAATTACCATTAAGCTTACATTATTCTATTAGTCACATTTTTCTAATCTAATTTGACAATGTCGACTGAGCTGCGCTTCTCGGAGCTCCTATTTCTGGGTTATTTTGTCCCTCCGGCCCTACCTACGTAGCAGTGATGGGCGTCATTAATTACTTTTGCAATTTAATTACTAATGAAATTACATTACATTGAAATTACATTTAATTGAAATAGTTGTAATTGAATTACATGTAATTTCAAGTACAATCACAGTCATTTTTATTAAACACCTCAGCGCATTTTGCGATTATTTTTCTATATAATAAATACCACGCCACCGAAAAACTACAGCAAAAAAAAATCTCAACGATATCTGGTGTACTTACTATACTTATATACTATATAACAAAATATCCCTTTTACTTTTATAATCTCGACATTGGGGGATAAACAACTGGGTGGGAGTTCCCTAATATCCAGCCTTTTGAGCAAAAAAGTTTTAAATCTTACTTTGTTTTGAAAAAGGAAGCTTTATACATTTTGATAACACTACAAAAATAAAACCACAATTACCTTGCACTGTCCGGAATATTCTATGAGCCATAGTAAGGGAGACATGAACCGGTTGAACAGCGTTCTGATGAGACTGCGGTTGACGTTGTGCAGCGACGGCGGCAGCGTGTTGAGCCAGGACTCTAGCAGGCACTTCCATCCCAGGCCTTTGGGCTCCAAGTATATCATTCCGCAACGTGACACCTGATAAAGAACCGTTGCAGGGCCTCTATTCAAATGCGTTATAACACTTATAACGATATCGTGTTTGACGTGTTTTAGAATCGTTTATGTCACAGTCGCCATTATTGTAAATGACATAAGAGTTATGAAAATGTTGACAATACGGAAACACGTCAAATACGATATCTTTAATACCGTGTAGAATCCCAGCCCAGTTCCTTCTTAATTTACTTCTACATGTTGTTCAAGACCCAAGTATGGACATAAGAAATTCCCGATATCGAAATAAATGCCGATATTTAAGTGAAAACTTCTATTTATACGCAGCCATCTCATTTAAATTACGTTTTTCGTATCGAATAGATTTTAAAAAGCTTAACATATTTTCAGAAACTGGGTTAAGACGTCAAAGTTGAACTTGCATTTTAATATCTTGCAGGGCTCAGCGGATATTAACCGTTAATAAGGCCCCGTTGAAGTAAAAATACTAGACCAAAATAAATTACAGTCATGCAATCGCAAGTCTCCAAAGAGTACTAATAGATGTTATATTTAAGGAAAATACGATTAAAATTGTATCATAAAATTTCAGTTTATTGTAATGTGGTCAATATGGCCTCTGCCTTATTACGGCTTAAAATACATATTTGTGATGCTAAACTGCAGTTTACTAAATACTAAAGCAAGGCGAAGTCAACAGCAACAGTTACTGTTTTGTTTAAAAACAACTATATTTACAGTGGCAGGCGATGCGGCCTCTAGGTCCATAGGTTCGAAGACCAGGTTGGTGGTGGGCGCGAGCTGGATGATCTCGCCGCTCATGAGGCACAGCTTCTTGTTGTCGTCCAGCACGGTGTTCAAGTTCTCAATCCAAACAGCATCGACCGGCCCATCAAACACCAGCCATTTTCTATAGTAAATAACTATCATAATATCTTCCAATGCTTTAACTCAGAACTACAGATATATTAAATAAACATGCATCAGCTTAGGTCGAACATGTTCGTAGTTATCTTCCTTTCTCAGTCAGCTTCAGTACCTATCGTTATCGATAGGTATTGAAGAATATATTGAATACTAATTTATCCGACAAAATAAGATTAAGATAAACAAATTCAAATAGTGTATTTAATACCTATTATCATTTGGAGAAACTGCAAAGGCTCTATAGCTGACTGCAAGGATACCATCAGACCACTCGTGGGACACCGGGTCGAACTGTCCGTACAACTGGCCCATTGTGATTGATTTTGGATTTATAACTGTCCACTCCACTGCATTCTCGGGCATCAAACCCTAAAAGACAATTCATGGATATTAAAACGCTAGCGAATAACGATTTGGATAACATGAGCACAGACCATATTATTATTATCCAGTATTAAAACACCCTTTCTTATCCGGAACAATGGATTGTTCCTACATGAAGTTGACGTGAACTAAGTCGCGTGCGAAAAAAGGGCGTTAAAAAAAAACTCGCGTACTTTTTCAGCAACACATCCTAATGCAGCTCCCAAAGCATGGTAGCATTTGGTCTTTCCCGAAAAAGGAAAACCGACCAACATAAGTCCGTGTCTCACGAGGATCATCTCATAGAGTTGGAGAACCTGAAACAGGGGTCTTTCTTTGTTTAGTTGCTTTAAAAAACATAATTGTATGTTTTCGGTAACATTTCTTGTAACCACGTAAAAAAAAAAATCATCACAGCTGCACTAAACTCTTATCATAAAACTGCTCTTTTCTGCTCTAGATCAATAATAAATAAATATCGCAAGGGTCTGATTTCCAAGTTTTAAAATGGCAAACATGCCAGAGTTGAAAAAAAGTTCGTGGGGCTCGATTTTTGATTTGTTTTTAATTTCTTGTGCGAGAATTATTAAACCATTTAGGAGTTGTTAAGTAGGTATTATTTACTCTTGTTATTTTTACATCTACTTAAGAAAAGTTGAAAGAAAAGTTGATTATAAACCTCGCATAATTTCACTTGTGCTCTGACCCTCGGGCTGCAATTACTTTCAGAATAAATCTACAATTATTATTATTACCTTTTCGACGAAGAATTCATTTGCCTGTAAATTAAGAGGAACGCATACTTCTTTCAAGCATGCTACTAAGTGGGGTAAGCCGGCTAGAGGCAGAGGCAAACCAGGGAACAAATCACCAATAATGCCCTGTAAATAAAAAATAAATATGTTTAAAACATTGCAAGTATTCTACGCGAGCAAAACCGCTTATTGTTATCTAAGAAAATTATAAACACGTATTATAACGTACCATGAACAATGGCACATCATGCTCGAGGAATTTAGGCAAATTGACATCTTTGATAGACCGCAACAGGATGACGTCTTCATCCTCGTCCGGATATCTCAACTTTAGAGCGCCAGCCGCACGCAGTACAGACTTCACGGCGCGCATTCCTAAAATAATCGAGTAAACCTTTGCTACGTTAAGTTCTGAGGGTATTAAAATGAACTGTTTTGGGAGTTTAACAAAACGATTCGCAAAAAAGTTGCTATGTTGGTCGGAACATTAAAAAACCCATATTCCAAAAAAAAACAACTGTTCGTTGTCCTAGCAAGAAAAACTTTTTGATCTGATGTCAAACCTATTTTTTGCCACTCGCAAAATAGTTACTTTTTACTTATACCCCGCTTGAATAATACAAAGAAAAGTTCTGGTTATACTCGTAAGAAAATTAGGAATTAAATTACCAAATCAAATGCAGCAAAACACCTTATTAGGAATTAAATTACCAAATCAAATGCAGCAATATTTAAAAAACAATTTTAAATTTATATTTAAATAACATAATATAAAAGTTCGTTGTAGCTTTGATCAATGTTTTTATGACGTATTAAAAAAAAACTACTTACTAGATCTCGTTCAAACCAATTTTCGGTGGAAGTTTGCATGGTAATGTACATCATATATTATTTTTACATTTATCATTCCCTTATTTTAGAAGTTACGGGGGGGGGGACACACATTTTTCCACTTTAAAAGCGTCTCTCGCGCAAACTATTCAGTTTAGAAAAAAATTATAATAAAAACCTCAATATCATTTTTGAATACCTATCCATAGATACCCCACACGTATGAGTTTGATGAAAAAAAAATTTTTGAGTTTCAGTTCTAAGTATGGGGAACCCCAAAAATTTATTGTTTTTTTTCTATTTTTGTATGAAAATCTTAATGCGGTTCACCGAATACATCTACTTACCAAGTTTCCACAGTATAGCTCTTATAGTTACGGAATAAAGTGGCTGTGACATACGGACGGACAGACGGACAGACATGACGAATCTATAAGGGTTCCGTTTTTTGCCATTTGGCTACGGAACCCTAAAAAACCTCTAAATGTTACACACTTTTCTTATCAGATAATTTAGTATAGAGGCTGAAGCAAACGAGCGTAATTATTTGAGTTGTATGTCGCGTAATTTCTGCTTCACACAAGAATCTAAACAATTTTACGTAGCCATAATTTGGAACCAAATATTTTGGGATTTTTGTATGAAACCCAATACAGAAGAAATTACTCGACTTACAATTTAAAGCATTACGCGGGTAATGCAATAAATAACGCGAAACTGATGAAATGTAGGGTGCGAAAAGTTTGGAATTAAATATGGGTTCAGTGATTTTAAGCAGCTGAGCAATTTGCAAAAACAAGTGTACTGAGGGTTAAACTTCTGATACTAACCATAATCGTAATGACTTTGCGAGGAAAGCTGCTCCGAGCACAAGCGGTAGGTAGCCACGATCTTGACAGCGAGGGGTTTAGCGTTCAAATATCCGAAGGCGTATAATTCGATCTCAGAAATGAGCACGTAATCTGGCACCATCATAGCCACGGAACGGAACAAAGCCTGAAACGATACAGAGATTAAACCTGATAATAAAGAACATCAAATATAGCTTCACAATATGCAAAGTTCTAGTTTTAAAATTCTTCTGAACGAACCACATTTACCAAAATTCTCAGCGCTATTTTTTTGGTTTTACCTTTAGGTTATCTGGTAGCTCAGAACGTCCTGCGTATCCTGGATTCATGGTTATGAAGACTGCGCAGGACTTGTCAAGCTGCAGCAGAGTCCCCTCGAACATCAGTTCTGGGGAACCGGAGTTTATGCCTCGCTGGATGGACATGATCTGCTGCGCCACCACGGAGAGCACCTCCAGGTCGATGCGGTTGAACTCGTCGAAGCACGACCACGCGCCGCACGACGCAAGACCCTAAGAGTTAGTGAATTGAGCGGGCTTCCTACGAGTAGGTGTTAAATAGGGAGACAGTACAACGGATCTAAAACATACTATGCTAAGGAAACGCGCAATACTTAATAATTGTTCTTTTTTGTTATTAAAAGTGACTCTCACATTCTAGTTTTTTAAAAATTATGGACTTCTGTCTTGTGGGATCTTTACGGAAGGCCTTGCTAGACTTCTTATCTTTCGACCCTTAAGGGTCTTTGTGCAATTAACCTTTTACACAATCAGTTGTTTGGATGTGCAGATTTCCTCCTGAACTTAGAAAAACTTTTGACCGAGGTAGCTCGAACTCGGTATCTCATGATCATGAGTCCACTAGGCCCCGAAGCTATCGGTGTACTTAATCCATATTAATATTTGGAATGAACTTTTACCTTAAAGAATTTCCCAAGGGCGAGGTAATCTAAACCATCTGAGCAGTTAAACACAACGCATTGTTTCGCAACGGCCTTCGCCAAATCTTTCGTTGTTTCGGTCTTCCCAGTTCCAGCTGGGCCTTCTGGAGCACCACCTGTGCGTCAACGGTATTGAAGAATGTTAATCTCTCTGTAACCCAATTCTTCACATTCTATAGTTAATTTTGGCTCCGTTTACCTAAATTGAGATGCAACGCGCCGAAGAGCGTCCGGAAGCAGCGGTCGGTGAGCGGCGTGACGACCAGCCGGCCCGTGTTGCCGAGGTACTCGTAGCCGTACATCAGCTGAGAGTTGATCATGCGGGTTGCGCACTGCATGCTATTGTCTTCCTCTTGTTTCTGAAAAACGTGTTCCGTAATGAACTCTCAGAGTTCGTAAGCAGCAAAATTTTCTTTGTTATTATTCTTACCTCCCAATAATAGCGAATTTGAGAAAGCCAGTTGAAATCATTATCCTGTTCTACTTTTAATTCAATTAACAACAGGAGAACATCTCTGGCATGGACGTCTAATACAACAAGAGCTCCTGAAATATCCATAAAATGTCCTCGTTATTTTGTACGCTTAGAATTCGTTTCTCGCTTCTGGGAACTATCCTTAATCTATATCTATCCTCCGTCGGGATAAAAATTTGAAAAACCCTTTGTTAACACAATTTTATTGCCAACAAATACTTACCACTTGAAATGATGACCTACATGAACTTTGGGATCTTAACTTAAGAAAAAACGACCAAATAAAAACGATACGTACAGTTTAAAATTGCAATACTGTTTTAGTAATTTATTTAATATACATACAATAGCATCCGTCGATCAAATATAGTACGTGACGAGAAAATAAACGCGCTACTACTTAATAATAAACCATTATAAATAACAATATAGGGCCTTTTATTCTACTGCGTTAATACGATATTGTATTTGACGTGTTTTTTGTTAACTCGGCCGCCATTACTGTCGTATACATGCATGAGAGTTATCAAAACTTTGATGTACGGAATCACGTCAAATGTAATATCGATTTACCGTGTAGAATCTCAGCCCTTGTGTTTTGTATGTATATGTACACATAATTTATATCCGTAGGCTGAACTAAGATTTCAACCTGCGGGAATCTTGTTAGACTCTATTAAATTACAAAAAATATGAATTTCTATATTACTTCTACAGTTAAATGAAAAAAAAACTAAATATATACGCCCAAGATCTGACTTGGGGCTTTGCGTGGTCTGCCAGATAGTATGTAACGGTTTATGTATAATTAATTAGGCATAATACTAATAATAATTTGAACGCACCTAGAGTTATTCTGTTCTGCAAACTAAGCTCTCCCCGTACCAAGTCCACTATCTTAGATATTTGGAAGTTACACTTGTCCCAATAATTCTTCATTTCAACCAAGGAAATGTGAATAGCGTCCGTCACCTCCGATGTCCAGAATGTCATTGCTATGCACTGCACCTAGAAAACGAATTTCCCTATTGCATACATGGTTCCTCGTATAGTCACATAACTTTCCAAGACGTCAAAAATATCTACACGCTTCTATGCCACCGACATTAAGGTTTGTGCATACATATATTCGATTTAATAGGTGTACAGATATTAGTGCTTTTAACTGTACAAGAACTTTGTACATTTTGTTCAAGTTAAAATATAGGATATGATCATGAAGCAAGTTTGCTTTGGTAAATAAATACACCAATTAAATGTTTTATTAAAGCAAGAAACCGACTGTAAAAGGAAGATCACACTGTCCTTAATCATCAATCAATTCCTTGTAAGGGCAAATATTTGTGTGATGAGCGCGATTATTTCTTACAAAGTTTCAAGTCAGGTAGGCGCCAGATTAAGTTTGTCACAGAGCAACATAAAAAAGGATAACGATATTATACAGATGTTAAGATATTTCAAGCTTGTCGCATGCAACGCCGTATAAAGTTCCTAGCTATTGTACGAGTATACTAAAACCATCTCAATCTTCGACATAATTACGGACCGTGCATTTAGAGAAAAGATAACTTTTAAACCACCCAACCCATTTTCAGCAAATTTAATTTAAAAAAAAACACGTCGGCACGGCTAGCACATGACGGCGCACGAATTATATCGCCCGCGAGATAGACCGACCTCTGCCGTTCTAATTAGACAATGAGGGGCACCGTCATGTGCACGGCTTGCACATGTCGGTCCGTGTGAGTGGGAACTACGATGTCACGGACGCACAGAAGCACATGGGCATCAAATTTATAACAACCTTCTTGTGTTGAGAGTTAAAAATAACCGCAAAATCAATGAATCGACTCTAAAATAGGTATATGTTATTTTTTCAAGTCTGGTTAAAACTAATAAAGCAAATGGACCATTTTCTCAATTTCCAGAGACAAGCAAAAAGGAAGGCGGAAAGTTGTTACCGGTTTGGAAGAGAATTGTACTTATGGATTGCCAGTCTCAAGAATAAAGTTGACTTACCCATCTACCGCATATGAAGGGTACACGGAAAGAACATGTCTACTTACTTCATGTTTAAATGAGATTTTTATTTCAACATGTAGTGTGCGCAAGGAACTATAACCTTCTAGATACAGATATAAAACTTAGTGTAACGTTTATTTATTTTCCTTGAAAAAACTTCGCAACAAAATATACATACGAAATTACATGATTTCTAACGTTCAAATGGCGACATTATGTTGTTTCCATGTACCCTTTGAATAACATTTCTAATTAATTCATCATTAACGAAATGGCGAATGGAATTTACCAGTATGCAGGTTCTATCTCCTCTGGATTGGCAACGCATTCGAAGTCTTGTGTTGGTTAATGTCTCCTCCAAGCCTGCCAGGGCCCAGTTTTATAAAGCTACAAATTACAAGCGGAAGTCTCTAACTCCTTTTTCTAGAAAAAGACTTCCGCTTGTAATTTGTAATTTGTAGCTTGATAAAACAGGGCCCAGGTGGCCTGCATGCTCGTTTGTCTTGTTCCATGCCATAAAGTTCTAGAGTGGTTACTTACTGCCTGTCCGGGCCACATAAGCACCCAGTCCTGCCGCGGCCGCCCCAGGTAGTCGTCGTACGACAGCCACACGGCGTTGTGCACGGAAGCCTTCATCGCTTTTTCGAGCTCCAGTAACCATTTCTCTACCTACATTAGGTCACAGACCGTATTAATAACTGTCAAAGTCTCTCGAGTTCCAGGAAATAGAAGTGACAGACTTACAACCGCCATATAGAAACGAAAAAAAAAAGGTGTATTCGTGACACGCAAAAGGGAAACAAAGATATAGATGAATTATCGAGAACATGGAGTTGCATTTGTAGTGGTTGTACCGTAAGCAACAAAAGGAGAATAATTTTCTCTTAATTTAATAAAATTACATACCCTTAAGAAATGGAATAAGTAGTAGTCCTCTGTTTTTTGCTCTTAGTCGCTATCATGTTCTTCATCTGAGCTGTCACAAGTATTGATAATAAGATTGTTTGAAGTTCGATCCATTTCCCCTTCCTGACATAGATATTTATCTTCTTCACTTTCGACATGGCAACAAATATTTTCCCAGTCCTCAGCAGTAATAGTATTCATTTGTTCATAATGCCTTGCATGTTTAAAGAAACGTTTCTTTTCGCTACATATCCTTTTACCATGGACCAAATATTTTCGATCGGATTGAATGTCGGGTGATACGGTGGCAATCGTAAAACAAAGTGGCCATGTTCTTTTAAAATTGCATCTTTGTGGTACTCACGAAACCGCTCTTTATTTTGTTTAATTAAATCAAACTGGTTTTGTACAACAACGGGCTATATGAAATGTTGTGTTCTGTCAACCAATCCATCATTTCTTGTTTATGAGGAAGGACAACGTAAATAATAATCACAATTTGACACTGACATTATTTTGGTATTTACTTCTTCAATATATAGCAAACCTCTTTTTATGCTGATAGTACGAGAAAATAGAAAATTCAAATATAGAATGCCTGTAAACATATGCAATTCCATGCTCTCGTTAATTTATCTATACGAACTAAAGCCGTGTTTTCACAAAGTTGTCTCTCTTCTAAAAGTTGTAGACATTGACGATGATGCAGTATCAACAATATCACATTATATTATTGTAATGTTATTATAATTATATTACAATTATTATTTTTATTATGATTCAATTATAGCCCATTTGTGTGTTTTAGTTCAACTTGCACATTTGACGCGAGGTAAAAGATATAGTATTATATTGAAATAGTAATGAAACCACAATTATTTTTTTAATACAATAAAAGTGGAACGCAAAGAAAACATCTACTATTTATTTAAGTTACGAGTGATGTCCACCCATTATAACAACAAACTAACTAATGCTAGATCGTGATGGCACTTTATAATCAAACTTGAGCAGTAATTGAGCAATAATTGTACACCGGTACCCTTACAGTGACCGTAATCGCTACCGAGTCGAATGCTCCGTTCCTCACTTATTGAAAAACGACAGTATAGTATTGAGAGGGACGACGTATTATCCAGATGCACCTATTATGGCAGAACGCAAATGCTACAGGTAGAGTATGATAAGAAAAGGAATAATGGTAAAGTGAAGCGGACCTGTCCTCTGGCAGCGGCGGTGTTAATGGTCATCGTAAGCTCAACGATCTCTCCCTCCGAGGACCGCATGTGGGTCACCACCATGTCCTCCGTGAAGGACAGCTTCGCGATACCCTCGTAACACTTCTTGAGGTGAGGTTGAACTCTATAAAAATAAGTAAAGTTTTCGTGCAAGTTGTTTTGGTTACTTGTTCCAGTAATTCTATTACGGTGAAATTATGAAAAATATGTGAAACACTGCGTTTTTATTTTCCAGAAATAAGCAATAATCCCCAGTCTTTTAAATAAGAGGGTATGGTATTGGTAAAACAACATAAACATGTTTTAATATTTATGTACTTGATGGAATTGACGACACTTTAGCCGAGTTGGACTACGAATCTAGTGGCCTCGGGTGCAAATCTCGGTAAGGACTGATATTTGGGATGAGTGCGCGAGTATTTGTTCCCAAGTCTTGGGTCTTTACTATGTATTGACGACACGTTGGTCTAGTTGGGAGTGACCCTGCCTCCGAAGCCAGCGGTCCTGGGTTCAAATCCCGGTACGGGCAGATATTTGTGAGATGTGCGCGAATATTTGTTTCTGAGTCTTGGATGTTTTATATGTATTTAAGTACGTACGTTATCGTTGACTAGTACCCATAGTATAAGCCCAGAGCTTAGTTTGGGACTAGGTCAATGTGTGTAAGATTGTCCCCTGATATTTACATTTACATTTAAGTATGTATTTCTCTATAAAAGTATGTTTATTGTTGTCCAGTACCCAGAGTACAGTCGCTATTAAATATATCAGAACAGTAGGGTGCTCAAAAATATCTGAACTAGACTCAATATTGTTGCAGACGTAAAAGCGCGTGCAAATATTTTTGAGCACCTTGTGTCCAATAATATTTTTGATGGCACCTGTAGTGTATAAGCCTAGAGCTTAGTTTGGGGCTAGGTAAATTTGTGTCACATTGTCCCCGGACATTCATTAATTTAATTGTAATTAATAATAATAATAATAATAATATCACGGGACAATGTCACACAAATTGATCTAGTCCCAAACTAAGCTCTAGGCTTGTGCTATGGGTACTAGACAACGATAAACATACTTATATAGAGAAATATATACTTAAATACATAGAAAACATCCAAGACTCAGGAACAAATACTCGTGCTCATCACACAAATATCTGCCCTTACCGGGATTTGAACCCAGGACCCCTAGCTTCGAAGGCAGGGTCACTCCAGACTAGGCTAGCGTGTCGTCAACCGCATAGCCGCAATTACCGCATAGGATCCTTAGTCTCTGACAGGATCTCAAGCAGCTCGTCGTTGGACAGGAAGAAAAACCGCGGGAAGTAAAGACGCTTCTTCTCGAGGTATGCGTTCAGGCCTCGCTGCACCATTTCAAGCAAGTTGTTCGACTTCTTCAGCCTGTCCAGCATCTTCTCTATCATTATCACATCAAGAACTCGAGGCTCCAAGAAGCCGGCTTTCATTATTTCACGCCACATCTACAACATATTTTATAGACATGTATTAATTTATTGAAAGGTACACTTACAGCAAGCACATTAAGCATTTATATCATTGTATCATATTGGGGTATTATATATTATCTACCTAGTGTACAAGCCAATTACAAGCATACACAGCATTTATAGCATTAATAGAAATCGTAGGTAGATCAGTACAAAACAAACAGGCCAAGATTGTAGCTTTAAATTTTGTAAGCGAATCTTAAAACAGATTGAGATCAGCCAAAATTGCACTCATGCCATTGAATCCATTACAGATACGAATATATACCCGTAGCAAACTTAAACTTAAGTTTACCTAGTCTTTAGTACTAAGAATTCTTAAATATTGCATGCTAGATACTAGCAGATGGTGACAGATCAATACATTTTATGTAACACCCTTGTACTCACTTTCTAACAATTAACTATTTGAATTCCTACTCATTTGCATTAAATTGTAAAAGAAAGGAACCTTGTCGACAGCACTGAAGCGACGCCCTTCCTCGGGAATTTGCTGCTGGATGTCGGGGGACGAGAAAATTGGTTCAAGGTACATCCATGTAGCCTGAACCTTTAACCACTCATCTAAAATCTCTTGTAGCAGAACTAACTTGCCTTCCCAATCCCTTTAAAAATAGGATTTATAGTCAACCACGAGCTTATATTTAGAGTAATCTAATTCGGAAACTTATATTAAGAGTAAACAGTTCTTAGAAAGCACTTAATGAATCTGTTCCAGGAACCAAAGCCTCGATTTTGGAAAATTAAAAATTATTAAGAAGACTTAAAAAATCATAGATACAGTAACGAACCGAACCAAGTAATTACCCTCAATTTTTTTTTGTTTATTTTAGGGACAGATCTCTAATGTAAATCATATCTTCGCTACTTGTACTTACGGCACACTAATGTTTTACGGAAAATTGTTTCACAAAATTTCATTTCACAACCGACGTTTTATATACTATTAATTTCACAAATGAATTGTTTGACAAATGTATTAGATTAAAATACGCCGTTTAATAACTTATAATATAGCAAATAGTACACTTTATAAAACGTTTGGTTAAAACATGGCTTTTAAAAACTCAGCTCGTTAAGCAAACGCTATTTTTACATACTGTTGCTACAGAAAACATTGTAAAGTAGCCTATATTTAGTCCATTGTCGTGACACAGTCGACGAAGCTTCTATTTCTACGTGATTGGGTTTTTCGGACCTGATGCACACTAATATAACCTCCTAGCGCCCAGAGGCCTTTTAAAGGCCTTTTGATAATCTAATTTTTTAAACTTTCATTAGTAAGTACCTATGTACTGATTTCGATTAACAACATTTTTGCCATGGGCGGCAGGAGGTTAACCTTTAACCTAATTATTACTAATTAACCTAATAATTTACCTATCAACAAGCAGGAGCCTAACTTTTTACATCCACTTCGGGAAAATGTAGGTTTCGTAAATGTAGATTGTACCCTTTTTTAGAATTAATCGGTGTTTAAGTGTTTTAAGTGTTTTATGTGAATTAAACGATGTAAAATAAAATACGTCAAATAACTTAGGTATTTAAAATATGAACCATTTTTAAACTTGTAGTTGCATAACGTTGATATGTCAAATCAAAATTTAGACGATACTTGGTTGTGAAATGAAAATATGCCAATTGACTGTCGGCAAAACGATAGGGTACCCGTACTTACTAAACGCATACTTACTATCAATTACAACAATTATACGATGTGTGCTGTTTTCAGGAAATAATATTTTGGGCGATTCCTGGTTGGTACAGTCGCCATCAGATATACCGGAGCAACCAGGTGGTCACAAATATCTGAACACGACTATTTATTTTATTCGGCGTTACAGTGGACGTTCAGATATTTTTGAGCACCCTGGCGAGTAAAGATATATTTGGTGGTTTTCCCAAATTCGAGCTTCCTACTTCTCCATAGGTATTGACCCATTTGGATTGATCTACCGCTATAATATGGGTATTAAAACGACTTCGATTCAAATTACTTACAAGATAACTTCCTCGAACGGTTTGATATATGGCGAATTCTTCATAGTCTGCGTCTTGACAATATGGTCGTCTAGAAGCAACTGAATTTCATCAACGCCCGACAAAATGTAGGTTCCTGACTCTCTGTTGATTAGAAGGCAATGAGACACACATAATACTTTTACCAATTGTATAGTTTATGTTTATTTTACATTTAGTTAATGAAGAGGTAGAATAATCCTATCCTATACTAGTAAACGAGCAATATAAATACATATTTGTAATCGCGTTCTAAAAGACGGCTCTATTGATTTAGATACATTTTTCAATGTGAGGGTTTACGGGGGCGAAAAATCGATCTGTTAAGTGGTCACCTTCGAGAAAATTCCGTTTTCAACCCGATGGACGGTCAGTTTTCCAGGTATAGTAGTTATAATTTATGGTTTACTAGCTATTACCCGTGACTCGCAGTAAAATTACCCTATTTTCTATCTCGAGGTTCAACCTACCTCCATACCAAATTTCATCAAGTTCCGTTCGGCCGTTTAGCCGTAAATGCTTAACAACAAACATACATATTCAAATTTATAACATTATTATACATAATACATCCAAAAGCCACAAACTTGTATGGTAAAATATCGAATCTGAGATCGGCCCACTCCTTCATCATCTTGTCTAATGTTTTTTCCAGATTGTTTTCCTTGGTAGCAGCCTCTGAGATGTTTTCGAACTTTTCGATGAAGTTCCCCAGATTGAAGGAAATGACCTTCGCCAGAGACATTTCGTCGTCCACAATTATCGGAAAACCAACGATTTCCGAGATCTTCTCCCAATGGCGACTTTTCATTCCAGGGTTGCCCAGAGTCTGAATAATTGGCATGTTGCTTTTGAACCCGTCCATTTTTTCTCTGTGAACACAGAACTACAACTCAAAAACTAATAATTCGATAGGTACCTAACTAGAAACATTAAAAATATTATAATATAAAAAAGACGCAACTTTTTTATAGCTTTCTAACAAGATTTAAAATAAAGGAGACGAATAAAATCTGACCGTTAACCTAAACTCACCTTACGTTAACCGCGAGATTGTAGGTATCTGGTACATCTTGGAAGAACTTCTCAAGTCTGTAGACAATCTTGTAGTAGTACCCAACGTCAGCCTCAATGTCTTCTGGGTCGTAAGTTCCAACCTGTAATCATGACCGGTTTCATAGGAATAGTCTATTTTATACCCTCATGAAATATTTCATGCATTGAATCAGAGATCAATAAGTTAAATTGCCAGCCGTAGAGGTAAACGCATAATAAATTCGCCAAGAAATACAGTACAGAAGTACAGTATGCCCTAGCATCGAGTCCGGGTGAGCCAAAAATTTTTTGCTGCTAGACTTAGGCCGTCTCCAAAGGTATGTTAAAATTTATTTTAATATAGAATTGTTATTCTGTATTAATCTTTTCAACGCCATTGACGGATATTTCCGTCATGGTTGAAAGCGCAAAATAGACCTGAGTATCTATGAAGCAAAGTTGACATTCGCTCTGGTTTTTTATTTATTTGACATATCGTTGAAAATGTTAAATGAGTTCCAAATGAGTGGGAATGAGGCTCTTCTTCTCAGCAGTGATCTCCTCTTGGGAAACGCTGGTAGAATTTTAAAGTGTAAAAGTGGCCTACTTGCTGAATAAACAACTTTATCTTTCTATTTCTTTTTTTTAGTTCGCAAACCAGCCGAAAATAAACTGACATCCAGATTTTTATATTCAAGTAGGTAGGCGTTATATTACACCTCATGTATGTAAAGATAATATAAAAAAGCATCTGAACTCTATGAACAGACGCACTATCCAGATACAAATTCATTTAAACTTATTATGCGTTCCTTGTTTTTAAAATATAAGGTGCGGCTCGAATCAGGCTACAAAATAAGTCATACACTTATTCCACACCCACACCTATTCGTACCTCATCCTTTATGAGTAGGTATAAAGGCTAGGTAGTAGGGTATAATATATATAAAAAATGTACTTTGGAAGACATCCAGCTGTTGTATTTTTCCACAAATTCAAATCCTGCGTCGAAAAGTTTCTTGAACGGCACTAGTGTATCATAAACCTTCTTTCTCTTCGGATACTGCGAGAGCTCATAGCCGAAAGAAGCTTCTTCTTCGTTGAACTGATCGATCTCGGCCAAAGCCTTTGATAACCTGAATATGGCATTTATTAAATGAATTGACTGGCATTAGTTCTAATACTTTTAATTAATTTACATACGCTTATGATAAATACTTTTAAAATTGTAATGATACGCGCTGGTTTACAATAAGACATTTGTTACGTTCTATGTAGCTTCACGGGTGAAATAGTCAAACACTTTTTAAGGAACAGACTTTATATAAAATTATCGAAACATATTGATAATTAGGCTAGTGTTCGTACTGTGTTGCGCTCGGATAGCTTTCTTAGACTGGCTAGAATGACGCCGCACAAATCTGGGCAAGGACCAAAAAGTTGGCCACGCTACCTAACGCAATTAAATTTTCCATTAAACTTTTCCGTTGAGCGACGAAAATTATCCATACAATTGTAAGGATACTTTTCGTCGCACAACGGAACTTTTCCGTCTTCGTTGTTTGTATGGTTCACTGCGCTTAACCATGGTCCAACTATTTGGTCCTCACCCATCTACCTTTTAATTAAAGACTATGACTATAAGCATTAAAACGCGTCGCTAACAGCATTTAAATTGGACAAGGCGCATTTAGGCTATATTGGAAAATTTCATCCAATTAAACTTGAATTTGAAAGAAAAAGGTTCACTAATATTTTACCAAAAACCTTTTAGAAACTGATTCAGTTCACAAACATATCATTTGCCAAATGGCATTTTCCGAAACTAAATATTTCCGGATGTTTATAAAACTAACCTAACTTATAGGGGTATAAGCTATATGGTCTTGAAATAAATCCTGAAATGTTAACAATTTAGGAAAAAACTGTTTGTCGAATTATTTATGTTTGTGAATTGAATCAGTTTGTGAATCGTTTCTTAGTGAAATTACAGGATATTTCGACAGTCCACATATAAATATATGCAATCTAAGTGCGGCCCTGTTACTTACTAGTTAAACTACGACAGTCCAAAAGTATTCTTTGGTGGTGCCACTGAACTGAGAATGTGTTAAGCTGGGTCCACATTTGTATCATTTTGGCGATCATATTCATACGCATCGTATCGAGCACACGTATGCTAAGTATGGACGCTCACTTTGGGCATATCGTTCTATACTAGTCGGAGCGTAGTAGCGTATCGTATTATAACGCCGTATCCCTTTTGATGATTGGGAAAAAAACTACTTGAAGTGGATCGCGGCACAGCACGTATCAAATCATAACTACGCATCATGATATACACAGTATCAAAACATGTCCATACCTATCAATATTGGTACGCGTATCCAATCGCGAGTGGGTATTTAATAAACGCCTAGCAACATGTATACCGGGCGATCAGATACAGCGCGTAGCATGATCGCGATTTGCATCCACACTAACGATCATGATTCATGATACACGTCGGTGCTTCGCGACGCAGATACGATACGACAAAATGATACAAATTTAAATCCAGCTATAAATGATCATCTGACACCAAGGAAGATCACCCGCTAATAGCAGCTATAATTTGTCAAGTGAACTAGGTTCTAGGTAGGTCCTCACGGTGGTGGGCTTTACGTTCTGATCTTACTCACTTTTCATCTAGGTACCGAGCTTCTGAGGCATACATTGGCAACTTGTTTATATCACCCCAATATTGAATTTCATCACACTGAGTTTCTAAAATATCCAAATTGTCAATGAACTTCACTATTCGGACCTAAAACCAAAACGAAGTACGTAGTCATAAATCGCATTAATGTTTTCCACATACGAGTGTCCCAGTAATATGTAATGACTTTTACGTTTAAGAGTGATAATAAGGTTGATCCAACATGACGGAGACATTGATCGGGTCGTCAGGAACAGAATAAATGCTGGGTGGATGAAATAGCTACGCTAGTCATGAGCTGTCATGCCTACAACGCCACCGATACTTATAGTCGCCACAGGTACAGTTTAAAAGAGACGTTATTTCGTATAGGTCAAGTAAAATTTTGCATAACTTTTAATACACTTTTGCCGTGTGTGTGACCCATTTCTATACGTCGTAAGGCATTCAAAAGGTTAAAGAAAACAATTACTTAGATTATATGTCTAAAACTCCAATGCTTACCTTCAACAGTTCCTGGTACTCTACCATTTTCTGCTCACATATTACTCTGGATTCTTCAATTATTCCCGGTAAACGTGTGTTCCTAAAAATATTTATATGATGATGTGATGATAATGACGTTAACGCTTAAATACACCCAAGTAGAAAACCGGCAAGTAAAAACAAACCAAGAGCGTGGGTGGCCTAGTGGTAAGGCCTAGTCGTAAGGTACCAAATCTGAACCCCCGCGGTCACCATATAACAATGAGGTTTCTAACTGACGTAAATTACCCAATGCTCTTACGGTGAAGGAAAAACATGGTGAGGAACATACATACATGTACGGTGTACATTAGAAGCTGAGTGACTAAGAGGGTAATCGCACAAAAGACCCTCGAGGGCATCCAAAATCTGCAAGATGAAAATAACAACAATCAAATGTTGAAAGGTCACTATTTAGATGTATCCTCCTTGCAAATAGTGGCGATATTTATTATTATTTCATCGATGTCTTTAGATATTTCGTGAGGCTCGTTGAAGATGTGTTTGTAAATATCTAAACGGAACATGATTATTGATTACCTACGACCGGGAGGGATTTAAAGGAGTATTTTATCAATGTATTTCTTCTGTCTTCTGATTGTCGGGCATTCTATGTTTACGCTTGCGAATATTTTAGTCATTTTATAACTTGACTAAATCTCTTACCAACAGTAATACAACTAAAAACTCAAATTGTCTAATTTTCATGACTACCGTAATTTAATATGAACTAAAATCTAAACTTCAAAAACCCCCTGAATAACATACTTATTCCTCAAACACCGAAATGCCATCTAAACTGATTTCTATGAATGACTGTTCGGATAATTTCTATCGCTGTATGACATGTAATTTGCAAGCGAGAAGCAAATAACAAATAACCAAATTCAATCGCTCTTTGATTTTGTATAAATTATTATGCTATATTTGTAACTACGCTTAACTTTGTTTTTAAGTAAGCAGCAGCCTGCACGCGTCGAGTTAGTACGTATAACACTGAAAAAGGTCGAAAACCAGTCAGGGAATCACAAATTATATCTAGTACGAGTAGATAATTATGCGACAAAGCATTTTTTATTTAGATATATTGAGTCATATTGCTATTGTACAAATTACGAAGACTCTGAGGCTCATGCACAACTCAAGATGGAAAATGCGTAGTTAACCTTGAAGATAAAATTGGAATGTATGCTTGCCATTTTACTTGCTGTCTTACATCCACCACGAAACAAGATTAGCAATTAACAATGGTTAGATAAGTAAAGCGATCCAAACGGACCTATCACCCGCAAATAATAATGAAACTTATTAAACTAACTAACTAACATGCTTCAATGGTTTGGTCATTTGGAGAGAATGGATGAAAGAAGATTGACGAAAGAGATATTTAGTGCGAAAGTGAGTGGAAGGGTAGGAAGGGGCCGCCCTAGGCGTACTTTTTCGAATCAAATCGGAGAAATTCTGCAAAAGGGCCAAATCCAAAGTTCCCGAAACCGACGTGCATGCATGACTCGATGTATGAATGTAGAAGAAGCGAAAGATATTTGTCAGGATCGTAGCAGGTGGAAAGAAGTGGTCTCTGCCTACCTCTCTGGGAAACAGGCGTGATTTTATGTATGTATGTATGTACTTATTAAATGTTACAAGTAAATAAACTGTGGAACAAGAGACCAGTGGTAAGCTTGACTGTTGCTCTTGATTTCCGCAGGAGTGAAAGTGGTGTAGTCGCCGAGAAACATGATGTAGTACATCACATTGCGTAGTCTGTCTTCCATCTTATCCAGCATAATGTCCACGACCTTTTTCCCGTACTCGATGAGCTCCATCAGAGCAGCCGTATGGGGTGGCGCCGTCAACAAAGTGCTCGCGATCAGAGAATACTCTTCGTGTATTCTGTGAGAGAAATCTACATAATTTTATATCGTCAGGGCACAACAGTAGCTATTTATAAATGTATTAAAAATAACATACGATTTTATCTCTTTCTGATAGGTAGTACTCATCTTTTTTAACAAAGTGTTCGCCAGTTTTGTAGCAGCTTGCTTTAGTGAAGTAATCAGCTCAACTCTTCTCATCTCGAATAACCCTAATTTGATTGTTCCCTCGAGCTTCATGACTATTTCTTTTGCCAGTTCAGTGTACTTAACTGCCTCTCGACAATACTCCTCAAAAGTTTTCTCAGGTGTAGAATTCATAAATTTTGACACCTGACTCTCAGCCTGAAAAGCCAAGTTAAAGTGAAACTCGCAGTGCTTACAAATCATTTCAAAAGAAATCTTGTAAAATGAAAAAATAGCATCAAAATAAAAAAAATTGCTGAAACGAGTAATTATGTAAAAACTTACCAGTCCATTCAACAAACAAACATATGTTTTAAAATCGCCAGCCCGCTGCTCTGGGGTAAGTCTTTGTTCCGTTATCAAATTGGTTATATCTTTTCTATACGTCTCAATAATTTCGGGTTCTATTATTGGCTGGAAATAGTACATAACTGTACTTAGATACTGATAAATAAGTTATCATGGACGAACGAAACCTTCGAGTCCAACCTTGTAAAGGAACCAATAGTTGATTTTTCTACCAGTACAATTCATGTACACCAGAAACTCAGGAGTTAAAAACCGTACTATGATCTAGTAAGACTAAAAACGTGATACGACAGAACACTAAAGTCACTGAGATCGTCCACCGAATTCACAAGCTGAGCTGGCAATAAGATTACCTACGTGATGTCTAGTTTGTATTTCAAGGTGGGCGGTGGTGTTAAAGTTTTGCTCCGTACGGCCTATCACTAGCTATTACCACACATCATTTGCATATGCCAGTCTGCGGGGTCTGGTAACTAACTCATTGACCCAAAAAAATAATCGATTTACTAGCAGAGCCAGATAGCTTAGCAGTATTTTTTTATACGACCTATTTGTTTTAAGTGTAAAAAAGTCGCCAATATACACTAATAGCGACCCGCCCTCGCTACGCTCCTTATAAACGGTTTTTTCCTGCCACTCCCGCTTGGAGTGAGACTAGCTAGAGTATAATATTTTTCTAAGCGCCTGTTGCGCAAGCAGTACCTTCACAGCCTCCGTTACAAGGGTCAGCGAGGTGAAAAATCAACAGCCTACCAACCTCAACTATTTACTGATTGGCCAAATGGCTGTCTGTACGCTTAGCACAAGTTCTATTTTCTCGCTTGTGGCTCAGTGCGTCTCTATCATTACAGACTAGATGGAAAGGGAGATTCGAGCGACAAACAAGTCGCGGATCACTTGTGCTAGCCCTCCTGGTAGTGAAATGCCTTAAGGCATAAATTGCGTGATTTTTATTTAAAGTCTGAATAAATATGAATAAAAAAGGAACAGCAACCTTAAACTAAGGCTGGCAGATGGCAGATTTGTGAGGCGTGATACCTGCAGTAAAGATGAGCTGGTGCAGATGTAGTCCTGGTACAGAGAGGTCTCCAGGCGCCGCGTGCACCGGCATGCTTCCGTCATATAATCATATAGTGCACACAAACCTTCTGTGAATTTTTGGAACGGGGGATCAAACTCTAGTTCGTCATCTTCAAATATTAGATTTATTACAAAGCCCTGATTTTTTCCCTGTAAACCAGTTTAATCATTAAATATAAACAAAAGCAGTTTAAAACAACGAGCAGATGAATGAAAGGTCTTACCCCGATATCCATAATGTAATCTGTATATTCTTTCATAGATTTTAAACACAAACTTTGTAAATTAAACGTCATCATGCAGGCCACACAATCGTAGAAATGCTTCATTTTTTTTGCGTATTTTGGGTCTGGAATCTGTCGTTTTTTGCTTCCCTAAAAACATGATATAAATTACAAAAACTGCTCAAAAGCGAATTGGACTCGCGCCCTCAGGGTTTCACGCCTTAAGCTGAGCCTGTGGCAACCTTTCTCCGTTGCAAACGCAGTATTTTGCATATTCATCGCGATTGACATACTAAGTAGGAGCTACCTTTGTTAGTTAAGTTTAAACTTTAGTTGTTGGTAATTTCTGGTTAGAAATTGAAAACTAGCAGTGTTGCTCAGTCACATATCCATTTTACCGCACTTAAGTACTAAATACCTTACTAATTTTATTAAACTTTTATATGTTTGTAAGCTATTGTACTGTTTTGCGGAATGGAAAAAAAATTACACGAGTTTTAGAGTATCAAATAAGTATAAATTGATTGTTGCGATGTATAAAAGAGACTAGATTATCAATAATTTATTCAACGCTTACAGTAACACAAAACTAAAACCACAACCACAAATAAAAACACAAATGACCACTAAAATAAAAATAAAATATTAAACACTGCGTTGAAAAGGGCATGGTGAAAGGGGATGACGTTTCTTTGATACATGTATTATGCAAGTAAAAGGCAACATAAATTGCCACAGTTGAATAGAATAAGATTTGAAAAAGTGTCTTCCATACCCTGGATAAGCTCAAAAACCTCCGTATGCATACCTGGAGGAAGACAGCTTGCAACGTGGGGGTCCACTGAAGTGTCAACACATTTCCGGCCGCGTCGATGTGCCTCTTGCACACGAAACGGAAGTCCGAGAGCTCGTAGGCTTCACGCAACATTGATATGTCCCTCATACTAATTAATCGGAGGTCACTGAAATCGACAGAATGCAACATATTTCATTTATCTGAAGTACATCGCATAAGTTTTTGTTGTATAAACCAAAAGGCATTACTTGAACTGCTTATGCCAGATCTGCAAGATCTGCGCAATACAAGGGTTCACACTGTAAAGTTCCTTTTCAAGCGTAAGTCTGGCTTGGTAAAACCGAGTCCTCCACGCTTCATCTTTCGAAGCTATTTCTTGTTTTAGTGGAGAATCGTCTTCATCCGTACTGTCTTTCTAAAATAATTTACAGAATTTTACTGTTTGATATTAATGTGTATGTGTTAATATTAACCTCTTCGCCTGATTGTGCAAAATGTGGTAAAATAATTATTAACAAGTCTTTTTAGAGTTGTTGGTATTTCTGTAGCTCTGCCTACCCCACTTTGGGATTGAAGGCGTGGTCTACGTAGGTATCTGAAATACTAATAAGGTTCAAGTATCTTGTTGAACCTTAATACAGTTTTGCCCTCAAATTACACCGGCAGTATGCGCTGTTTTTTGGTACACGTCTACTATCTTACGAGTCGTATACCATGTTGGGATCCTTTAAGACAAAGTCCACGATTGCCTTCTTCATGCTCATCATGAAATCCTCGCGCATCTCGTCGGTGCACATGAACAGCGTGTGCTTCCACTTTCTTAGTTTCAGTGTCAGCAAGTTGTGAACTCTGCAACCAATAAGGCCCAACATGTGTTGTCTTTGGGTTTAGGTTTAGTTTTAAGGTTAAATTCTATCTCGAATGCATTAAGAATATTTAAGAGAGAAGGGGAAATCAAAAATTCTCTGCACCGCAGCTAATTTACCTCAGAATTATTTTGTTGTCAAGAGGAGCGACGTGGATGGTGTCCAGGCCGTAGCGTATGTAATAGTAGTATCGCGCCTTGTTTTCTTCTTCACTAGCAGGAACCGCGTCCCCTTGCTCACCCGGGGGAGTATTACAAATAAGGTTCATAAATTTAGTCCTGAACTCCTCACGCGCTTTTCTTAAAGCTGAATAGCTTTGCATCACTGAAATTAAAATTAAAATAATAATAAAAAAACAGTTAATTATGTACATATCTAGCAACTCTATATTCAAAAAACGTTTTAATGCATTGTCTGTCTGTCTCAGGGTCGCATAACAATGAATTAGGAGGTGCAGATCTGCACCTTATTTTGACCGTAAATTTAGAAAGTGGCTGACACAGAAGGCATACTGGCTTACTGATATATACCTACAATTATTACATTTTATTTATAAACATTAACTTTAACGATTGTTTTTCTATTTTTTTTTTACTTTATAATTATTGACATTACTACCAATCACGGGACTATGGGAGTCCCGGACCTTTGCAAGGCGTACATGGAGCCCAACCGGAGAGGCACTATAGACAACTTTAATTCAGTAAAGTTATGAGACAACCGGCGATTGTCCCTGGATTCACACTATAGAAGTATGCTCCCACGGACAACCACCGGTTAGTGTAGGACTACCTATTTAAGAAAGATGGGAACTTAATAATAGGCTATATGAATGAAAAGATATGTATTGGTGAACTAGGCTATTGATAAACTATGGCGCCTGCGTAGACAATGCTAATTACTTTGTCTGAAATGGCAGACGGTGACTCGCCAATTCAATAGAATGGACCTCTCAAAATAGCCGCATATACATAGCAGCAGGGAGGCAATATTTCCTGAGAGGGTGTAAGGTGCATCTGGACTTTAAATGATCATAAGGTGCCCAATCACCACTTATGCACAAATCCGCCCTTCGAGCATATAGCTCTTGCGAGTCCACTCTGACCGACCAATAAAAGCAAGCCAGGGGTGGGGGTCTGTTCCTCGTAGTACACTCAAACCGGCCTGTGAAGGCAAGCGTCAGGTGAGGAACAAGTCCTTCCCCTCGGGAGCACTCATGTCCGTGGTATCGCTACTCACCAACAGCTCGCCACTAGCTGCCCTGCGGTCACACATTATCAATATGTTTAATGGATATAGAATTATCGATTACACTATTTATACTTAGCTTGAATACTGTTAATACGAACATACGCGGGTAAAGCACTGTGTGAAATTCAGGACGACGGTTATATGCGATGCCAGCAGTGAATGCGTCTAAAATTACATTAGAGTAGTACCAGTGGGTTTTTTCTTCGCAGGTGCCTTGACTTCTTTTTTTGTTTTACGCTCTGGAAACTTAAGCAGTTCTTTTGGCAGTTTAAACAGGGGGCTCGATCGTGTCTGAAGGAAGTCGTCTGGCATTTTAGCCTTCGCTATTTTTGATAAATTGTCATTTGAAGATGAAGGTTCCGGCTGACCTCTCTTCCTTGTTGGTTTATTACCACTCATGGTGTCTGAAAATTGAGATAAATGAAGACATTCGGGCAAATTATGGCGCACCAAATCCTAAGAAGTATTTCGGGTTCGGTTAAAGTTGCTTAGACTCGCTTAAGGACGTATGAGAGCAAGTGGGAGGGAAGTAAACCCGAAGGACGTTAGGTAATGGGTGAATTGCAAAAATATTGTACATAGTTAAGGACCTAATTGATGTCAAAGTTTAGTTGAAACAAATTATTTTTCCTTTGTGTAACGAAAATTTGTCTTACAATCGTACGGTTAACCTTCGTTACACAAAGGAAAGATTATTTGTTTTAATTAAACATTGACATCAATTAGGTCCTTAACTATGTAAAATGTTTTTGCAATTCACCCTCATACCTGTCGCTATCTATCCTTAGCTATCACTATCTATCGATAGCTATCGCTATTTATTAGTAGTAAGGTGTTGCACTGTAATCCATCCAATATCAAATACTTCTGGCTTATATTTGTTTTCGCGTCTGACTTTCAACTGAATCCCACAAAAATCCCATAAGAATAAATGCGAATGTTTGTAAGGATGTGTAGATGCTTGATTTTCAACAACTCATAAAGGGCTGAAAGGATTTGGAAGAAATTTGTCACAGTCCATGTTCTGGATTACTAGTCCACATTCTTTCCTCTCGAAAATTGGACAGATTTGGTGAGTATACCGATAAACAACTTCTATTTATTTATTTAAGAGTTAACACTGAAACATCATTTGTGAATTAGTACTATATATATATTCTCCCCTGCATGTTATGTACCTCACTATGAACATAAGAAATACTAAGATAAAATCTATTCTACGTGGCGAAAGTCGCAGGCACAGCATATTTACAGAACCTATGTTTACGTAAATACTTCCGTTACCTGTTTCCAAACGTATCAAGTGCCTGTGTGCTTATTATCCGTTAAGATTTTTTACAAAATAACATCACCAGGTATAAGTCAATATGATAAAATAACTTTTTGTATTTTTTCACTTAATTAACTTGTAGTAATATAATGTTTAACATAACATAACTAAGTTAAAATAATTAAACGAATTAATACAAAACTGCCTTGTCAATATCAAATCTGTATATTCTCCATAGCAACCGTAATTTTAGTATGTTTCTATGGTAATGTACTATACCCTTCTAATCTGTGAAAGTACTTTTAGCAGCCATGGCGACCAGCACCATAGAGTAAGTTTGTAACGTTATAATATCTGATTAACTAAAGCCTAATTTAAAGAGCTGTATCTACATTACATACATACATAACATCACGCCTTAATGCCCAGAGTAGGGTAGGCAGAGCTACAGAAATACCAACAACTCTAAAAAGACTCGTCGAAAATTCTTTAACCCCATTTTGCACTAGTACCCACACTTTGTACAATCAGGCTAAGATGTTTACTCATACTCATACTCATACTCATTTATTTATAATATTATAAAATATTACATGTCAAAATAATTACAAAACTTTGGTATTACATGTCATAGTTAGTTGCATTATACTCGTAGTAGGTACTTTAGATAGTATTCAAAATAAGTTATAGATTACACAATTGAAATTAAAAGGTAATTTTATGAATTCATTAAAGTCGTAGAAGGAATTGTCAATTAGCCATTTCCTTAACTTGTTACAAAATGCTGCATTGCTTTCTAAGTTTTTAATGTGTGAAGGTAGCCTGTTGTAGACCTTCGGTCCTAAAATGTGCATAGTTTTGGTCGACTTGGTCAGTCTGGAGCGTGCGATTAGTAAGCGATTTGTGGATCCTAGTCGCGTGCGGGTCAGTGTTCTAGTAGGAAAACTATCTATGTTACACCTAACGAATTTAGCTACATCGTACACGTAGTGAGACGGTAGTGTTAGGATTCGTTGAGTCCTAAAGAGTTCTCGTGCAGGGGTACCAGGTGAGGCGGAAGAAATGATGCGAACGGCGCGCTTTTGTAGGACAAAAACACGTCGCCATTCCGCTGCAGTGGCCCACAACTCGAGTCCGTAGCTCATCAACGAGTGAAACAACGAGTGTTTACCAGTGTATTAGTGACAGTTTGCAAGCCCATCGCCTAGCAGTACTACAAGCCCTTATTACGCTCTTACGACATCAACAGGAAGACAATGGACTGGTACTCCTTCTGACGGTTGGTGACCACTTCTCGTTTCGTCCACTTCTGGTAATGACCACCTAGCAGTTTGACCACTTCTGGTTCAGGCCACTTCTGAAAATGACCACTTCTTGTTTCGACCTATTCTGGTTTTGATCACTTCTGGATTGGACCAGTTCTTGATTTGACCACTTCTTTTTTAGACTAGTTCTAGTTTTGACCACATCTGCATTTGACCACTCCTTGATTTGACCAGTCTTTGTACAGTAAACACAAAAACTCTCGCAAAAACTCTCTTGACTGTTACATGATAAGTTCTTATATCTCGTATTATTACTTACCCATTTTTTTGTTTACTTACCTACTGTACAAAGACTGGTCAAATCAAGAAGTGGTCAAATGCAGATGTGGTCAAAACAAGAATTAGTCTAAAAAAGTAGTGGTCAAATCAAGAAGTAGTCAACTCAAGAACTGGTCCAATCCAGAAGTGGTCAAAACCAGAATAGGTCGAAACAAGAAGTGGTCATTTTCAGAAGTGGCCAGAACCAGAAGTGGTCAAACTGCGAGGTGGTCATAACCAGAAGTGGACGAAACGAGAAGTGGTCACCAACCGTCAAACCCCTGGTACTAGTCTAACCCGGGCCATAATAGATAGATAGAAAGATAAGGTGTAAGGATTTTTCCAGAATATGTACTATTACGGCGGATTTACTGATATACATACATAGGTACACGCATTAAATCACACCCGTTTCCCAGAGAGGTAGGCAGAGACCACTACTTTCTACCTGCTACGATCCTGAGAAACCTCAAGTAATAAAGGCGGTCCCCATACAAGAAACGTTTTTTTTCTCGAAACAAAAAATTAAACCCAACAGGTTTAAATTTTATATCCGTAATATTTATTGAACGCCAAAACGAAAAGAGTCGTGGTCCACCTGCTTAGGTCCACTTGGGTGGACCACGGGCACTTTTTCTTACTTAAAAGATGATTAATATGGAAATCAAAAATTGGTCCGCCTAAATCGTTGACTTGATAAATCCATTTTAAGGATTTAGCAGGTTTGCACTCTTAACAGACAAAATATCAAGTGCAAATCAGCTAGTTCTTAAAAATGGACTTTAACGAATTAGGCCGACGAAATGTCTATATGCCGTGTGGTCCACATAAATTTTATCCCAATTTTGAGACATACATATGTCATGTACTTATGTACATGACATAACACCTTCATTCATAACATCACGCCTTCATTCCCAGAGTGGGGTAGGCAGGGCTACAGAAATACCAACAACTCTAAAAAAACTTAGAAACATCATATTTTTCTGGATATTCTTAAACATGAGGTAGGTTTAGGTTATGTGGGTTCTTCAGTAGTAAATGAACAGAAGCTTTGAGTTATTTAAATTTTAATAAAATAAAACCAATCAACTTACAATCCTCATTTGTCAGGGGCTATAACAAATATCACACGAAGACTAGATTGAAAACAATAGAAAAATATATTGTTAGGTAATGTGAAACAATGAAATAATACTTATTATACGATCTTATAATGAATTGACTATTTTTGGTTTACTTGATCACGATATCGATATGCAATGTCTGTGAAAGTATAAAATTTTACAAAATTAAGGATAGTATAAAATATTAAAAATCACATCAAAAAATGTATAAACACCTTTAATTTTTTTATTAAATAATGACTTTTACAACTTACAAGAATTTAACTACTACAAAGAAAATTAAACCTCGGTCTCCCTCAACGTCACATATTGCTATCAGGCTATCAGGGCTCACTTGTAACCTCCTACTATATTTTATAGTAATTACGGTGTAGCTGTAACATGTGAATTCTTTAAATAAATATGAATATGTATTTCTAAGCATGGGAGTTAAGTACTTAGGTACTTTTACTTTCTCCGCGCTTCCCTGTCGCGAAGTTATCTCTTCTAAGCTCAAAATTGACCACGTGGTTTATCGTAACGCACGTTTTCGTACGAATTCCACAGTAAATAGTTGAATAAGTACCTACTCCAGTTTGCTAAAGTGGTAACTAACATATTTAGCAATCGCGAAGACTGTCCTTAAAAAGGGGAAAAAAACACCTAAAGCAAAAGAAGGAATTTCGTAAATCGAAATTGTGTTTTAGATTTTAAACAATGGACCAAAAAGACTAAAGCATTCCTGCTATTGAAAAAACGGCAAAAGTTTTAAACATAAGCACTCTTATTCATAAACGCAAAATAGCTAAAGTATGCAAAAAGTTCAAGTGTACATAGTATGCTTTGTTCTTATCTTTCAATGTGACATTTGAATTTGACAGGAAGTAACAAGAGACACTTTTTAACTAAAATGTATGGAGCGTTTACGAATAAAAGGGAAGTTCTTCACGATATGCCTACTTACAGCCATGAAATAAATTCATGACAATAGCAAAAAATATGAACAAAGCAATTATGAAAACGAAGTATGAAAGTCCATAAAAATTTACATGATTAATGATTATCATAGATTCGTAACGGTCATCATAATCATATGTCATAGTTTACTGAAATCCTGACAGTTAAACGTAAACTTAGTCAAATAATGCGCCTATTTCATGAGCGTATTGCATATAAAGCCAGATAGTATAAAACTAGAGTTAGAATGGCAGTTGCGTGAGAAGGGCGACACCGCGCATGATCCAGTGGTCATCCGACTTGACAGTGGGCAGCAACATGAAGAGGATGTAGTTGGTGGAGTGCCCCGTGGTGGACAGCGTGCCGCGCCGCTCGCCCGTCTTGTACAGCGGGCACTTATAGAATTGCCCTTCAGGAATGTCTTCGCGCTTCATCGGAATCAACCAAACCTTTTAAAAAAGAAGCAATACAATTTATTGGCCTTTATGTGCAATTTTTGTTATTCAGTACGGGAAACAGCTAGACCAACCGGTGGAAACGTGTCGTAGAGCACTTTGGACAGCGACTCGTCGATGTAGTACTCCTCCATGTTCCAGCGCGCACCCTCCAAGAACAGCCCGCTGATGTAGACGCCCTCCTCCGGCCGCTCCGTCAGCTCAAACTGTTGCTGCACCTGAAAACCACGAAACTTGCTAATACTCCAAGCTTAGTCATTACACCAGCTACTTACTTCACTAACGTCACTCTCTTGGAAGACATTGGGCCGTAGAGTTACTTAAAAACGAATACGATCTAATCAATAATATGATATAAGATATACCTCGTAGTGGAAAGCAAGCTGGTCGATGGGAATCTTGTACTTCCTAGCGTAACTCTGCTGCGCGGCCGTGAGGAACGCCTGAGGGAAGTAGAAACCGGACAGCCAGAACACCACCGGTGGCCCGCTTGTGTGCCAGGTCTACCGAAAATAGAAACATGCAAAGTCCACATGAGCGCTTAGCAAAGATGCAAACGATGCTAACGTTTTTGTTTTCTATTGACTCGAACAGCTCCTAAGCCGTGGAGCGATCTGTCATCAGCTAACGTCAATCTAACATTTTGTAATCTTATGAAAATCGTTAATTTAGCGTTATGGCAACCTACGTCGGTGGCCACACAAATAGAAACGCTTGCGTTCCATATCGTTGACTAGCTGGTTATGTGCGTACCCTTATGACCAATTTCATATACCCACCTTTCATAGTCTTCAAGTAAAACCTCCGTGACATACGGAAGGACGGATACGAGAGTGACCTTATAAGAGTTATTTCAGTTATTTACGTGGTTTTCTATTAGAACTTATTAGTCTTATTACCTCAAACGTATATTTATGTTTTTGTTTCCGATAATTTATTGTACAAACTCCAAGATCCAATTATTCACGTAAGGAAATTGATTTTTTTAGAGCATGCCTATGGTACCCAACAACTATTCCCTCCATTTAAGGCATAAGGGTCAGCAATTTAGACGGGGCGTCGTCCGTCAGCCCGCGTTAGAGTTTTACATACCTACTATTTTATGTAATTTTATACTTACTAAGAAAACTTAGTACTCTATTTTGCATGAGATTATTGAATTTAGTATCTTAAATCCTTTTACGCCTGAAACACAGAAGCATCCTAGTTGAGCCACGTGGGTTATTTTATTTCCCTTTTGGTATGTTTAGCCTATCTATATATTGTAAATATTGTAAAATATGCGTTTGGAACTAAAAAATAATAATAATAATATAAAATGATAGACCTGGAGAAAAGACAAGCGAGCGAGCAAGTCATCGAAATAAGCAGCCATCGGTTTGAGCGAGGGGTAGCTCTTGCCGGCCCACAGCGCCGGGATGCGGCCGCGCACCATGCTCGTCAGCACTTCCTCCGTGATATCGTTGAGCACGCTCACACCTAAAACACAGTCATTATTAAAGCCTTCTTTCAAAATTGCATGCCGTAGAGTATCTGAGAACCTGTTGCGGACCTTGCACGGCACCAATGACGGCGCGGGCGCTGCTGCGCACGACGTTGACCAGTCGATCGTACCGCGCCGCCTCCTGGATGACCACGATGGACATCGGCGTCATGTCAGCTGGTTTGATGTCGCCCTCGTGTGAGGGCCCAGTCAAGATCTTGGCGGGCAGCCGCTTCAGCACGTCCTCCGCGATGGCCATGGCCTGCTCTTCAGGCGTGGCGCCACCCGTGCCACCCGCCATCGTGTCCTGTGTAAATTATCGTTTTGCTAAACCTAGATTGCCTCCTTTAAGAGAAAATGATACAAAGGATGTACTTGATTAAAAGCTATAATTCCCACTTTATTTACTGCGCGTCTGAAATTGTTTATTCTATCAGTAAGTTCATCTCACACACAAGAATAATTGAATAGAATAAAAACAAAGCGTAAATTGACAATATTTAAAATTTTCAACTGATGCTAAATCCAAACCATTTCGGTAATTAAGGGCCAGGAATCGAACTATAGTGTATGGGTTGTTATGTAACATTTCCTACAACCATTTCTCCTGCACCTCCATTGTGTTAGTAGGTTTTTTTTTAAAAATACTTAACTTTGTCAACTAAATTAAATAAAATGCTAGGAAGTCGTAGAATAATTTCTAATATATGACCTACAAGTTACGATATACCTTATGGGTGAATTTCAACAAGCGTCAAATTATCCTAATTTTGGTGGTATTTTTTATTTTCTTAGTAGGGTTTACAATTAAACGTTTAAGTGACGTCATTAGTCATTATAAAAACAGTGTTAAAATGGCCCTTTATTATACTAAGTGTTTTTTAAGATATAACGATTTTACTAATTATGTACCACCAAAATTGTTATTATCCACCAAAATTACTTTTCTTAGAAAAACTCACGATCAATAATAACATATATCGGGCTAATTAAAATATAATCGTTAGGGAATCTTCCTTGTTATTTTTGAAAATCCAAAACGTAAGTTTCTAATATAATAAATAATGATTATTTGTTGTTTAAATAATTTTGGTGGAGACCAGAAATTTTGATAATTTTGGTGTTTCGCAAATGCCACCAAAATTGTACCACCAAAATTATAAAACTTAACATTTTTTTAAATTAATAACAAATGTTTTAGTTTAACAAAAACTTAACTCGTTACAGTTAAAAAGACACCATAAACATACTTGAAAAAACTATCACACAACAAAACTTTTTGCGAAATAATGACTTATCTAAGTTATCACGATTAATAAAGTGTATTCCATACCACCAAAATTAGATACTTATATGCTTAGCGGGAAGACGCAGAAAGATGGTACAAATCTTTCACCGTCTATTGCTGGAGTGAAACTGAACGAACAACTGACGCTATATTTGTTTGTTTAGTCACGTTTCGTTCGATCATAAAATCAATTTCAATATTTACCACCAAAATTAACTATTTCGCTTGGACAGTTTTATTTACACTGCTCCCAGTTTCCTTTTACTTGCAAATGCAATAATTGATACATTTTAAAATACCTCAACTAATAACGAATACAGATAACTAAAATATAAGTCTAGTTGAGGCTTAATAAGTTTGTACCACGACATATCAGTATATGCGGGAAGTACAGGACACGACACCAAAATTGATTTTGGATTGAAAATATTTTTTTACGATAAATATAATAAGTTAATAATAATTTTAACTTTGGCTCAATATGGTACTTTGAGTGAGATTATTTATAAAATAAATAGTTTTCCAATACATGTACTTTACACCCCAATTATCACGTCCGCCGCTCAAAAAATGTGGTTGAGATAATTACCCTTATATTTAAAACATTGTATCATGTTCGAAGATTACCGGTAAATAGAAGCATCTACCTGGAATTTCAAATCGATCCTTAAGAAATTTGTTAGATGTATTATCCTTTGGTGGTCCTTAATAAATAAAGAAATAAAAAATAAAAAAATTGGAACGATGAAATAAAAATGCTGTCAATCAGTAAGCAATATGTTTAAAAATAAGTCTAAGGTACTTACCAAATGTTTTTTAAAAAGATCCTAGATGCATGGAATTATAAAAGGTCAAAATTATTTTTATTTTTATGGCATGTAGAAGGCGAACGAGCACATAGGCCTCCCTTTGGTAATTGGTATCTGTGACCCATTGACATTTGCATTCTAAAGATTACAATCCTAAGACCGCAAATGCGTTGCCACCTCTGAGGCCTAAGATAGTATGCCTTGCTAATAATTTCACCGGTTGTCTTATCCCCATACCAGAACACAACACTGCTGCTTGGCGGTCTTTAAAAGGATAAGATGGTGGATTTTGATGGTCCTACCCCACTATTATGTAGCCTATAGATTAGAGTGCCCCACTACTGGGCAAAAGCCTCTTCCTGTCACCTTCACTTTCAATGAAACGCAATGTGAAACGGTTCCAAGTCATTTGAGTGAAACGGTAATCAAAAATTCAGAAGAATATCGAGGTAAAAGTAACGGACCTATTGAGGTGAGGAACTTCGAGGAAGGCTTTTGTCCAGCAATAGGAGTGTTTTTTTCGACATAATTATATTAAATTTATTAATGATATCAACGAGTTACAACTTTGCATTCAGTAAAGGTCAATTTTCAACATGAAAATTTTAGCACATGTTTAGGACTTATGACGTCTTGGTTGCTTTATGACAATAAATAGTTTTTAAAAACGACTCTATGATTTTAAAAATATCGATCAGTTGTGTCGTATAAGAAACTTACTTTTAATCTTATAATAATCAAACTTAATAGTCATATAATTCACTAGCGATCCTCCCTCGTTTCGCTTCGGTTTGTGAGTCTTCTGTAACACCCCTACATAAACCAGAATTGAACAAACAAAAAAACCTTCTGTGAAAAATTATCTAACTGGTAAAAACTGCATCAAAATGCGTTACGGGGTTTAGAAAGAGTTGGCGGACATACAGACAGACGGACAGAAGTGGCTCTCCGTGTCTGCAAGAAAGCCACTATGTTTTATACTATGTAAAGACAGAGAAGATAAAGAAGATGAGATGTTGTCAAACTTGATGTTGTCAAATGTTGTCGTTTTCAACATTACCTCGACAAAATTACAATGGAGTACAGTCAAAGACTTTAATTGTTATGCCACTATAGAACCCTGTCATAATGACAGCGTTAAACCATATGAAAGAAAGCTACATAATCACATTACAATTAAAGTCCTTGACTTTACGTATGTTGCTAAACCTGAATTTTGTTTTACGTTGCAGAAGACTTTTTTTTAATAAGTAGGCAAATGTTACTTACAAAACGATCCTTGATTGTTAACAGCGGCGTGAAGAAATGAAACATGGAATAGTGTTAGGTACTTTTTCTATGATATACGAAAATTACTCAAAACTAAATGTAATCAGAGCTATTTTATGAATCAGAACGTTTTCAACAGTAGGTGCGCTTGCAGCGTGTATACCTGCGTGAGGATGGCGGTGTCGAGCAGCTCCGCCGACTCGCGGAAGTGCTTGGTGATGTCGGCGTTGGGGTGGAACCCGAACACGTCGGGCGGCGTCGCCACCGGCAGCGAGCGGGCGTATGAAATAAAATCCGCGTGTTCCTTCAGCGTCGGGATGTAGTATTTACCTGTAGTTATATGCGTCAAACCGATAAATGACTTTTTAGGGTTGATACAAAATGTTTAAATCAATAGTGACAGAAAATCTGGGGTCGCCACCCCGCGTCTTTTTATGATATCCATACAAAGGCGTCATACTTTTTACATAAAATAACGATATTGACATATTTTCATACTTTACATTTACAACATAAGCCTGATTTACCAACCCGGATAAACCTAATGATACCAATATACATATAACTTGAAAAAATGTGCAACAATGAGTTCTTACCAGTAGTCTCAAGACTGTACTTCTCCTCGCCAATGGTAAGGGGGTTATAAAACTTGTACAGTATAGTGTTGAGGCAGCGACGGTCCCAGTCGTCCGTCACTCGCCCGCCGTAGTTGCATTCGCCGGTCAAGTAGCGGAGCGCGACGAACTGCACGTCCTGGTCAAACGTCATCTCGCATTAAGTACGTGAAGCGGAAAGTTAAGTGAACAAGTACAGCGTTATTAAAGCTAACATCGTATTCGTTGAGGAACATGTAGAGCTGCGTGACGCTGATGCGCAGGTCGGTCTCGTTGAACTCGTAGCGGATGTTCCAGCCCAGTGGGCCGAACTGCCGCCGCTCCTGCACCACCGCGTGGAAGAAGCACAGCGCAAACAGCAGCTTCTTGAAGTTCTCGGTCTGCTTGTTACCCTCGAACCACTCCGGGTCGTTGATGGGGTCGCTCTGGTACGAGCGGGCAACGTTCGCTCTCAAACCTGTAGTACGCAAAGGGTAAAAACTAGTTATTTTACTAAGACTTCGCTGTCAGTCAGTCACCAGGCTGTATCTCGAGAAACGCGAAAACCCATTTCTGTTGATGCTATGACAACAAATACTAACACAAAATAAATTAAATATTTAAGGGGGCTCCCATAAAACACGTGATTTTGTAGTATTTTTTTGCTCGATATTAATAACAGCAACAGATAGACACTTGAAATATTCACAGAATATTTAGTTGTATATTCACTTTAAGAATAAATAATTATACAACAAATATAATTTTTTTGCCGTTTTTTGTTCAATCTTAATACTGACACCGTGGTTGTATAGATAATGGTACGGAACCCTTCGTGCGCAGGTTGGCCGGTTTTTTTTTCATTTTTTATTCAGAGATTTCAGTTTCTTCACCATAGAAAATATCTATTTTATGCCGTTATATGTACAGTGCTGTGGTTTGTGTGCTCAATGGCGGATGATTACAATTTACTACTCGTAATTTTAACGTTTGGTTTTGGTTCTAACCTGCTGGCGGTTCGTTGGTCATTTTCACTCCATTTTGTAACACGTAAACGGGGAAGTGATCAGCCGGGTAGGAAGTCAGCCAAAGCCTGAAGTCCGGATTAGTGTTATCTGGATGCAAACCTTCGCATATCTACAACATTAATAAAAGATACATTTATGACAATTTCAAATGAAGAGTAACGGTGCAATATGGAGTTTTATGTACCTTTTCCAACATCGGCATCCAACTCTTGGCCAAATGGCAATTCTGCAAAACCACCCAGGTTCCAACACGAACACCTTCATCAATGAGCTTCACAGCTATGGGACCCTGACCTTGACCCAGAGACAAAGAGAAAAGTCGAGATGCTCCAAATCCCTGTGCAGAAACACAAGCGTAAGTGCTAAACGTATCGTGCGTAGGGTACCAAGTTTTCTTATACTTAATACTTCTTAAAATATTGTCTGTTTGTTTTGTTTTTACTGCTTAACTACCTAAATAATGCATAATCTCCGATAGGAATCGGGGAAGCTTAATATAGCTGAGGTGTCCCAGAAACCGACGTCAAGCAGATTAAGGGTGATGATTAAATACCTACCTACCAGGCGATCAGTATTTAGGTTTAGTAAAATCGACAATGCTTTAGAGTAGGTATTTTTTCGTTTCTTTTCCCTCAGCTCAATACTTAGGTATGGACTGAAATTGAATGTTAGGGATTGCGGTATTTAGAAAATTTGGTGACTTAAAATTGTGGTATTTCGTGCATGAGGCGCCCGATTCACAACTCTCAATTGTTAGATAGATAGTCATAATTTAAAATTAAAGCCACCCAAACAACCGCGTGGTCAAGGGTACATACAGTACCCCAACTAAAATGTTAAGGGGGCACCGAGCTTTTTGCGCTCATTAACTTTAGGTATTTTATGCACTCTGTGTATGTGTGCGTATAGCACACCAGCAAGGAGCGAGCTGGAGCCATGCGCCGGCCGCGCGCCGCGCCTGACGAGCCGTGCGCCGGTCCACTAGGCGCGGAGGTTGCTACCAATGTTTACAAAATAAAAAAACATAATCGATTCCGAATACTTTTATTCAAATATTGACTATAAGAAGTTAAAAACTTTTTTCAGTCTACATTTTTTTTTAAATTTGTTGTTTACTGTCGGTAGGTAAGGTAGGATTGAATTACTTGTATTGTTGAGGTACAGTCACATCACGAGATTGTTGAGCCACTCTAGAACCCACTCACAGATAGATAGATAATTTTTAATTAATGTCGTTTGTACATCTATGGTGTATTTAGCTAGTGTTAAGTTATTTATAATATTTATTGGGCAAATTGTTCGGCTAAAGAGAATAAATCATAAGTAAAAGCCGTACATCTTCCAATCGGCCATCTTCCCTCTCCGAAGGTTACCGGAAGAACCCTTTCATAGAAAGTTGACGGTAAATTTTGACGTAAATAATTTCTTTTGCGTGACTTGACGCTGTCATTAGGACAGAGTTCTATGGTGGCTCAACAACCCCGTGATTTAATGTGACTGTATATTGAAATGAAATAAAACCTAATTACCTTTATTGACAATATTCTAAGCACAAAATAAAGTGAACTCAATACCTAATGTAAAGTAATAAGAACGGCTGAGTAGGACAAAAATCCCAGTCATGGACCCTTTCTTCAAGATATTATTTTTAACTGACTTCAAAGAAAAGGAAGTTCTCAGTTTGACCTGTATGTATGTATGTTTGTCCGCGATTATCTCACGTTTGGCTGACCCGTTTTTAATGCGGTTTTCAGAAAAGTATTTGTTTCACATAGGAGAAGGTTTTGGTATTTTAACCGTCTTTAAAAAAAAGGATCTTAGTTTGTACGAATGTTTATCCATGATTATTTCCGCAAAAACTTCAATGTCTGATTCTGATCACTATAAAGTATAAAATTAAATTGATGTTTTAAAAAACTAAAAACTTAATGCTGCTGTATCAATCACATATTTAGAAGTTCCTACTTAATGTTTGTATGTATATAATGTAATGAATAATGTACGCAGGTATCTTTAGAAAAAAATATTAGGACATAAGAAACAACAATAATCAATATCGGATTTTACTTCACGGCATTATTTTGTCTGTGTGAGTAAGCAATGTCATTGTCTATTTCTCCATCCACTGAAAGACAAGAAATTTGGTCCATTGGCATCCTGTAATAAAACAGAACGTTTTGATTTAACTATAATTTATTTATTAACAGAATTAGTTTTTGGATGAAATTTTGTAATTCTCATTCTATAAAAATAATTCGTATTTGGGACTTACAATTCCATTGTGTGGTAAATTTTATAATCGATGTCAACCAATTCATTTACTCTGTAAATTGAAAAAATATAAAGATAATGTGAAAATTCATACTAAATTTATTAAAATGTTTTCCTATACACCTCTTACTATTTTTACGCATACCTCACCGGTTCATTAGGTACCTAACTCTTCGCTTTGTAGCGAAGTGCCAACAACTGGAACATTAACCCTATAAATAAAAAAATATGAATAATTTTGCAATTTTACTCATTTGTTGAAATATAGTTGTTAGCAGGGATCGTTACCGGTATTCTTACTACCGGTTTTAAATAAGGTATAACCGGTTATAATTGCATTTCGGTATTTATATCACTAAAGCTCCAATAAGCGGTATAATCAAAACCGGTGTTCAAATGTAATAGCGGTTTCGACAATTGACAACATTACCTCTATTTGATACTTTACCAATAAAACCATTACCGGTAATACCTGTCAGTGTCCAAACAAGCAAGTTTTCTAATTTTGAATTATGACAATCAGACAGATTACCATTTTGTCATATGATCGGTTTGTCCTTTTCATTTTTATCGTGACGTCATTGACGTGTCATTTTGATCTTTCATGTATTATTTCATGTGGTTTTTCTCGTGAATATTATATTACCAATTTGTGGATAAACAGAACACTTTTTTTAATTTTTGCTCTCATAATTTTATTAAAGACGTCTTTACATACATACATACATAACATCACGCCTTCATTCCCAGAGTGGGGTAGGCAGAGCTACAGAAATACCAACAACTCTAAAAAGATATGTTAATAATTCTGTAACCACATTTTGCACAAGTAGGCTGAGACGTCTTTAAACGTATTAAAGACGAAATAAAAAAAAGAGTCCGCCCATACCCCACCCACGTACTCCTAAGATCAAAATTTAAGTTGTACTAGTTCGTAAAATCGTCCCTCTCGTTTTCTTTAAACTACGAAAATAAAACGACTGAATCATAGACCAGAAACGTATTATGTTTAATTATATTTTTCGATGACATTTACCACTTCAACCCAAAATTGACCAAAAGTTTGTTTAGTTAATCCGGTCAACATTTTGCGTAACGATGATGGTTGTTGCCTTGGACATAAGCAATCATCGTTAATATTATTAAATTCATCATCATGTCGATGTTTCCGAAACACAACCACGACTTCTTCCCAGCAATCGTCAAAGTGTAAGAAATGGGTTTGTTTTAGAAGAAATCTTAAACATCTCTCTCTAAAATGTATCAAGCCAAGGCAGAACTTTGGAACTATAGGATTATTATTACCATGTCTAGCCTTAATAATTTCTATCTTAGCATTCAGCTCCGTACGTAACTGTCGAAATTCTTCAACGTTAAATAAATAGGCCATTTTTTACAATATTAGATAACTATTTATTCCTTAAATCTCTAAATGACATAAAAATTGTCAAACAAAACGGTTACGTTAAAAAGGTTAGGTACAACTTGTACCTAACCTTTTCAGAGTTTCCTAACATTTTAGGAAACAGACAGTATGAGAAGTAGACATTGTATAAAGCGACAATGTGGGAAGAAGGCAGAGGGGTAATGTACTGAATGGCGACTATAAAATAATTACACTTTACTGTTCCTTATGATAAGTATGTCTTCGATGACATCATCATTAAGCCTGCAACGTAGGCACGACAATACATATTTCAGCGAAGAAAACATTCTTTCAACGCTTACTTGCGTTGCTGGAGACGCTAAAGCGGTGATTGCTAAGCAGTATAGTTGGGGCTGAGTCGATTTGATAGATTTCCAAAACTCCAACACTCCAGTCGTTGATTTAACACGGGGAAATCTAATAAAATCTCTTAATATCTGCTCAATATTAATGCTGTATTCGTGAACTAAGTGTCTCTATCACATTGTCAACATCACTTGTAGAATTGTTCACGGAGTAAGTTGTAAAGGCCTCCGAAGCAGAATATAATGGAGTGTCTTGAAAACGTTGAAGCTTTTGCCACGTGGATCTCAGATGGCTGATAGCCATATCCATTTGCGATGATGTCAGAATTGAATTGTATCTAGGGTCCAGAAATATTGCACTTAAAAAGGAATCACTCTCGAACAGTTTTTGTTGTCTTATTTCCATAGCTTTCACAATTTTTTCCGAAAATGTTGATATATTTTTAGTTAGTAACTGGCACTTTGTCCAGTAATACCAAAAGTCGCCAAATGTTAGTTGCTCTTCCTGTATTTTTTTTGACAGAATTTTGGACGGTTTCAGTGATTTTTCAATATTGTAAATTAAAGTCCACTCGTCACTAGTAAAGTAACTTCCTACCGTATTACTTGTTTCAGGCAAGATGTAATCTTTCAGCTCCATAAGGTTTTGGATCATATTATAGGTTGAATCCCATCTGGTTGGACAATCTAGAATTGGCTTCTTGGCCAAAAACGGCACCACAGACGGTCTCCTTAAATTACGAACACACGATCGCACATCAGATAAGATTTTTTTGCATTCATTATCGGAGTTAATAGCATCGTGGATTGCTAGCTGCAGAGTATGAGCCGCACACCTTACTGCAGAAATGGAAATCGGTCCTACAGAGGTTTCTTCGTTGGCTAGCGAGAAAGCACCTAAATTGTCTGCTAAATCCTCATAATCTTGCGACTCTTCAACCTCTTTCTGTGCTTCTGTTGCGTGTTCGTTTAAAAGTTTTACCATTTTGATCATGTTTGCTCCATTGTCCGTTGTAATAGAATACAGGTTTTCTAAGTTAATTTGGTATTTGTGGAGAACAGTAATAATTTTATCTTTTAAAAAGTCACTTGTGTGCCTTCTGTCAAGCTGAACTACGGCCAGTGTTCTTAAGACGATACTATTATTTAATATATATTGGGCATTGATTCCTAAAAATGCCCTATCGTGGCATGTCGCTGCATCAACCTTCAGACAAATTAATTTGTTCTTAATTTCACCTTTAATTTCGTTTCGAACCTTATCTGCCTCGAAACCTTTTCTGTCACGAATGCTGCGAGAAGATATCGTTGCAGCTTGTTCTGGACCTATAGCTATTTGCAATAACTTTTGAAAGGCCTCGTCATCTATTAGAGCAAAGGGCCGTCCATGCTCCGTAACGAGTTTCACGCACACGTCTATCACTTGAGCAGTCTGCGATTCCATTCGATCGCTAGTTGATGCCTCATCATTTATTTGTTTCGCAATTAAATATTGACTGTGATGAGAGACTTTCAGATGCGATAGTAGATTCGTTCCATGCTGCCCCTGAAAACATAATACAGCTTTAAATATAACTTGGTTATTGAGCCCTGGACATTTTCTATAAGTTCAATAAACGAATTTGCCAACAGAAAGACAAAACTTACTTTAAATTTTTTTCCGCATCCTTCAAATAAGCACGTGGACTCATTTTGGCTATCGTCGATATCAAAATACCGGTAAGCTGCACTTTTTCTTTTCCGTCCGCGGCCCATTTTAGATGTTTTATGTAAATAAGAAACCTTTCTTTTTCGTGTGGCTTTTTGCTACTTTATTAAATTATTACATAAAGGCGAATAAACAAATTGACAATTTGAAATACGTCGCAAATCAATTTATTTGTTCATTACTAGCAGACATTTCAACCAGTGTTAGCCAACAATGCTATTTGAGTTACGTTACACCTATTTGATGTGCTTCAGTCATAATGTCTACTTGACACCTTATCTATCAATACGAATACCGGTATTAAATAGAGGTAAAGAATACTGTAAATAGTGCATACATAGTGAAAAAGACAAAAGCGGAATGACAACATTACCTCTAATTCGAATATAGGTATTATTTTTTTAGCGGTAATCGTTTGACAATTTATATACAGGTATTCAATTTAACCGGTTTTACAATCCCTGGTTGTTAGGTACTGAGTATACTTACGGAGTATTCTCTTTGTATTCAGATTTCTGGAGATGTCTTGCTCTAGAAATATTGAAACCATCCCAAGAAGTAACAATATTATATAATTAATTATAGTAAAAAAAACCTCGGGTCGTTCTAAGAAGCTTGTTTTGCCTGTAAATGTGTTTTTTTAGCTAAACTACTTTTATATCTTGGTAAATATTCACCATAGAAGTGTATTTTTTATATACCTACCTACCTACTAATTGAAAGAACTTCGCGTGTTGTTTAGAATTACTTGTGTAAATAAACCAATTTTGGCCCAAAACATCAAGACTACAACTAAACGATTACAAAGTCTTAGTAATACAAATCGATACATCTCGAAAATCAGTATGTTGCTACCGATTTATTTTCTCCTCCCTTAGCGTGGCATTTTGACAACTGTCAAATCAGGTTTCTTAGAACTACTCCACTATCAGTAGGTTTACGATTTTAACTAACTTCATTTCTTCACGCAAGCGTTTAGCATTGTGCTTTTGCCAACCCCTTCTCTTCTTTTCTTGGTTGTGTTTGTTCCCCATTTAAAATAAAGTGAATAATCACAAAAATCGCGATAAACGCAACCAACCACCAAGCGACACAGCCTCCACGTCCGACGGCCGAAGCCTGACTAATGCGGACATGGGGGAAACGTGACGGCTCTGGCTAAAATGGACGAAACGCGTGCGAATTTAGGTATTTCCTTCATATTCGTAAAATAAAAACACATTTTCAAATCTAAAGTGTAGATATATAGAAGACGTGTAGTTTTGTTGTAAATCCAAAACTGATGATCTTCCGTGAAGTAATTACGCCGTACTAAGTGTTTATTTTGTTATGTAGATCTTTGGATGTTTTTTCTATCGAGGGAAGTACAAGTAATCGTGTTTCTAAAGTATATGATAAATAGAGTGATTCCTTAAATATCTTACATATGAATTGCATAACTAAAGCTTCAGTAAAAACAATGCAGCAGGCGATCAAACGAACGCATTTTTTTCGTAATTACGTATCGTTGCCTCGGCGCACTCTTAAGCACTTTAGTGCATTGTCATAATAAACTTCAAAGCTTATTATCAAATGTCAAGCATGACAATGACAAGGTTCTAAGTATGCTCAATACTAATGTAATAAGCGTTCGTAAACCTGGTAACTTCTTGCCACCAGACAGGCCGCATCCTTATAGTAAAAACCATGACCAAAATTTAGTAGTATTTTTACCTGGTCATCCGCAAACTTAAGTAATGTCCCCATAGGATCAGATCCAGGAGTTAGCACAAACAGAAGAGGTACGCAACAGTGTGAATCCGAGTAAGAGGACGCCAGATCGAAAAGTGGAGGCTCCACGAATTGACGACCCATCGTGTCTGAAATTTTACAGTCATTTTTGTGAATACTGACCAGGCTAACGAGATATAGCTGAAAAACTTACGTAAATGAAATGTTGTGTGTAGTTGTAACACATCTGTATAGACCGTTTGACATTCAATGTTTGAAATTTAACGTAAGTTCTATATGACTTTTGTACACAATTACATACAACAGGTCCTTTACTTAAGTTTTTCACCTATAACAACGTTAAAATGATGAAAATTCAGATTAAATATTGTACCTTCCACGAAGATTTGTACAGCTGGTACTATCATATCCTGACGCATGCAACGCAGAACCATCATTTTCTGTAAAATAACGATATACTAAAATGTGCGTTTTCCAAAAAAAAAACCTATAGTTAAGGACTAAAATGAACAACGAACGTAATGGAAAAATTACCGTTGTTAATTTTTGTCCTTAACTATATTTACTTGGAAAACGCCCAAATACAAAGGCAAAAGAGTTCACCAGAACGAAAGTCTTTTAATTTCCAATCTCATTTATCTTACTATAAAATATATAAATTTATAACAAAGGCTAGGTTTTTGAGTAAAATATCCGCTGTTACACTACTACTTGAATTTCGTTCTATAAAATAATTCACCCCCCTGACAAACGCGTGGCCCAGTTTATTCTACTCGGTGAAACCATAATTTATTGCTTTTGTCATGTTATTGTATTGTATTTAACTCGGCCGCCATTACTGTCAAGTAAATAAGAGCTATCTTAAAATCAAAAGCAATATAAACCATATTGCTTTTGATTTTAAGATAGCTCTGAGTAGACGAGCCCCTGGACTCTCATATTGCCTCAATTTATATTTTGCAGGAACGGAACATTTTTTATCCTACTAAGGCCTCTCGTACAAAAAATGTACATAATACGTTCATTAGCAAATAGACCTATTGCAAAGGAAATAAAATAGGTTTTCCTTTGTTTTTATGAGGGACAATCAAACTAGAAAATTGACTCTATTGCATTTGTAATAGGTTCATATTCCATTGGCAAATTTCGTTGTATGATGGGTCTTAGGAGGTCAAAATATAATTATATATTATTTTATGTTTTAATGCAGTTGCGATTTCACCTCGAAGGAAGAAAGTTTAGTATTCCACGGTTCAGGTAGCGGTTGATTGTGAGGATCAGGGGTATCACAATAACTCTCCCAGGCTGTTATATCCTGCATAAAGTGGTCCACTATACCATCGAAACGTGGTACTTCATTTAAACTGCAAAAAAAAAAAATCATTACCACATCAGTTTTCAACGAAAACTGGATGCTAGCCATCATAACCCTGACGACACGCTAGCCTAGTTGGGAGTGACCCTGCCTTCGAAGCTAGGGGTCCTGGGTTCAAATCCCGGTAAGGGCAAATATTTGTGTGATGAGCACGAGTATTTGTTCCTGAGTCTTGGATGTTTTCTATGTATTTAAGTATATATTTCTCTATATAAGTAAGTTTATCGTTGTCTAGTACCCATAGCACAAGCCTATTTAGGGCTTAATTTGGGACTAGGTCAATTTGTGTGACATTGTCCCGTGATATTATTATTATTATTATTATAACCCATTGATAGTGTCCTATAGAGCTGACAGAGTAGAGTTCAAAATATCAGGCAAGAAGTTTGAGCTGAAAAACGTCGTGATTACGTTAACAGTTACTGTTTCTCCAGAATATTTTTATGGTATGCCATTTTCTAACTTTCTTATTCCATGGCGCAATTTCATTTAAGTGCGTTGGTTCTGGAAAACGTCGATTTTTAGACTTAAAAAGCTATTTAAGATAGGTTTGTCTTACAAACTCAATAGTGTGCCTTGGTCTTTTTTAACCTAATGCTGTTAAATACTGCCAACATAAACTGTGGAGTTTATTTGATCGAAACCACTCAGTCAGTGTCCGTATTCTACAAGAACAGCATTTATATAAACCATGTGAATGAGTAAGGAATTGTACCCGTTAAACTCAGCCCAGGCCTGCGGGCTGAGGAAGCTGACAGGGTTGGGCGGCACAACCCTCGGCTGCCCGCCGCCGAGCAGGAACATTACGTGGCTCTGGTCCAAATTACCCTCCGCCACCATTATAGTTATTGTTAACAGCAGCGAGAAAACCATTTTATCCTAAAATTGAAAGAGCAGTTCTAATATTCTTAAGAGTAGTACAGTCAAGGGCAAAAATATGTATACACTTTAGTATCTTGTCAATTTATCGTCATGTTTAAGCTGTCATATGAAATTGTGACAGCGATTAAAGCGGCAAGGTACTAAAGTGTATACATATTTTTGCCCTTGACTGTACAAGGCTGGGATTCTACACGGTAATAACGATATCGAGTCGTGTTATTGTTAACGTTTTGATAACTCTTATCTCAGTTACAATAATGGCAACTGTGACATAAACGATTCTAAAAGACGTAAAACACGATATCGTTATAACGCAGTAGAATAGAGGCCCAATTCTTGTAGTTGAGGTCCTGAACTATTTGACTGATTTGAGAAATAAGAGGTGTTATATAACTCGTTACGAGCGTGTCAATGGCAAAGGGTACACAAAGACAAAAGGGTGCGTCAAGTTAAAGTCGCCAGTCGGGTTTTAGTTGTTACAACTGCACACTATCTAACAATGAGTACCTTTTCAAAAAGACTTCTGCAGATATTAGCGTAGAGCGAGTACGTAAAGAATGCACGTAGTATTTCTAGCCGTTCACTTATCTCTTCAGCTTTCTCAGTGTTATCGATGGCCGCAGTGAACAGGCCTTCAAACCATCCCAAAGAGTACTGATACATGGGATCGATGTTTGCTAAAGATGCTGCGAAGAAAAGCAGTGATAGTTTTGAAAAAAAACTTTGGTACATACATTGTCCATACCCAATATGTGTCTCAGAACATGATGTAAATGGGATAGGAAAGCCTTTTTCATAGCGATCCAGATTCCAACTTTTCATTCTGTTAATTAATTTAAGAGTTGTAAAGGTTTTAATGATACTGGTAGAGAACGCTACCAAAAAAAATATATTAATCCTCAATAACGTAGCTGTTGATGACTTTATCAGGAGCAATCAATCAATCAAGATTTGTAGAAAATATAACGATCTCTCTGAAAATAGCGAACAGAACATAAATTGAAAAAAATTGTATAATTATGCGTGTGCAACGAATGCGTTGCTGTACAATTTATGGTGTGGTCGAAGTGAAGAGTCGTTTTAAACCTTAACTACTTTACAGACGCGTGCTTCACGGCTAGCTGCCAGGAGAGGTCCTGTTTTTGGACCGCTCATAAAGAAAACTCCAAGCAACCTCATATGAAAATTAGCCGAGGAAAACTGAATCGCTTGAATACTCGTAACTACTGCCGCGGAGCCCTCTAACGACGCTCACAAGTAGTGAAAACTTGGTCATTCCATCAGTATCGTCATTAGAATGAATCAAACTTAAACACATGTTGTGAAACTCTAGCTTATTTTAAAATGATCCGCAAAATATTGATAATTTCGGTTGCTATTAAATTTATGAAGGGGTATTATAACTAATTACTACGACTTAAAGAATTTTATCTACATCCATGGTATAACTTCCCTATAATATGTTCAGAGACGATAAGCAAATGACATACATTACTAAACATGTATCTGTGGTTGCATCATAATGTTTAAATTAAAGTGCAGGTAGCCGAAACTTTAATCACGTTCAAATTTCGAACATCTTCTTAGAACAATCCAGCAAACCTGCAGCACCCGCGCGCCCGCCCCCCACCTGCACCGCACCGCACTCATTTGTTTCGAACTCTCGAATAGTGCGTAGACCAGAAAATAAAGTTACTTGAAAATGTTTGCCGGATTGTACATATTGTAGAAAATTTACGATATGTATGTAGATAAAGTTATGTATGCGACTGTACGCATAATTAGGCATTAAAACACTCGTGTGATCTTATTATGAAACTCGCCTTCGGCTCGTTTCATAAAACCACACTCGTGCTTTAATGCCTCTCATTATGCACCAGCCACATAAATAACTATTTAAACGTTGTTAAGATTGTGTCATTTTGAACCGTCAGAACCGCGGAGCCGGCGGACATCCGTCAACAAGGTTCGAGGCGTAATATTAAACGACGCATGAACTGTACTTAATTATGTTGCAGAGGGTTTTCGGATTAAAATAAATTAGGTTTACCAATCAGGAAAAACAAGTTGGTTGAATGCACAGCAATCGGAATGTAATCATTTCTGGCAACGTCAATAGCTTTCTCGGTGACCGCTGCCACTTCCTGCTTCGCTTTTATCTCGTTCGATGTATCTTTAGCAGAGTTTAAAATCTAGACACACAAAGAAACCATAAACAGTTGTTTAGGTACATGAAGAGAAACAAACATATTTACTTCTGTTTCGTGTTATTTATTACCTGCACGGCCTTTTCATCCTCTAGCAGATTTTCAGATGTAGACAGTACGTTGAGAATTTTCTTTTCGATTTCTTGTAATAGCTTTCTGTGCTCAGCGCCTTGTGTTGTAAGTTCCGATTTGGCTTGCTGCAGGTCGGGTCTTTCTCTCGCCACTACTCGAGCGAGGAGCTGGGCTTCGAGACCATCCTTAGCTAACATGAAGTTAACCAAGGTCACGCGCACACCCACTTCGGGTAAGTAGTGAGGATTTGCCAACTTTGTGCTGATATATAATCTGTTAAGAATACGCGGCTTTGTGAGTAACACTCAAATTGAAACTTTTATTATTGTTCTTCCAAAATGAAGTTCAACTTACTTGAAATCTTTACTATACTCTACAATAGCATCACCAATTTTAATACAAAGCGCACCGCCTTGGCGGAAAGTTTGCTGTTGAAGGAGGGGTTCCAACATTGGGTCCAATTCCTCCAACACATTTTCTAACAACACCTGTGGGAAATGAAACCGCCGAATATTATGAATATTTGCAACCGTTTAGCATTTGTTTCAACTTGAACACTACAAAAGTCAATTAAGATATAATTTGTTACTGGAAGAAGGAGTTGCCAGGGATGGCAGGGATGGGTTGACGACACGGTGGCCTAGTTGGTAGTGACCCTGCCTCCGAAGCCAGAGGTCCTGGGTTCAAATCCCGGTAAGGGCAGATATTTGTGTGATGAGCGCGAATATTTGTTCCTGAGTCTTGGATGTTTTCTATGTATTTAAGTATTTATTTCTCTTAATAAGTATGTTTATCGTTGTCTAGTATCCATAGTACAAGCCTAGAGCTTAGTTTGGGACTAGGTCAATTTGTGTGAGACTGTCCCCTGATATTTATTTATCTATTGTTAATTTTTTGATAATTATCTCACCTAAGTGGTTACAACCTTAGAACCAAAATCAATTTCAAATCCAAGAGCGAATTGCACTACCCTCGTACGTTAAGTATTTTAGGTGAAAGGAATAAAGGAAGCCGAGTAATAAATTACCGGCTGTCCAAATTGCACAGCATTTTCTAGGATTCTGCCCAGGTCCGCCTGGGTCATGCGCACTATAGCCAAGTTGTTGGGTTTCTCCATATTTTTGATCCACCGGTTCGCCTGGCCTTGCGGGTCGATCATCAGCGGCCAGCGACGCGCGGTCCTGTTATATAAAAATATATTATGACTTATAACTTGGTTTTTGTAAGTTAGTAGAAACTTGTAAACCTAGCCTTTTTAACTTCCATTCCCATTTACTCGAATCAATACTTCCGAATGAACTAATGAGGAAACTTCACTAAAACCTCAGTCAAGTGTGAGACGGTTTAGCGCAACTACCGTTCTTAAGGAAAGCATTTATTTAAGAACTTAATTCAATTTGCAGTATGGTTCATTTTGACTTTCCTAAATTTTACTCTGCGGTTTTACATGATAATAATAGCGCTCTCGACACTGAAGTCGTCGGAGGGCAGGCCGTCGATGTTCCACTGCTGGATGGTGACCGGCTCGCCCAACGACTTGATCAGGCTGTAGTTGAGGGTGCACACGATGCCGCAGTCGTGGCACGCTTGAGCCCACTTCTGTACCTGCAATAAAAAAAAATAAGTCGTCAGTGTGGGTAAAATGAAATCATATACAATTTGACATTCAGAATGAAAAACACGATACACTATAACATTTCGGTCTAGATAATTTTTTCAACAATGCTCGGAAAATTTGACAAAAATCGATTTTTTTATGATAAGTAGAAGGCACACGAGCACTCAGGCCACCTGATGGTAATGAGACCTACAGACATACATCAAATGCGCTGCCAACCCGGAGGACCAAGATGGAATGCCTCTATGCTAGTAATTTCACCGGTTGTCTTATCCCCACACCAGAACACAACAATGCGAACACTGTTGCTTGGCGGTTGGTGATGGATAAGATAGTGGTAGCGATCCGGACGATCCCACCACAACTAAATCTAGGTAGTCTGTTTTGGGGTCACAAAACATAACCTTTATGAATGTTTTTGCCAAGAATGTTTTCCTCGGAATTTCTACTGATTGGTCGACAACATTGATGTCCAACCTTGAGAACATAATGAAGATCAGTCAATCAATTTTGGTATTATAGCACCATATAAGGAAATATCGGGAACAACCAATCAGAGAACACCATTTCTCTTACATGATTTTTAGTAGGTGTGTACTCTAGCCGCTTGTATCTCAGGAACCCATCGACTCTACTTAGTCGTGATAGTTTTACTTTTATGTAAGTCATAGTTTCAGATTTTTATAATAACCGGTCTTCTGCTACTAATTTGTTTGGTACTACTTATTGAGATCTTTCTTAACAAAGAATAATAAACAATATAACATAGACGTACGTACTTGCCCTATCCTAAAGGTCGCTGTAAATGGTCCCAGGTATGCAATTATTCCAGAGGCAATTAAGATGTCACCTAAAATAAAAAAACATTAACAATGTAGTACATTCAAGAATGCGCTTTTTATGAGGAGAATGGACGAGTCACTCGCATCTTGATACCTAGCCATCCTACCTGGAATACTTGAAATATAAAATGTATTATTTTTGTTGCAATTTTCCACCCTGTACACGAGTTATTTTTTTTGACTTACTGGAATTATCAATTTTACAATCTGTTTACCATCACAATGTGTTTCTAAGCTTAATGTAAAGACAAAAACAAAAATAATACACTCACCTTATATTATATTCCCACTAGTCAACCTTTGAGGGTGGCACTACAGAATGGCTAAAGTAAAAACTAGCGATACAGTTAGAGTACAGATAAAGTTTGATTTTAATATGTTGTGGAATACTGTATACATTGTGTTAAATGACGGCTATTCATACCTGTTAGTGAATTATACGTTTCCCGCAAATCTTTTGCTATTTGCCTCCACCTGGTCTTTTCCCCACCTAGCCCTGAGATGAGCATTTCGGCTCGCATCAGTTTGTTGCTACAATCCATCACCTCATCGTCGAGCACTTTTTGGTGACGACTCTGTTCCGCTAGAGCATCCTCAAGCGTTTGTAATTTATCTTGAATCTGAAAGAAACGTAACATTAGTAAGTATTCTAGCAATTATTAACGTTTGATTAAAACTATCCTATCTAGAAATTACCAAATTAAACATCTATCTTCTATCTACAATAATATAATCTACAATTTTTAAATTCGACCTTTCCGTTAATAGTATAATCCCATTGGTCCAAATCCAACTTTGTTTAAGGTTAAATTATAAGACCAGGCTAGGGCTAGCACAAGCATAGTTGTCCGCGACTTATTTGTCGCTTGGATCTCCCTTTCTATCTAGTTTGTTATGTAAAGATAGAGACGCACTGAGCGACAAGCAAAAAAGTACAACTTGTCCATAAAATTAAAATTTTGCAATTAAAGTTAACATACAATATTTGGGAGTTTATTACTGTTCATTCATACTTACTTATAAAAATAATATATATTAACGAGCTTAGTTTTATGTAACTAGTTAATCTAAGTAGTAGTCAATGTGATCTCTCCATGGCTGACCACGGGTGAGCTCAAATTCAGCTAATCAGTGCTCACACCCTTTTCATTACCACAATCTATGTACTATCACTATAGCGAAACTTCTACATGTAATGAAATAAATGAATTTGATTTGATTTGACTTGTGCTAGCCGTTCAGTAAGGATCAATCACTTTTAATAATTATTTCGGAACGTACTGCTTTCAGTTGTGCCTGTTTAATAGCGAGCGCAGCCATAGCCTTGTCGTAGACGGCCTGCGCGGCGGCGAGCCGCTGTTTCTTCGGCGCCACCACCTTCGCCACCTTGTCGTACTTCGTCATCGCGATCACCCACTTGCACATGCCTGCCGCACACAAACCACACCGTTGTTTCAATAAAGTATAGGGATTTATTAGAAAAGTTGAAAATCGAAGAACGAGTTAATTTGCGAACAGCCGTGCTGTACGCACGGCTGTTCGCAAATTAACTCGTTCGTATGTTATGCTTGCATCATGAGTTAACTGGCCAACAATAAATTAGCTAGAATACCATCCACGTAGATGTTATCTTCATTTAAGCCAACAGACGTCCACTGCTGGACATTAGCCACCCCACGGATCTCCACAATAATCGGTTTTGTGCTGATAAAAATTACGGGAAACCAATAGATGGATTGGTACTAAACCGATGTTACAGTAGGTCTTATAGCAATGATACATTATTATAGAGGCCCGGACAGTAGGGGATTGCCTGAGGATTTAATTGTGCGCCCGAGTCTTAAAGCCAGTTTAAATACGAGCCATGTTTAATGGTTTCCTCAAGTAGTGTTCGCATTGTTGTGTTCCGACGTGGGGATAAGACAACCGGTGAAATTACTAGCATAGAGGCATTCCATCTTAGTCCTCAGGGTTGGCAACGCATTTGAGGTCTTGAGATTATAGTCTTGAGAATTCAAATGTCTATGGGTCTCAGATTCCACTTACCATCAGGTGGCCTGAGTGCTCGTGTGCCATCTCCTTAACATAAAAAAAAAAAAAAAAAAAAAATGAAAAAAAAAAATGTAAGGTTTGTAAAAAAGAACCCGACGAGTTGAAATCTTCCCCGTTTTGTCAAGTCGGTTAAAAACAGCAAAGTGAACATTATCAATATAAATATGCTTAATTATATAATTATAATTTGCAAGGCAGAGAAAGTATGAAAAACCAGTATAGTTTACTTCAAAATCTAAGTCAGTACCCTCAGCTGCGACAGAGACGGTCCGGATTTTCTCGGGCACGAAGCCTTCGTCCGTCATCACGGTCTTCATGAGCTTGTTCATGACGGCCGGTGGGATGTTGTCCTTGTCGTAGTTCTGCAGACCCTCCAGGAACTTGATGTCGTTCAGCAACTTCTTCGACGGGCCCCAGTAGTCCTCTACCGTGCCTACGCCGGACGGGTGCGGCAGCTTGTCCGGTTTCATTTCCTAATACGAAACTTGTGGTCAGCGTGGTATTGAGGGGCAACTCTTGTTGATAGTTCATAAAAAGAACCCAATATGATGTAGGCTTTCTACTCGTGTACTTATTTATTTAAAAAGAATGACATTGACAAACAGTGTTAAAAGAAGACATGCTGAACAAAAGAAGAAAAATCTTTACAAAGATTGTATACAACTACCGTTCAATTCAAGTGGATAGATAATAAGTAACAACGTTGCGTGCAAAGAAACTGTAACCGAAGATTCAGAAACAAGCACAAACCAAGCAAACGGACATTTGCATTGCATATCACGCACTAGAGTGTTTTTCCAAAAAATATTGACTCACCGGGTCGTCCTTTTAGTCGGTAATATGCATAAAAATATAAATTGATTTATAGTATTGTTTGAAATCACATAAATTGTATGATATGTATATTTCAAGTATAGGAACATTTTAATCCGTTAAAATGTTGTGTTTATTACAAAAACGAAAAAACTCGATTATACAACGTAAACGTAACAGTAACCGTTCCAACCGATATAAAAGAGTACCTTTAAAATACAAATAGCCTCCATGACAAGCCTGATGCCTCTGGGCGGGCTCTTCATGGTCTTGATGAAGGTAATGTCCTGAGGAGTGAGAGTGTCGAGTGCCGCAAGAGCAGAGTTGAGGATCGGCATGGCTTCTGCCAGATCCGCGTCGCACTCGTCTTTGATACCTTGGGCTTCTGCTGCCTGGAAATATAACACTGATTGAGTGAAAGTAAAATTCGCATGCTATAAATAAATAAATGCTTAATATAGTACATTGCAAATTATATACATAGAATAATGTCATGCGTGTTGCGTGCCGGGTCTGTTTCTTTAAAAAACTAGGCTAGAACCGCGCGGTCTCTCGTGCACTTCTTCTATCACTGACGACATGTTCTACCGCATCCTTCATACTAACGGGATTATTGCCTTTAATAATGGTCGTCAAATAGTCAAGCTACAGATTATAATTTTGTATTTTATTCAAAAAATATACAAATAATTATTTTTTTTATAATTTAAATATTATTGATAATAAAAACCTGTGACTCGGCAGCCTTCTGATCCACCAGGACATCAGCCTCGATGAGAGCTACCCCTTCTTTCTCTTTTTCCACTTTGGCGGTGGTCTCCGCCACGGCTGCGGCGCCAGCAGCCAATTTAGGCTGCAGCACTTCCAGGGCTATTTGAAGCGCATTGACTGACGTTTCAGCAATAGCGAGTTGATCCAGTCCCGCTACGTATCGCTTTTCGGAAGTTATTAATTCTCTATAGAAACATTAATACACATTAAAATAAAATTTCTTAGATTAAAGTACACTACTTAATCAGGCCTGGTAGACTCACGTCCGTTTCTTGTCCAAGAGCGCTTTGAACATATTAATGAGCTCCAAGTAGGCGGTAGGCGTTACGTAGTTTATTCTTTTGAGCCGCAACAAGAACTCACGCGTGAGCTCCTGCGTGTCGGTGTGGAACACCTGGCACAGCTTAATGGCGGTATCACGCTCTAGTGTCGTTAGCTCAACGTCCTTAAGAAACCGCGTCGCCACCGCAAGCAGCGCGTCCGGTGGCCATTCCTAAGAGCATAGTGTATTTATATACTTAAAGCGCTCCAGCATTCTTTTGGTCCAATTCATATTTGTGGGTCTCTGTGTCTTTCTGTGTCTGTATCTGCGTGTCTGTGTTTCTGTATCTGTGTGTGTGCGAGGGTTGTATGAAGGGTTGAGTTATATGCGAGATTTCATAATCGTGACCTGGAACCAATCGATAGTGCAGCAGTTGACCAACGAGGGGAACTTGCGTATACGCGTTCGCAGCGACGTGCCGGCGGGCGACATGGCAAGCACAATGTGCAGCTGGTCGCGCACGACCGACACGAAGAAAGCGTACAATGCTGTCGGGGTGCCGTCAGTCTGCAGGGACCTGTCTCTTTGACGGTCGATCTGAGAAGCAATCGGTTGCGTACAGTCAAATATATTTTGCTACTTTTAACTCAACAACTGCTTGGTGACCACTTACGACTCTCATCTTCTCACATATTTCCGCTTTTTCATCGGCTCCGAAGATATTAGGTACTTCTCCCGAATTCAGCATATTATTCACATCTTCCAAAAAGCCTTCTTCTTTTATCTACAGTTTATAAATGTATTACAAATCGTCAACAAGATTCTGTTAAAGATTGTAAAAACAATATTGATACCGAAGGATTTTACTCTTATAAGCTGCTCAGCTCAGCTAAGGATTATCTTTTAGCTGAGCAGTTTAGGCAAGAAATAAATAGTACTAAATCATAGCAATATAAAACGTTTACAATATCGTACTGAAAACGTTAAATAACGAAAAGTTTACTAACACGTTAAGCAATCATGAAACTGAAAGAAATAAAAATCCTACGAAAAATAAAATCTTAAACTTACTTGAGACTCTATGAATAGGAAAACCATCATCAAATCTGGAGTACTTGATTTCCTTAACAAAGTTTTTAAATCTTCTCTCCATTCTGTTTTTCCATATGTACGACTCATTTCAACCTAAAAGAATTTGGTTTTGTAGCCAAAATGCAAAACAAGTAAAAGGATTAGTACTCGACCGTAGTCACATCACAAACTTAAAAAGAAGATTCGACCCTGAAAATTTTGAATCGTATTATAATTTAAAAATAAATGAATTTGGATTTGAATCACAAGAGTGACTCGCTCTCTTTGAAGCGTTAACGAGGGTACCAAGGCGCGCATATGGTTAGGTAGCACCTCATTGCAATAGGATAGACGTAGACACAGCTACGACAGTATCACGCTCAGGACACAGCTACGATAAAGTTAGCTATTGCGAGGCGTGAGAAAGTTAATCACTTCAATAAGTAGATCAGTTATCGTTACGAAGATGACTGGTTGAGTATCGTATTGTATTATAGAATTTCGTAAATTAATAGTAAATAAATAGTTCTCTTAGATTAGCTCGATTTGAAACAATGTTTTTTAAGGCACTGAGAAGCCAAACGAACAAAGGCAAGTTAGAGGACTCCAAAGCCTACAGATATTTTCAATTTCAAGATTGCAATCTTAGGACAGATGGAATGCGTTTATGCTAGTCATTTCACCGGTCGTCTTACTAATGTACCTCAACAAAACAATGCCAACACTACTGTTTCGCGACAGGTTTAAGGGGTAAGATGGTGGTAGCTATCCAGACGGACACTGCAAGGCCCTTCCACCAGTACTAATCTAGAGCAGAGTTGTTTCTACGAGAATCTCAACATAACCATTAACAAATAATTGGAATAGAAACCTGGAAGAGATCGTATTCGTTGATATGCGCAGCAAGGCGGGTGAGTGACTGCCGGCCAGAGCCGCCGAGCCCCACGAGCAGCGCGTGCGACTGTGGCTGCGTCAGCACGCGGCAGATGCGCGACAAGTGTTCGATCGCGAATCTAATTTAAAGTACATACATGCATAACATCACACCTTCATTCCCAGAGCGGGGTAGGCAGAGCTACAGAAGTACCAATAATTTAAAAATACTTGTTTATAATTCTGTAACCACATTTTGCACAATCAAGCTAAGAATTTTACTCGTGTATTAGTGACAGGTTGCAAGCCCATCGCCTAATAGTACTATAAGCCCTTATTCCCTTAGTTGCCTCTTACGACATCCACGGGAAGACATGGAGTAGCAATATTCTAACCCGGCAATCACGCGGTGTTAAAGTAATTGCAATTATTGTAGACGTACAGTCAAAGGAATAATATCAAAATGTCAATAATGTCAAAAATATCCAAACACCTTTATGCCACTGGCAATAAGGTCCATGTATACATATTATTTGACGCGATGGCTGCATAGATATTATTGCACTTGACTGTACAACTTAATTGAGAGTCGGGGTATGCATAAGATGCGGGAAGAGGGTAATGGCGACTAGTCGTGATTTTTCATACCTTACCCCCGCACCTAAAGCGTACCCCGGCTGTTAAGTTGTACGCCTATAGATTATAGTCGTATTGCCTTTTGTATTATGGCAATTTCGTTAGTCACTCATTTCTTCCCGTAAGTGGTTGAATTTCGAGAATATAATTCTTCGGTAAATGTTAACTGAGATAGAAGGATTTAAGCCGTTCCAGACTTGACGTGATTTTTCTCGTGTCGGAAGTTTTGTATAAATTGAATATGTTAAACTCATAACTTGGCAGTTTTCTATACAATATTTTACAATATCGTGTAATTTGCTGGGTAAATACATGAGGGCGCTTTTACACGTCGGTAATTTGGAGTGAATCTACTATACTAACAAATAGTAAACATAAAATGTAGTATCTAAATGCAAAGTTTTTGCTATAAAGACATGTCTATCAAAGATACAAAATCCTAGATTTAAGAAATTAACTTACTTTAGTAACACCCTAGACACTACTTAAATACGTCTTAGTCACCAATGAAGTCATCTACAGAATAATATGGCCTACCCAACAAGCAGCGCTACGGCATATTGACGATATCAGATGGTATCTTGCTGTAAAAACGCATACAGTTAACAGCGAGCTTATCCCTTTTTCTTGTATTTAAATTGTGAAAGTCGCAGTTATGCCTAAACTCATATACAGGGCAGGGAAATAGGGCCTGAATGGGTTCGTATAAATATACACAGGAACTTGTCTGGACACACTACTGTGACTTCTAAGGAATTACGGTGGGAGCTTAATCCTCAGCTTTCTCGCACACACAAAAATTGATGTGAAAAATAATACTGTTACACGCGTTATTGACTTTTCACCTGAATAGCACAAGATTCATTGGTTTTTTAGACATGTTGTTGAACTCAACGAGGAAGGCGTCAACAGTCGAATTCAAGTGTTCCATATTAGTTGTTTCCATGTAAAATCGTGTATCGACCTTTGGATTTGCAAAATCGCAATAGATCAGGTTTCGAAGAGCACGATCAGTGACCTGAAAATATATAAATTTTAAAACGTCGTGTCAGTAAAATATATAAATATGTTACGCGATGAAACAATTAATCCTTGTTACCATATCATTTGGGCCATCTAGAAGTCTTGCAAGCATTTTTTCAAAATCATCGTTGAGGAACAAGGCAGTGGACTCTCGTAAACACTTAACTAGCCACTGGCGGTCAGCTTCTTCGGTCAGGCGGTCCGAAAAGACTCGCAAACACTCGTGCACCCATAGACGTTTTATGGACTGAAGTACTGGCGTCACTTCCGGAACGGATAATAGCACACCCTATATTTGAAAAAAAAGTAAGTGAACGTCCTTTCTATTTTTTTAAAAATAAAGCAAATAATCCTCACCAGGATAACTCGAGAAAAGTCTCGTAGATTAAATGTGTAATGAGACTTAGATGGTGTTGGTAGCAGATTCAAACGACATTGCTTATAGACATGTAATGTGCCGTTTACGATTTCCTCGATACAAGGATCAAATTCCTTTGAAAACCCTCTGCAACAAAAATATGACATGACATAAACAATAGCATCGCGGTGGCTATTACATAAAAATGTAATAGGTAGCCACCGTGACTTGTTAAGTGTCATCCAATAAACTACCTTGTATCAAGATGCCACAGTAACATTCTGCTAAATATAACCCGTAGCGTGTCATCGTCGAATTCATCAATGCAGAAGAATGCGAAATGACGAGAAAGCCTTGGAGTTATCAGCTTAGCGCCTGGTGTGGGTTTACCCATCGCGCACATAAACTGCAATTTAACACTAATATCGTAACAGGCTTTGGTATAAAATGAAATAAGGTTAAACAGGGTTGAATCTGACCTGGACATCTATAAGGTACATGGGGACGTTGGTTTTGCGATCGTACCACAATCCTAGATCAATCCCCTGTCGCAACACCTCTATAGGAGGTTGCGCACCGTAACATTCTGCTTGTGGCATACTGACGTCATCCACAAATATGACTGCATAGCATCCGATAGGTGGACCAAAAACTCCTATAAGTGAAACAACCTTTTTAATTATCATCATCATCACCCAATAGCAGTCTTCTGCTTTACTAATGCTACTGCGTAATTGTAACCTGGTCGAGTTTATTACAGGGTGCCTTTTACATTTAGTAACCTGTGGACTCAGGAGGTTAACACGATCTTCGGCTCCTATCGTGCAGCTACTGCCAACCGCCCTGAGTAGATCATAGCTCCCTCTCGCACGAGTGCATCTTACACTGCATTTGCCTATTATTTGTCTCCATTCAAACAAAAGTAAACTGCTAAATCTGACCACTGCCACTTCATCTAGCTTAATCTGGTGAGCTATGTCGATTACGTTAGTTCTCTATCGGAAGACATTCGTGATTCTATCATTTTAGGGGCGCTAGTAGAATCAAGAAAGGTTAAATGCCTGTGCAACGTATTTTTTTATTAAATACATTTAATTCAATATTTCTATTGCCACGTGGTCTTAACCATATTAGCATTATTTTTTAAAGAAATTTTATCTATATCCAAATTTACTTCATTCGGCACTTGCATTAAATTATTATTACTTATCTACCTCAGGTAAAAAATAAACGTAACGTTCATATACATATATAATATGCAATAAAGAAAGGATCATGCCCATTCTTGGGTTTGGTTAGTCTTATGCTTCTGATTTTGAAGTTATTAACAGGAGGTAGTAATTGGCTTAGACGCACAATAAATCATATCTGGAGCTGGATCAGAGTACATACTCCCATGGACATGATCCCTTGGCATTTGGCATGTCAGCTTCGCAAAGACGCATAGAAAACAATTGAGTATGATTGTCTTTGCAAAATCGTGTGCGACAGCCGACAACTCTTCATTGTTTATTTAAACGAAACAGTGTTGCTAGTAAAAATACTTCTCGTAATTTTTGCCAACCTGTAGGTTGTTCAACATGTGCCACCACAACCTCCTTAGAAAATAAATAATGGAACAGGAAGTGACATAGTGCGATAAACGCCATAGGGTTTAATCTAAGCAAATCGTTCTTCAATAGGAATTTCCTAGTTACACTGGTAATAACATGAATTTTTGGGCTGAAGCTATGGGCTATACCACATACATAACATACCTTTTCTCCTCTTATCAAGTTTGGCCATGATGATATCTTGAGTTTGATTACAATTAGTTTGCGCAGAGAACGCCATAATGAGAGCCTTGTACACCTTTGTATCGACTCTCTTCACTAAGAAATCCTACAAAAACAAATACGTTTCAGCAATGTCAACATTCAAATTAGGGAGGTAGAAATGTTAAAAAGTTATGTATCACTGCAAGTAGATACTTACAATAATGTAGCAAGATTTTCCAGTTCCAGTAGGTCCCACCATCATGACTGCTTTATGATGCATTACCAAAAGCTTGAACAGCGCTAAGTATCTGACGCTGTCCAGCGTTGTCACAAGGATCTGATTTGGCGGCGTATCTCTACTGATAGCGGGCGCAGATACTACGTCATCCATCCACGGCTTCCATTTGCCTTTGCCCTAAATCATAAATTAATTTTAAATTATTATTCTATAAAATTCATACATACATACACATAACATCACGCCTTTATTCCTAGAGTGGGGTAGGCAGAGCTACAAAAATACCAACAACCCTAAAAAGACTTGTTTATAATTCTGTAACCACATTTTGCACAATTAGGCCAAGAAGTTTAGTATTATAGTGACAGGCAGCAAGCCCATAGCCTAACAAAAAAAAACCCGTCTTATAAAATTCTAATGTTTACAAAATAATATATTTATCGCCAAATAATAGTATTTTATGTAACTGATCATCATAGGGCGGAATATCTCATGGCAAAAATTGATATGTCATAGGGATAGAACATTTTGCTTTATCGACTTTTCCAGATATCGATATTGTGTAATCAAAAATCTCTTTGTTATTTTAGTTTTGCTTTTATATTAAAATGTAATTGTTATTCATGATTAGCATTTAGTTATTGTTTTCAACAATACGTGAAGTTGTATGATTTGATTTGTAAATATTATGTTATTTTTGTCTAAAACACACGTCTTTATTAACGGTAAATAACAAATGAAAATAAAGCTAAATCTAAGACATAAAATAGTAATGAAAACTGCTTCCTCCTACATTTACCTAAAATTATATTAATCTAAAATACCGATACCAGAGGGCATTGTTAATAATGGAAAATTATTTTGCTAAGTGTAATGTATCGTTAGGAGGTATAATATTATTTGGTAAAAGATCTTGCGCTACGTGAACCAGAACTACTTGTCGATAGTCGATAAAATACTTCGTTCTACCCCTATGACATATTTACATTTTTGCCATGAGAAATTCCGCCCTCTGCTGATCATAGATTGATTGATCGCCTTGGGCAATTTATTTCCGCAGTGAAAACAGTGAAAACAGAAGCTAGTTTGTAACGGGGCGCTTTGGCTCCACGTCAACATTAACCTCGTCCTGGGCAACTCTACTACGGGACTGGAGGTTTTTATAGATAGCTCAGGGGGATCAGGAATTAGGGTTTAAATAGTAAACACAGTTCAGTATAACATGAAGGCTTTATGCCTGTTTATTCAAGAATAACGTTAGCGGTTAGTGCTCAAATGTTAGTACTTAATTCTAAATGGGTCGGGAGGCTTCCCGGTGCTCAGACGCTGCGCAACAGCACCGCACCCGGTCAGCAGGACCGCTCCCTAGTGCTCAGACGCTGGGTAACAGCACCGCACCTAGGTTACGGAGGATGGGATACCTCCCTGTGCTCAGACGCTGGGTAACAGCACCGCACCAGGTTGGTCGGATCGCTCCCTAGTGCTCAGACGCTGGGTAACAGCACCGCACCTAGGTCACGGGATTTAGGATACCTTCCTGTGCTCAGACGCTGGGTAACAGCACCGCACCAGGTTGGTCGGATCGCTCCCTAGTGCTCAGACGCTGGGTAACAGCACCGCACCTAGGTCACGGGATTTAGGATACCTTCCTGTGCTCAGACGCTGGGTAACAGCACCGCACCAGGTTGGTCGGATCGCTCCCTAGTGCTCAGACGCTGGGTAACAGCACCGCACCTAGGTTACGAGAGGGGAGGAGGGGGGAGGCGAGAGGGAGGCACTACTTAGTGTTCTCAAGCTTCAGGGGCGCCCGGAGACGACCCTTCAACCATTATTATTTATTTATTTATTTATTATTTCCTTCCGTTCATAGATGTTATTATTATGTTATGTTCTGCATATCATGATTCTTTCTCCTCTGGGCAATATTGTTTTATCTAGCAGTGAAAACTGTTTTGGCTCATGTATTAACCACATTTTCTTTATATTTTTTATAATATTTAAGCTGTTTTTTTTCCAATAAATAAATTACTGGATTTAGTCGACATTGTGTGAATTGAGGTATACGATTTTCAAATGGGCAGAATTTAAAGTATGATACAACTACATACAGCCGCCGACCGGACTCAGTAATACATTTATAAGTACTAAAACATAATTTACCTCTTTGATGAATCGATAGTCATAAACAAGACCTTCCTTAGGAATAGTAAATATATACGGCTTCTCTGGCTTGGCTATTATTTTAGGATATTTTAAGGTTTCCCTGACCTGAAAGTGAAAAAGTAGACTACTTGGTCATAAAAGGTTGTGCAGTCAGCGCGCGAGTTGAATTCAGAGCTCAGGAATGCGATAGTGCTGTGATGTGACCTAATCAAGGAGAACACTACAGGCGCGTGAGGCACGGCGTGCCGGAGGCGGGGGACTCCTCGCCTCAGGCCCGACTGCATTCAACTCGCACGTGTCGTTTAAACAATGTCTTTAGGACAAGCTTTTTTCGCAGATCGTACGTTTTTTGCAGTCATCTGCTAATCATGACCAAACTAACGAGGTCGTCCCCGGTGGGCCTACGCTAATTATGGCCGAGCTGGTGTTGCCACCTTCATACTCCTTTATTAGGCTGCGTTTTCACCAGAGCTGTGCGAGGTAGCCGAGCGGTGTGCGAGGAAAAAATACACCAATAGAATTTCTAGCCTGGCTCCGAGCAGCTCTCCTTTTGGTGCATTTTTTCCTCGCACACCACTTCGCTACCTTAGACTAGTGCTTAGATACCATAATACCTATTGGTATCCCTTTAGAACGTAAAAAAAATGTTGTCTTGAAATTGCAGAATTTAATAATAATAAAAAAACCGTTTCAGTTGTAAAAACCGTTTACGACAATGATTTTTCTCGATATAGACCCCATAATGTTGCATTGTCTTTGGGTTAACGAGACCTGGTCCGCATACATTTCGATTATCGCTTTTCCCTTAGGGACTTTTAAATTTTATTTGTATAAACTATCTCCATTCCAAGTTGTATCCAAACCCGTCCAGCCGTTGTTGCAGTGTGAAAGATTAACAAACTAACACACAAACTTACGCATTTATTATAGTAGTAGGATTGGATAAGATAGGATTCTAAGCATTATTTTTTCTCACGTACTTAGCTAAAAATGAATACCTTTTCTGGGAATTCCTTTTCGAGTAATCCTCTAAACATCATATCAAACTTTGCTCGACCACTGGCTTCTAATGTTGCTCCAATTGACCAAATGCAAGCAAAAAAGAAAACGCCCTAAAACATTACAAAATATATTATTTTCCGTATTATGTTTAAACTAGATTGCATCAAAACCGTGCTTACCTCCAACTGCGCCCTGATATCAAGATCAGTTATGGCTTCCATGAACTTCTCTTCGTAGAAGTCATCCATAAAACAGTCTATCAAATACATACACGCCATAACTAAGTTACTCCTTGACGTCGTATACATTTGCTGCGACGTAAAAAACTTACGTTAGTAAAATAGTATGCATAAATAAAGTAAAGGAGCTACAAATTAAATAAATTATGCAAGGCAACGTACCTTCACTTGGCCTGATAGTTCTACTAGCCACAGTAATGGAGACATGAATCGCAAAAACATGTTTTTTAGGATGCCACGTTTGGAAATGATAGAGGGCGGCAGAACGTTCAGCCAGCTTTCTAAGAGGCAGTGCCATCCCAACCCCTTGGGTTCCATGTAGATCATTCCGCAACGTGACACCTTAAAAGTGAAATAAGACGACTTCATCAGAAAGAATCAATTACGAAGAAAGCAGAATTTTTGATCAGTTAAGATCTTGACCTTCGACTTAATCTTTCGGAAATTACTTGTGACCCGCAGACAGATTCGAAGATTGGGTAAAAATAAAAAAACATTACCTAATTTAAATGTTAATTTGAGCGATTTCAGTAAAGTCATTATCTGAATTTTTAAGTTTTCGTATCTCAAAAGGATAAAACGGAAGCCTTATAGGATTAAGTTTTAGGGTTCCGGCAATGGGCTGGGTTACATGCGAATGAATATCAATTATGCGATAGAAAGGAAAGTAAGTGTAGAGTGAATACTGTCGCTACGGTCGAACTTTTTCATTAATAAGTTAATAACAGCTATTTTTTGAGTACGAGTCTTGTGCAGAATATATTAGAAGGGATGCCATGGTTTCATAATAAAAATATTGTATAACTCTAGGGAATATATTCAAAATGTCTCGTTAAAATGTAACGTCTCACCTCGTCACCTCGTCTGACATTTTGACGAGACGTTTTGAATCTAGGAACCCAGGGTTAATGCTTGAAGAGTTACCGTAGCAGGTGAAGCGGCTTCGAGATCCATGGGTTCAAAGATCAGGTTGGTGGTTGGCGCGAGCTGGATGATCTCGCCGCTCATGAGGCACAGCTTCTTGTTGTCGTCCAGCACGGTGTTCAAGTTCTCGATCCAAACAGCATCGACCGGCCCATCAAACACCAGCCATTTCCTGTTATTAATAATTTTTATATTATTATGCCATGCGTAGAAATCGGAGTTTCACAATCGTCGTACAGTTGGAAATATTTGTTATAGTTATCGTTGAACATCAAGTTAAAGAAAATTACTGGTGATAAATATGTAGGTATATTACCTATTGTCATTCGGAGAAACTGCAAAAGCTCTATAGCTGACTGCAAGGATGCCATCAGACCACTCGTGGGACACCGGGTCGAACTGTCCGTACAACTGGCCCATTGTGATTGATTTTGGATTTATAACTGTCCACTCCACTGCATTCTCGGGCATCAAACCCTAAGGGGTGTCAATTTAAAATATTTGTAGGTTTTAGTTTACACCTAGATTAGTTTTATCAATCAACGAAGTCCCGCCCCACTACTTAATTTTACGCACATTGACGCAACCCCGAAATGTCAACTTAAGGAGCGACCCGCGAGCCGTCGTGACCTGTTTACAGCAACTATAGCAATAAGCAGGTATGCCGATAAAATTGGGAAATGTTTTTTTTTCTTATTATATAAAAAAAAATATCAATCCTTTTGTGACTCAATAGTTAGATAATAACAAAAGTTGATAGACATTAAGTTTATTACGACAATTAATTGCTACGCAAATAACTAAAAAACACTAACTTACTTTTTCTGCGACGCATTCTAAAGCATGTCCCAAAGCATGGTAGCATTTGGTCTTTCCTGAAAAAGGGAATCCTACCAACATAAGCCCGTGTCTCACAAGGATCATTTCGTACAATTGGAGAACCTGAAAGGGTGAATTCGAAAGTTTTGTTTACAGATTTGTACTGGTAATAAAAATGAAAAGGAAATGATATTTCACCTTTTCAATGAAAAAATCATTCGCTACAAGATTGAGCGGAACACACACTTCCTTCAAACATTGTACCAGGTGAGGCAAGCCGGCCTCAGGCAACGGCAGACCAGGGAACAAGTCACCAATTATACCCTGAAGAAAAAAAACGGTATTAAATTAAGTAAGTAAAATCTTTTAAACGCAGCAATGCTTTAGTTCAAAATATTCACATACCATGAACAATGGCACATCATGCTCGAGGAATTTAGGCAAATTGACATCTTTGATAGAGCGCAGCAGAATGACGTCTTCATCCTCGTCCGGATATCTCAACTTTAGAGCGCCAGCCGCACGCAGTACCGACTTCACGGCGCGCATTCCTAAATTGATCAAATAAATCAAAATAGACCTGCTGATACCAATATGCACTGAGCGATTTAAAAGAAATTATTTTGCATAATGCAAACAGCCTGTAATTATTTGATGCTTACCATAATCGTAATGACTTTGTGAAGATAGTTGTTCCGAGCACAAGCGGTAAGTCGCCACGATTTTGACGGCGAGGGGTTTTGCGTTTAAATATCCGAAGGCGTATAATTCGATCTCGGAAATGAGCACGTAATCTGGTACCATCATAGCCACGGAACGGAACAAAGCCTGAAACGGCACAAAAACATTTAATATATTCACGACACGCTAGCCTCGTTGGTAGTGACCCTGCCTCCGAAGCTAGGGGTCCTGGGTTCAAATCCCGGTAAGGGCAGATATTTGTGTGATGAGCACGAGTATTTGTTCCTGAGTCTTGGATGTTTTCTATGTATTTAATTATATATTTCTCTATATAAGTATGTTTATCGTTTGTCTAGTACCCATAGTTCAAGCCTAGAGCTTAGTTTGGGACTAGGTCAATTTGTGTGACATTGTCCTGTGACTATTATTCAAGACATGTGCATAAAATGCTCTATAGACCACAATAAATTGGTTCTACTCTTACGTTGGCAATAGTTATTTTTAAAAACTTTCTAAAACATGAAGAATCACCTTCAAATTGTCAGGTAGTTCAGAACGTCCAGCGTAACCAGGATTCATAGTTATAAAGACGGCACAACTCTTGTCGAGTTGAAGTAGGGTGCCCTCGAACAGCAGCGTGGTGGAGCCGGAACTGATGCCTCGCTGGATGGACATGATCTGCTGCGCCACCACGGAGAGCACTTCCAGGTCAATGCGGTTAAACTCGTCGAAGCACGACCATGCGCCGCAAGACGCAAGACCCTGAGGAAAAAACAGATATACATTATCTAACGTGCTTATATAGCTCATGTAAATGTAAGGGACTTTAGGTAACGAGATGCCACAGCGGCGCACACAAAGCGTCCATGGCATAAGACTTTGCATCATCAATCATCATCAATCCAAACACTGGCACTACCTAGTGTATATCAGTAATAGTAAGATCTCAACAAGGTCGATATATTGTATTGTGATAACCAATCAAGAACCGGCCTTATACGCTGAGATACGGAACTTGGCAATTTTCGAAAAATCGTCAACATGTATAGGATTGACGTTAGCTAATAACCGATTACGTCGAACGTTTATCTCAACTCGATACATTTCGAACCGATAGAAAAGAGAAACGTTTGCAAGGTTTGGATCTTGGCTACTGTGCCATTTACTAACTACAGACATTCCTAGGCAAGCGCTATTATATTTATCAAACAAACCACAAACTCGGGAAGCATATATCTAGATTCATTCATACCTTAAAGAATTTTCCCAGAGCGAGATAATCCAGCCCATCTGAGCAGTTAAACACAACGCATTGTTTTGCTACGGCCTTCGCTAAATCTTTCGTAGTTTCAGTCTTGCCAGTTCCAGCTGGGCCTTCTGGAGCACCACCTGTGCGTCAACGGTATTGAAGAATGTTAATCTCTCTGTAACCCAAATCTTCACATTCTATAGTTAATTTTGGCTCCGTTTACCTAAATTGAGATGCAACGCGCCGAAGAGCGTCCGGAAGCAGCGGTCGGTGAGCGGCGTGACGACCAGCCGGCCCGTGTTGCCGAGGTACTCGTAGCCGTACATCAGCTGAGAGTTGATCATGCGGGTTGCGCACTGCATGCTATTGTCTGCTTGTAGCTACAATTAAAGAATTAAAGAATTGGTTTTCTTTTTGGGTTCGAAACTTCTCAACGTCTGCACACTCCCCGCCCTTTAACTTCTAAAACTCTTAAAAACAAAAGTTGTCTTTCCTGTGGTCAATAGTTAAAAGCTTATGTGCATATAAGTTTTGTTTTTATACGATAGATCTAAAGCAGCCCTGACGCCGTTTATGCGGGAATGGGCTTAGCCAGAAAGATAGGCGGGTCATTCTACTTTTTAGCGCATAATAATCATTGGTGAAATTAAAGGCATTTTTAGACATTTTTTTCACGTAAATTTGACTTATATTGAAACTGGAACAACTAAATTTAATAGTTCAGAACAAAACACTTTAAATTTATTGATATTTTATCAGGAAAAGTTGGTAACACAGCGGTAAATACACTTTTTCCATACAAATGGCGGGGACATGCGTGACCACTATGTTACCTACTTTAAAGTTAATTATAGTGACTTTTTAAATGTAGTGATAATTTTAAATGTAAGCCAAGTTGTGTAACTATTTCAATATTAAATTACAAAACCGAGCACTTTAACGTTTTTATAAAAATATTATTTGAAGAGCACTTGTCAAAAAATCGACCTGCGCTTAAAAGTAGAATGACCCAGGCCTTAAAAACGTTAACTTCCGGCGTGCCCACAGAAAAGACGCTAACCTTAATCTGTGTATGACCCTAATAGCAATTGACAACCATTTATTAGGTACATAGTTGTAAGTAGTTTTAAAAAAATTGTACCTATTTTAGTTAAAGACTAAAATTAAGAAGTGGAAACTTTTACATGTGTGAGTAACGAAAATTAGTCAAAAAAAATTACCCCCGTGTAAAAGTTACCGTTACTTTAGTTTTATTTTTCTAGGTTAAGGAAATACCAGGAAAGTGTGTTAACCTATAAAAAAAATGCTGCAGTTTACAGAGTAACTTGCTTTAAAGTGACAGTGCTAGTCGTTTAAGTTTAACTAAAGGATCATGAGCAGTATTTAGCACCGAAGGTGCAACACGACGTCGATGACTCCAGTCACATTGACATCAACATTATGCTAATACAGATATGCCCCTGGATTCCAAGATTCGAGTTGTAGAATGAAGTCAATGTTTCTGATTTCAGTAAGTACATGAAATAAATTTAGAATTACATATATATCATAGGAGTGATGATTTAAACTACAAAATAAAATACATGAAATACAAAATAGGTATATCTATATAACGTATGCGTGTATTAAATCTAATATATAAAATTCTCGTGTCATGGTGTACGTTATTGAACTCCTCCGAAACGGCTCGACCGATTCTTATGAAATTTTGTGTGCATATCGGGTAGGTCTGAGAATCGGCCAACATCTATTTTTCATACCCCTAAGTGATTTGAAAAAAAAAGTTGCAGCGGGCGAAGCCGCTGGCGGGTCGCTGGTATTGTATAAAGATCTATTTATTGATCTATTTATTGATATAATACTCGATAGAATTATTTTTTTAACAAGATGGCGGGAGTAAAATCATGTCCATATTAAGATTTTTACTTGGAATCCCGCGGTATTGCACCGTCCGTACCGATCACTGATTAAGAGACATCTCAAACACGATTTCAGTTAAAAAAAGTTATTTCTTACCTCCCAATAATAGCGAATTTGAGAGAGCCAGTTGAAGTCATTGTCCTGTTGCACCTTTAATTCGATCAGCAGCAAAAGGACATCTCTGGCGTGAACGTCCAGCACCACAAGTGCTCCTGAAACCCAGAAATTACAGTGCACAAGTTAAAATATCTTTATTACTTTGGAAAATCCCGTTTCTCATATTTTACAATTTTAAACTCTAATTCAAAAATATGTAGCTTTGAGTATTGTTAAAGTAGTGGCGATATATCAGAACTTTTATTATTATCAATGATCGGCAACCGGTAGCATTTAATGTCACTTTCACGTCAAACGTAATGAATGACTAATACTTATGGATAAATGTGTTGTTAAAAATATAACCATATATTTAAAAAAAACTCACTGATTTTGATTGGTTATGGTAAATTATCATATTTTTTCTATATTTGATATTGTCAATCGATTCTTATTTACATTAAGAATCCATTTAAATAGCAGTTATTATTTGTAGGCCTCAATAATCCTGAAAAAGGCCGAAAAACCTACCTTAAATTTTGGTGACAGAGCTGGAGGTAAAAAGAAACTACTTACTACAAAGTTAACTTATTTATCTTTAATCATAAAGATAAACCAATGTTTATTTTTCTATGTGTAACAACATTATTTAATAATGCATCAGGACTTCCTCCACACGGCTCCAAATAATTACAAAAATCAGTCTTATTTTGCCCACTTGTAAAAAAATTGTTTATACATATGTTTTTTGTTTAGCTATCACAGAAAACAAAACAATCATATATACAGGGTATTTTTGTTATCAGTGGACTAATTTTAATATATGATTTTGTATCGTTAATAAAATATATTACGGCAATAAAACGAGTTCAAAAAGATTTTTTTTTGTTGCAAATTATCTCTCTTTTACCTTCTCGTGTGCACACAAAGTCACACTAGAAATGATGACATGGGTTGTCAAGCTGTAAGTATGCGATACTCTGTACTGATATTCGAAATTTGAAATTTCATGTACAACTTATCAGACAACAAGCCCCTCTCCTACTGATATTCTAAATTTGAAATTTCATTTATTAACTTACTTAACAACAACCCTCTCTCCTCGCACCCCTGCATTAGAAGTTCCATGAATATCGTTAAGTTAGTGGAATCATTGAATCGGCAATATCTCTAATATTGTTTAAGCTAGAGTAAAAATAAAACAACATGTGTTATTGATTAACAATAGCGAAGCAAATATTAAAATATGTGCACCTATTAAAAAATTACCCTGTGTATATTTTTTTCTCTAATTTAAGGTTGATTAGTGCCATGGTTTAGTTCTCGAATTAAACGAATATTATTATGGGGATGGTTCATACCGATTATCAAAACTTATGGATCACCCCTCGTATACTTCGTGCACGAAATTTAAATAGCATCTTATCCATGTTATAATTTCGTCGAAGAATTGCTACCGGGCGCCAATCATTAATTATTATGTAGTTAAATGTTTTTATCGACTGGACGAAAAAAAATTTTCTATATTACCCATATTTTATCGTATTATGTGATTCCAGGAGGTCTAGCAAAAGTTGTCCGTGATTTGTTTTTCCCACAGATCTCCTCTTTCATTCTAGTCTATAACGACAGAGACGCACTGAGCGACAAGCGAGAAAATACAAGTACTTTATAGCCGTACAGACATAATTGGTTTATCGCTGTCACCACGTAAAATATGTCTGTTTCCCTTGTATTACTTCAAACTTTCAAACTTTGGAACTTTTAACAATGAAGTGTTCATACGACAGCTTATGCCTACCGAGCGTGATTCTGTTCTGCAAACTGAGCTCCCCTCGAACCAAATCCACGATCTTGGAGATCTGGAAGTTGCACTTGTTCCAGTACTCTTTCATGGCCGCAATGTTAATATGGATGGCATCTGTCACCTCTGAAGTCCAAAATGTCATCGCTATACATTGAACCTGCAATGTCAATTTAGAAGAGCTTACAAGCTAAAATTAAGTACTCGTAGTACGTAGTTTTACAAAAAAAATAGTTTTATAAATAAGAAAAATAAATAAGTCTCTAATCAGAAACTACCTATTTTCTCGGTATTAAAAGCATCCTATGGCAGTCTATGACTATAAACAATTGTATACAAAATTTCACATCAATCGGTTAAGGCGCCGATAATAATATGTCAAAACGGAACAAACAAACATACTGATTTTGGGAATGATAGGTAGGTTTATGTATGAGTAACGATGAGGATTAGGATCAATTCTATTATTGGTTATAATAGGTATAGGCTAAAAACTTAAAACTTAAATGACCAGGGCCAAGATTATACACGGTAAAAACGACGCCTTTGAAGTGTTTCCGTACCTATTGTCAACGTTTTGATAACTCTTATATCATTTACAGTAATGGCGGCCGAGTCATCATAAGCGATTCTAAAACACGTCAAACGCGATATCGTAACAACGCAGTAAAATAGAGGCCCTGTTGTATGTAGTGGTAACACATTTTTATAGACCGTTCGACATTCTATACTTGAAATTTCACGTAAGCTCCATATTTATTTTGTACACAACTACATAAAACAGGGCCTCTATTCTACAGCGTTATAATATAACGATTTGCGTTTGACGTTTTTTAGAACCGTTATGACACAGTCGCCATACCTAGTTAGGTAAAATTATCACTGACTGACTGGCTGACTTACTGACAAACAAAGCACCTGCCAAACCGCCGAACCTACGGACTTGCAATTTAGGGGAAATATTTCTTAGGTACCCAGGGGTGGGGGGGGGGGAAGGAGGGATAACCAGCAACTAATTCTAAGCGTACAAAGTCGCGGGTAAAGTGCTTCTTGAATTGTAGCAGTTTGACAATTTTGATTTGATGAATTGATAACGGCTGCACTCAGACTTTGAGTCAGTTAATAACGATTAAGTCGTTCTTTAGCAACGTTTTTACAAACACAAGTTTGAAAAAAAAATGAGTTAAGCGTCACTAAAATGTATCTGAGTAAGCGGTAAATGGGCTTACAGCCTGGCCTGGCCACACCAACACCCATTGCTGTCGCGGGATTTCCAGGTAGTCGTTGTAGGACAGCATCACAGCCTCGTGCACGGACACCTTCATCGCGCCTTCCAGCTCCAACAACCATTTCTCCACCTACACAACAATCTAGTTAATAATAATAATAAACTGGTCGGGAACCAACAATATCACACGAGATAGCGAGTGATGTAGGCTGGCTCATTCTCCACAATAAGATATCAAGCTCTTTTTTCATTTAAACAAATTATTATATTTCAGTTCATTTATTAATATTTCAGTGTCTTTCAATAAAATAAAATTAAATGTTTTTAAAACAGTGAACCGCCTTCAAAAACCCAAAAAAAAACTTCTTTTCAAATTTATGTCTAGTTTGACCGGACTATTATCATAATAATAATAGTAATAAAATAATAATAATCACAGGACAATGTCACACAAATTGACCTAGTCCCAAACTAAGCTCTAGGCTTGTACTAAGGGTACTAGACAACGATAAACTTACTTATATAGAGAAATATATACTTAAATACATAGAAAACATCCAAGACTCAGGAAAAAATACTCGTGCTCATCACACAAATATCTGCCCTTACCAGGATTTGAACCCAGGACCCCTAGCTTCGAAGGCAGGGTCACTCCCAACTAGGCTAGCGTGTCGTCATAAGAAAACAAACATCATAAAAACCGGTAAAAAAACAGCAGAAAATATTTTTTACAACAAAAAACTAACCTGTCCTTTAGCTTCTTCGGTGTCGATAGTAATAGTAAGCCTGACGATTTCTCCCTCCGAAGAGCGCATGTGCGTCACTACCATCTCCGGGGTGAATGACAGCTTTGAAATACCCTCGAAGCATTTCTTGAGATGAGGCTGCACGCTGTATGCAAACACCAAGGTTCATTTAGCTATACCAAGTGCGTAATTGCCGGGTATTGTTAAGGGCAAACCTAACTTGACCAGTCAAATTGGGCGGTCACCAATAACAAACAATGAAAAACATAGAAGTACGTATCTTGCGTGCGAGACTAGGGTTTATGTTATGATTCACGTCACGAGCTTGCAGAACAACGAGTATCTTCAGCAGCTTGAGGACGAACATTTCAATCACATTATCTGGGCTCCTAGTGAATAAGTCTCTATAAGTCTGTAAGTCTACTTAAGAAAGAGAAAAAGGGAAGTCTAGTGAACTTACTCGGTTTAAGTACCCATTTTTATTACGATTCGTTTTTTTTTTTTACTAGGTCTCCAGTATTATCTATCCGTAGCATGGACCCCTAAATTAAACTAATGTTTATTATTTTACGTATACTTTACCTTTAATACTCGATGACGACACGAAAGTCAAAGTCAATGTCCACCAGGGCTCGGATACCGGTAAAATTTTTAAACCGTTATGTACTTGACGCAAAACCATTTCATTTCGGATCCGCTCGTATAAACCGGTTTTTGGAGGAATTTTATACAAAAGTTCTTTTCGAACTAACCGATTTCGAGCTAAAAAAACCGGTTAAGCCAGACGCACGTCACACAAGATTAACAAGCGCCGCTTAGTGTTTTTATTCAGTAAAAAACATTTAATTTCTCTAAAATAAAGTTCTCAAAACGTTCGCGTTCCCTAGAAAAGTTCGGAGCAAAACCGAAATAATCTGGTAATAACAGTTATTTTTAAAACCGATTCCGAGCTCCAAACTTTTCTAGAGAACGGGAACATTTTGAGCACTTAATTTTAATCTTAATTAACCGGTTTATTCCACGAGCGGCGAGTCGCGAAACTAAAAGTTTTGTACTGAATAAAAACACAAAGTGGCGCTTGTTATGGTGTGAGATGTGCGTCTGTACTAACTGGTTTTTTACCTCAAAACCGTTTAATTCGAAAATAACTTTATACAAAGGTTTCTCCAAAAACCGGTTAAAAAATCCGGTTTATGCGAACGGAACCGAAATGAAAAGGTTTTGCGTCAAGTACATAATAACGAGTTGAAAATTTAACCGGTGTTCGAGCCCAGCTGATGTCAACTTGTTATCAAATTTAAGTATAAAATTCATTAATAGAGCGCGCCATAAACATTTTCTAGATGACGTTACGTCAAGGATACTTACTCGATAGCAGGTAAAAGTTCGTGCTTGCGGTACTGTATTTAAACACATTATTTGTAATAAAAAAAGACTAATTGATAAAATAAGATGCAATCAGACTCACCGCATTGGATCTTTGGTTTCTGACAGAATCTCGAGCAATTCGTCGTTGGAAAGGAAGAAGAAGCGCGGGAAGTAAAGACGTTTCTTCTCGAGGTACGCGTTCAAGCCCTTCTGGACTATTTCGAGTAAGTTGCTCGCTTTCCTCAACTTGTCCAGCATCTTATCTATCGTGATTACGTCCAAAACACGAGGTTCTACAAATGCTGATTTCATAAGTTCACGCCACGTCTAAAAAATATTGATTGAAATGTATCAGTACATCATATAATTGTAAAAGTACATTATATAATTGCAGTTATATCTGTATCTAAAATTAACAAAAGCTAACTACATTAATTGTCATGTTCATGTCCAGCAAAAACGTGAACAAATAATAGGATAGGGTTAGTGGTGATAGATTTCCTTAAAATTCGTGACGTATTTGCTTTAATTAAAGATTTCTTTTTAGATTTTTATTACTTGTAGTTTTGCCTATAGATTGACACGCAACTCTAGTACACTTTTTACACTCTTCGATTTCAATATTTTATAAACGGTCCCCGAAATCTAAAACTTGATAATAACATGTACGTGTTGATTTTAAGAGCTCATCTAATGGTACCTCACTCGATGTTTTGTTTTACACGTAACAACATTTCAGGATTTTATGTTACAATTTTGTCAGCGTAATTTTTATGTATAACTATGCCAAATTACAGCTGTGTAGTACCAACTACCAAGTCTCTGAGTTAAACCGTGGCGAAACTATGACGGTTCCTAGTTTGACTTCGAAACCCTAAAATCGCGCACACGTTAAAAGATTTATATCAGCCGGCAATATTCAAACTGTTGCTCACTAAGTACACATAATCACTTTTCAATCGACAGTTCGAGATCGACCGACGACCAAGTGACAACCGTGTAGTCTGTGCTTCAAAGGTGGCCATAGGGCTCTATCGGATCGGACTGCGTGGCAAATCTACGTTACGTGTTACGTAGGTTACGCTAAATGTGGTCAGAGTAAATGATGCGACAGATCACAACAGTACATCGAAACTGATAAATACCCTTCCTCATAACCGGTACTGACACGCGTAACTGACACTATCACGGAACCATGTTACGGTAACATGACTCAAATGTGGGCCTACAAATGTCTAAAACACAGCAATAAATAAAACGACTATGACATACGGATAAAAGGAAAATGGACGTATCGAAAATAGTATGGTTTTCTACTTGTTTGGCTTCCTAGCTCTAAAAATAAAAAATATTATTCTGCAAGCATTCTCTTACCTTGTCAACAGCGCTGAAGCGACGTCCTTCCTCCGGAATCTGTTGCTGAATGTCGGGGGATGAGAAAATGGGCTCCAGGTACATCCATGTGGCCTGAACTTTAAGCCACTCGTCTAAGATATCCTGCAGTAATACTAACTTTGCTTCCCAATCACTTGAAAAATAAAACACCATACTAATAGTACACTGAAGAAAAGTTTTACTAACCAATTTAACAGACTGTTCAAACCTCTAATAATCTGATTAAGAGGCCGTATACGAAATTTTGCCGATTTCGCCGATTTACCTGATTTTACAGACGTGATTTTACTGTTGAAGTACTTTACTTCTACAAATTTTAATGCGCAACACGAACGATAATTTCAACTTTAAACGAATGTATGAGCTACTTTTTTGTTTTTTATTATTTGATACTGATTCATTGACCTGAAACCGGTAACTGTTTTGTGAATTTTTCTGTAAGAGGTTTAGAATATCGCATATTCACGAATCGTTTTGACGTCTAAAAGGTATGAAAAAAAATTCAATTTATTACTGTAAAATTTGTCTAAAAAATGTATGAATTACTTTTTGCAACCTTCATATTATTTTTTGTGTAAAAAAATGATTAACTTGGTAAAGTTTTACAGAAAATAGGCAAAACATTGTATTTGATTACGACTACTTGAAATTATCGTTCATAAAATTAAAACAACAGTAATAAAGTTCAGTTCAAAATCAATCCATTACTTACTTTAAAAAAACATCAAATTAAAAAAAAAAAAGCAATATACAACGTGTTACAAAATAATCCGTAAAAAAGAAATTACAAAAGTAGTGTCAACCCTTATTAAATAACGTCAGTTCAGTATCTTAGGTATACAGTATACTAGGGTTGACACTACTTTCATAATTTCTTTTTTACGGATTATTTTGTAACACGTTGTATAATGTTTTAAAATAACCTAAATCTCTCATTATAATACTCGACAAATCTGAAAAAGTACCTCATTTATTTCTAAGCATTTATTCGATTAGAACTGAAATGATATTACATGATGTGCATTCAAACTTATAGAATAGCAGTATTTTAACTGTAAAATCTCAAAAAGAAGCAAAACCACCAAAATTTCGTGTACGGCCTCTTAATTACTTACACAGTTACTTGTTGCTCAGAAACATTAACATAAATTGCTTTTTATAGGTGGTGATATAGTTCAACGAGAGACAAACTGTATGTATACAAAGGTCACATACGGTAATAAACGACCATGCTCTTTTATGGCACTGGTTGCACGTCAGGAAAACACTCATATGTGTTGCCAGCGATGGACGCGATACTAGCTACACGCCCCGGCTTTACCTGAGTGGGATATATGTACAGTCGAGGGCATTCATATCTATACAGCCATCGCGTCATATATGTTTACATGGACCTTATAAATTGCCAGTGGCATAAAGTTGTATAGACATTTTTGATATCTTGGCAACGTATATACGAGTATATTTATGCCCTTGACTAAGACACATAAACCAACCAAAATAAATTTTCGTGATTGTAAATTACTAATAGTACAAAAACGGTACCAAAATCGATTATAATTACTAGACGTTAAATATCACTACAAATTAGGAAATAAAATAAGAAACTCCTTAATTCAACTTACATGATAGTATCTTCGAATGGTTTTATGTAAGGTGAATTTTTCATAGTTTGCGTCTTAACAATGTGATCGTCCAGAAGTAATTGAATTTCATCGACACTCGATAAAATGTATGTTCCAGTGTCCCTGTTAAGGTCAAATGATGTCCGCGTCATTAAAGTCGGATGTCAATCCTAAGGTGTTATTCCGAAATGTAGCAAAGGCATATTCGTCGGCAGGCCCTTTATCGAACTAGCCTTGTCTGTCTCATGTGATATTGGCATGAGTTTCAAATGGTAACAGTTATGGTGAAGTCCAAATTTTTATTTCCCATCCTATTCATTTAAATTTCATGTTAGAACTGCAGTTTTTACTAAACCACTTTTTTTTTAAATAACGAGTTAGACCTGTAGGACCCATTAGGTTAGGTTAAGTTTTATAAAAAATACATTTCAACTTGTGAAAATTCGAACAAATGTCACAGTAGGGAACGAAAATTCTTGTGATAGTAACCGTTTTAAACTCATTCGACTAAGGTCACCTTTAAACTAAGGTTGGCGACTAAGGTCTATAAGTAAATATTAATAGGTATAAAAATTACTAGAATGAAAATTGGAGAGAAGGATTTATTGACTAAGTATAAAAATGCCGACATTCAGATACGTAATTATTTGAAATTAAGTAGTGTCCACGGAGCTCAGCTGTCGCGGAGCGGCTATTTCTGGGTGGTTTGGCCCTCCGGGCCTGCTGCAAATCTGACATAATCTAAACATACCTACGTTTTTAAATGTCGGCATTTTTATGCTTAGTCAATAAATACTTCTCTCCAATTTTCTTTGCAGTTATTTCTATACCTAGTAATTTATTCTTATAGACCTTAGTCGCCAAAAGGGACCGCCTCATCTCACAACTATCTGTGTTCACACTACACAGTTCACCTAATATGTCGTTAGGGTTCCTGTCATTGAATTCTTACTAGGATAGTTGGTTTCGTCATCGAATTCACCAGTGCCGTGTTTGAGAATAACACCACTATAGGATAGACTCGTAAAGATAGTAAATACAGCCAGAATGCAGAATGTACTGACTTGTACGGCAGAATATCGAATTTCAGATCCGCCCATTCCTTCATCATCTTGTCCAAAGCCTTTTCCAGGTTGTTTTCTTTTGTGGCAGCTTCAGAAATAGTCTCAAATTTCTCCAAGTAGTCCACCAGGTTAAAGTCAATGACCTTCCCTAAGGTCAACTTATCATCCACGAGTATCGGGAAACCAACAATATCTGAGACCTTTTCCCAATGTCGTGGCTTCATGCCAGGGTTACCCAAGGTATTAATAATAGGTAAGTTAACCTTATACTCATCTATTCTTTTCCTGATTATAAAAAATATGGTTAAATCAAACTATAATATATACAATCTAAAAAACGCCGCGTTTATCAGTTTGAAGTAAAATCAGGCTAAACTCTAAATGTATACTTATTCTCACCTAACCGCTGAAGCAAGTCGGAATGAATCAGGGTAGTCTTGGAATGACTTTTCTAATTTGTAAATAATCTTGTAATAGTATCCGATGTCACCCTCCATATCTTCGGGGTCAAAACTCCCAACCTAAAGTTATTTAAACTAGCTCTTTATTAAATTTAAAAAGATTTACGTGGAAGCAGGCAGACAGATAGAAACCGATGCCTCATACGCAACATTACTAAATACAAGTATATGGGTAGGGTAAGGACTAACTTAAGCAATTTATAAGTTAGCCATACAATATTAAAGATACTTTTCGTCGCACAACGGAACTTTTTCCGTCTTCGTTGTTTGTATGGTTAACTACGCTTAACTTTTTGGTCCTCACCCATATACTCAATTATATGGATTGAAAAACCGGAACTGATCGTAAAAAAGTGAAAACAAAGAAAAACTAAATTATTCATGGCATTAGAGACCTCAAAGTTTTTTTTTATCGAATAGTAAATTAAGTGGAAAACTAAATAAAAAAAATGGAGTATCGCCTCTGTACTTTCTGTTTTATCTTCATTGTATTGATTTTGTATTTCTTATTGTACAAATAACTCACACACACTTTCACTTCTCACTTTTTTATGGTCATGGAAAACAGCGTTTAAGTACAGTCATAATTGTCTACCATCCATACCATTATACACCAGAGAAGAAACAGGCAGTCCTCCAATTGTTAAAATTCACGATTTGGGCTTTGATCTGGTTCCACATGCTCCGTATTCACCGGATCTAGTTCCGTGTGATTATTATCTATTCCCAAACTTGAAAACATGGCTTGGAGGACAATATTCTTTGACAAAACGGACTGCATCTAGCATCCCATTTATCGGGATAAGAAGTAGTCTATGTCCTATTCCAGAATATAATCTATCTCCGCGCCAAATTTCATCTAGATCTGTTCGACCGTTCTGGCGTGTTTGAGTAATAAACATCCATCCATCCAAACTTTTGCATTGACAAGGAACTTATTTATATACTCATGATCTTACCCTGGATGTCATCCACATATGTTGTTTTTTCAAAAACTCTGAACTGGCATCAAATAGTTTCTTAAATGGTACAAGTTTATCGTATACCTTCTTTCTCTTCGGATATTGCGACAAATCATATCCGAAAGCAGTTTCTTCTTCGTTAAATTGATCAATCGTCACCAAAGCTTGTGCTAACCTAGTAAATAAAATGTAAATAATTCGAAATGTTATATAAAAACAAAAAACACGTAAAAATTACAATATATATCACTTCTGATCAAGCCGACGCGCACGCTCGACATATTTCGGCAACTGCTCGATGTCACCCCAATAAGGTACTTCGTTGCCTTGAATTTCATACAGATCCAAATGTTTCTTGAACTCCTCTATTCGAACCTGTAATAGAGTAAACGGTTTATTTGACTTATGACTTTATTGGAAAATTACGAGGTAGTATAATGCCGATTTTCCAAACATAAAAAAGTATAAAAATGTCGAGTAATAATAACGACGAAGTAAAAAAATTACGAGAAGTATAATAATGTCGAAATGGAATAAAGACGAGGAAGGATAGGTGGAACAGGGGCTAGATAGGTTTAGGTTATGTTAGTTTTGCAGCAGGCCCGAAGAGCCAAACCATCCGGAAATAGGAGCTCCGCGTTAGCGGAGCTCCGTCGACACTGTCTAATCATTTGAAATTACAGTGTCGACGGAGCTCCGCGGTTCGCTACCGCGGAGCTCCTACGACCCGCTGTCGTAATTTTTATACATCGACAAAAATTGTCATTGTTATATGTCGACATTTTATACATCGACAAAAATAATTCTAGTCTTTGTTATCTTTCGACATTATGTAAGGTGTCGTCATTTTTATACCTAGTAATTTTTCAATATAGACATTAGTCGCCTAAAACGAATAAACCATAAAATTTTTGATATAAAAATCACTTTAGAGATAAACTATGGCTCATCCAGGCCAACCTCACGATCCCAAACTCGAGAGTTTAAAGTTTAATTTAATTTTTATTCCATCTTCCGTCCGGCTCCGTCATTAGATCTGCTTCTGGACACCATAACATATCGTTACTACTTTGAAAAAACCCTGTAATTATATTTCAGGTACATCTATTTTAAACTTAAACATGAAAAAAATAAGTTTTAAAATCGTCCATCAAGAAATATGAGAAGGTTTTTTCAAAGTTATAGCTATAGCTTCAGAACCTTACTTCTCATAAGAATTACATTCTCTTACATGAGACAACATAATTTGCAACAGGCGTTCGGAAGTTATGGCGCCTACCTACATGCATTTCGGCGATTCAATTTTATTTACATAGATTATAATATTGTCGTCGGGATTTGGCCCAATGATACATACTCGTTGTAAAATTTTAGTGAAGTTAAATAAAAACTTATAAAATAACGAGTCTTCAAAAACCCTTACCTTTAACAGGACCTGGTACTCAACCTTTTTCTGCTCGCATATCTCCTTTGATTCTTTAATAATGCCAGGCAAACGAGCGTACCTAAAAAGTATGTAATTTTTAGAGGTTCGTATTTCGTACGGGACCCTATTACTAAGCCTTCATTGTTCGTCCGTCCATCCGTCCGTTAGTCTCTCTGTCAGTCTGGCCTTACATTAAAAAGAGCTAGGCCTCTATTCAACTGCGTTATAACGATATCGTTTTTGACCTGTTTCCGTATTGTTAACGTTTTGATAACTCTTATGTAATTTACAATAATGGCGACTATGACATAAACTGTTCTTAAACGTGTCAAACACGATATCGTTTTAACGCACCTGAATAGAGGCCTTGTACCTTTTAAACCGTAATAATAATATATGGGACTATGGGTGAATTGCAAAAATATTTTACATATTTAAGGCCCTTATTGATGTCAATGATTAATTGAAACAAAATATTTTTCCTTTGTGTAACGAAGATTAACCATTCAATTGTATGACTAATTTACGTTACACAAAGGATAAATATTTTGTTTCAATTAAACTTTGACATCAATTAGGTCCTTAACTATGTACAATATTTTTGCAATTCACCCATATAGCCGGTGGTTTTTTTTTTACAGTATATTATCAACAGGGAACATGCACATTTTCTTATCTCACACTCTCTGGTAAGTGCTATGAAAGAGAGGAATAACTGTATACGCGAAATAATTGTAGTGTTATTTTTTTATAAGATATGAAGCTTTTAAAAATGTATAGTTCAGACCCTCTGCAAAAACACTCTATACAAAATCGACGACAGGAATGACGTCACAGCTGTTGTTCCATGTTTAAAATATGAACCTTATACAATACCTTGTATAAATTTTTACATTTATTTCGTAACCTGTATTACGGTACGGCACCCTTGTTGCGCGAGTCCGCACATAACCAGTTTTTTGATCGAAACGATCAGTTGACTAAATAATTTCGTGACATAATTATGTGATTCTAGCGGGCTTTCCACTGGAAAAAAAATGTCGTCCAAGAAACTCCTTTACCACTTTTCGACTCTATTTATACGATGTTAAGGCCCAAAATTATTAAACGACTTTCTTGGTCGACTATACAATGCCTCGAGTCTAAAAAGGGGTTTCGTTTAAGTCTAGGTAAAATTGGTTCGCGAGGCGTGGAGGAAGCCACAGACTAAAAGTTTATCTGCAATCCCAGCCCAGGTATGACATTACCTAAATCAATGAAGAATTGTATGAAACCTTAAAAGAAACCGAAAGTCTGTTCTACTCTGCTCTCCTAAGCTACAAAGCAGTATCTCAAATTCAATGGCCAAAGCTGATTCAATCGTATCCTGTTGGTAATAAGGTTGCATTTGCTATAGGGTTTTTGTCTGAGATACGCCTTTGTGTTAGCTGGGCAGCTCTACATGAGGAACGGGCAAAATCTGCCGACGGACTATTAGTCGTAGCGCATTCTCTACGGGATTAAAATACTGACCTACTCGTACCTGAAAATTAATAATATGTACTATCGAATTCTACATAGTAAAAAATCTACATAGTACTTAGTCCTGCAGCTTAGTAGTCATATTTAGTCTCGGCCTTCTATGTAACTAACCAGTGATAGGTCTGGTTGTTGGACTTGATCTCAAGTGGGCTGAAGATGGTGTAGTCACCGAGGAACACGATGTAGCGCATCACGTCCCGGAGCTTGTCTTCCATCTCGGTTATCAGGAACTCCTCGACTTTCTTATAATACTCTATAAGGTTCATCAGTCCACCAGTGTCAGGGGGCGGAGTTAACAACGTAGTCGATATGAGGGCATACTCATCGTATATCCTGTTAAACAACAAAAGAGCAACTGAAAATTAAAGACAACACTTACAACATGATGTGAACGGTGGATGTGTGTTGTACATATTTACAGAAGTGGCAGAAAATTTACGCCTAACGACGGCCAAAATAAAAAATCAAGCATCCTCCGTTAATTAGCTACAATTTACATTAAACTCACGCTCTAATTTCATTTTGGTAGTCATCTGTCATCCTCCTCAACAAAATATTGGCCATTCTGGTTGCTGCTCCCTTCAAAGCATTGATCAAATCTCCTCTTTGCATCTGATACATCCCTATTACTATAGTCCCTTCTAGTTTTGAGGGTATTTCTTTCGCTAGCTCAACATATTTCTTTGCCTCAGCGCAAAATTCTTGAAATGTCTTTGGAGGGTCAGATTTTATAAACTTTTCTACTTCACCCATCGACTAAAATAAAACGTAAAAAGGGTACCAGTTAGGTTCTCGCACACTTGGAATTCAGTTTCACAAAAGATAATGTGGGATACTGGTAAGACGTTGTTAGTCGATAAATAAAATCGCATCTAATCTTACTAAATCATGTTACACATCGTATAAAATGTATGAGTAATTTATTAAGAAAGCGCGGGGACACTTGACTCTAACAAAAACTCTTTTTAGGGTTCCGCAGTCAAATTAGGAACCCTTATAGTTTCGCCATGTCCGTCCGTCCGCAGCCTAGCGCAAAGACTAGTACTAGAAAGCTGTAATTTGGCATGAATATGCATCTTAGTCACGCCAACAAAGCGGTACAATAAAACGTAAAAAAAAAAAAAAAATATGTACCTCCCCTACGAAAATTTTAGAATGAAATAATAAGCTTTAAAGCGGTAATTTTTGTTAGACTCAAGTGATAGAAATGTATTTGCATTGACACTTACCTCTCCATTCAACAAGCAAACATAATCATCAAAATCCTGAACACGTAGTTCTGGTCCAATTCTTTGTTCGCTTACTAAATTCTCTACTTGTTTTTTGTAACCCTTTATCAGCTCGTCGTCTATTATAGGCTGCAGGAACAAAAACATAAATCAACTCTTCTTTACAAAGTGATGCTTTCAAAACGTAAATTCTCGAGTTGAAAATATCAAAATGACTTTACTTTTTGAGGTGTATTATATTATATTTGAGGTGTTCCATCGATACCTCATAGAACCCATTATCAGACCGTAACGGGACACATAATTCAGCTTTGATATTCATAAAACACATTGGCAAGATACGAGTAATATGTATAAAAGGGGTTTTCGTATGCCGTAATATTTATATCAATACGTATTACGTGTTTACGTATTTGCCGATAAACGCGTGGATAATAATATGGTCACAATACTGGCTGATCAGCAGCGCTGCAAAATAGCTCGTTACTATAGTAATAAAAAATCAAAGCAATTAAACTTAAGAATTAGTTGGTGTAGTCATATACCGTTAGAAAATTTTTGCAAACCAAGCCTGGATACAGTCTGGTCTCCAGGCGTCTGGTTCTTGAGCATGCGTCTATAAGGAAGTCGTACATTAACTTCAGCTGGTCTCTGAACTGCTTGAATGAGGGTTCAAAATCAAGAGTATCCCCTATAAATGAAAGATTGATCACGAAGCCCTGATTAGCTCCCTAAAAAGTAATAAGCGAATAATCAAATAGTCCGTTAATAAATTTAAATTCAAATGATATAGTAATGAAAATGTGCCAACCCCAACATCCATCAGGTAATCAGTATAATCTTTCAAAGATTTCAAACATAGTGTTTGTAAATTATAAGTCATTAAGCACGCCAAGCAATTGTAGAAATGCTTCATTTTGCCCGCTTGTTTCTGGTTCGGAAGTTGTTTTTTTTTAAAGCCCTATAAAAAAACAAAATTTTAATTAAGATTTAAAACAAAATAAATAAAGGTAAGTATATAAATTACGACGAAATTAGTCATTATCTTTCTTCGACATGGTCCTACGAGGGCTGCACTGAAAGTTTCGCGAATCTTGTACTTAATACTTTAACGAACTTATTTTTGACACATATAAACCTTTATGTAATCTCTAAAGTTTCATTATGGTTAAGGTCCAAAAAATTGGACACGCTAACTCTCGCAATTCAATTTTTTATGAAACTTTTCCGCTGTGCGACGAATTTAGCCATACAAATTGTAAGAATACTTTTCGTAGCACAACTTTTTGGTCACTACCCTTATCTTAACACACTGGCCACATGGAAAAAAACAATGTTTCGGTTTCAATGGTTTTTGAAGTCGTTGAGTCGCTGCGGAAAATTTAATTGTCCCGTGAAAAAGTGCTATCACTTATTACGACTTTAAAAGTGGATTAGCACAAAAACAATGTAGAGAGCGGATGATTTCTGCTTTTAGTAATGAAGCAAATTCGAAGAATATACAGGTGGTATTCAGAATTATATCGTGGCCGTCTATCCCTCATGAATGACGTGAGTGAAGGTCGACAAAAATCGGCAACCTCGCAAGAAAACATCGATTTTGTGCGTCAGCTGAAAAACAAAGACCAGCATGTGACATATCGGGAGATTCAAGAATGTTTGGATATTAGAAAGAGTCGGATATAAATTATTTGACAGAAAGAATTTGGCGAGGGAAAGTTGTTTTCACATTGGAATCCTCCCTTATTGTCTGGCGAGCAGAAAACGACTCGTGTCAATCAGATGAGTCGGAGATCGTATCATAATGTATAAAGTTCAAAATACATAATGGGTCATAATACATAATAGGTCATAATATATAATGATTTTATTTCTGAAACCGTCTACTTTTCAGGATGTTTTTAAAGGCCATTATATAGAAGAAGATATACAAAATGTCTAATTGATTTTTGCCGCCAAAGCCGGCAAATCACGTCATCGGATTATCGTGCCGGATCGCCGAGCCCTCAGCACGCTCGATACATTTTTGTATCGGCGCGGTTGCGGCATATAACGTCGTTGGCGTCGGGGGCACGTAAAGTTGCAGCCGACCGTGGCGTTCAAAAGGTTAATTAATTTTTGAAGGTCTTTCACCTACGCAGCCAATTAAATATTATGTAAACTGAAATAGTTATATGTATGTATTTTTATTTACGTGCATAGTTTTACATTGATAGGTTTTAGAAAATTAAATATCAATGTGGTAACTCTAACGGTAGTCTTATAATTTTATAAAACAACCTGCTGTATGTGAAATTACGTCACTTTTACGTCAGTGGCACCAAACGTGCGGGGTCTGGTTATGACCATTACGACCCATAATGTGTTTTGACCTTTATATATTATGATACGTACCCGATGAGTCGTCATAAGAGCCTGACATCTCTGAAATCCAATCTCGAGTAAGGGTCTACGAAGACAAGTTCAAGCCGACAAAAGTTATTCGTTTTCGCAGCACTGCCAAAAAGATGGTGGATACATTTGTCTCCAAATCAGGTCACCTGGTTACTATTCCTCTTGATGAACGTAGAACGGTCAATGCTGAATACTACTATTTGTTTGCCGAGTATCTTAGCTGAAATCCGAAAAAAAAACCGTAAATGCAGCTCGGAAAACAACTGAGTATCTGGACGGTGATAAAGTCGAACAACCGGATGGGTTCCTCCATACTCGTGCAGCCCAGAATAAAGCCATAATTACATTTTTACATTGCCCAAAATCAAAGAAAGTTGCGTGGTCAGCGGTTTCGGAACCCTTTGTTTCAGTGTTCAATAAGTGTAAAACACTGGCAAATCACGACTGGTTTGAACGCATGGCAAAGGGCATAAAATATAAAGGCGAACACTTAAAAAAAACAATTTAACTACATGTTTTTCCAATTCTTGAAACTTTCAGCTTGACCCTCGTATGACGGCGGATAATACTTTAGTTTGACTGTTCTATTTCCATCCAAAATAAAGATTGAAGGTCTAATAAAAATGTAAATCGATACTAAACGTACCTGGAGAAATACTGCCTCCAACATGGGTACCCACTGACCCGCCAAAACATTGCTAGCTATATCAATATGCTTTTTGCAAACAAAATTGAACTCTGACAGGGTGTAAGCTTCAGGCATATTTTTAAGATCTTCGATGCGTATCAGCCGGAGGTGACTTAAATAATATAATATTGTTTTACATGTTTTAAAGAAAACTATACGCCTATAAAACTTTTTTAATACAGGGTGTATACGGAGGGGTGGATCAAACGAAGGTCAAAGGTAGGGGACCTCAAGGGCTACCGAATGGACCCCCATGTATGTTCAGCGATTTTCTTTTGTTTCAGAGGTGCGAGCTTTTTTGTTAAAATTTCAGAAATGTCGGATTTCCGGTATTATTCCTTTGTGGAAGCTAAACTATTTGACCTATGACTGTGTTTTTTTTTTGGAAGTAGTCAGATAGCGGACCTAACAAATAACAATGCCATTTTGAGTCATGGCATCATACATTTTACAATAAAAAATAAAACTCTCAATATTTTGAGCACATTTAAATTTTCCATAAACATTCACAGGTCATTTTTTTTAAATTTTCACATAACTCTTTTTTTTGCATAGTAAGTACTTTAAAAACTACCTTGGTTTATGGAGAATTAGCCCTGTTAGTTTTTTTTTAGATAGTCTCACTGCATCATCTTGAAAATAGTATGAAAAGGGAACAAGTAGCAAAAATCACTTTTTAAATATCCAAATAAAATATTTTTAAATGGAAAATGAAAACGGAAAATGATATAAAAAAGAGAATGTAAGATTAAAACACAAAAATACCTTTAATTTAACGCGTTTATTCCTTAATTGAAATAAATTAAAGTAAGTGTTCAAAATGTCCACCATTATTTGCTATACACGCTCTGCACCTTTTTTAAAAATTACTTTTAAGTTTGCGGAATGCCTCTACGTTTTCACTGATTTTTCTTTGGGATTGTGTTTTTTTTACGTGTAATTCTTCAATTGAATTAAACAGATTTGTAAACTACCTCCTTGTAAAATCCCCAGATAAAAAAAATCTACAGGATTGAGGTCCGGAGACCTTGGAGCCCAAGCTATCGGTCCTCCGCGACCTATCCATCTCTGTGGAAATTCTTGATCGAGATATTGTCTCACAATTCGAGCAAAATGACACGGTGCTCCATCACACTGGAAGTACATTCTCCTGCGTATTTCCAAATTAACATCATCTAACATGGAACTGAGGTTCTGTTGTAAAAACGATAAAAAAATATTTCCATTCATTCGACTTGGCAACTCATAAGGTCCCATCAGTTGTCCGTTAAATACTCCTGTCCACAAGTTAATACTAAATTGGTGCTGGAAACTGTAACGTCGGACCAAATGAGGATTTTGGTACGTCCAAGAATGGTAATTATGCATGTTAAAAATACCTGATCGAGTAAAACAAGACTCGTCTGTCCACATTACATTGTTAAAAAAATCAGGATCAGTCTCATATCTGCTTATCATATCTTGACAAAAAGCAATTCGTCGTGCGTAATCAGCCGGTAATAAATCTTGCACCTTTTTGTAATGGTAGGAATGCATGCCCTCTGTACGTACAATTTTATGGACAGCTCCATGCGAAAGACCAATATTACGACCAATTACCCTCGTGCTAGATGATGGATCGTGTTGCACTGCTTCTAAAACATTGGAAATCTGATCCGGGTCTATCGTTGGCACTCCTTCAGATTGAGCAGTTCCAGGTATACGACCTTCTAAATACGCGTTATGGACGCGTATGAAGACGCGATAGTCAGGATAAGAACGGATTCACTCTCCTCTTCGTGTAAGTTGTTCCTGGTAGGTACATCCTGGCAGCTGCACGAGCGTTTCCTTGAGCTGCACCGTAGCAATAATGCATTTCTGCATATTCTCGTGGGGTATAACTCATTACCCTTTAAATGTAATCACTCGTAATAGTACAGTTAATTAAATGTGTTATTTAAACAAGATGCATTAGCTTTATTACGCAATGAATGACAAAGAATTATTTTTTTCAATTGTTTTCAATAAATATTTTTTTGCTGACCCGGTACTAATGACCAGTAACATTAAAAAAGTACAAAACTCTTCAATCAACCTTACAAACCAATCTAGGCATTTTTAATTCGTGGATATTTAGATCATTTTTATTGTTGTAATTTTGATTAATGTTAAAATTATGACCATTTTTTTAAATTACAAACATCTATTTTGATGTACTAGTCTTATTTAAAAAAAAATACATGGATATTTAAACAGTGAATTTTGCTACTTGTTCCCTTTCCATACTATTTTCAAGGTGATGCCGTAAGACTATCTAAAAAAAACTAACAGGGCTAGTTCTCCATAAACCAAGGTAGTTTTTAAAATACTATGCAAACAAAAAGTTATGTGATAATTTAAAATAAATAACCTGTGAATGTTTATGGAAAATTTAAATGTGCTCAAAATATTGAGAGTTTTATTTTTTCTTGTAAAATGTATGATGCCATGACTCAAAATGCCATTGTTATTTGTTAGGTCCGCTATCTGACTACTTCCAAAAAAAAAAACCACAGTCATAGGTCAAATAGTTTAGCTTCCACAAAGGAATAATACCGGAAATCCGACATTTCTGAAATTTTAACAAAAAAGCTCGTAACTCTGAAACAAAAGAAAATCGCTGAACATAAATGGGGGTCCATTCGGTAGCCCTTGAGGTCCCCGACCTTTGACCTTCGTTTGATCCACCCCTCCGTATACACCCTGTATAAAATAAACTCAATCCCCCTTACTTATGAACGTGGAATAAGCTTGGAATAGTTTATGCCATGCTTTGTCCTTATCTGTAATTGTGACATTTGCATCTGACAGAAAGTGACAAAGCATGGCATAAACTATTTCAAGCTTATTTCACGTTCATAAGTAAGGGGAATAAGTATAAATATTCGCTCATCGAATGCAAACGGATACATTCCAAAATCATTTGTTTTTTCATTGAAAATTTTATACCAAATGACTTGCTTCATTTTAAATGCAATAACTAACTGATTTTGAAATGTGGCCGTTTCGTATTCAATGAACGATTTGTGTGATCAGTGCGAGTACGAGCGTTGTTCAATATATTCTCAGTATCGATATGTTAAAACCCCTTTTAATAAACTTTTTGCAACTAACTGTGATTGAAATAGTCATTTATGCACCGAGGGCCGTAAGAAGGGGATTGCTATCGAGAGTCTATTTTGTGCAATGATTACAAATCTTTGTTACCGAGTTTTGGCCAGTAATAGAAACTCTATGTAACTTGCATTTTGTATATTTTAACCACAACTTATTTTGTCCTGCAAACGTTAAGACAAAATGATATCTGACCTGAAAACACTCCGATTCATTTTGTCATTAGCTTTTTTACATCCTGGAATTTGAATATCTTACGGTTTTGTCTCAGCTTTCCATAATAGTAGGTATATAAATAACAAGTAACTACAAGAATGACAGTAAACTGTTGAAATAAAGCGTACTTTTCACTTATTATGATAAAACAATTACAAGAGTACAATCAAAATATGATTTGAATCTGCAAGGGGTACCTCAAGGCAGTGTTTTGGGGCCTTTTTTGTTTTTGGTATACGTTAATGAGTTCCCCTTGACAATTAACCACCTGTGTGTTATGTTCGCTGATGATGCCACTATTTTTGTATCTGAAGAAGAGGGCTCCGATATAGCTAACGAGTTACAAAATACTTTGAAAATTGTAATAAATTGGTTGTCCACGTTACATTTAAGTGTAAATCTAGATAAGACTAAAATTGTACAATTTATTAACAATAAGCAAATACAAAAAAGCTTAAATGTTGTTGTAAACAGTAAAGTAATTGAAAAAGTGAATAATACAAACTTCTTAGGAGTAACAATTGATAGCAACCTTAATTGGAAGTCCCACATAGATAACATAAATAAAAAACTAGCCAAATCCTGTTATGCACTATCCATATTGACTAACATAGTTTCGGTTGATGTTGCGATGAAGGCGTACTATGGAAATGTTTACCCCGTACTTATGTACGGTGTAATATTTTGGGGAAATTCCGTAAATGTTGAATCCACATGTCGTCTTCAAAAAAGATGTATGCGAATTATTTTTAAACTCAGACATATGCAATCCCTAAGAGACATTTTTAAAGATAACGAAGTATTAACTTTGACATGTATGTATATACTACAAATTTGTTTATTTGTTAAAGACCGAAATTATATTTTTATAAAAAAGCGACTCTAAAAACAATATCCGATCTCAATATAAATACGATGTTTGTACAGTTAGACCTTCCAGCTTTATACTTAGTAAGAGCGCATATGTATATAGAATTAAAATATTTAACCATTTGCCTGAACATATTAAATCGTTAGATGGGATTAGATTTAAAAAAAAGCTCAAAAAATGGCTTTTAATTGAAAGTTTCTACAATTTAAATGAATATTTCAGATGTATACCTGGTTAAGACTTTTTTAATAATAATATATTTACTTGTTATTGTACGCCCGAAATGGGCAAACTGTTGGACCTTTTATATGATGTGACCTAATTGTACACCGTTTCTGACAATAAATGAATCTTATCTTATCTTATCTTATCTTAAAAAAATCTTACTTGAACTGCTGCATCCATATATCCAGGACCTGTGCGATGCAAGGGTGTAAGATGTGCAAATCCTTTGTAAGAGTCTTTTGGGCAACCGAATATCGATTTCTCCATGCATCATCTTTCTTAGCCAATTCTCTTTTAAGTGGAGTATCTTCTTCTTCTGGTGACTCTTCCTATTCGGCGTACGTTTTAAAATTCGTTACTGTCTTTACTGCATTTCCAAAAAATGCACGATTTATTACTACTCCCGATTAGGCAATGCAGTTAATCGGTTAATAACCGAATTTTGTATGCAAAAGACGGTTAATAACCATGCATTCCCTACTCCCGATAAAAGAGGAGGCAGTATGTGGGTAGGTACCTACCCCTTAAGACTGCGATAAATTCCACAAGCTGATTTTCAAACTTTGGTTCGAAGATAGCACTCTCATGATGATAAAGTTAGAGTGCATGAACCTATTCAACATCTATCGATATAAATAAAGATGAATATTTGAATTGTATGTACGCGCATAACTTCCGAACGAACTCCAGCAAATTGTTTTTTTTTTGTCTTCGTTATTGTCAAGACAAGGTTTGTATGACAGAAAAAACCAGGAAAGTCGGAAATACACAGTAGTTTCCAATATATCCCAAAAACTTTGTTAGTAGGTATTAAAATATTTTTTTCCTTATGAGGGGTCTAAAATTTTTACGTTTACTTCTAATCATCTATCTTCATATCATAGTTTAGACTTAATTTTTTTCATGGAAATGCCTATTTGTGACAGTATATAAATAGCTGGATCGATAAAGAGAAACAAACCGGGAAGAACATTTCGGATCATGCTCAGTAAAGGTTTCCGACGCCGTTATGTTACTACGAGGGCAGGATGATAAGTAACTAGCCTAAAAACTAAATACTACAGTTACTTAGTGTATTTTTTTATTGCTATTTTTCTACATAATCTCCATTAAGCTGTACCCCCATAAAATGGCTTTTCTCAAGGCCTGTAAAATACTCCTCTACAGCAGCTTATGACCTATTCATTTGTTTTAAATATCTGTCCCCCCAAAAAAGCTTTGATTTCGGGAAACAGACGGAAGTCTGACGGTGCAAGATCAGGTGAATACGGTGGGTGGGGCAAGAAATGATAATGCAATTCGTTAACTTGGCCATGGCCTTAAGACAAGTGTAAACTATTGCATAGGCTTGATAAAAAAAATATTTTATTTTGAACTATGCCTGGTCTTTTTTGCTCAATGTATTCCTGCAGCTTGCTGCTGCTTGCAATGCATTGATTGTACGTCCTCGTTTAAACTCGGCCACCCAGTTCTTAACCATAGCATAAGAGTGCTCATCACCCAAAAAAAATTTTAAGTCGTCATGAATATCCGCCCCTTTCATACCTTTCATTTGAAGAAACTTTATCACAGCTCATTCACACAGGTCATTTTGCGGCTCAGTCATTTTGAGATGTGGGCTACAAGCGATGTGGTCATTTTGCGACTCGGACGTTTTGAGAAGTAGGCTACAAGCGATGTGGTCATTTTACGACTCAGTCATTTTGAGATGTTGGCTACAAGCGATGTGGTCATTTTGCGATGTGGTAATGTTTCGATCTAGTCACTCTACTAGTGACCCAATAAACCTACCTCAAAAAACGATACGGAACGAGGTTTGTATTAAATTTTATTTGGTGCTGTCTTAGGTGCTTTTTAATAGGTATAAACACTTGTAACATTATTGAATCTCACCGACGAAAAATGAGTAGGTAACTTTAAAATCAATTTATGCAGCAATTTTACCGACGGGCGGGCCCCAGTTTTGGATTTGATATCATAACGGCTTTATCTCATTTTTTGTCGGTGAGATTAAATAATCGTACCCCAAGGCTCTTAGTCGTACCGAAGTTACTAGTTTTCACTTATCATCACATCATTATTGATTTTAGCGTGCGGCTCAGAGAGAGTTGAGATAAAGGGAATGGATTTTGAACAGTTTACATAAATATACCACGTGGGTATATGGCCTTTGAATTATTATTAATAATTATGTTGAAAGAAAATTAAAAAAGTTACATTTATAAAACCTTTTCGGTGCATTCGACACTAAACTCAAAATACACCATTAATAGTCATACAACCCAATAGCTTAATAAATCTCCGCCTTATTTTCCAGATTTGATCCCCTGCGACTATTTTCTAATCCCAAACTTGAAGAAATGGCTTGGTGGAAAAAGATTTGGTTCCAACGGAAGAAATCATCGCAGAAACCAATGCGTATTTTGAAGGGTTGGAGAAATCGTACTATACGGAGGACCGAGGGAATCGAAAAGCTAGAAAAGCGATGGACCAAGTGTATTGAGTTACATGGGGCCTACGTTGAAAAACAAACATTTAGGTACTTGGACCAAAAAAAGTGTTATTTTTTTTTCCAGACTTTACTCTGCCCTCGTTTTATGTAATATCTACCGTATTAGGATCTCTTAAAACGAAGTCCACTATTGCTTTCTTCATGCTCGTCATAAAATCTTCACACATTTCGTCAGTGGCTATTTTTAAGGTATGACTCCATTTTTTGAGCTTCGGTGAAAGCAAATTGTAAACTCTGTTAAAAAAAAGACGGAAACACTTACTTTCATGTTTGGGTTTTAATAAAAACACCTATCTGGATAATTAACTTAGTTACCGTTTTTGTATTTTAGCGTCGAGGGGTGCTACGTGAATGGAATCAATACCATATCGCAAGTAATAATAATATCGCAACATATTTTTTTCCTCTCCAGTGGGTATACTGTCCCCGTCTTCCCCAGGTTCCGATTGACATATGAGATCCATTAACTTCGCCCTAAATTCTTCTCGCGCTTTCTTCAACGCAGTGAACTTTTGCATTACTGCAAATAAGAAAAGAAGGCTTATTTTATTTGTTTAACTAGCAGTTATCCTAAAACTCCTAAAATCGGTATTACCAATTGATTTTTTCTTCACCACCACATTGACGTCTTTTTTTCGTGCTTGAGGTGCTGGCAATCTAAGAACTTGTTCTGGTAGTGAAAATAGGGGTTTTGTTCTTATTTTAGTACTTTCGGGTTTCTGGATGCTCGGCAGTCTTAATGAGGAGGATGAGGGCGTAGGTTGACATTTCTTACGCGTTGGTTTGCTCCGATCCATGGTTCCTATAACCAATAATAGCTAAGTAATCTTTTTAATACTAGGTATAGGGTGATGTTACCAATTATGGACGCTGAACTTTTAATTTAAAGATCATATGGTTGTAATACGAATCACGTTGCTATCATTGATCCTTGTCCATTATTGGTTCCATCACTTAGGCACCTACCAATATTTGAAATTCTAGGTGTGTTTGTTTGATTTGTCCCCTTTCATGCAGCAACGGTGCAACGGACCACCGTATTTTTTACAATAACGTAGTCAAATCGTAGTGACACTTTTATCCCTAGATTTATCACAATTCCTGCGGGAATTACGATTAAGTACAGTCTAATAAAAAGCCATGTAATGTACCGATCCACTTTTTTACCTTACTGCATTGTAATAAGTTCCAAAAGTGGATCCATCTGTCTGTACCAAACGTTACGCAGAAAGAATCTCAAGAAAAACGAATCTTACAACCTATGCTTCCTACTATCACAATCACGTGTATTTAAGTTGTTTACTATGACTTTAGGCAAACTAAATTAAATCAACGACAGATTGTTTGGAAAGCAGAAATTAAACGCAGTTTTTTGTACCTCGCTCTTCCGTCATTAAATTGACAAAACTGACTGACAGTTATCTTGTTCTCTGAACATTTTTAGTTGAATGGTAAAAGTGATTTAATATATTGATTTTGACCGGTTTTAAGTCTATTATAAGATTATAAGTTTCACGAACCATTACTCCTAATCAAAAAATTATATTGTATTTCAGTTGTCAGTTATAAATCTTACCTGTCGCAAGCTATAACCTGACAAGCAGTAAGTTTTCCACTAGATTATTTATTTGACTAGGTTATTTCTTAACTTTTCACTTACTAAACTTATTTTTTAAATAAAGTTTAACATAAATATGAATAGACGCAGGACTGCAAACTTGACATAATAACAAATCTATTATTAGATTCTCCATGGTTACTTCTCGTTTATTACAGTTCCTATGGCAGCTTTACCAGCCAGTTTCGATTGACGAAACTAAAAACTTTTAGCTGTTATCTACAGTTTTTTATACCTAGTATTTTGTTTATAGGTTAAGAATTTGTAAATGAAGCAAACACTAAAGGTTTATTCAAAGGTAATGATCTTAATGGCATAGCAAAAGCATGTAGGTACTGTTGCTTTTAAATTGGCTAAGCGAAATCCCTTCTTATATCTGATGATAGGCCTTGAGTGAAGCAAGTACTTTTTCCCCTCCACCCAATGATGTCATGGAGCAGAGCTAGCCAATGGCAATGTTGTGAAGATTGTGTTGTGTATTTTTAGCTGTTGCTCTTTCTATAACTAGCTTTGTTTTTGAATAATTCATTAGGATTACAAAGTTTTGTAAAAAGTGTGATTTTGTGTAAGCTACATAATATCATTTTATCATTTGATTTAGCTTAAACATATTTTAACCCCTCGTATGCGGGAGGTGAAAAAATACCAAGTTCTAGTCTCTTCTGATTACGATATAGTCCATAAAATAAAGCTTAAAAAAATACAAAAAGATATCCAAATTTTGAGCACGGATCCGTGTCTTAAGCATACGAGGGGTTAATTGTAAAATACTGAGGTTTATTCATTAGACGTTTATTAAGATGAATATAGGAATGGAAGTTTTTAACAAAATTTCAGATGATATTCCAGTTGGTGCGTAGCTTACACACCAGCAATTTGTGCAGAGCAGCCGAGTCCTCTCTGCTGGCAAAGCTGCGGAAGAAAACTGGTTACACCATTTCCAACTGCAAAAAAGCCCTTGAGATGCACAACAATGACTCAGAAAAAGTAAGTTTTTCTGAGTTTGCATTATCAAGTAATGGAACACATTAAATTTGTTTGTCCAAGAGGTTGTAAAGTTTCTAATGCAAAGTTTCATCAAGTTTATTTTGTACAGAAATCAAGAATTGGTACTGAATGTGATAATTTATTATAATAATTAAGATAAAAATAAGAATTGGAATATAACATACCTATTTTTCAATACCTAATTCTTATCTTTTTCTTTCAAGGCTGAGACATGGCTCAATGAGCAAGCCCAAGAAATGGGTTGGGCAAAAGCCACAAAGCTGGCCGGGCGTTCAGCTCTGCAAGGCCTGGTTGCTGTCAAGTTTGACAAAAGCCATGGTGCACTAGTAGAGCTCAACTGTGAAACTGACTTTGTAGCCAAGAATGAGAAGTTTCATAAAATGATACAAGATGCTACTCTTGCATGTTTTAAATTTGCACATACCAACATGCAATCCAAGGGTCCAGTGACCAAGGTGAGTACCCTAATTAATTTTAGTAATACATAATATGAAGTTAAAGAAACAAACAATGTAGATGTAGCATATTTTTACACTCTTACACAAATTGACCTTGTCCCAAACTAAGATTTAGGCTTGTAATACGGGTACTAGACAGTGATAAACTTACTTAATAGAGAAATAAATACTTAAATGTATTGAAAAAATCCTAGACTCAGGAACAAATCCTCGTGCTTATCACAAAAATAACTGCCCTTCCCTTTTTTGTTCACTTATCGGGACAAAGCAAAATACCACAAATCATGTCGAAAATCTACCATTTATTAAAAGGAGTGAATATTACTACTTCTATTTTTGTCAATGGATTAGTAATACTTAAAAATACGAAAAAAAACTGCTTTTTTGTTAATAAATTAAAATGTAGGTATGACGGCAAATATATTGCAAAATCACCCCTGAGTTCTGAGCCATAAAATAATTTATTATTGTTGTGAATATTTAAGTTTTTAAAAAAATTATCAGAGAATTATGGATATGAATCTTAAAAAGCCCTTTCTGAATTTGCAGATGGAACTTGACAGTGAGCAACTCAGCAACTTGTCAATAGATGGCAAGAAGTTATCTGAAGTATTGGCTTTATTTATCGGGTCTGTGGGCGAGAATGCCGTACTGCGACGCGCAGAGTGCTGGAAGGCGAACAAGAGCGACGTAAGCATCGCCGGCTACACGCACCCCGCGCCAGTCGCACCCGCCGACTACTCCGCCGGCAAATACGGCGCGCTGCTCGCCTACAGCCAGCCCGCCAACACCGATGACGTCGGTCGCCAGCTGTGCCAGCACATTGTCGGCTGCGCCCCACGCAAGATCGGCAACAAGGAAACAGACAAACCGGCTCAAAACTCCGACGATGAAACATGCTTTATCTATCAAGAATATCTGCTAGACCCCTCCTACACTGTTGATGAAGTACTCGAACAAAATAATGTTAAAGTAATAGATTATGTTAGATTCTCATGTGGTGAAAATGTAGAAGCAAATATGCTTGGAGTTGAAAAGCAGCCTTTAGATACAGTGCAAACATTGCAGTAAACAGGCATGATTTAATTTAGTGATGTTGAGAATTGTTATAAATTATTATAATTATTAAATTTTACTTATAAAGAGATTAAGGAATAAATAGTTCAAAAACATGAGCGTTTTGTTAAACTAATGATAAAATCATGTAAACTCAACATGGGTATTTAATGATTAGAAAACATTACATAGATAAAGTAGTTACATAAATGTAATCATTTATATCTTATGCGAGTCTGCATGTATAACATTCTTCATTTTCGCCTGACCTTTCCATAAGAACATTCTACAGTCTTTCTTCCAAAACATAGCAATCTGGCTGGGTTCGAAACAATAGCCGTGGTAGTTGAGCACCTCCGGCGAGACGACGTGCAGCGCTAACGTGTTCTGCTCGCGCGTACGGAAGGGCCCAGCAGTGGCTGGTCGCAGCAGGCAGCCGCAAGGGCACACGGTAGCTATTTTAGGAGCCGACATCACGTTCATCCTATTACACAAATTCATTCTTTGAAAGTTGCCACAAATTCGAAGCTCTTCGACAGCTCCGGTGAAGGACTGCGTAGCGCGCAACGCTAAAGGTCTTGCATTTTGATTCTCAGGATTATTTCGAAAACCGACTGAGGATAAAGACTTCTTCGTAATATTCGGGCTCTCTTCAGGACTTCGATCTTCATATTCGCTTTCTTTGTCCGAATTATCATCAGTATACATGATCTTTACGAAATTTTGGCACAATAAAATATTTGACAACTCCCGTCATTTGTTTCCCGCCTTTGCGACGTTTTGGTACCAAATTAAGTGCAAGCGAGGTTTTAGGCTTTTTACGCAACGCAACGGGTACTAGGTAGAATACTGCGGAAGTGCGTGAGTGTTGCCAGCAGCTTAAGTAGTTCTCCACCAGATTCAACTTATAAAACTACTATTTTTCACATCTCACTGACTCCACCAGCGAAACTAGTTCTCCAGCAGATTTAGCTTGTAAAACCTCTATTATTTACATGGCAACAATTACAAAATAAACCGTTAAAAAATCCACCAGGCCACCCACAGACCTACAAAATGTTTGCGCAATCATATTTTTGTACAATCTTATTGAAACCGGTTCTGCCCCTACACGTGTCAATTGATTGAGTCAATCATCAATCATTATGATCTATTAAAAACTAAAACTGAGTTATCAGGCTCAACGTCACGTGAAAAACAGCTACCTACATTAAGATATTATGAAAGGTGTCTGATAAACAAGTATTTGGCTGCTGCAATTGCGCTGATAATTTAATTAATGAAGAAAGAATAAAACGGTAAATTGAGCAATCACTACTACAGACAGCACAATCACACAAGATGGCACAAAGAAAATTGAACTCTGTCAAACTTTTATAAAATTATGGCGCAAACTTCAATCATAGCCATAGACGATCAAAAAGTTTGGGCAATCAGTGTGATTGCACAAATAAATTGATCATGTGTGGGGTGCCTAAAAGAAATACTTCGCCACGAAATAGGCGATTGAAACCACCAGTTTTAAGGAAAATCCACTAAGTGGTGCTGCCACACAGGGCGTGAGGTTAAAATGTGTATCTGCGAGGTTTCATGAGACAGTTCTGTTATCTAAAATATCATGGTCGTACACTGTTGCCGTCACATAATGTTGCATATTATAATCCAGTTAATATAATTATATAATATCCAATTATTACACTTTTTGTCTAATAATTGCATCATGTTGTCAATTTCGCTGCGATCATATTTCCAAACTTATTTTGCCTATTTCTAATTATAATTAAGTAATGGCTTTCACTCCTGTTAAGGTATATTTCACCAATGTCGATTTATTTACAGATACTCCCATAGACTTATTAGAGAAATAAGTCCATGGATATTACACACGAGGACAAAAATGTTGAACATGCTATTTTTTTAAACTGTGATAGGTATCAGTATTTAATATAAAAATAAGACACTAGGAATGCATTACTTACATTTTTTTATTAAAAGGCGTATCCGCTACGCCAAAAAACTGACAAAACATGTTAGCAAAATATGTTACAAAACATGTTTAGGTACAACTGCACGTCCATTGCGACTTTGGAGTGAACAATGTATTGTTTGTCATAACATTTCACTTTATTTTGACAGCTGTCCTTAAGTCTCCGTACAACTTGTCATCTTTGACGTTGGTTCACTGCCCGTTTTTAGGATTGTAGGATATTTATTTATATTTAAAGGTATCAAAATGAGTTCCGATAATTATTAATTAATGCCCTATTAGCTAAAACTTTCAAAAGTCAAAACATGACCCCCTCCCCCGCAGACGAACGTGGGAAATAATTTTCATCCGTGACGGGAAACATGTTTGTGTGTTTTTAAACAGAAAACATTTTGTCACACCATAGATAAAGGAAGAGAATGGATGTGACACTTGACATATACAAATAATCAGTTATGTAAATACTATGCATTCATACAACGAACACTCAAAAATAATGTTATCTCTTTTTAACTTATTTCTATGTCCCTAAGTAAAAAGAGATGACAGTACGTCAGCCAGTGCAATAATGGCAACATTTATAATTTGATGTTCATACAAATACCTAACGTGCCTAAAGTCAGCCATGTGCAATTAGCTTGTCATAAGTATCAAGCATCTGATGATAGCAAAGACGTTAGTCAAATTCTTGATTCGTCATATTCTTGTTTCGTCATTATCTTGTTTCGTCATTAGCTTGTTTCGTCATATTCTTGTTTCGTCATATGCTTGTTTTGTCAAATTCTTGTTTCGTCATATTATTGTTTTGTCATATTCTTGTTTTGTCAAATTCTTGTTTCGTCAATATCTTGTTTTGTCAAATTCTTGCTTCGTCTAATTCTTGCTTCGTCAAATTCTTATTTCGTCATATTCTTGTTTTGTCAAACGCTTGTTTCGTCATATCCTTATTTCGTCAAATTCCTGTTTCGTCAAATCGATATTCATTTCTTTCGTCTGTCTATGGACAGTTAATAACAAAAATGAAAAAGGGACATTGTTATTTTTATTACTTTTACTTAATTATTTCTTCCCAAGTACTAACTACAAATTAGAAATATGGAAACAAAATTATAGTGTAACATAACTTCTGTCACAAACGGTAGGATTTTTTTTCCCAGTTTATCAACGAAAAAACCTAAATATTACTATAACTTAAATATACATATTTATTTATTAACTTAGGTGTATACTTTTTTCGGCATCAAAAAACAATGACCATGGTAATTAATCGCATTTTTTTGTTGGTACTCCCATAAACATGCTTTTTTTATTTTATCCAAGATAATTTTATCATACATCTTTCTACTGTTATTTTTCCCGTTTCTAAGTCATTAATATGTTTTTCAATAATAGCGTCTTTGATCATTTCTTTTGTTCTCCTTTTATTTTTCTTTGCCACTGCTCAGTGAAGTATTTCACAAAATTTTGACTTTCATTGCAGTGCGGCATTTTCTCCATTAATGTCAACTGGATGATATTATAAACGGCATTTGACTTCCCTCCGTTGAAGCGTTGCAAAGTATCACGGCACCAATCAACACGAGCAGCCTTTTGTTCTTCGGACAAATGGTGGGGAACCCTGCGGCAAACTAGCTTTCATACACAGAGCTCATTATGAAATATCGACTGAATTGCAGTCATTCCAATACTGATAACAGCCCAAATGTGCTGGTATGTCACATGACGGTCATCTAATATAAGTTCGCCTGTAGCTGTCTGCGGTGTTTTCAGGCGAGACCGCTGCTGTTCTTGTTCAACCTGCAGAAGGAACAGTGCTAAGCGACACACGACCGCGTCGGAACTGGGCATACCAGCAGTATATTTTCATTTGACTCGGTGCTTCAACATCTTAAATCGAAACAAGTTTGTAGAGACATTTATCTTGAGATAAATCGCGATGAAAATTGTGATAAATTATGGCACGGAACTGAATCCGAAATATTCTATTCTCGGTCATTTCAGTGTACCCCTCGTATGTATGATGTATTTTTAGGATGTCACTTTTTCTATTAACTGTACTTGGCACTGACAAACTAGGTAAGTATCGACTTTGACGAAAGAGGTATTTTACAAAACAATAATATGACGAAACAATTTAATGACAAAACAAGAATATGACGAAACAAGAATTTGACAAAACAATAATATGACGAAAGAAGAATATGACGAAACAAGAATTTGGCAAAACAAGAATTTGACAAAACAAGAATGTGACAAAACAGTAATATGACGAAACAAGAATATGACGAAGCAATAATTTGACAAAACAAGCATATGACGAAACAAGAATATGACAAAACAAGCTAATGACGAAACAAGATAATGACGAAACAAGAATATGACGAATCAAGAATTTGACTAACGTCTTTGCTTTCCATCTGATGTGTCAACCGTGCCGAATTCACTTAAAAAATGATTAATATCTTGTTTTCCGTATTATATATTGCCAAAAGTTACACATGGATTGAAAGAGAAACTTCATCGTAATGTCTCTTAAGTGTAGTTTGTTAGGATGAGGTACAAGAAACAGCAAAAATCAGAAATATTGAACAGTTCATCGGTAAGTTTAAGTTTTTGTTAAAATATTGGTCAGTTTTGTCATTATTGGGCGACTTAAATATGTAGTACATTATTATTAATCCATAGATCAAGATTAGTTTAAGATTATTATACGATTTGCCCTTTATTTACAATATTTTGAAAGTAAACAAACCGGAGAATTTGACAGCTAGGGTTGTTCTTAAAATATAGAAAATAACTTGGAAATTTCTCATTATGACAATTAATGTTAAAATAACATGTTTTTTTGTAATTGTATCATAAAGAACGTATATGGAATATGCCAAAGAAAGCAAGGAACCATCTTTCATCATGGATTACTATTTTTAAGGATTTTGGGAAAAAGTGTACTGAGGAAGTTTAATTCCGAAATTATTTAAATAAAATAACATAATGACTAAAGTTTTATACCTACTAAAAATCATTTAAGACAGCAGCAAATATTTTAATTTGTTTACTTGACGACACGTAAACCGATATTGACCCTGCCCATAAAACCAACGGTCCTGGGTTCAAATCCCGGTAAGAGCGGATATTTGTTACGGTCTGATAATATAACAAGTCATATTTGTAAAAAAATGAAGGGGTTAAAGACTGGTAATACACGATTATTTAAGATTATTGGCACTCTCACGCTGCACGCTGTGGCACTGTTTTGAATAAAAACAAAAGTAAATAATTATTGTGAATGTTTTTGTTGCTTTTTATGATTCTTGTATTTTATCATTAAGAGAACTTAATGAGTCTTTTTTTTATGAAAGAAATAACTAAGAAAGAAATTATAGTTTTGTTGCTTTGTACTTTTAATTATATTAACTCACTCGAACTATATTTACCTACTGAACCCGTGAAATACTTCATCTCTAGTCTTCATCATCGGTTCCACTTTACGAAATAAAGAAGCAAGGTTGACACGAACGCGCTTCTACGCACGGTCGAAGCGTTGATATGACAGGTGGCTCGTGTCAAGATCTTGCCTGCGATGCATGGCAGTACGCGCGGTCATGTGAACCTAGCCTAAAGCTTTTGGTATGCAAATGCTGAAAATAGCAAAATATGTCCGCAATTTTTGAGAAGTTCCGTCGTTAACTCATGGATTCCATCATCAGATCACTCCAACTTTTCTATGGGACCTTTCCTTTCCTTTACGGTGGAAAGGGCCCACCATGCTGGTTGTGCTCAAGACGACGTTTTGCAAGCCCTTCAGGTATCCCACTGCTACTGCATCTTTATACAGGACATGTGAAGTACTGAACGTACAGAACAGACGAGTTGAGAACCTCCCACCCATATGGTTTGTTTATCGATAACTTTATTATTACTATCGAATCGGGGTAGCACTTAAACATGTGACAGTCCGCCATTTTATGTTTGCTATGGTAGTTTAGGTAGGCACGTTTTTTCTATAGTTATGTCAGATCCATTGTCTTTCTTTATCATTGTGTCACACCCCTTTTCTGTTCGAAAAACATGTTAGATGTTTAAAAACATCGAAACCACGGAGCAGCGGACGCGACTTAAGTTAGCCCGCTTTAATCATTGCTGATTATGGTAATATTACGAATTTATAAAATTCATTAAACCTAGCAACACTAACAAAACAAAATGGCAGTTACTTATAAATTTCCTTACAGTTGCATTGCAATGAGACTTATTTCGGCTTATGTGTGTTATTGTGTAATTTTCTTGAACGTCTCAACTACTGTCACTGCCCACGAGCGTGCCGGTACCTACGCTTGAAACTTTGTCAGCCGGCTTTTACTTTTGATTTATTCTGTTTACTGATTTACTCTATTCACTTGACATTGGCGAAATCACTATGTGGACCGCCATTTAATAAAAAAAAAAAGAAGAAACTTTGTCACCGTTGTTTTGTTACCCGGAGCGTGCCGGCACGAGCGTTTGACATTTTATTTGAAGCCTTGTATCTTTGAAAATACGTTTCTTATTCAGTTGAGTATAATTCAATTTTGTTCAATACACAATGAAATTAGCTACAGACCGATACCTAACGGTCTCTCTATACAAATTTATGGCATTTTAAGCAGTTGATTGAAGTTCAAGCAACAAAAAGGGGTAGTGAATAATTATAATTCTGTGCAGTGTTTTACATAAAAATCAAAGTAGATGATAATTATAATCCTCTTAAAATGTATCCTGAAGGCGAGCCCACTTTTTAAAATGAAATGTTCGTAGAAACAAGACCAGAGGGCTTATTGTCTAACGCACTCGCAATCACGATCATTTTCATTTTGAAAATCAAACGCTCGGCTGCGTAAAATATGAAAACAATTGCTCCACTTTGAAGCCGGTTGCGATTGCGAGTGCGTTAGACAATAAGCCCCTCTGAGGGCTTATTGTCTAACGCACTCGCAATCACGATCGTTTTCATTTTGAAAATCGAACGCTCGTCTGCATACAATATGAAAACAATTGCTCCATTTTGAAGCCGGTTGCGATTGCGAGTGCGTTAGACAATAGCCCCTCTGTTATAGGTATTAATAACTAAATCTTATCTAGGGACTGCACAGATTTATACTCGAAAATCGAATTCTAGGAACGGCAAATTTTAGTATACGGCTGTTAAAATGGAATTAAAAATAATATTTTTGGCTTATTTCAATTAGGTAATAAATAAAAAATATTATTACCTCGCAGTATTTGAGAAAAGCAATACGGCTTTTCGGACATACCGCCTCGGCAGAAGGTGCTACGCGTTCTATAGTTTCGTAAATACTTACAATGAATAAAAAAATACAATTAAAGCCAAGCTTCTTATTTAGTCGGTTTAAATTTGTGAACTATGGGAAAGTGACCAAGTAACGTTATAATACTTATTCTATAGAGGCATATGATTCAAATTTGTTGACTGCTGTACTTATCGTCGCGGGCAAGAACTTGATTATTAAGTACTTATTTATTTCACTAACTCATCATTTTTTGAAGTAATAATAATAATATAATAATAATAATATATCAGGGGACAATCTCACACAAATTGACCTAGTCCCAAACTAAGCTCTAGGCTTGTACTATGGGTACTAGACAACGATAAACATACTTAAATAGAGAAATACATACTTAAATACGTAGAAAACATCCAAGACTCAGGAACAAATATTCGCGCTCATCACACAAATATCTGCCCTTAGCGGGATTTGAACCCAGGACCGCTGGCTTCGGAGGCAGGGTCACTCCCAACCAGGCCAACGTGTCGTCAGTAAGTAAGTATTTGTTGTTTTTATTGCTTTGTGTAACGAAAGTTAGTCATACAAACTATATGGGTAACTCTCGTTACACAAAGGAATCAATTAAGTTTTGTTTTAATTATAGCCCTTAACTTTGTTTTTTTTTAAAGCGTCATATTATCATGTCAAAATCTTTTTGGCAGAGTTAAGGATCACTGGTGGTAACCTTAAGTGACAACGTGACTCATGTGTCATGTGCGTCGCCACCGCACAAAATTGGATTCAAGAGCTGGGGCCCTTGCCAAGATGCAAACGCTCCTAACGTTTTTATTTTCTATCGCTCAAAATGTATGGGATGACAGTTGACCTCGTGGTTTATCGAAATGCACGAGAATGTCATTGAAGAAACTGATTTCTTTATAGAATTCTTAGCTCGTTGATCAACTAGGTACTTTTAAAAGAAACGCCGGGTCACGCATGCGTAGTTTTCAGTTGTAGTTATGTAGTGGTTCCCGTAATTTGGGCAAAATATAAAAACGACAAAATGAGCAGGATACATAGTAGTTTCTGTTGATTTCTACATTTTCATTCTTATTCTCAACAGCGCATGCTGTGGTCGAATAAGGTGTGTTCAACGTTGAACTCGTAAAGGCTCTCTCTTCTTACCTGCCCTGCCCTAGCGTACAGTCCACGCACAGCGATTTCAACGTCCTAGATGTAAACTTAACGCGCAAACTTAGGTGGTCTACGAACAAGTAGATACCTACTCGCTATTGAAACCAATAACAAATACCGTTAAATCCAAATCGTGTAGGTTTACAAAACCGATACTAATAACAAAAGCAAGGTCGCTTTTTGCTGACTACTCGACCGTCCCATGTCGAATCAGTTTGAGAGCAGAACACATCATGCGCATTATTGTGTTGTAACCGGTAACGGCTAATACAAATAATCTAGGACGATCGCGCTGCTTTATTGCTGACTGACTTTAACGCCATAATAGCTGAATGGAGCTGGATGAAATTTGGCACACAGATAAAATATATTGTTGAATAGACATAGGCCAGTTTTTATCCTGAAAAATTGGACTGTTCCTGGGGTATTAACGATAAACGACTTCGACGCGGACCGAGTCCCGCGCAAAATAAAGATATAAGATGCCTGCCAAGTCCTTTTACCTACATCCATCTACTTCCAACTTTGAATCCTACCTAGATACTAGTATATCGGATTTTCGGTTTTATAGAAATTGTGGACTAGGTGGTATAAGAAGGTGACGGCCAACCTTTAGCAATGGGGAGGCACTAGAAGAATAACAAGAAATCGTGTGATACACTAAGGGCCGTATTAATAAACTTTAGTAAACGTCAAGTTTAGAAAACTGTCATTATTGCTGCATCTTGTGACGGGCGTCTATGCAAGTTGAACGCGTAGGGTAGGGTAAGCAGCTGCCGATCCTAACCGTGCTCGAGCGGTGCTCCCAACCGTGCTCTCTGGAAGTCCCACAAGCATTGGCTGTGTAAGCCCGATGGTAAGAGTACACGTTCTATGCTTGGATCTTTATTTATTACTTACAGGAAAAATAAAAGAGTTGCTACAACACCAATGGTTTGGAAAAATCTAATGGAGAAAGCAAACGAACACACCGGCCACCTGGGCCTTGTTTAATAAAGCTACAAATTACAAGCAGAAGTCTCTTTGTAAGTCCTTTGCTAGAAAGGGCGATAGGGTTTTATAAAGACAAAACATCGCCCTGATGGTAAGTGGGATCTATGACCCATAGACATTACTTACTTTTTATTCCGAGGGAATAGCGATGATTTTTTTATATTAATGAAACCGTTAACTTTTCAGAATCTCTTTAATATCTAACGTGTAGACAAGTCTAGGTTAGGTTAGGTTTGATTAATAAAAATCCTCAATAAGTAAAAGCTTCTTAAAAAAGGAGTTATAACTTACGATAATTATGATATAGGCCTGATGAGCGACTTCTATGCAGAGGCAGTCGCGGGAAACGGCTAGTTTTAAATAATTGCCATCGCGGGTTGGGAGTTGGCTCGAGCCTTCCTGACGTCACTGTGATGTCATGGAATCACAGCCACAGATCATAAGGGAAGGGCACAGCTACAGTTTTTACACCGTTTAGTTGGCCAGATTTATTGTCCGAGAGAAGTCCATAAATACATGTATCTATGATCGGCTAGAACCAAAAATTACAGAAATGCATGTTCACTTTAAATTACTATAGATATGTGCCAGAACTCGCCCTTACCCAGATCAGAGAAACTACCCACATAATGACTTAAAGTGTAGGTTATTGGGTTAACATTATGAGGGTAGTTTCTTGGTTTTCTACCTGTCAACCTAAGGTGTACTTTATTTTGTGATTGTCATTGTGTTTACGGTCGTTACGATTACAAATGATGAACGAAAGTGAATGAGTTGTGTGGAAGCGAACAAAGCGCGCGTCCGAGCGTGGATCCTGCGCCTGCGCGAGGACCGGAGGCGCCCGCGCAGGCTCGCACAGTCCGCGCGCGCTCGCGACGCGATTCTCATCAATCGCATTCCGCGAATTCATTACTAAATAAGAAAGTGAGATAAAGTTGAAGCAACCGTGGATGGATGAATATCAGGTTGAGAATCTTGTTTTGCACGCTTCTCGCATAATTTTCTTGTTTATCTTTGATCTTTCTTTATTTTATTAAGCCTACTCAATAATAATTGGAAGGTGTTACATGATACTGTACCAACCCGCATCAACCCGCAATTATTTATCAATAAAATTTCATCCCTCAATACTAACATTTAGGGTTGTCATTTTATAGTAAAATACTCGTATTATTTTTCTCGCATCGTCCAAATACCGTAAGTAAATAAGTAAATACATTTATATCTTGTACGTGTTGTTTTTAAAAGGGGTATTAAATTGTTATTAAATCTTGTTGTTTTAAAAATTGTTAAATAATACTTACCTACATGGGCACGCCCTAAGCAGTTAAAACGGTATTTTAAATATGGATTATTTTATTTTGCTGCGGTATTTTACTACTTTCCCAGAGATGTTTTTTTACCTAATTTATTTATCGTGACTATTATTAATATATTGACTATTTTTATATTGCCATTATGATAAGGTAGGTAAAACTAAAATCCGGCAGATTTCGGAAGTCTTCGTTTTTCTCTTATAAATACGTTACTAGGATAAGTATATCTCAAGCAAGAGTATCTCCCGCCATGGATGGAAAGGAAGACATTTTTTTTTTTAACGAACTTTTTAATCTTTTTAACGCTATGACAAATACAAAGCCAGAGCGAATGTCAACTTTGCCTCATAGAAACTTAGGTCTATTTTGCGCATCCATGACGGAAATATCCGTCATTGGTGTTGAAAGGTTAAATTTTAGGTCCCTATTCTCAATTATTATTCATTCAAGATGAAAAAGAAAATTCATATAACATTGTATGTTTGACATATCTCTTAAATTTATCTTGTGTGGTTCGAATATTGGGATCAAGTTTATTTTAACTCTTTATATGTTTTAGCAAAAAGACACCTTATATTTTACGTAACAATGGTGTGACAATTGGTCGATTTCATTCTTCAATTATACCGCGCTGTAAAACAAAAAATAATTCATTGATTTTCATTGATACTCTAGGTTGGACAACAATGTTGCAGACCAATCAGCAAACAGGCCGGCAAAAACATTCTTGGCCTGTTCATATTAAGTGATATTTTGGGACCCCAAACCTGAACATCATTTGCAACATTTTTTATGAGCAGAAAATATAATTATTTAACAAATTTTTCGCTTTTTAAAGATTATCACAATGTGATTCTCACTACGACACACATTTTTACAACATCAACTAACGAGTCTACGTAAATCCTTTTAAGAAAAGCTCGGCCACAATTCCTCTGCTACTACAAAGGAGATTTCTGAAACGAATAAATAAATAAAAAAATCGAATAACGAATCGTTTCAGAAATCTCTATTATACTGAATAACACATTACCTACATTTTAATGAGCTAAGTTGAATGGTAACTTGCTTACCTATATGTAAAGAAATCTTACCGCACCCCGTGGAACATTTATTATTTAGGAATGCCCATGGTCGTCTGCGCGTGGTATTCATCATCAGTTCCACTCCACAAAATGATGTTTTTCAAGCGCAAATACTTACATAAGTTATTATTATTTCTAGGCTAAAGTGTCCCACTGCTGGGCAAAGGCCTCCCTCCCGTCCTTCCACGCATTCCTATCTTGTGCAGCCCCCCGCCAGTCCCTTCTGAAGGTATCAAGCTGGTCTGCTATGACGTCGAATTCTGTCATCTGGGATTCAGTTTGTAACTGTTTCAGCCCAATCGTTATCCGGCATGTGACAAATATGTTCGGCCCATCCCACTTGAGTCTGGCGGCTGTTTCGGCTACGTCAGCAATTTGGGTCTTGGAGCCTATTCTAACACATCTGTACCTAAGCTTAACGCTTAGAATGCTACGCTCCATGGCTCTGGCAAACCTTAAGGGCGGACTTCCATAAGTTACTATGGCAAATAACAATTCAGGTTAAAAATATAGTGGGACTTCAGTTTGACTGACCTATTTACCTATCATTTTGAAAGAAGTTATTTTTTGCTTTTTGAAGATGGTTTTAGTTTTTTAATACATTTATTTTATTTCATACCTTTTAGTGATCATAATTATACTGTTATGTCGTCCACGTATAATTATGTCTATAATATTTGAGGATTTATCTCAATTCCTCACTGATCCCCCTCATAAGATACCAACTTGGTGGCTCTCTATCAAACAAAAAAAAACAAAATCGATCCACTATTGACGGAGTAATCGCGTAACAAAAACACAAACAAAATAGAAAAAAAACATATAGTCAAATTGATAGATAACCTTTGATGATCATTTATTTTGGTGTTATGCCTGTACTTCCATGCACACAAAAAAACACTGGCACTACAGAAATTAACTCCATTCCACTTTTTTTAAATAAAGCATTTTAAGATACTATTTTATCTATTTTGCATTTCATTGACTTCCATTTTGCCTGACTTAACTAGTATTTTTTTGGCAAAGTTCGAACGTGTTGATGTATTTTTGTGAAAAACGTCAACGAAAATGCGAGTAACTTATCTATTTTTTTACAATATTTAATTTGGTTAAAATAGTATTTTTTTTAAATGGTGTTTGTAGCACCTTGGTCACAGATTGAATAAGAGTTACTTCGTGCCATGGCATAAACATGGTATAGGTAAAAAACTTAAGTAAAGGACCTGTTGTTTGTAGTTGTGTACAAAAGTAATATGGAGCATACGTTAAATTTCGAATATAGAATGTAGAACGGTATATACAGATGTGTTACAATTACTGTTACTACATACAACAACAACAACAGCGGGCCTACCATGACATGCCTAAGCAATTTAGTTAAGGATGAGTGCAATAGACGAGAGCTATAGCAGTTACACGGTTCTGTTATTATAATTCCCCCAAGTCATTTATTTACATTTATCATTTGGACTAAATTGAGAAAGAGTAGGAGAAAATGCAAAACTCCGAGAGAACTTATAAATTATTGTTCAATAAAATTCGATCTTTACCCCGTTCCACTAAGACAGCCCTACTTTAACCTGGTTTCTCCCTTGATATTATTTAATTATCTTATTCTCAATGATTATCCCGTCCATTATCATCCAAAACTCTTATCAATAAAGAATCTGACAAAGCATTTTACAAAACAAACAATAATTATTTCACCATTCCAACAATCGTGGCTCATAATAGAGTTGTTAGACAGCTGCCGAAGCCGCGAGATGAAAACGTGATATGGCTACCAATCAATCGACTACCTCCCGCTAGACTTTCGCGGGAATTAATGTATTCCATTATATTAAACGTAAGCGCACGGAGCGTGAAACAATTTTCTTTTTTCACATAATTCGCTGGCCGCCGGTTAGTCTGCGGAGAGTGTGAGCGCGCCGCGGTCGCGAGTGAAGCGAGCGAGTCGTAGTGACGTCTGTAGCCGCGCGGTGATGGGAGCCTGCCCAGCCCCGGCCCACTGACACGGAAATGCATATCCTGGAGATTGGTGCTGACCAAGTAATTTCCTCATAAATTATTATGGAATTAGGGCAAATAGTGACGTTTCAGTAGATTAAAATCTTGGTTTTATTCAATTTTATCTCCCTGAAAAAATTACGGGTGACGATCGCTTTTACTTGAACAATACAAAAGTAATGTCCGTTAAATTTTAGTTCCCTTACGGCCGCACTCAGATGTCAATTAAATTTAATGCTTGTTAAATGACGTATTGTATTATTCTATTTCTATGGCAAAAAAGTGACAGCAGCATCAGCAGTTAATATAATCATACTTTAAAATTAATTGACGTCTCTGAGTACGGCAGTTAGTATTGCTAGTTAAAGAATGATTAAGTACAGTCGAACTCAAAAGTAGCAGTAAGGTATTAAAGTGAGAGTGTTTGAATTTAGAATATCAATAGTTGCGACAAGGTACTAAAATGTATAGCTATTTCAGAGTTCTAACGTACTATTAAGTTCCTGAAACAGATCCCGTAGGTATCTTCCTATTATTCGGTAATATTAAATAGAACAGTCACATTTTTGAGCCAAAACAACCCTATCGCAGAAACTCGGTAAGTAACAAAATTTAAGTATAACTTGTGACTAGAAATGACGTTATTAAATTTTTCGTCCCGGTTTCTATTTATGTTGCTGAAAGCTGATGTTAAAAGCCATTATTACTATCTCGTTTTATTCGTCAGTAGATCATAATACAAAGATATTAATTTCCTCATCACGAGTGGGCCGCAGTAATCTCTCTCATCAATCTTCAGTAGGGGCTTGACTATAATAACAGAACTGCTATTGTCGGTTCGCATTGTACGGGTTTTCTAGCGTAACGTTATCCCGGATGGCTCATCGTACAATATTCTTCTATAACAATTAGCTTGTTAACCTAATTGATTTTAGGCAGCGACATTTAAAACCACGTGATCCCGAAGAGGAAAATACCACTTAGTTTTAGGTATAATGTTTTAAGCTGTCTAGGGATGCGGATATCTGGGGGGTTATCATGACATAACAATGCAGTTCTGTTTACGCTCAGAGAAAAGGACGGGGCTATATAACTGTCATAACTCTGTTCTTTTGTCATGTGATACCAAAGAAGGCAGCTAAATGCATACTTTCTGATTTATGACTTATGACTGTATGTCCTTTTGTCTTTTGATAATTATATTATATTTAATTATTTATTTAGTAATGTATATTTAATTATAATGATACTAGTATATACAATTATTCATAATCATCTTTATCTTCTGTCTCTTTAATTGTTGTACGTTTAGCCATCCGTTGTTTTCTGTTTTAATCGCTCAAAGGTTAACTGGAACAGATCCCTTAAAGGGATAAGTTCGTCTTTGTACATATCTTTTGTGTTTTTGTGTCGTTTTTCACTTTGTTATCTTTTCTTTGTGCAATAAAGCGTAAGCCAAGGTTCCTCTGCAAAACTGACGACGGTTCATTTTGTGGACCCGACAAAATATCATTCCATTATTTAAAATCGTTTGAACCGTTTCCTAGAATTACCTTAGTAAATATTACAAGAACCGCTCACTTAAAGTAATAAGATAAGTATACCTAACAACTGAGCAATGTCATATACTTTCTGTCTTGCAGTTGACCCGAAAGCTGAATTTGCATCTTTGTCAAGATGCCACATTTTACACACTTTCATTTGGTATTGGTTACCTAACTAGTCCAGCGTTAACTGTTAAGTCTAGATTCGCGTAACTACTTGCCTACGTACTTGCTGGCGGTCTAATGAGTTCATGAGTCACGAAAATGAAATCGAAATGCATAGCGGTATTATCTACTCGTACTGACAAAGCGCTTTATAATTCCATCCAATGAAGCAAGATCTAGCAAAACTGCAAAGTGACTAGGCATTGTATTTTTTGTATTTTGACAGTTTTGGGCATTACTTATTTATACAATAGAAGAAATACTTACTATCTTTCCATTTTTTCAATTTTGTGACATTTATATGTTGATACAATACAATACAAATAAGTACCTTTTATAGGCACTCTTACCGCTAAATAGCGATCTCTTCCAGACAACCTTGGGCAGGGAAATAGCTAAGAAGACAAATACATGGCAAGTGGTGTAATCTAATTCCTTTAGAACTACTAAACTACAGGAAACACTTGAAGTATTCCTATATTGAAATAAAATCTACTTAAACAGATAATTATACAAATACATATAAAGTTGATATAATATGCAAGCGGGCTATTTGGTTTCCTATTCACTTCTGTTTTTGAGCAGAAATGCCAAAATAATACCGATGTAACTAGATAGGAAACGTTTGCCGAAATTTGGCAGACTGATAACAAAAATCTTGTAAGTAAACGAATAAAAGCGACTAGGTTGAACATGGTAATTGAATAGTTGACTGACTATACTTTTGTAAAAGATTAGCTAGTATTTAATCCCACGGTTGCAGCCACTCCCTGGCTATTGTGCGGATATTGGACAATCTCGGGCGCCAACGGCCATCGGCGATTCGTCCATTACTTAGCTAGCCTCGATTACACTGAATAGCACGGGCACTCCTTTGACGCGCCTTTTCTTATACATTAGCCAAGCGATTGTGCTATTTACTTAAACGTTAGACATTTGTTTCCAAACGTCGACGACTACAATGGAGAATATAATATAGACGTTTGATATAGTGGCAGAATATCACTAGAGCAATGCTGAGCCAATGTGACCTTTTTGTACTGCTCCGAGGCACACATGCGATTGAGATCGTTTATAGTTTGTAGTTCGTTTGATATTATTTCTTTTCCACTTTTGACAATTGTATGAAGCACCAAATAAACGTTGTACCTATCTATCCATCTTATTACTGTTTAAAATTAGCGATCCCAGCTTCGTGAAAAGTTGGAATTCTAACACGTGCAGGGGCCTTTTCATAGCGCATATTGACACACTATTCTGTTTACATCTTCCAAATATGAATGTTCGTAAGAAATAATATTTCCTCCTTCGCCCGCGTTAATATTGTTGGCAAGGAGCTCCGCCACACCGGGCGTTTGAGAACAGTAAAGTTCCTCGTCGCATGGCACTTGCGGGTAAGAACCCGCGTGTCATAGGTCCCACGTACTATGAGCGTCTACTCACCAAACTTAAAAATGTACTACAATCCGACGAAGCATTTAACATCAGCTGAGAAACCTTTTATTGGATAATCCATTGTGCTCCGTGGATGAATATATGGAACTCAAATTGTAAAATTATTATTGTATTGACATTTATTAATCTATGTATACCTATTGATTGACATCGGATAAGTGACCATTTACTAGATATTTAATTGTTGTTGTTTTGATTATTTTAATGTTATTTTGGTATTCTTTGATTATTAGTATTTATGTCGACAATCTCAATGTAATTTCATATTTTTTACATTTAATGCAATTTACATACATACATACTCATCACGCCTTCATTCCCAGAGTGGGGTAGGCAGAGCTACAGAAACACCAACAACTCTAAAACAGCTTGTTAATAATTCTGTAACCACATTTTGCACAATCAGGCCAAGAAGTTCACTAGTCAATTTATATTGTAATATTACATTGATGAATAAATAAACTAAACCAAACTAATAATAATTATAATCGGGTAAGTAGCTAAATAAATTGAATTCAATTGTTTTTTGTTGTTCAATCGTCGACTATCAATGATACTATTATGGTGCCTGCTTTGATTAAAATGGCAGACGGTGACTTTATTAGCCAGGTGACAACTTCTGGAAGGCACCGACTAATGGTAAGGGGCTGTTCCTCGTCATGATACCCTGCAACTGGCCGGTAAAAACTACCTTGCATTGACTGGTATTGCACTGAGAGCAACTGGCTGATGATCATCAGGTCTCGACGCCGAATTAACTATGTGTTATTTATGGTTTTAAACTTAGCATCGCGTAGGCAAGTCTAGAGACCAACACGTTCGAGTGAGATCCGCGGGATCTCATTCGACTTACTATCAACGGGCCTAAACAAACAGCATATCGCTGACGTTAGAGGTTTCCGAAATCTGTTAAATTGTAAAAGATTGAGGTAAGCTGATGATCTATCGCGTCAGCCGCAACAGGCAACTGGGCCCCACCTCCCCCAATCGTCTCTCACGGCACAGTTGCGCATGAACTTGGTGTACTTTGTACCCCTTACTAATAAACGTTGAATAAGTTTAGAATAGTTATGCCATGCTTTGTCCTTATCTGTCATTGCGACATTTGAATTCGACAGATAAGGACAATACATAGTATAACTATTCCAAATTTATTCAACGTTTATTAGTAAGGTGGTGTATGGAAACTCGACTAAGTATACAAACTCTTTGTTACATGCGCCTACCTACAACATGTTTTTCGGTTATGACAGGAAGAAGATGGCGGGAGCACTCGTATCGCGGAGGCTGCCTTCCGGACCGTGCCGCGGGATCACACCACCTTCCTCGTTTGGAGGATATCGGTAAGTCTTCTTAGAACTCAAGGTGATTCAAACGTAGCAGGGTATCTATTCCAACTTTTCCTAGCCCATATTTCTTCTATAGTTTTTGTTGACGTGACGTTGGGCGTTTTCCAAAAAAAGTGTACATCGTTAAGGACAAAATTAAGAAAATTTAACTTTTCCATTTCGTCACGAAAATTAGCCGAACATTTAGATACATTAATTTTCGTGACGAAATGGCAATAGTTAAATTTTCTTAATTTTGTCCTTAACGATGTACACTTTTTTTGGAAAACGCCAACAATATGATTACGAAATTGGAATATAGGCTGATATTCTCATGCGTTTCGATAAACCACGTAGTCAATTGTCCCCCCATACATTTTGAGAGATAGAAAAGAAAAACGTTAGGAGCGTTTGCATCTTGGCTAGGCTGAACCTAGGCACTAATTGCCGCGCAATTCTATTGCTATCGAGGGTCAAGTTAAGCTAGACGTTGAGCTCTCTCGCCTTTGATACGTATACGAGAGTAACACCCGATGGCGTGTGGTCTCAACTCGGCGCGCATCGATGCATCCCGGGCATCACAAACACAAACGATGGTGCTTCATGTGCGTTGTTTTTACAATTATTCAAGTCGTACCTAGATAATTATGTCGGTAAATCTCGTGTTTCTTTTCAAATGCTTTGAATTTCCGACAGGTGCTTACTTTAATGATGATCACAATTTTGTTCTTTGTGTAGGCTGCAGGGATACTTATTACTGTCGATACTTTCTATTATTAAATTAGTTGTAATAATTTCTAGTTATTTCATTATATGTATCATTATTAGTGATTTTATGGATGACTTTATTATTTTACACATAATTAGCACACGTTGTGTTGCGGAATAATATACCTGTGTGTTCTCCAAATAATAAGTTTTCTCTTACAACAAGTAATGCTCCACGAGATCAAGCCACGTGACCTATCACGCGCGCCATTTGCGTTACTTGTCACTTTCACGGGTAATCGGTAGGTATCATTAGTTTTAAATTATAATGAGCCCAATGTAGTCGCACCCCTAGTAAAAAATATTTAAAAAATGTAACCATAAAAAAACTGAAAGTTTATCAGGAGGGTACCTACCATGACATTTGCTAAGTAATTCAGTTTACGGTGAGACAAAGAGACAGAGCCATATAACTGCTATAGCTCTGTCCTTTACGCTTATCCTAAACTGAATTGCTTAGCCATGTCATGGTAACCCCCCAGGTTCAGGTTATAAACGCAACAACAATAACGTAAAGCACTTCAACTAAAATCACTTAGCGCTTACGATTCGCAAAAAGTAAAAAAAGGTTTTAAGCGCAACAAAAAACAGGTAGAGTGCACTGCCTTACTCGTATCAGGGGCAATAGACGTTTCCGATCGAATTGGTGCTGGGGTTCCGTTACCCCGTCCTGTGAAGAAACAGTTAGGTACATTGATTAATTATTAGGATTTTGCCGCAAACACGAGACTGCGTTACTAAACACTCAAGAGTGTCACTTCACTTAAACTGAAGTAGTTTATTATTGTTATTAAGAATATAATATCCGAAATATTCATTAACGAACACAATCGTGTGAATTACACATAATATTTGGGTTGCAGCAATAATAACGCACACAGTTCGTTTTCGTGAGAATTCATTAGTTGTGAACATGTTACTTTACGACTGACATGTATTTTCGAGAGCCGTGTGAAAGGTCAACGGAAGGAAAACTTTATATTTCTGTTAGTTACTCCACCAACAATGGTGTTTGTCTGAATATCACGTTAGTAAACGTGAAAGGCGATCTTATATTCAAATATTAAAAATTTAACAGAAAAGTAACAAAAACATGTACTTACTTACTTAATTGTTTGAACTCACCTGGGAACCGCTGGACTATGTGTAGTAATTTACCTATGCATACATTACAGGTACAGTCGCCCACAGAGAGATGTATCTACTTTTGGACCTTATTACATGTTATTACAATGCAATAAGGTGAAAAAATGCATTCATCTCTTTGTAGTCAACTGTACACAGTCGAGAACTATGATTCCTAAATAGCCAATTAAAAAATACTATCTATTTGAGAACCCCCTCCTTTTTTTTTGAAGTCGGTTGTAAAGTCAAAGTGACGTGCATTAATTAGGTGTTAGTAGAATTTGTTTAGTACATAATCATAAGCACTTTGACATAGTCATACATAGTTTTATTTTAGTCTTGAAATAAAACTTATCGATTACGTCCTCATTATACAAAGTTGTTTTTAATAGTTCTTAAAAATACGATCATTAATATAATAAGTAAGTAACTAATTTTACATAATAATATCTCTTGGTAAAATATTTACCAATTTACATTTTTTTATATCGTTTTTAAAGTGCGAAAAGGAACAGTTAGAAACTAGTCATTAAACCACATACAACAAAGCAAGATCGCGCTCTCCATTAGTCGGTTCAACCGCGAGATCGTGAAGAGCACTTGAGAAATGCGCGTGACGATCGTTTGGTTGCGCAACACTTTCAAATTGGCATAAATTAGACCCTTTTGTGTGACCGCTGTGTTACGGATGCGTGCTCATGTATGACTTTATGATATTGTTATCGGTACGATTACGTAACTTTCGTCGATTCGCACGTTACACGTATGTAAATTAGGTACCTAAACCTTAATCTTTAGAGTGGTAACACTTTTAGACTTCAGATTGTGGTCTTGAAACTGGGTTCCGATCCCACCTACTATAAGGTGCATCTGTGCTCATTTGCCTTTTTCCATGCCATAAAACCACACTTGTGACGCTCC